>JAUMHP010000068.1:7338367-7363802 GCA_032361065.1 Enteromius trimaculatus
AAAAACCTTGGGAGAACCAGGCTTAGTTGGGTCCAGTTCTCCTCTGGCCGGACGCCCAGCACCTAATTCCCAGTTCAATTTTAAACACGTTAGATTGTGTAAGGACTTATAATGTGTGTGTGTGTGTGTGTGCATCTGGATCCGGCGATCTGTTCACGGAGCTCATCTAGGTGTTCTGATGAAGAACATCTCTTTGTGCTGGTACACAGTCTGATCTGGATACGGACTGTGGAACCGAATAAGAGAGAGACAGATTAGCGTAGAAGCTTCTTTTTATGATGTAACGAGTACATTTTGTGTTAAGGGGAGTGTTCCCGGTTCCGGCTTATCTAATTAATGCAGCCTAACAATCCTTTAATGGATTTGATTGGCTTACACACTGATACACATGTATTAGAGTAAATAGATGTGTCTTTAATCTAGATTTAAACTGACAGAGCGTGCCTGCCTCCCGAACAGTATTAGGTAAATTGTTCAAGAGTTAGGGTGCTAAATTGGGAAAAGGATCTGCCACCTGCAGTAGATTTTGATTTAATTACAATGTAAAAACATGTATGCACACACACATCATTCATTTAAATGTAAGTACATAGTTAAGGCCACCTAATATAAAGTGGGATAAATTTTTCTAGTTATTAAATTTCTGAAACTCTCTTTTAGGGCAATGCCAAGCTGAGTAGCCTGCCCAAGTTTGACAAGTTGGTGTACTCTGACTCCGGCGTATATGAGTGCGTTGTTTCCATGGCTGGCCTCAAGAAAACACAAACATTTGAATTAGTAGTTGAAGGTAAGTTTGCAGCGCTCTTTGTATGTGATTTTATTAAAGTCTAACTCTATACAGTTGAGCACAGTCCAAAAGACCAGACCGTTGTAAATCAGAGAAATGCTGCAAGAAAGGGTTTTGGTTTCGATTGCTAATTGCATGAGTGTTTTTGCAGGTTCTCCAGTCATTAAGAAGCTGGTCAAGGAGCGTGGTGCGGGCACGTCCAAGGTCCTGAAATGTGCAGCTGAAGGCTTTCCAAAACCCACAGTACAGTGGAGTGTCAATGGGACAAGTGTAAGTCTGAACGTCATTCTTAGTATGAAGATTTTTTTTAACTGCCTTTTTTAATGTTGTATATGCTCATCAAGGCTGCATTTATTTGATCAAAAATGCAGTGAAGACTGTCTTCTGTTTTGTAAAGATGTCATTTTATTTCTGGGATGCAAAGTATGGCGATTTAGTGCTTAAGAAACTTTTCTTATCATGCAAAACAGTTGTACTGCTTCATACTTTTGTGGAGACGTATTGATTTTTGTCATTGTCACTTTTGATCAAAGCAAATGCAGAAATAGACAAATCTCCCACAGAATACACATCATAGAATTAATCAAAAAAGGACTTTAAAACTGAATGGATATAAAGTAAAATTGAGGACACTGAGAATTATTGCCTATAAATTTTGTTTGGCAAAAATAAACACCTGGGATATTTCTTAATAAACGGAATGTTTTCATGTTCATGAGAAAAACAACAGGCCATTTGCCAGGTGTTCATGATTTTCATTCAATATCACCAGGGAACAAGGCACATTTTTTTGGGGTGGAATTATTTATGTTCTCGTGTGAATTGTCATATATATTATAAACATTACCCAAATGTATTTTAAAAGGGCTTTCTTTTTAACTAAAACCTGAAACTGAGCCTTCCATTTAAGCTTTTGTTATAGCTTTTCTGAGCATCTGTTTTTTTAATTCACTTTCCAGGCTTTATTGCTGCTTTCCACAGTAAAAGTACCCGAAAGCGTAAAACTCTTCAGTAGCACATGAGCTGATAAAGATGTTCTCTCAGTGGCAACACGCATGTACGTTGTTAAACAAAGCAGTTACAGTACCCATATCATTAAGCACTAGGATGAAGTCACTATTCAAACAAATAAGAGGACTAGTGTCCCTGAGTGGGTGTGGACAAAGGAAGCTATTAAAAATGATGAGGCGTTTACATACTTCCTGTATCGTGTGGTTTTGTTTTAGTACAAATTGAGCTGTCAGTGACTCATCAGATGTCAGAAGTGTAAAATTACCTCATTGCCTGTGTCTCTTTGTCTAAGCACGTGCCTCAGTGAAAGACAATGTACTTCACAGAGCAATAGTGCTCTCTAGTGGTGCTTATGATCCTTTACAAAAAAAGTGTGCTCAGTATATCATTGTTTTGCCACATTACAATAGCCATGAATACAGTGGTAATGTCATGATGAAAAAGTCTGATGTCATTTAATAGATGTTACATGCTGTAATTGCAGACTCATGAGAGTGTTTATGAGCATGGCAGTGTCACATACAGCCTCACTATCACTCCAAAGGGCAATCTCACTGTGTCCTGCACCGTCTCTAATGTCTTGGGCACTGACATCAGGAGCACGAACGTATCTGCACGTAAGTGTAACTTTTTCTCCCCCCCTCTATCTTTTCTGGCTTTGGAACCTTCATTCATCACAGGTTTTTTGTTGTTTAGAAGAACTAAACAACTATTTAGTTTAATGCATCAACTAAAATGAACCAACAATGACTTGTATATTTATAAATAATGCAAAGTTACTGTAAAAACTGATTTTTGTAATGTTAAAATAAACATTAAGACTAATAAGAGCTTTTTTTATAAATTATAATACAGCAGCCTTAAAATGTAAAAATTAACATTTCTTCTTTTATAATTCTAAGTTTTGTCTAAATTATTTGGTTGACATGAAGTGGATAATAAGTGTGGATAATAGAACATTACCACATAAAAACACTCACTTTTCTTCTCTTCTCCTGTTCTGTTTGTCGGGATGCTGGTCTGTTCTCTAACACATGCTTTCACTTTACATGACTGAAATCTTTTGGCTAACCCGAACTTAATATGATTTTATATCTGATTACAGTTGTTGAGGACGTGACAATGGACAAACAAGGTAAGAGTCTGAGTTATCAGGTCTGGCTTTTACACCGCTTTGCAATACACAGGAAGAGAGCATACGCCAAAGCTCAGTGCCTTTAGTCATAAATTAATGCTTTTTGAGTGTACACTTAAAAAACCCCCACTAAAACAAAGGTACGGAGATGCCCAGCATCCTGACAAATGTTGTAATAGGGACTTATAAGCTTTTGTTTCAGTTATTGAGTGGTTTAAGTTGTCTGTCTTCCCCTTGTCAGTAGTTTTCCATGCCCTATTCTGAATGTTTTCCCTCTGTTTCTCAAGCAGATCAGAAAGATGAGTACAGTGACCAGACGGTACTGGTTGTTGGTATAGTTGTTGGTCTGATGTTGGCCGTTCTCGCGATAGGACTGGCCTACTGGCTGTATATGAAGAAATTCAGGTACTGACATAATATCCACTTCTCATTACCATTCATCGCGCTTCGCACATTTGCACTATGCTTATGTCATTCAGACTTGTTCGAAGTGGAATATTATGTAACACTTAATCTGGATGTAGGCAAGGATCCTGGAAAACTGGAGAAAAGGAAGATGGATCAACAGAAGAGAGTAAGAAGCTGGAGGAGAATCAAAGCCAAAAAGCTGAGGTGTAATGTCAAACGAGGGTGAGTCAAGATTTCTCAAACTAGCTTAATTAATGTCGATATTACTTTACATTATATTATAAAATGATTTAATGAATGGCTATAAATGTTTATATGTATTATGTATCTTGTCTTTCCTTAGGATTAATTTGTACGCAATCCCTTTTTCCACATGAAGAGGAGTAAAAAAAATTGGGGGGGGAAATAAAAGAATCAGAAGCTGTAATGGAGGACCCGAGTAGCTGTGTCAGTTACATCTCCAGCATCGTCTGTAACGTGTCTGTGCCTCCCCTATGCTGGGGATTTAATTAATAATGTATGTTGTAAAGTATGTGAATCTTTTGCATTGAAGATCAAGCCTGTTCAGAAACCTTTGTCTGTAAAGTGTTCAATCATAAGTTTGGGTTTCATGTTTGAAGACCTACTGTTTTGTTTTTTTTTGTTTTTTATGTCCTAGCTAATTAGTAAATGCAAATTTGTATTTGCAGTTTCACATGGTAGAAACACTGAGGCCTTTAGTATCTGTGTAGGACTTTTCTTTTAGAATTACACCTAGTACCTAATCTGTGGCATGATGTGAAGCATGCTATTCTGAGCACTTGGCTAGTTTTCAGGGTTTAACAAGTCAGTAAGCAAGATTACATCCCAATATTATACTCGTTAGGATGTAAAAGACCATTATTTACCAATATTTAGACCTTGTATGCATTTTTAAAAGGTTGCGACCTATAATTTGAAGATAACATGTCTTAAGATCATTTGAAATTTCTGAAGTTAGAAGATAATGCAGGGACTAATGCTTGTTTAATGAAAACCATGCCCTTTGCTTGGATTGTTTACCATTTAAAATTGGTTTCTTATCACGTGCGTTGCCTTTTTCAGGAAAACTGAAAATCATCTCTCAATAATGTATACTGACACTCTTTTCTCCGATTTTCGCCTGTTCTGTGTGTTGATGTTTCATTGTTTTCGCCGCAGAATTGTATGTGTTCTGGTTTAAGCATTACTTGTAAATATGGTTACCTTCTTTTTATTGTTTTTATGTTCTATTTATATTGTTGAGGTTTAGCTAAATGCCAGTGTTTTGACATTTACATTAGCTAGTTTTAGTACATTTTCCTGAAAACATACCTCTGTTGCTGTTGTATGGTACAAGTGATGGTATTTACTTGCTGACTTTTAAATTCAAGCTTTCAGTTTAATACATAGTGGTTGCTGCATTTCCACTCTTCTCTGCATATTACCCGCATTTAATCCACTGTCAAAACCAAAGAGGTTGAATGTGGCCATGCAAGTATTGTACATACTGACCATTGTTTTGTACTCTTAGTTCAAATAAAGTGTACATTTTTAGGAAAGAGTTTTTTTTTTTTTATTCTTTTTGTATACTCTGCTTTACACCGCATGTTTTAGAACAGTTGCTTGTACTCATCAAAGCTGCCTCTATTTAATGAAAAATGCAGTAAAATAATATTGTGAAATATTTTAGCTTACAAGAACTTATTTTACAAAGCTGAATGTTCAAAAGCCATTAATCCAGTCTTGATCCTTTAGAAATGTATTCTGGTATAATTTGGTGCACAAGAAACATTTAGTATTATCCATTTTGAACACTGCTTTTGCAGTTTTTGTAGAAAAATAAAAACATGATTTTATTTATTTTACAGGATTTTAAGATTTACATTTTTTTAGAACAGCAGTTATTTGGGGAAAAAGTTTTGTAACCAATGTCTTTATTGTAACTTTTCCATATTTGTGCAGTAATTTCACAATTGCGTTTTTTACAGCATTAGGTTATGACTGCTTAGCAAGCAACTGTTGCAAACCAGGTCTCAGTCAAGGTACATATATTTTAAAGTAAAATTAAATCTAATTATAAAAATAAACTAAAATGTAAAATTTGGCCAATAGAAAATGTTTCTTAAATTCTGTAAATGGTTTTAATGTCAAAGAATTTATAATTGCATTCATCTTCAAATGTAGATGTCTCAGGAAAAATTACAAGTAGTGAAAGTATGAATTATAGACCTATTTATATTTTGTTTTTATAAAATATGAAATTCTCAGTTACAAAAATGGAGACAAAACCAGAAAGAGCTACTTGGTTGATTAAGTAATATAAATTGTTGAGAACCTTAAAAAAAACTGCTTCATGCCATCAGGAACCGACACATCCCACAATAATGAACCCAGAAGCATTGGAGATAATCCAAATCCAACCTCATCTGAAAAGTTAGGGCACTTGACATTGTCATAAACATGATTTGATGGCTCACAGTAAGCAAGCTGGCAAAGAACAGCTGAATGCGAGATATTTAGTTCACCATCAATTAAAAAGTTTCTTTATCACATAAATTTAGCAATGTTTTCAAATACTTAGCACCAATTAAGTCTCCTCCCAACTGTTTGTATTTCTTGGTGCAGCTGTTGCTGTCCATGGTGCTGCAATGGCCATAAGATTCACTTACTGCAACTGTGTTATGCAGGTTTGATAAAAACCAAATCAACATTATTATTAAATTAATGTCACAATCTAGCACTTTTTTAGACTATCAGATGGCTGTAAAAATGATAAGTCAAAAAAAAATGGTAAATAAGTACACAAGAAATCACATTAACCTAAGAAAGTCAGATTGTAATCCTACATAACGTTTTACGAAACTTCACTAAAGACACAAAACCAGATAAACCTGACGAACACAACAAAACACGATAAACTTGCAATGTCCTCTGGTGTTTTAAAAACATGACTTATCCTAAATCGTATATCATTTCTTACACATTTTTACTTAGCACGCGATGCAGCGTGTTTTACCTAAAACAAATACATTGTTATTGTGTAAGCATAGCATTTTGCAATTATAAGGTTGATTGTCCTCAAGCTACGCGTAATACGTGTCAATAATTAGCCAATGTTGTTTAAAATAGTTCCGTGTTTTGCAAAACGCTTAAATGACTGTTTGTGTAAAGTTTCTTTGACAGATTTACTTGATTGACACATGGCGTGCAGAAACCTTTACTGTTTCCTTCTTCGAATCGTCATTTGAACATCCGGGTATTCTTCTGCTTGATTGACAGTTGCTATAGCAACAGCCCAGGCTGTCGCCATTTTGTCAGTTGCTTTTTAATCTTTCAAATGTTTTCGCTTCCCGCCGGAATAATGCAGTCACGCTCTCGTAACAGTGACAGTTTCGGAAAGGCTTCGCCAGCCGCGTCGGACTGAAAACGACACCGGGACAAAGAATCGGAATGTCAGGAATATATTTACTGGGCTAGGAGTCCGTGTCTCGGGTCCGCCGGGCCGGTCCGCTGCGCAGGTTTGGAACGCGCGCCATTTTGTGAAAACTGACAGAAAAGCTTAAGGGTTTTTGTTCCACCTTTTCACGTAGCGCTTTCTATAATATCTGCACGTCGTTGGTTTTTTGTGACTCATTTTGCTTTTGAAGACGATTCTTTTGCGTCTCCGCCTCTAGAGAAGCGAATAATCTTGGATGTGATTTTCCGAGCGCTAGCTGGTTAGCTGTGTTCGTTAAAAGTCACTGAGAAAGCGCGCTAACTAGCCGCTAGCCATCACTTCACCACTTACAGACCATGATTAATACACAAATGAAATCTGACATGGGCAAAAACGCATTGGAAAGACGCTGTTTTACCTGTCAATCGAAATAGGAAGGCTTTTAGCCCCGTCTGGCTCAATACATTAGGGGTGTCTCATCGGAAGCAGCGTAGAGAAACTGGATCAGTCGCCTCACTTTACTGGATCTGGGACTTTAAATGAAGATCACACCATCAAAGGTGAGTATTTGAGATTTTTAGAAGTCTATGTGAATTTTGTGGATTTGTTTGCTACCCGCTTGTTTGGTAGAAGCTACAGGCTAACGTTAGGTTGATTTGGCCTATATGGCTAGCCGATTAATAACTTTCCTCCCGTTAGTTAGCGATCTTTGTTCATGCACCAGATAGCTCATCCGAGCACCAGCATCTGCTTTTACACTCCCCAAGCACCAGTAGCGAGCATTTGTGCATGTTTTAAGACAGTCTGTTAGTCGTTTAACAGGTAACCCCGTGTGGTTTCGCTAGGTCAGACTACCGGAGCAAATGTGTGTGTATATGTGGGGCTTGCTCAGCCTATGATTTTATATATACCCGCAGAAAGTCTGCCAGCTGGTGATTACAGAAGTGTATCATCACATCACTCTGATGGGAGTGTTTGGCTGGTAACGCTGATGGTGGAGGTGATGATGATGATGATGAAGCCCCATGACTAGCGTGTTGTCAAGTTAGCCATCAGGCTGGTTTCCTGTCGGGGGAGGGGGGCTGACATTAGCCAGCGATGTGATGCCTAACCATAGTTATCCAGCAAACATTGCTCAGTCATGTAGTACGGGTTTAGACTTAAGCGTGACGATGGAGACGTTAAACGAGTCCGATCGAGCCCGATGAATGGCTAAGCCAGCTAGAGAGGTAAGGTCCGCTTTACCTGTCACTATCAGTCAGATTAACTCTGGTTACTTTGCTCAGTGTTCAAGGGTTTTTATTAAGTTATTAATAGTTAATGTAAAGGAACGGATGGCACGCGGCTCAATTTTCTATTTGTTAGTATGTGTAAAGAATCGCTTTCGTCTTTTTTAGATGAATAACGGTCTCTGACCAGGTAAATACAGGACAGGTTGTAAGATTCCCCCCTTAGTGTCACCTGAAGGTTCAGCTTTGGTGATGTTATATGCATAATAAAAGTACGGTGTTATGCACAGAGAAATGTATCTTAAACAGGGTCATGGTTTGTTGCTCCTGTTTCCTGGAGGTAAACTTTATTCCGAAAGTTTGTAGGTAGATCTATGTCAGATGCCATCTTTTTTTTTGTCCATCACTTCCTCACGCAGTAGCCTAAAGTGTGTTTGACAGTGGTCCTAGTTTAACAGGGGCTTCACAGGAAAGACCACGATGCAGTTTGTTTTGCAATCTTATTTCAGTTACACTTGAAAAATAAGTTGCATGCGTTTAGCCCAATATGCAGGAATGGGCCTAGGTGCACAAAAGGACCAGGATCTATACTGTACTTTTATCTTTTTACACTCCATGCACATTATCCCTTCCATCTTATTGTCATTGTTTTAGAGTTTCAGTGGTGCTGAAATCCAGCTAACTGTTGAGTTATTTCAGTGCTTGTTTTTTATTAGCTGTTGAAGTTAGTCAGAACATTTAGATTAATTATAACTTTCTGTAACCTAGGGAAATGTTGTTGTTTTTTTTAACACTTGCGTATGTTTGGTTAAATTGGGCAAAGTTCTGCAGTTGTTGTGAACTTAGGCTTACTTATGGAAGTAGGAATTCAGTGTTACCCAAGTTTTAAGAAAGCGATCAGAAAATAAAGTACAAATGCATGCTTTACATACTCCGTTTTGAGATGAGTTATAATTTCTATAAATTCTTCCTCTTTATTGTGATAAAGAGGACTAAAGTTTATTTGCAGCCCTTCTATTCATGTAGGACTCGAAGGAAAGTGTGAAATGTGGGACGATAAGTTGGTTAACACTTATTGCAAGTGAATCAAACATTTTACAGCTAATTAAGATGAAATAAAAATTATACAAGAAATCCCACATCCAGGTTAGCTGTTTTGAAGCAGATACTGTTGTGCTGTAATGCACGTCTTGTTATATTGATTCCTGTGGTTGGTAGTACTTGTCGAATTCAGTACTCGTCCCTGTGTGAAGTGATAGTTAAAGTTGCACATTGTTTATCATGGCTGCATTTAGTCACTTTGACATTTTGTTTGAAGTGGGATATCTAGTGGGTAACAAAAAAAACGTGGCTTAGTTATAACTTGGGTGAAGTTTGTCTGTTTGCTGTACCTACTTTTATGTTCTTGTGCTCCATACCACATAAGTGGAATAATTTCTGGCACATGTGACACATTTTAACTTTTTAAAATGCATGGTTTTTAAAAAAAATACATGTAGCATTTTAGCCATCTTAAAAGTCATTAATTACAGGGAGCTGACCCACTATTACACTATAATTAAGGGCCTGTTGTGTTAAAGAGCCTTATTATAGATTGGAAAATGTTTGACGGAAAGCCATAATTGTTCTTGTTGCTTGTGCATTCAACATGTTTGGCATGTTATGAGAAGGTCATTTAATGATCACAGTCCCTTACTGTACAGTAGTCGAGGGAATTTGTTGTATGTTTAATATTTACCTGGTCTGACAGTAACCGGAAATGCAATGGAATAAAATTAATTGGAAAAAGATCAATTAAAATGTCAAAAGCTCCCAAAGATAATTTATTATTATTTGGTCATTTGCATCACTTTTTGCTGGTGTTGTTAAAAACAAAGTATTACAATTGTTTTATTATTATTATTATTATTATTATTATCATTTCATCGCTTGAATCCAGATATTCACAAATCGGTAAAAACAAACAAACATTAAAATCAAGATGTTCACAGATCAGTAAACCAAACAAAAAAACCAAAAACATAATTTCTAGATTCTTTAAAAAGTAAAAGTTTAATCAGATTCAGAAATAAAATGTTGATCTGAGTAGTACTTTGAGTAACACAAAATATAAGGCACCTCTGAGGGTTATATTTAATGTTTATATGAGTAAAGCCTTGTTCACATATTTGTATGTTACCAACTTTATGATCTTTATAAATTTGTGTTTTTTTTTAGTTATAAAGGCTGCTTATATCAAAAAAATAACTAGATGTGCAGCAAGAGCGTCTTCTGTAGTGCTGAATGTAATGTTTCTGTTTGTACTGTGACATACATCAGTTTCTCTCTTGACAACATGAATCATCAAGCCCATATTCAGAAATATGCCTTAACAGAACAGATTATTAAATATACAAGCATCTCAAATGTTACTGTACTGTATATATACATCTCATTAATTTAAAATATTGGTAAATGAATGTAGAAATGTGCTGTAAAAATGTGTTATTACTTCATCGGCTTTTGTCCTGAAATGATTTGAAATGGTTGTGTTTGAGGCTGTAGAAGTGTTTCCATCCTCTGATATTTTGTGGATCACATGAATTCTTTGCCCTGCCTTAGTTAGGTCAGCTGAATCATTCTCCGCTCCTACACCATGAGTGGGGTCTGAGCTGCTATTTTGCTGTCAGGCTCCAATGTGGTGGATGCTTCATCTAAGTGTGCCAAAGTTCAATTTTATTTCTTGTTTATTTCTTGTTTTCTTATTGGAAAATGGGAGCAGCTCTGCCCTGGCAACAAAAGTAGGCTATTTGCATACTCTTCTGTGATTGGCTTGAACATTGATGGGCTTGCCAAATCACACTGTATCTTCTTGGTGATAGGCTATGCTAATTAGGTGCTGTTGCTGGGATTCTGAATAGTGGTGGGATTCTGTGTGGCTGTGGTGCATTGTGTTGCCTGGCAAGAGATGCTGATATATGAGCAAGCTCCTTATAATTTTCACAATTTACAGCTAAAAAAGGACAGATTTCTGACCCAGAATTTGTACTTTTTGCACTGTAGTCATTTCTCTTTTTATTAAAAAATTGAAATGAGAATTTTATTTTATTTTTTTTTTACAGTTAGATTGTCATTTTTAAATTGCTAAGCTTCGATTGTTAGTGCCTTCTTTTTTCTGCCGTTCCTCTTACAGGGATGTGTTTTGTTGTATTCTGATAAACAATATTAATAAATTAATATTTTTTTTTTTTTTTTTTTTTTTTTGTATTATTCGCTTTCTATCCCTTTTGTGTTCTAGCGCCACAAGCCTATGCTTTATTTCGGTACAAACAATCTAAGATAGTTTTGCTCTCCTAAAACAAAGAAATGGATAGTTTTAATAACCTGAAAGAGGTTTGCGGTTCAAAGGATCACACGGAGAGAAAGAATTTTGTTCTAACATGCACTAATTTAGCTTAAATTTCCTCTAGGGGGAGAGACCTCAGCATGCAAACCCTCGTCTGTCCGGCTTGCACCCTCTCTTTCTTTCCATGCTGCTGGTCTTCAGATGGCTGCTCCCATGCCTCATTCGCACCAGCAGTACAGTGACTGTCACCAGCAGAGTACAGACCAGTCTGCCACTGTACTGCCATACAGTGATCAGACACAAGCACTCACTGCCAGCCAGGTACTGAATGCTCTGCTCCTGTCTGTGCACTTAGTTTAAAAAAAAATAAAATAAATCATTTATTTATTTTGCATTGTGAAATGCAATGCAGTACGCTAAGTTATTGCACTTTGTAAGGTGAAGTTTTCTTACTTTATTATTTGACCTCTTAGTCAAAAGTATGTACTTTTGTCTACATTTCTTTTTTTTAGAAATGTCACCTAGTAAATCCATGTTTCCCCTGCTTTAATTACAGAGGCACATGCCCCAGTGCTTTCGTGACCCCACTTTAGCTCCTTTGAGGAAGCTCTCCATAGACCTGATCAAAACCTACAAACACATCAATGAGGTAAAATTTCTTCCTTTTTTGCTTTTCTCATATCTGCATAACTTGCCATAGGACAGCATAAAGCAAAGCTAATAGTAATAGCAAAGAAATAGTAGTATGGAACAAAATTTTGATATTAGATGATAATTCTGAAAAGTCTTTAGGGTTTTGTCAAGTTATGAACGCAACAATGCTCAAGGATTTTTGAAGTGAGACTGATGCTGTGAAACATACTTGCTCTCCTTTGTATAGGTGTATTATGCAAAAAAGAAACGACGGCATCAACAGGGTCAAGGTGAGGACTCCAGCCACAAGAAAGAAAGGAAAGTCTTCAATGATGGCTATGATGATGAGAACTACGACTACATTGTCAAGAATGGGGAAAAGTGGATGGACCGCTATGAAATTGACTCTTTAATTGGAAAAGGGTCATTTGGTCAGGTATAATGTTTTCTTAATTGTTTAATGTCAAGATTTTAAATGTTAGGAAATTGGGACATTATTAGCTTTGTCCTGATAAAAGAGAGGCTAAATTATTGTTTTGGACTTTGAAAGCGAAGTCCATAGCTGGAAAAATTATGTATAATTGCCATTTTTTTTAAAAGTAGTTTTAATATCTTATAAGGAAATAAAAGTATTGTCTTGTTTAGGTTGTAAAAGCTTATGATCGAGCTGAACAAGAGTGGGTAGCAATTAAGATTATCAAGAACAAGAAGGCCTTTCTGAATCAAGCTCAAATTGAAGTACGGCTTCTCGAGCTCATGAACAAACATGACACAGAGATGAAATACTATATAGGTAAGCAGCCTGTTCAGTTCTTTGTCATTTCAATATCTTTGCATACAATGCATTCCGATTTTAAATCTAAATGTATTTCTTTTCTCAGTACACTTGAAACGGCACTTCATGTTCCGGAATCATCTTTGCTTAGTATTTGAAATGTTGTCATACAACCTATATGACTTGTTACGGAATACGAACTTCAGAGGTGTCTCTTTGAATCTTACACGGAAGTTTGCCCAGCAGTTGTGTACAGCGCTACTGTTTCTCGCTACACCTGAGCTCAGCATCATCCACTGTGACCTAAAGCCAGAGAACATCCTGCTATGTAACCCCAAGAGAAGTGCCATCAAAATAGTGGACTTTGGGAGCTCCTGCCAACTGGGACAAAGGGTACTGTGAAGCCACTTATTTATTGAATGTGAGGGAAGTGTGGAGATTGTTACAGAACGCTTGAAATAACTAATTACATATTCCTCCTTCTCCATCAGATATATCAGTACATCCAGAGTCGATTCTATCGCTCCCCTGAAGTGTTACTGGGAATGCCATATGACCTGGCCATAGATATGTGGTCTCTGGGATGTATTCTGGTGGAAATGCATACAGGAGAGCCTCTATTTAGTGGAGCCAATGAGGTAATGTGCTGTATGAATTTGTATTAATAGTATTAATTATTATGCTTATTGTTATAACTATTCCTGTGTGCTTAAACATCATGAATACAAAGTTTAATAAGCGGCAACTACATTGCTATGTGGGAATGAATACCCTAAATTATTGTTTAGTGTGTGTGTGTAATAACAATAACTAAAACTGAATGTTATAGTACAAAAAGATCAAATAGAAGGGTCATGCTTATTTTAATGACCAATTCGCACTATTAACAAACCATTAATGTCGTAAACATTTCCCTCAAACTACAAATGTTCTGCTTATTTATGGTTAATAAGATAAAATTTAGGTAATGGCAAGGATTATGGATGCAGAATATGTGCTAATAAGTTGTAATAAACAGCCAATATATTATTAATAGGCAATATATAATTGATAAGCAACTAATTAGTGAGAATTGGTCTCTATATTGGAAGTGTTACTTGAACTCATTCTTTAATCAAACATTAATAGGTGGACCAAATGAACAAAATTGTTGAAGTACTTGGGATCCCACCCAGTCACATTATGGACCTAGCACCAAAAGCCAGGAAGTTCTTTGAGAAGTTGTCAGATGGGTCATGGAGTATTAAGAAGACCAAAGATGGAAAAAGGGTACATGTTACTGATATTTTGAAGTTTTCATATGATTATGATTCATGTGATTTTGTTTCTATGCAAGCTTTTGTGGAAATGCTTTTTACTGTTGCTTGAATGTCTTTCTGCTTTTGAATTTTTTTTTTTGTGAGCAGTACAAACCTCCGGCATCTCGTAAGCTCCATGCCATCTTGGGAGTGGAATGTGGTGGACCGGGCGGTCGTCGGGCAGGAGAATCCGGCCACGCAGTAGCTGACTACTTGAAGTTCAAGGACCTCATTCTCAGAATGCTGGACTACGACCCCAAGACGCGAATTCAGCCCTACTATGCCCTCCAGCACAGTTTCTTCAAGAAGACGACGGATGAGGGAACCAATACAAGCAGTAGTGTGTCAACAAGTCCTGCACTTGAGCAGTCACAGTCATCAGGGACCACTTCTAGTACATCCTCAAGCTCAGGTTCTACTAAATGTTTTTATCTCTAAAGTCTTGATTGGAACTGAAGTGACTGGATAGGAGTGTGTTTCTTGGTAAAGCTTAACTCAGTTAATTTCCTCTGCTTCAGGAGGATCGTCTGGAACAAGCACCAGTGGCAGAGCAAGATCCGATCCAACTCACCACCATCGGCACAGCAGCGGGCATTTCGTCACAGCCATGCCAGCCATAGACTGTGACAACCTTTGCCCTCAGGTGAGCTAACCTGGTTGATCTTGTCAAGTAGTTAAGGCAATTCAGAGTTTGGCCTTCATGACTGAACAATGTTTTTCCTTGTTTGTGCAGGCGAGACAGCCTTATCATCCACCAGTAGTATGGCCTGGAATCGTAGGACCAGAACCTGTCACTGTAGAGACTCATCCAGTCCAGGAAACCACTTTTCATGTGCCTCCCCAGCATCCCAAGGCATTGCACCCCCATCACCACCATCATCACCACGGACAGGTCATAGCAACGCGACCACGGCCGCGACTGTACAACTCACCTACCAACAGCGCCTCCACCCAGGATTCCATGGAGGTGGTGCACGGTCATCTGTCCATGACATCCCTGTCTTCCTCGGCATCCTCTTCCTCCACATCTTCCTCTTCCACAGGAAACCAAGGCAACCAGGCTTACCAGCTCCGCCAGCTTCCTGCCAACACCCTGGACTTTAGCCAAAACGGAAGTATGAGTATGGGTATGGGTTTGGGTGCCTTCTCAAATCCTCGCCAAGAGACTGGTATGGCTGGACATCCCACGTACCCTGTTGCCACAAACACAGGAACTGGTCACTTTATAGCAGAGGGACACCTGGGCATGAGACAAAGCATTGATAGGGAAGATTCTCCGATGACTGGAGTCTGTGTTCAGCAGAGCTCGATGGCCAGCTCGTGACTTTAGCTGAAATGGGTTTGTTTTTCTGTGTGAATTTTGTTTGTTTTTCGTTTTTGTTCCGTTCCCCCCCCCTCCCCTTTTTTTATGATGGTGTTCATTTTCTCCTGTTCTTTCAAACGGTGCATAGAGAATAAAAGCTGCTCACTTCTAAGGGGAGATATCACTGAACCGCTACAAATTGAAGAGTATTTAAAAAGTATATATGTATTTCCATAATTTTTACGTTGTCGATTTTCTAGATAAGTTAACAATACTGCAAATAACCATAGTGAAACTGAGACACCCATCTGCCGATTCACTCACCTGCACACAGTACTCCTTTACCATCTGTTACACCGGAAACTAGATTTGTTTTTTGGTTTTTTTATTTGTCCCTTTTTTCGTTCAATACAGTGAACATTTCAGAGCTGTGAGCTGTCGTACAGCTTTTTATATGTAAAGCAATGCAAAACATTTGTTTAGTTCAAACAAGTGAAACATTATTGGACATTATAATTTGGCTGGTCGTTCTTTTCTTTACCCTTTAAGTGAAACTTCTCTAAAGAGCTGTGTGTTTAAACCTGTAGCGTGTCAAGGAAGCAGTACTTGCAGTGATATTTCGTGTTGTCGGTATCGTGTAACTCTTCGAGAGGGGGCACATAGCTGCGGAGCTCCGGTGGCGAGCGCTGGAGGAGCTGGGGTTAGAGAGGCAGGTGCAGTACTCTTCAGGCCTGGAGTCCTCCAGACCGGACGTCTTCGACTACGTACAGCAGCTGAGGAGCGACGAGGGGGGACGGATCCGGATCCAGGTGGATCTGGGGCTGTTGTCGAGAACCCTTTTGGCCTTACGACTTTTGGACCTTGACTGAAAAGGAGCTGGACTTTATCATTAAATAGAGATGATGGCTGTCCTCTATTTTTAACATTTTAAAGAGTCCTTAATTGGTTAGGGAAGGTGAATGAGAGTGGTTATTCAGAGGCCTTTATTTAGCAAAGATTTCTCATTTAAGGGACTCCAAATTGCAGGGTCTTGCTCAAAACGTCCCTAACATGACTTCCTAAAATTGCCGAAGTGGGATTTCACATAGAAGGTATTCATTCCCATTAATTGGCTTGCTTTCCTTTTTTTCCCCCCCCTTCCTCTTTATTTCCCGTCAAGCATGTGGTTCCCATTGAAAAACATCTGCATAAATTTGCCTCTTTGTGTTGAACACAGAAGATATGTAATGAGATTTATGTGACTGCCTTTTTTCTCCTCTTGAATTATGCTGTGAATTTTACACACATTACTTTTTCTTCTTTATTACCGTCTTTCATTCTTTTGATATACCAAAGCAGTTGTTTTTTATAGCACTAGGTGTCTGTAAGAAATAATGTAGCAGTTCACCACTTCAGCCCAAGGTTCATCAAAGTCCATTTTAGTCTGTTTACTCAATCTCAAACTGGAACTTTTGCTGAACTTCATGTTTTAATGTTAACAAATATTGAAATTGGTTTAATATATGGATAAACCTCCCCCATTTGTTACCGTTTTCATTTGTTTTTCCTGTCGGAGGGAGGGAAGGGACGCTGACGGTTACTCTGCAGGCTACAGAGTAGCTGAGAGATCACAAATTATTCTGAGGAGAGAAAAGTGTTTTGTTTTTGTATTTACCTGGTCTATCAGTCAGTGATGCTGCCTTTTATACCTAATTTGATGAACATGCTAATTTCTACCT
Source organism: Enteromius trimaculatus (assembly GCA_032361065.1). NCBI lineage: Eukaryota > Metazoa > Chordata > Actinopteri > Cypriniformes > Cyprinidae > Enteromius > Enteromius trimaculatus. The sequence continues at coordinate 7,355,426 of JAUMHP010000068.1, forward strand.
TTTTAAATCTAAGTGGCTACTTAAATTTATTTATTCAGGCAGTCTACTGTAGCTGCTGTGACCTCTGAGTCCGAGTTGAATTTATCATCAAGTGATTGGTCGAATGTTTGCCTCAGATGTGCTATTCAAAGGGAAACTAGAGGTGACTCGCTGCCACACACACTGGGCACATGCATGTTGGTCTGAAGAGGACAAGTGTTTATAGTCACTATTCAGTCATGTTAAGGATAGCTGTGCTCACTCGAGGTTGTGAGCCCCCCTCCCCACCATCACCACCACCTAGCTTCTCACTTTAGGTCTATTCTTCAAAGGAACCCTGTTCGCTGCTGCTCTCGATCTAGCAGTTCTTCACAGACAGTGGGACACTATCCTGCCAGAAATGCGTGGTGTTCACATTTGCAGATTTTTCCTTTTCGCAAAGACATCACCTTCAGCCAGAATCATGTTTGGTACAACTACAAATCTCACAACGGCTAGTGGTAATCGGAAATACAGAAGGTTTACCTGAATGTTAGCTTGATTTCATAATGTTGTTTATATATATATATCTAGAATATATAAAAACATTCGAGTGCAGTTTGCTGAAGTTGACACAAACATTCCAAAAATTGAAAATCTAAAAATTACAGAAACTTTTAAAAGAGTGCACCTGTTTCAGCTGTCACTAAATGAGACCCGATTTAGTGCAGTTTTCATGAAATGCAGCCCCTTTTTAATAGTTGAAATAGAATTTATGTATATATTTATATTTTTTTAAATAAAGGAAGTATAGAACTCACTACATTGCTCCTGCTGGTATGTCAATTACATTGCCATGTGTTTGATTATCCGTTTCTTTTATTATGATTATTTTTAAACCCTTCTTGTCTTACTTGGTCATTGGGCCAAAATTACTTTTAGTCAGAGGCATTTGCCATCACCAGGACGACATTAAAGGTAGGGCTTATAACTTGTACCGAAAGAATCTTTTCACAGGGTATGACGCATGTATGTCCACACTTTTTCTAATGCTCATGGTTTGCTAGGTCTGTTTCTCCCCCTTTCTCTTAAATGCATTATAGGTAAAATGTCACTGATACACAAGATCATGGATGATTTAAATTCAACATTCTTCTGCCTTTTGGATTTAATTTTGTTGTTGTTTTTGTTTCTTTTCAGATTTTCTTGACCCTTTTCATGCAACATGCACTATATAATTGAACAGCATGGGGAAAGGATAAGTGTCCACAGATTGTAAGATCTAGTCAAGACTTTGCTGTGTATATGAAAATGCCCTTTGTATTATATTCAAACAGTCTTATGTATGATATATAAAAAATAACTTAATTGACGCGTTCTTGGCTTTTTTCTTCATTTATTCCCTGGCTTGTTGCTTCAACAGTACATCGGTGTAAAGTTAATTTAGATTGTCTGTAATTAACCAGTGACGTTAACGTTAGCTTTTACAAAAGCTGTACAAATGTCTTAATATTATTTTTAAATTGTAGATTGTCGAATATTACATATAAATGAATAAAAGGTCACTTTAAGTAATTCTAGGAAAAGTTCGATAGTAAATTGAACAGTGGCGCTCGTCATGTAAACGCTTTATGACGCGGTATTTCCGCTATATGATGCGCGGCTCGTTGGTCTAGGGGTATGATTCTCGCTTCGGGTGCGAGAGGTCCCGGGTTCAAATCCCGGACGAGCCCACACTTTTCTTTACAGAACCTCGATAGTTACAAGTCACGTGGTTCAATGTAGGACATCCGTGCTGAATTATGAAAATAATATATACAAATACACACAGATTACTACGATTACGATAAAATACAAGCGAAGGAACAGTACTCATTTTCTATAGTTTAGCTCCGTTGCAGTGATTCTTTTTTCTAAAACTGGGTTTAATTTTAACACATATTATGATCGTATACTTTAACGACTATACGCGTGTTATATAGCTGTTTAAATAGTTTTTATTCTTAGACATTAATGCTTTGAAAACGGAACCGGTTCTTTCGAACAGTTCCTTTCAAAGAATCGATTCAGATCGAGTGATTATTTACGTCATGATTTAGTAATAAAATCGCGCGGTCCTGGTACTCTGGCATATTTAAAGAACATTTTTGGTTGCTCATTTTAAATAAAACTAGAGCTTTTACATTCTGGCAATAATTTTATAACTTTTTTATTTATTTTCAAAAGAAACTTGTGGAGACTGTAGAACGCTGAACGTTAGGAACTAACTGAGAGGAGTTTTTTTTTTAGGTTGCGAAAATTTTCCGGTCTCTGCTGCCATCTACAGGATTCAAGTCCTTAGTGAGAGCAAAGAAGAAACTGCCACTCAAATCAATATTTCTTGTCCATATATTTATTCATTTGGTATGAAGCTAGCTGCATTATAGACTATTCAGTGAACTCTTTACAAGAAAACGTTTTAGCTGTGTTGGAGATCACTAATTAAATATAACTAAACATTTGACCTAAAACTAATTATAACTGAAATTATTACTTTGTGACTGTATGTCTCTGTCTACTAAAGCTGCTTTAAAACAATTATTATTTTGTTATTTTTTTATCCTATGATATTGATATAAAGCAATATCAACATGTGTAGTCATTATTTATGTGTGAAAAACATTTACATCTAAAGTTTTAAACTGAAAGCCCATTAAACACAATGTAACATAAACTGTTAAAAATAAGTAAATACAACTTTATCTACAAAAATTATGTGTTTTAAACAAAACAAAGAAAAAACCGGACACATTTATGATGACATGTTGAATAAATAATTAAGTTTACTTTAATGATTATATTTCAACGCAAAGTAAATCAAAATCTAAATGCAGACTCTACAAATATTTTTATCGCACACATATATTTAGTCCAAAATAAACGATATGAAAGCAAACAATACAAGATGTTAGGTATCAGGTATTGTGAACCGGTTCGACCGAATCATTGAAAGGATCCGACTCGAATGAACGATTCGTTATTCGCTACTGCTTTCAGTATGGCTGGTGCATTGTGGGATCGGAGCGAATTGCATTGTGGGTTGGCACGCCATCAATACTACTGTTTCATACTTACGCGCCTTGTTCATTTTGCAATGATTGTACTAGAGACTTCATAACTAATAGAGTGCGTTGAGAGAGCTTTCGAATATTAAATGCACAATGCCAAATTTTTGTGCCGCTCCGAACTGTACCAGGAAAAGCACCCAGTCCGATTTAGCTTTCTTTAGATTTCCAAGGGATCCGGAGAGGTATGACTCTTTTTTTTACAGCTTCAAAATATTATCACTGTCGTGTTGTGTTAATTAAACATGACGACTCATATGAAAGTAATGCTTCATGGGGAAGGTAACACTCAGTGATGATTTGCTGAAGTGCAGTTAGTTGACACATAATACAATAATACAAGGCTCCTCATATTTACACGTTTGAATTAATTTCATGTTTTTGCTAAAAGAAAAAAGGGTCAACATAAGTTTAGTGTCTGTTACAGTGTATAAAGTTGACAGTTCATGTGCCTGTTCTTCTCTTTAGCTGAATCTTTCCGTAAAAATATAGATTATATACAGAAAAAGAGATCCTTGTGGGTGTTTGTATTAAGTGTACGCGAGAATAATTTAACGTGCTTGTATTTTATATTAATAATAGTGCTTTGTTGTCTGTGTTGCATATTTCTAGCCACTTCTAACCTGTTAGAATTTTATTGCACAAAAATATGAACAGTAAAATACAGACAGTATGTTTACCTTTGTGTATGAATGTGTTTTTATTTGCTGCTCAGTTTTCTTCCCTGAACCTGTGAATAAGTGTTTTCTACAAAAAAAAAAAAAAATGGTATGCAAGAAATGAGTCATTGTGTGTTTCTTATAACTTTATTTGCACAGATGTAGGTTGTGGGTGGAGAATTGTCGCCGGGCAGATCTGGAAGAGAAAACTCCCGATCAGCTGAACAAGCACTACAGACTGTGTGCCAAACACTTTGAACCAGCCATGATATGCAAAACTGTAACGCACTATAATTTGTGCTTCACAATTATTGTTTGAAATATTACAAGCGTTTAACATTACTTATAGTACAGGAACCTTGATGGGTTTTGTTACTGTGTTTTTCAGAGCCCTTACAGGACGGTATTGAGAGACACTGCTATTCCCACAATTTTTGATTTAACCAGCCATCTCGGCAATCCTCACAGCAGACATCGCAAACGCATCAAAGTTCTGGTAGAAGACTTTTTTTGCTCTTGTTAAATTTCCTGCATTTGTTGTCAAGCTGCATAACAACTGCCTAGTATTATATGACATATCATAAGTGATAAGGTAATGAATGTAAAGGGATAGTTTATGTTGTTCCAAACCCATAAGACCTTCGTTTATCTTCTGAACACAAATTAAGGATGAAATCCGAGAGCTCTCTGAGCAGCAGGAGGAACATAACTGACAAGTTTAAGGCCCAGAAACAGTAAAATAGTCCATGCGACATCAGAGGTTCCTCATTAATTTTGTGAAGCTATGAGAAAACTTTTTGTGTGCAAAGAACACAAAAATGACATCTTAATTCAACAAAGCACCTGAATTTCATTAAAAAAAAATTATAATTTTTTTTATAATCTTATTTTGTGTTCTGAAGATAAACAAAGGTCTTATGGGTTTATAACATGATGAGGGTAAGTGATTAATAAAACAATTTTTATTTTTGCATGAACTATCCCTTTAACACTATAAATCGGGGCACAATTTATAAAGTGACACTTTGCGTTCCTGTTTTCCTCAGACAGATGAAGAAGTTCAGAAAATCAAAGAAAGACGATGTAAGTAAGATATTGTTGACCATTACACATCTCTGCAGAATATTTGATTCTGATTGGCCAGATCATTTTTATTTTTTGCTGTTGCTTATGACAGCTCTTTATATTACTCTGCTCATCCTGGTTACTGAAACTGATTAAACTGATTTCTTACTTTTTGTAGCTCTGAATGATCATTGCTTTGAATTTTCTATTTCTTTAGTGGAATCTTCAATTGAACAACTGCTCTCAAAAAAAGACTGCGACGCTCAGGACGACAGCGAGAACGCGGACGACATCCCTCAGCTGACGCCCGAGCAAAAAGACCTGAGAGAGTTCCTAAGGTCTTCCTTTGAAGTCATGGTTTTGATAGGAAGGCAAAACTTTCCATTCAGTTGCAACACAAGAGAAGAGGAGGAGGAACGCTTCTTAACCACAGGCAACTTTCAAGCGCTAATTGAGAACCGTATCAACGCGGGGGATGAATTTCTTCGGAGGAGATTCGAGACAGCGCCTGTTAATGAGGAATATTGTTCGGCCGTCCAGCAGAAGCAGCTTCTGGAGGTCTGCGAGAGATGCGTGCGCGAGGAGATCCTTCAACAAGCGCGAGAATGCCGCTTCTTCTCCATCGTCACTGGGGAGTTGGTGGAGTTCCCCGAAGGAGAGCACCTACCCATATTCCTGCGCTTTGTAGACCAAGCCAACACTCTTAGAGAGGAGTTCATAGAGTTCCTCTCGTTTGAAGGAGAGGAGGTCGCTGTCGCTGAGAGGTTGGAGTCACAGCTGACGAAAGGATGGGGTTTGAGTATGGAGCACTGCAGAGGACAAGCGCATGCGGGATCTGGGATACTTGGCACCAAGATGAAGGTCATCGCTGCCCAGCTCAAGGAGAAATATCCCATGGCGGTGATCACGCCAACTTCCACCTGCGCGCTTAATGTTCACCTTGCTAATGGCATGCCGTTGACTGGAGTGCAGGATGTGATGTGCATTCTGAAGAAGACAAATGTGTTTTTTAAAGCTTCCCCGTTGCTCCAGAGCGAACTCGATAACGCTATCTCCATCCTCTGTCAGGGAAACCTAGAAAAAGAGAGCATTCTCAAAGAAGGCTCTCGATCCACCTGGACTGATCTTCATAACGTGTTCGAGATGGCCGTGGATTTGATGGAGCCGCTTCTGCTGTGCATGGACAGCATACATGACAATGAGGATCTGAAATGGAATGACCAAATCACCAGTGACGCTTACGCCATTTCCGAGGCCTTGGCTGACTTTGAGTTCATCGTGACGTTGGTTATTTTAAAGAACGCGTTGTCTTTTACGAGAGCCTTTGGGAAGAACCTACAAGGAGAAACCATTGATGTGTTTTTCGCCGCCAACAGCCTGACAGCAGTACTGCATTCGCTACACGAGGTATCGGACAATCTCGAAGTATACCACGAATTCTGGTTTGAAGAGGCTGTCAGTTTGGCAGCTGCAATGGAGATCCCAGTGAGAGTCCCGAGGTTGTTTCTTCGGAAGCAGCAGGCGGTGGAGACCATGGAAATACAGGCTGAGTCGTTCTTTAAGGAGTATCTTACACTGCCGGTTATGGAGTACATCATGCAGGAGGTCAAAGAGATCTTCTCTGAGAATCATCTCAAGGCGCTCAAGTGCTTGTCTCTCGTCCCCGCGGTCATGGGACAGATGAGGTTCAACACCTCCGAGGAGACCCATGCGGACATTTACAGGAGCGATCTGCCCCATCCGGACACACTGCCTGCTGAACTACATTGTTGGAGGATAAAATGGAAACACAGAGGGAAGGAAGTAAGCTTGCCGTGCACCATTCAAGAAACCCTTCAGCACTCCGATGTAAAGTTCTTTCCTAATGTTAATGCGTTTTTGAAGATTTTAGCCACGTTGCCGGTGCTGAAGCTTGATGGGAGTCACGGTGAAACCGCACAAAAACGTTTACAGGCTTACCTCTCGGACACGGCGGTAAACCAAAGATGTAAGAATCTGGCCGTGCTGAACATCAATTATCATATAAAGACAGACCTGGAAGAAATGGTTCAGTGTTATTTAAAAACGTACCCAGAAGAAAGTAAGAGTGATTAACAGGTAAAACATACAGACTCTCCTAGTTTCAACTGCGAAAATCTTCAAGCTGGAAGTGTGATAAGTTGTGTAATTGTTTTGCAGAATACAATGCGAATTGTTTATTTTCATGTGTCGTTCCCCTCTGGAGAAATATAGTACTATTTTTACATTTGTGAGGACCATCAAAAGATTCACCATGTAAGCATCTTTGACTTCAGAAATCAGCTATTGAAGACATATATGCGTTTGTATAAACTGGTCCGAAGTGTAAATAAAATGAAAGCACTTTTGATGCTGTCTTTTATAATGGTGTCATTTCTTTCTAATGTCACAGGTATACACTACTGCAGCTAGTTAGTGCTGTCAAACAATTAATCGCAATCCAAAATATATCCAATATATGTATATGTGCTATGTATATTTCTTATGTATATACAGTGAAGTCAATAAGTATTTGATCACCCTGTGATTTTGGACATTCTCTTATTTAGCAATCATGGAGGGGTCTACAATTTTCAGCATAGGTGCGTTTCCACGGTGAGAGACAGAATCTAAAAAGAACAATACGGAAATCACATTGTAGCTTTGCACACACTGCAGGAGAGATTTTAGCCCACTCCTCCATAAAGATCTTCTCTAGATCTGTCAGGTTTTCAATTGGATTTAGATCTGGAGACTGGCTAGGCCACTCCAGAACCTTGATATGCTTCTTACGGAGCCACTGATTGGTTTTCCTGGCTGTGTGCTTTGGGTTATTGTCATGTTGGAAGACCCAGCCACGACCCATCTTTAATGCTCTGACTGAGGGAAGGAGGTTTTTGCCTAATGTGTCACAATACATGGCCCCGTTCATCCTCTTCTTTATACAGTGCAGCCGTCCTGTGCCCTGTGCAGAAAAACACCCCCAGAGAATGATGCTTCCAGCCCCAAGCATCACTGTAGGTATGGTATTATTGAGATTATACTCATCATTCTTCTTCCTCCAAACACGGCGAATGGAGTTAAGACCAAAAAGTTCTACTTTGTTGTCATCTGACCACAGGACATTCTCCCAGAACTCCTCTGGATCATCCAGATGATACCTGGCAAACTTCAGATGGGCCTGGACATGGGCTGACTTAAGCAGGGGAGAACCTTCCTATCGATGCAAGATTTTAAACCATGACGTCTTAGTGCATTATTGATAGTGGCCTTGGAAACGATGGTCCCAGCTCTTTTCACAGCATCGACCAGCTCATCCCGTGTAGCTCTGGGCTGATTCTTCACCATTCTTATCATCACTGATACCCCACGAGGAGAGATCTTCCGTGGGGCCCCAGTCCGAGGGACATTGACAGTCATCATTTGCCTCTTCCATTTTCTGACAATTGCTCCAACAGTGCCCCGTAGCCATTTCCAGCTTTGTGAAGGTCTACAATTTTGTCTCTTATGTCTGTTGACGGCCCTTTGGTTTTGCCCATGTTGCTACTTAGACTTTGGCTGATTGTGGGGTGCGCAGGTGTCTTTATGACAGCT
>JAUMHP010000068.1:7365808-7411392 GCA_032361065.1 Enteromius trimaculatus
GTGTCCCCGTAATTCAAAAGACTTAAAAAACATACTAAATGGTGTTTTTTTGAAAATCTAAAAATGCACACAGTTTCTTTTAAGGGGTAGGTTTAGGTGTAGGGTCAGTGTAGGGCAATACCACATACAGTCTGTACAAAATAAACACCATTACACCTGGGGAGAGTCCCCATAAATCACAAAAACCAACATGTGTGTGTGTATTTTAATGCAATGTTGCAAACAATACTTTTAATTTTGCATAGTATGTAGGCAAGCCTGGGGATGATTTGTATGTGTTTTTCCCTTTTTTTTTTCTTTGTGTCGTTTAAAAACTGTATTAATAAGAAGAATTAATATAATAATTATTCAGCACTTAATTGTAAAACACAGACTGTTGTGCCATTGGCATGTATGTGTTCATGATTTCATAAGACAGTAAATCTCAATAATGCATTATTAATAATAGATGTTATATATATGTATCTGTATGTGATAGGCCTGGTTGACAACTCTGTACAATACACCAGCAGCTCTTTAGATTCTTCAGAAATGTTGCCTTTATGTAATTCCTGTGTTTTCAGATCAACAAGTGCCAGAATTATGCAGCCTAGCGTTTGCAGGCAGAAATGGTGAAGCGGTGGGTGGATGTGGATGTGTCAGTCTTGAAATGGTTAAACGAGCGTCTCCACCCGATGCTGCCCAGACGCCGACGGCTGCAGGTGATAGTTCATCCGCAGACCACGAGCGTTTTCCGAGGAAACAGGGGAACCGGCGGGGTGTCTAGTCATACAGCTGCCAATGAAGGGGTCTTTTCTATAAAGGAATCTTTATTTTGCGTTTGAGCCTGAGAGAAAACAAGCACATCGAAATTACTCTGCTGAGGAAAGTGCGCAAGCGCGTGCGCAAACATACAGGGAATTTCAACACTCTGGAAGGATTGTTCTCATCAGAAGGGACATTTAAAGGAAAGAGCATCGCTATTCTGATTAAAAAATAGATTTTGTGCCTTATTTCTGAATCGTTTCTCTAAAGATTCAAGCCTCCTACTCGTCGTTATCGATCATGGCATGGCCCTGTATCACCAGGGCTTGCTGCATCAACCGCTTCTGGAGTGAATTTGACAAAGGTGACATTGCAGTGCCTTTGGTTTTCACGAAGTATTCAGATGTGGCTGAGGTGCAGCATCTGCACCCTCAGCCCAAGCCATTAATATCACAGAAGCCGGTCCTCCCAGAATCCCAGCCTGCCCATAGCGCTCACCAGGAGGCGTCGACCAGAGCGACTCACGCCGCTGCTGATGCCGCAGCAGCATCATCTCAAGACGGGTCCGGCGCTTCTGTGACGCGCGAGGATTTCAAAGCCTGGAGCGTGCGTCCGGAACGAAGCTGCAAACCCAGAAACGAGTTTCAGCCGTCGAAGGCCCCTTTCAGCACCGTGACTCAATACCAGAAAGATTACAAACCGTGGCCCATTCCGAAAAGAGGAGATCATCCGTGGATTCCCAAAACCAGTCCTGCTGCACCCTGCAAGGCTGAGAGCAAGCTCTCCAAACAGGAGCAGGCCGCTGCTGAGGTTGAAACCGGCGTGGAAAAATGTGAGATTGAAGAAAAACAGCACGAAAAAGAGAGTAAAGAAAGGAGAAAGAAGGTAGACAAAAAAGCGCATGTGTCAGAGGGGATCAAAATGGAGCAAGGTGTTGCAGTGGAGGGAAAGAGGAGGTCGGCTGCAGATGCTCTCAACAGGCAGATCAAGGAGGAAGTCACATCTGGAAGTTCGTATAGGTAAATATGTTACAAATCTGCTTCATTTTTATACAGTTGATAACTGTGTCCTTGTCTAGCAATCCTGCTTTAATTGCCTGTGATATCAAGTTCATGACACATTCATGGCCATTTTAGAGAAATATTAACAGTATTAAAATAGAAATATTGACTGGACGATATCAGCTGTTAATATAACTTGCACAGGTTGATTCCCAGCTAACAATGATTATGTTTTGCAACATTCTGTGAAGGTTATTCATTATCATACAGAGCCATATACACTCATCAGCAGTTTACAGCATCTGCCAACAATGCCCTGAACTACGATTAAATAATCACTTTTACATAACTTTAACTAAGTGTATCACATATAAATATTCATTTCAGCAGTTTTGTGTGCATTATTAATCTGCATTTGATCAGAAACATTATTTGTAATTCTGTTTTCTACATATCTCCATTTAAAATCAGTGGTCCTAAAAATCAGGGCCTTTAATTCTATACAGTCTTATATTTGGGGGAACCAAACATAGAACCGATCATAAAAAGCCTCATTGATTATCCACCAATCTGATTACTAAGTACTTTTCTATTTTGATATTAAACTTAAGAGTCAGTATATCAGATCACTGCAGCTAATGTATATCCTCTGAAACAAAAGATCAATGAACCTTATCTAAGCACAAGATGGAGGGAAAGATTTAGATCCAGTCTTTGAAAAATATCACCAGTGTAATTTCCTCTCTGTGGGTGTCTGCCCCAAAATATGTTGAGTCATTCTTGAGTTTTCAGTTCATTTTGTGCACACTCACTCTGCATAAAGCTGTAATACAACAGATGCACCTCATGTCCCAATTAGTTTGTCCTGATTTCTTTACAAGGCATCTGCTTTGGTTGAATAATTATGCTGAATATTTACTCTTTAAATAGGTCAAAGCCTCAAAATCAGACGCCATCAAAATAAAGCATATATTGCCATGTTATTCAATGAACCACGAATCATATATAATTTTTTCTTATTTTACGAAATCTCTTGGCTTCTCTAGGACAGAGTTTAAGGCTTACAGAGATGTCAAACCAGTGAAACCTATCAAAGCAAAATCTCAATATAAAATCCTGGTGGAGGAGAAGACCAGCCTGGAGACCAGTTACAGCGCTACCTTTAAAGGAGAGCAGGTCAAACCTCAGGCCACAGATAACAAGCTGCTGGAGCGCCGCCGGATACGAAGCCTGTACAGCGAACCTAGCAAAGAGTCCAGCAAGGTAGGATGCTTTCTCAAGTCACCAGTTTGTGACCGATCACACAGTTTGTTGCACTGTATTGCCCTGTTTTATTATAAGATTGATAAAATGAATAATTTCAGATATGAGGGTAATCATTAGAAACTTCATTACACTGTGAGTGATGAAATTGTATTGCAAGAGTAAGAATGTTGTGAAATATTTTACTAATATATGTCTCCAGCATGCTATCAGTTCTGAGATAGTCCTTAAAAGGACAGTCCAGTGTTATTTTTATTTGTAAATAATTGGAGTTATTTTTCATATTTAGACATTTTTAGTAGTTTTTGTCTATATATACGCATATATATATAGGAAAAATAAAACTATATATAAAACTGCATACCATGCAATGTTATTTTAGTATTATTTGTCATTTATTATAGTTAGTTTTCATGTTTTCAGATTTTATAAATTTTATGTGCTAATATTTCTATTCTATTTCTATTCATTTTTGTTCCAATTTTAGTTTTAGTCATTTTAGCTCATGAATCTAAACTTATTTTATTTCAATTAGTTGCTGATGCAGAATATTTCATATATTAGTGTTTTAGTTTTTCAAATAATATTTTTCTTATATTTAATTTCAGCTTTCTTTCAATTAATGAAATACATTTTAATAGCTTAGCTTAAAAATAACAGCACTGACTGCATGACTTATTTTCTTATTATAGAAGTTGTTTTGAAGAATTGTTTTGGTTGCTATTTGCAACCATTCAGTAAACATTTGCTAAAAATTGACTAATCCTCTGACCATCCAAGATTTTTTTTCTTCATCAGAACAGAAAAAAAATGTAGCGTGATATCACTTCCTCTCCAGTGGATCCTCTGCAGTGAATGGGTGCCGTCAGAATGAGAGTCTAAACTTTCATTCTGACGGCAGCTGAAAAAAAACATTAGAATAATCCACAAGTGATCCTCAACACTCCAGTCCATCAATGTCTTGTGGAACTTACAAATTTCTCCTACTCTGTTCCAAAAAAATATATAGGTTTAAATTTTTGGTATTTATTTAAAAGAATGATTAGTTTATGGATTGGACATCAGATATATTCTTTGTCTCTTATATTAGAACATTTCAGAAATTAAGTAAAGAGTCAAGATTTCTAGATTAAGGTTTCAGGGTAATACATTATTCAAAGTTTCTTTATTTGTCTTACAGTAATATGGCTTTGAATAAATAAAAGAATTTCTTAGGTCAAATCATTCCTTTCAATGTAAAAACAAATATATTGAAACAAGGAGAGTTTTCCGGTGTTGATGTGCATGTAATGTGTTGATGTAGCCCCTCCCTCTCTCACTCTCATAGGACTGTTCTGACAGTGACAGCAGCTCTGTTCTGTAGTCAGGTGTGTTCAGTGATTCTTTTGGACAGCATGGATCTAGAGTATTTCACCATACAGCTGCACCATCACGGAGACCCTGGGACTGATTCAGATTAAATCCTCTTCACAATGAGGATTTGCTTAACACTATGCTTTTTTTTTTGTTCTTGCATGAAACAATAGTTCCTTCACTATCAAGGGGGGCTCTATTTGGCTTCCACTATAACAAAATACAAATGATTTATGCAAGGTTACCGGCTTCAGAAACACAGAGCTGAAATGGTTGAGTGCCAAAAGATACTAATAGGGCTGCACTCCATTAGTATCAAAACTAAGCTCACTTTGATCACTGCGATCATGCTATTGTGCAAGGCATCTAGTTGAAGCATTGCTAGAATTTGGAAACCTTGCAAAATAGCTTCCATAATTGGAAAGCAAAGGTAAAAGAGTCACACAATATATATGTTATATATAAACCTTTGTGACATATTTTGATAGCTTGCTTTAAACTTGGCTTAGATACAAGCTGTCATCAAAAACTAACTGCATCTCTTTTTTTTTGAGTATGCAGAACAAATCACCTTTTGTTTTAAACACATCATCTGCATATAGCACATTGAATAAAGGCCCGAAAATCACATCCTAACACGTATTTATGTCATGAGATACTAACTTGGATGCCACAATGCTAAATGAAACATGATTCATATTTTCTGAAATATTTTACTGACATCGTTTTAAATGAGGGCCAGTGATTGTGTTTCTACTGTAAATTACACACTTTTCCTGTATATTCATTGGTTTTGTAACTATGTGGTGCTCAGAAGATCTAAGTGCTTACCATAAAGGTTTGTGGGTAAAAATGAGAAACTACACTACACTGCTGTTCAAAAACTTGGAGTCTGTAATATTTTTATGTATTTATGTATAAGCATCTTATGCCAACTAAGGTTGCATTTATTTGATGAAAAGATTACAGGAAAAACAGTATTATTTTGAAGTATTATTATTATTCAAAGTAAATGTTTGCTATATAATGTGCAATTGATTCTTGTGATGGCAAAGCTGAATTTTAGCAGCTATTCTTCTAACTCTACTGTTATATTTTTTCAAGATTGTTTCATGAATGGAACGTTCAAAAGAGCAGTATTTATTTGAAATAGAAATCTTTTATAAAATTATATAAAAAACATTTTGATCAATTTAATGTGTGCAGAATAAAAGTCTTTCAGTTAATAAATAAATATTTCTGACCCCAAATTGTAGAACTGCAGTGTATATGGCAACAGTAATAAAGCATATATATATTTTTAAAAACAAACAGGAATGGTTAAATGTTTAAATTTTACAAGATATATAATAGGCATTTATTCATGTGTGTTGTTTTGCTCTTAATAATAATCCAAATTATTACACCAAATGTCCCAATTTTTGTTCCTGTAGGCGGAGAGGCAAAATATATCACTTTCCAAGCCAAAAAAGACAACAAGCCATAGCAAAACAGTGAAAAAAGCAAAGGAGAAGCCAGTCGCCGGGAGTCAAGCTGCCAAGAAGAAAACTTCAGTGAGCAACCAGGAGCCAAAGCCAGAGGGAGGGGTCACCAAAAAAAGCAAAGAAATGATCAACAGACTAGCCGAGGGAAAAGATTAAGTGCACTTTTGTGTTTGGGGGGGCGGGGGGCGAGGGGGGGGGGTGATTGAGGAGGCTATAATACAGAATAGAGGACTCTCATCCCCTTGTTCATGACCTATACTCTAATGGCCCGACTCTGATGGTGTCTTTACCTACGTATTGTAGTGGATCAAGGCTTGTCTGCTTGATTTGTCTTGACTGTGTGGCCACTGTCCAGTCAGTCTATAATGAATCTATCTTTGCTTTTGCCCCGCGTCTGCTCCTTTTCCATATACATCAATAGCTTTCTCTGTGGCAAAGATGATTCACGGATCCTTGTTGCATGCTGCCTCCGAGCAAACGGCCATCTGCCTTATTATATAAGATAAGGTTTCGCTTTATCTTGCATTGAAAGGTATTTACTGCAAACAATAATGGTCTTTTCTTTCAAGCAGTCTAATGTGATATGGACTTAGCACTCTAATTAGACGAAACAATAGCATTGCTCAAACACTAAGATGTAATATTTGTTACCACACAGTTGGACTATACCAATGTTGTATTCCTCACAATCAACAATGAACACAAGAACGTCTAAATATCTCAAACTGCATGTTTAAAGATTGTGTGACACCTGAAATTAGCAGTTAGGGGCCTTACAAGTCCACAAGAGCACCATGTTTAACAAATGAACACACTCAAGCTGTACTATTTGAATATTTCACTCCGTTCGACAACAGTGCCAGTCATTTTGAAACCAACTGAGGCATGGTCTCTTTTAAAGTGTTGTTGTTACCTTGTACTGTAGAGAGTTATGCTATGGGGACCTATTTATGCTTAGCTTGCTCTGCTCTCAATAAAGCAACGTTCAAATGTGCTCTCATATGCATCATGCTATGTAATAAGAGAATTTGCTGATGTAAACCTAAAACTGCCTGCGTTCCTCGCGTATGCTGTAGAACGGACGGTTGAATTGGGTAGAATGCTGCTAAGCATACAGCTGAGGTTCATGTGATTGACAAAGACAGAAGCATGCCCTTCATAGTCATCTGTATGTTAATCATCATTCTGACCTGATCTGGTCTGGAGGGGTGAGAGCCCTCTCGGTGTAAATCTACAGCCTCTTGGTCCAGAGCTCCTCCTGGGTTGTCCTACACGTGCTGTGCACACCATTCTAGGTGCTATCCTCAAGCTATGCTTTCCATAACAGTAGTGCCTGTATATTGAGCAACATAGGGCCATCAGATGTCCAAGTGGTAATTCTAAGTGTGATGTGCTTGTGTTGTGAGCTTGCATTGAATGAAATTGATTAAAATCATGAAAGCAGTACATTGGTGATGTGGTTTGTTGGTTTGAACCTCGGAGGGGGATCGTTCTAAAGACATCATATTTTTAATGGATATCAGCCTTGTGCAATACATCTATTGATAAAATATTGGTACAGTTTGTACAATATAAAAATCATGTCTATGGAAAGTCCCCATTATACATGGAAACACTGAAGGGTTAGACTGAATGATATGACATGAAGGTTGATGTCTGCACCAACTTCTTAACAGAATATTAATAGAACAGGAAATATATTAGATGTAAAACTAAGTAGGTAAAATAGTGGTTATTTGACTTGAGAGCTTTTTGTTTAGATATAAATGAAGCAGAGTAGAGAAAAACTGAAAAATAGTTTTTTTTTTATTGGAAACAAACTAATTTATGTAATGATATCAATAAAACTATAAGCATCTTACTCTTTATACAGTTCAGGATGGAAGTGCTGCTGGCCTTCAATATCAGAGAGAGAAAAAAAAACATTGCAGATGAAGTGACTTCCAGCAGCGACTCAGTCGTCCTCACAAAATGTATTAAATAATTCAAGTCTCAGGCTCTGCATAGTGCTGGCTGATTCTAGTTCCTGCACGAGTAGTGTTTGGGTGTGGTATAGTGAAAATGAACAATATGGGACAGTATAGCTTCCTATTAAAAATGTGAAAAGCATAAATGTAACTGCTTTTGTAGGCCTATAACTCAGAATATACAACACCTCATGTAAGAGAACAGCATTAAAAACCTAACTATTCTTAAATTCACCTACTTCTGAACATATTTCAATGAGGGTTATAATAAATAACCTTCCTTTATCACCCATTTTTGTAATATTTGAAAACATGTCCTCACGTGCCCTCCAGTGGTTATTTTGAGCTGCTATTTGATTTATATATGTATTTGTATGCGTTTACATAAAACCAATACACATACAGCTATTGTTTATTAATGTTAACATAATACCAATAACGAAAGTAACATTAGATTATTTAATTTTATGTTTACGAGCGACAGTAACTATCCTAATAAATGTATAATATATGTATAATAGTTTCTTCTTGTTCTGTCCCATAGGTATTAAAATATATTGCTAATTTACCTTCTCACAGTTGTAAGACTAAATTTACTTTGTAAATATTAGTGTTAGCAGAAAGTCTCAGGAAGGCTTTTATTTTGTCCGTGACACGGAAACACACGTCACAACCTTCTCCATCCTCCCAAACAAACAAATTACCCGCGTTCCTGTCTGTCTCCCCTTCAGCTCAAATACATGAAGTTTTAGGTAATATAATTTTCCAAACAACGAAGGAGTTTTACAGAACAGAGTCTAGTTACTCAATATATTTTAAGACTATGTTAATTTTCCTTTACATTAATGCCTGAATGTGTGCGCGCGCTTCTGAGCCTCGACCGGTTAATAAAACTGAACTAACGTTAGCTAAGTGACCCTCAAAGCAGCTCACTCTAACATCACAGTAAGTGAATTTAATCATTTATATCCTATCTAGCAGTATCATGGTGTTGTTTGAGATTTGTTAGCTTGTGTATAGTGAAGTAAACAACCAGCACTCAACCTTGTTTATATTACGAGTTAATAAACGTTTGTTTACATCGCACGAGCACACGTCTTATAGCTGTTTAGAAGGTTGTCATTGCTAAAACCAATATCCGGAAGTCTTTTATTTATGTAATTGTTTGCTTTCTCGAAGATTAAGATGGCAAAAAGAAGAAATGTCTCTAAAATAGTGGTGGCATGCGAGTGGGCATCATGCACTTTTAAGAGTCAAAGCATGGAGGAGTTGAGTGATCACATGTCTCTACATCTCAAGGAGCATCTTGGGGAAGGAGATGCCATGGAGGAACTGGGTAAGATATTGTAATGCATTCAGAAGTAGATGAATACTGTCTTTAATGCAATGTCAGTGGCAACATTTGAATTTTATGTTAATTGGAGGCAGTGCATATTTTAAGATGGTTGTGTTTGACATCATGTCTGTTATAGAGGACTATCCGTGTTTATGGAGGGACTGTGAGTTCCTGGCGATGGGAAGCCAAAGTGAGCTGATCGCTCATGCCCATTTCCACATCTTCCACAACAAACTGAAATACATTGGGACTCAGCTCCTTGAATCCCACCCCGAACTGCCTAGTTGCACTCAGGATCTTCACAGCAGCAGCCTAGTCCCAGATGTCTCCGAGGGCTTCGTCTGTCAGTGGCAGCACTGTGATGTTAGTATTATAGCATGACTTCTATTCCATATCTCTGAACCAAAAAGTGAACATTTGCTGAAAATGCACTTAGTACTTACCCTCACCCTCAGGCCATCCAAGATGGTAGGTAAGTTTAGATATTTGGAGAAATGTTTTACATTGCATTACATAATTTGTTCTCCAGTGGATCCCCTGCAGTGAATGGGTGCCGTCAGAATGAGAGTCCAAACAGCTGATTAAAACATCACAATAGTCCACAAGTAATCCACAGGACTCCAACTTTTCAAGTCCTCTATCCATAATATTGATTTCTCAAGTGCAAAAGTCAGTCTTTTCTGGAATTCATTCTGTGAAGAAACATCCACAGATTAAGTGTTTATTATTTGTGCCATTTATATTATTAGTGTTATTTGTTATTTGACGGCACCCTTTCACTGCAAAGCATCCATTGGTGACCGAGTAATGTAATACTGAATTTCTCCAAATCTGTTCAGATGAAGAAACAAACTCATCTACATCTTAGATTACTACCGAAGTACATTCGCAGCAAATTTGAATCTTTGGTTGAGATATTCCTTTAGATTAGACATTATTTAATGTGCTTGTCTGTTTTTTTTTTTTGTTTTTTGGTTCATCATCAGAGTTCGTTTAATAACCCAGAGTGGTTCTATCGTCATGTTGACATGCACGCACACTGCACTGAGCTCCAGCCGCTTCCTGATCGACAGCAGGCTCTCTTCTGCAGCTGGTCAGGTAAGGCGCTTTCTGCAAAACGGGAATGATTCACCAGTGTTATAATATTGTTGTGTGAAATGCTTTTTTACTATTTTTGCAGGCTGTGACGCTTTCTTTAAAATCAAGTACCGTTTACGTGAGCATCTGCGCAGTCATACACAAGAGCGGCTGGTCGCTTGTCCCACCTGCGGCTGTATGTTCTCCAGCAATACCAAGTTCTTTGACCATATCCAGAGACAAGCACAACCTGAAGGTCAGTTTATTTCTAATACTTTTTCTTCACTCACTGACAATACAGCAACACTGATGTTTAATAATGTCCAAATGTCTCTAAGTCTGTAGTCTGTTTTATTGCAGATTCTCTTACGTGTGGACATTGTGACAAAGCCTTTGCCAATGAGCGGCTGCTGAGAGACCACGTTCGTCAGCATGGTGAGTTTAAGTTTGATATCTAATTTAACTGTATGTCAGTTACTGTCTGATATTAGAAACTTAAATTACTATTAATCACATCCAAAATAAAAGATTTTGTTTACAATAATATGTGTGTGTACTGTGTATTTTTTGATTATGTAAATAAAAATGCACACACATGCATGTATATATTTAAGAATTTTTTTTTCATGTTTATATATTAATTATATTTATATATAAATTGAATTATAAGAATATAAATGTATATATTTAAATATGTGTGCGTGTATTTATAAATAATTAATATACTCAGTACACACACAAATTATGTAAACAAAAATGTTTATTTTAGATGTGATTAAATTATACATTTATTGGATATGAAATTATGCATGCTTATTTCCTGATTTTACATTTATATTATTATTAATTTGTAGAAATATTAAATAAAAAAATAAATGTAAAATATATAGACAAAATAAAAATATAATAAAGAATATATAATTTACAGTTTTATTTATTTAGACAAATTTTGGAATAGCATGAAAAAATGATCAGATTATGATTATTAGCCAAAATGTGATGCATCCCTAAATGTAGGATTTTACATCATCTGAAAAATGGTATTGTTGTTTATAGATGCTTTATGCAATGTTAAGTCATATTTGTTTATATACTGCATTATTCAGTACAGATTGTTTCAAAGCAGCACAGCAATAAACTGTAATAACAGTATACTTTTGAATTATTTTATTTATAGTTTGTTTCATATAGAAAAAGACGACTTATGTATATCATAAAAAATAAAGATTTATGCAAAACAAACAACAGCCGAACCTCCTCAGTAATGAATACAAAGCAATTATTGAAAATACTAGAGAAAGCTATATTGCTTTATAAACCAGATGGAAAATAACAGTATTAATAGTGTCTTTATTCATTTCAGTTTAGTCATTCAATAGTGTCAATGCATTTCAATTCATGTTATTGAATATTAAGTGTCTTAATACAAACCTGTATATTCTTTCTTTTCTTTTTTCAGTGAATCATATTAAATGTCCTCTCTGTGACATGACATGCACCTCTCTTTCCACCCTGAAGATCCATATCAAATTCCGTCACTGCGATGAGAGGCCCTTCCCGTGTGACTTCTGTGAGAGCAGGTGGCTGCCGTTCGCATATACTCAGTGATGCACTGAAGAATATATTGCTTACGTTTAATGGTTTATCTCCTTACCTTTAGCTTCAAGAACCAGCATGATCTGCGGAGACACATGGAAACTCACAATGAGGGAGCAGCGTACCACTGCACAGTAGAGGGCTGTGGGTACTCTTCACGCATGGCCCACACCATGAACCAGCACTATAAACGAGTACACGAGGTCAGCCAGCAGAGGGTGCTGTAACCACAGACATCATTCAGATTTAAAAGAAAGAGAGAGAGAGAGAATTTCAAGTGTATAAACTTGTACAGCTCAAGTTTAATTGTTTTTTTAATTTTTACCTTTATATTGTTTACATTTTTTAAAAAATATATAATTTTTACATTTACATTTTTAGATATTAGTTCATGTGTGTAATTGTGTAAACTTCCTTTTCTACATATAGAAATATTAGTATTTTTATATACACATTTTTGAATTATTTGTTTAAATTGTAGTGTAAATATCTATAATTTGTTATTTTCAAATTTGTATAGTTTCAGTTTTAGTTATTTTAGTACATGAAGTTAAACTAAAAAATTGCACTGAAATTAGTTGGAGTTGGAGTATATATATATATATATATATATAATGCATAAACCTAAAACTGTTTATTCTGAGTAATCCGTTTTAGTTAACGATTAATAATGACATAAAATAATTATCTGCCACAGGATAACATGGTTCCAAGGTATAAGTGTCATCTTTGTGACAAGACCTTCTCTTGGTGTTACACCCTCACCCTCCACCTTCGAAAGAAGCATCAACTCAAATGGCCATCTGGACATTCCCGTTTCAGGTATACAATTAATAGTATCTTAAAATGTATAAATAAATTGCTTCTAAGCTATTAATTTGCCTTCACATACTAAAAATTGCTTGTTGAACAGGTACAAGAAGGATGAGGATGGATATCTGAGGCTCAACATGGTGCGTTTTGAGACTGTAGAGGTTACAGAAGAGTTGATCAAAAACATGGCTGAAAAGCGCACCCCTCGCAAGGTCTCTGGTTCAACCAGTCACTCCAAGGAACCCCTGCTGCATCCTGACAGTGGTAATAGCACTCCCCAACATTCTTCCTCACCCTCGTCTCCTTCCTCATCTTCTTCGACCTCAGAGCTCCTGGAGGGCACTGACAGCAGTGGATTAAAAGGCGATGAAACATCTGTGTACTGTGTGTTGAACACTGTGACTGAGGTCAGTGTGGATCCAGAGGAAGTGACTCAACCTGGTGAGCCATCAGGGGCAGTCAGAGCTCTGACTGCGGTGGCTAGAGGTCTAGGAATGGATGTGGTGTAATCTCATACCTATCAAATTCAGTTCTTATCAGATATCAGTTTCAGAATACACAACCTGTTTAACGTCCAGAGATTAAACATTTTCCATTAGATCAATGTTTTTATTAACTAATATGCAAAGTTTCGAGGCTGTTTTGTTTTAAGCATTTTTTTTTAGGTTATTACATGATCTCAGGTTTGTTCTTCATGTAGCACTCTGACTGTTGTTTTACTTTTAACATAAATTTTACCTTTTGATATTTTTAGCTATGCAGTTTGGAACACTGGTTTTTGCTTATATTTTATTGTTTTTTTACATATAAATGACGAAGAACTGTAAGATGAATTTTTGAGCCAAGGTAAGTAGGTAACATCTAGTTTATTTGTGTTTAAACTCATTGAATATTTTGCATATTGTATTATGGTTCTATTGTTGCCTTTCTATAGTTGTAAATAGTTGTGTATATTTTAAAGTCCTTTGGTTTTAAATATATTGTTAACATTCAAAAAAACAAGTCGTTTCTTTTCTCAGAAGTCATTTTAATAATATTTTTTTAGACCAAAAAAAAAAAAAAAAAAATCATTTCCAACACTGTACAATTCAACTACACGTTATTTCACATGAAGTGCTTGATATACATAAGTCCGTCGGTTTATGATTAAGCTCACCGGGTTTCAGTGTCTCTGTGTGGGTGCGAAACAGGTCTGTCTGTGAGAGGGGTCATCCGTCTCGGAGACCCTGACCGTGCTGCCAGCATTGGAAAAAGCGGGTGTGGTTGGGCGTGTATATAAGCAGCAGGTAGCGTCCTACTGAGTGAGGTGTAATGTGGGAGCCCTGTGCCTGGGTAAGCCGCCGCGAGGAGTCCTGGAGGCGCTAAGTGAGGATCCAGTGAAGTATGATGGATAGCCAACAGGCGGCTACGCTCACTTTCTTCTCTCAAGAAGGCCATGCGCTGCCGTTCCTCCAGTTGATTCCTCTGCTCCAAGGCCATGGACTGCAGAAAAGGCTCTCGTGGGTAAGCAGGGTGCCCCATCATGGCCCGATGCAGGGGGTCTGTTCTGATTAAGAGGTCCTTGCCCAAGGAGTCCCTACGAGGAAGATCTAAACCTCGGTAAACATTCCGCATTGACTCCCAGTGTTGAGGCGAGTAAGGCATCCTCTCGGCTCCAGGGAATGGACCCATTCCCAGAAAAGGTGAGACCAGCCTAGTCCTGTCAAGACCAGGGTGGCCAGTCGGGATTCCTACTGGCAAATGAAGAGTTGAAAGAGGTGAAGGGTTAATAGTAGGGCCTCTTGGATCCTGCCACGGTTTTTCAAACACTTTCTGGTTTGTTGTAACCTCATGGTCCTGGTCGTCTCTCTTCTCCTCCTTCACTCTCACCTTGCTGCTCTTGCCGTGGGGTTCATACTCGATTCTAATCTTCTTCTCAGCTGGCTCCCAAGGTTGGCTATCACTGTTTGGCCGCTTGAGATCCTCTCTCTGTTGCTTGGGTGATGAACTCTCTTTTCCTGCTGGCTTGTCCTCAGCAGGTTGCTGCTGCTCGCTTTTGACATCCTTTTCTCTTTTGTCACTTTGAATCTCTTTGTGTTTTGGCTCCTCAGTTTCTCGAGTTTGCTGCAGAGGCTCTTGGGCTTGAGCTTTCTCTCTTGCCTGCTCCTCTTCCTTAGGCTCATCAGGAGATGGACTTTTAAAGGACTCTGTTGGTTGTTTGTTGTCCAGTGCACTATTCCTGATGGGGGACAAATGCCTTCCATTTGATTTCTCTTTTGTCTCCCTGCAAAGATTGAAATAAGTGATTATCTATTTAAACTCTTTACCAGGAGGTCAACTCTTGAACCAGGTAAGTTATCTAGTACCAGGAATGTCCAATCCTGTTCATGGAAGGCCAGTGTCCTGCAGAGTTTATCTCCAGCCTGCCCCAGACTCACCTGCCTAAAGGTTCCTTGGATAATCCTGAAGACCTTAATTGGTTAGTTTAGGCGTTTAATTAAAACTGAAGCTAAACTCTGCAGGACAGTGGTCTTCCAGGAGCAGGAATGGACACCCATGGCTCAGGTAGTTAGCTCCTGAAACACATCAAGGAGGTCTACATAACTGCAGAAAGCAATCTGTTTGCATTAAAAACTGTAATAAAACTGTGACTCCTTGGAAGTACCCGATTTGAAAATCTTTCCAGAACTAAATGCCTATTTAGCAAATATGTAAACCAAGTAAAAAAACAGGTTGAGGATGATGCAACTGAGCAACTGCCATTGAAGTGAATGCTAATGGATTCTGTCAAGATCTTCTTGATCTTGGAATCGCAAAATAGCTGGTACGTACCGTTCCTTGTCATCTTTGTTGTCTAGCGAATCTCTTCTTATTGCTGCTCTGTCTGGGATGGAGGGAGCTCTCTCAGTTTCAGAAGGTCTTAGACACAGAGGGAGGGTTGGGAAGGATGATGGTGTCTGGTGCAGTCTGTTCCAGGTCTCCAGTTGTCCACTTGAAGTTGGAACCGTCTTACCATCTTTAGTCCCATGTGCTGCATTTGGTGCTGTGAAGGCCCAAGAGTAATTCTCATTAGTCAGACGAAGACTGCATTTTAAACCTACAGCAAAAGCTGTATCTTCTCACTTAGGGATAAAAGATATCCTTACTTAGTGATGGGTTTCCTAGTCCTCCAAAGGCAGATGAACTCAGTGTATTTAGACCTCCAAAGGTGAGTGGCTTATTAAGAGACTCTACACAACAACAAGAGATATGTGAGTATAGAATTTTGAGGAGTAATGTTCATCTAAAGATGAAGTCAGACGTAATCTTACCATGATGGGGGATTACACTGTGGAGGTTGTTTGGGGTATGCGGTAAGGGTCCATAGGGCGAAATTGAAGGGTGTGTTGGACCTAACAAGACAGATGTGGATACTGGTAAGCACAGTCCTGTTTCTGTTAGGGATGCATTTTGTTAGTAAAGCCGGTCCTGTAATCAGCGGTAAATGCCATCAGGTGTGTGATTTCACATTGAGCCGTATGTACTACACACAGCCATTGTTCACTGACGAGCTGCGCAAAACCATGTCCATTATTAGCGTGGGTTTGCACAGCTCGTCAGTGAACAATGGCTGTGTGTAGTATATACGGCTCAATGTGAAATCACACACCTGATGGCATTTACCGCTGATTACGTGCGAACATATCGGCCGATCCGGATCGGTGCATCCCTAGTTTCTGTCAGACAATCTCTAATAATAATCACTTGACGTTGCTTACTGAGATCATAGGGTTCATTAATGCTGACACTGACAGTACCTAACCCTACCTCAATCCTGTCCAGTCCTGTTTAAGTGCCAACGTCCTGCAGAACATAGTTCCATCCTGCCCTGGAAGTAATCCTGAAATCTTTAATTAGCTAGTTTAGATGCGTTTAATTACGGTTGGAGCTGAACTCTGTAGGACACTAACCCTCTGGCTGAAGGATTGGACTACCCCAAAATCAATGGCGCTACTGCATGTTAATAAGAATACACCTAGTGTTAATCCAGAACCCTATAATCTAATTGGTTGATAGGATGTTGTTTCAGGACCAACAACTTAGTGATCCAAGAACATCCCGTTTGGCTAAATTACAGTTACTAGAGTGGATTCAATCCAGGCTGTAATTTGTACCTGTATTAGAGAGGATGGTGGAAGGACGGGGTAAGTCACGTGGCTGCAGTCCCATGAAGCTCGAGCCGGGCGATCGATTTAGAAACTCTTGCTTAAACCCAAAATCTAATTTATGTGGCTCAATCTGCATCTGCTTCTGTAACCCCAGGAATAGAAAATGGTTATATTAATGACAGATTACTTGTTCAAACTAGATATATTCCACATTTGAAAAAATAAGAATTATTTTGCACTTACCTTGATTTTTTGCTGATGATGGTAAACTTGCCATGCAATGTGAACATGCATTGCACACCACTTCCCAGGTTTCTGAAGAAAATGAAAAAACAATGAATGACGGTTAAAGAATTGTGATTGGTAATTTACTAGGTTGATAAAAAGGAGTTGGATTATCGCATGTAAACCTTACCTTTGGTTTAGGACACATAGGGTCAAGAAGCTAAAAAGAAAAACGCATTACATTACTCTTATATTTCTTCAACGATAGACAGGACAGCTGTAAATATTTAATGAGACACATTAACATATATGGCTCAGATTTTGACCCATTAGAGAATCTTTGCAACTGGTGCTAAATGGAAACTTACTCTTGAGTCTTTCTGTAAAAGTTGGTGTGGCACAGATCCTGGTCTTGACACCACATCTAGTGGGTTGGAAGCCTGCAAACACAAAATCTGTGAATACTGAGTCTATAATTCTATTAAATTATTAACATGATCATGAATCATGCCCTGTTTTTCAACAGCATATATGCTCTTATACAAGTAAGTGTGGCTAGTCCAACCTTTACATTCATTATTATTCCAGGCTTAAAACAAGCTTTACAAATGTGGGCCTGAAAATAAACACTGCAGAATCTCTTCTGAAAGCTATAGAAAACCACAAGGCTTTTCATTTCTTTTTGGGAGGCCATCTCAACTCAAGAAATATCAAGTTATTCACAGGCTTCTTTTAGCGTCGTCAAGGCCTTTTAAGAATGTTGTGTTTCAAACAAAACAGAAAGCCAAGAGACAGAGTGGCAGGCAAACCTTGGGCTGAAAAGCTCCCTGGAGAGAGCTGAATGGTCCAGCAGGTGGAACCATAGGAGGTATTCCAGTCATTACTGACGGATAGGACGGGACCAACTAGAGGAACAGCAGAAAAATGTCATTAATGTCAGGAAACAAAAGTGGTCATGCTGATTTAGGACACAAAAGCATTTCTGTTCTGGCCTTTAAAGTGAAATCAAATTGACTATATTTAAGTAAAGCACATTGCTGAGTTTAAGTTTAAATCTTATTTTATTAAGATTTACTTCTGTTATTTTTTCCTTTATTATGATAGGGCAGATCAGAGCTGACAGGAAGTAGTAGAGAAATGGAGGGCGGGATCAGAAAAGGTCCACATGAGGGGATTCAAACTCGGGATGCCTGTAGTACGACAGCATTGTATGTCGACAATTTAGTTTTTTTCTTAAGCTCTGCCACAGAATAGAAAATACTATAGGAAATTGCTACTCGAAATTCTTCTTTGCTTGGAATTATATTATATATTTATATCTCACAATTAGGACTTGTTTTAGAATTGCAAAAAAAGCTAATTATGAGGTATAATAAAATGAGATGAAACTCGAAATACTGGCCATGATGTGAACAAGAAATAACTTACATTGTGTCTATGGAAGGTGTCCACTTTAGCGGGGTATTTGTCAAACTGCAAGAAAAAAGACTTAATTTGGTGACTTTATACTTTGAGGTTGGTAGAAGTTCAGCTGAAAGCACTGATTATTATAAGCAGGAATTTAAGAGTATTTCTCCTCACTTGTCTGGCAGGGGTACGCACCAGTGGCGCTGCTGGGCTCGGCATGATGGACTGTGGCAATGGGGTGAAGGTGTGCTGATGTGTGTGTTGGTGTGTGTGCTGGTGCTGGTGGAACTCGGTGCGCAGGTAGGCTGGGGGAGCTAGAGCCCCTCCTCGATCAACAGTCTGGGAGGCCAGGAAGCGTGAGTTTAACTCCTGCCGCAGTAGATCATGATCTAGAAGGTACAAGGTACATGACAGAGTAAATCAGCTAGCAGACATGTGATTTATTTTTTCAGTCTGTATGGTGGTGTTGTACCGGTGTAGGGAGCTGCTACTGGCGCGCTGGGCACTGGCAGAGCACTTCCTGTTAGGAGGGAAGGAGGAGGAGGCAGGGCTGTTGTTGGGGCAAACATGTTGAGGTGTTTAGAGAGGGGAGGGGTTACAATGCTCTTCTTTACTCGTGCTGATGCACTCCAAATGCACACAAGTGACTACAAACAGCTTGTTCCTTCAGTCTTTCTTGGGTTCTAATTGTCTCCTCCTTGTGGCATTTTGCTTGTTGTTTTCTGCTCTCGCATTTGTGGCATTAGCAACATCAGCAAGACCTGCAGGTCAATAAAAATACAGAGTCAACACATGGCATACTAAGCCAGATAAATAGAGAATCCATCTTACTAGTGATTTAGTTACTTTATAAGTGCAAGAAGCTTAAATAGCTTGCAAAACGCACTGTCATATTGCTACACTCTGTGCTTCAATCTGTGAAATTCTGGTCCCTCGATATCATGACCAGTATAGTATATACCAGTATAGACCCTAAATATAGTAATGACCAATTTTACTTGTTCTATATATATGTATATATATATTAAGGCTGGGACTCGATTAAAAAATGAATCTAATTAATTAGAGGCTTTGTAATTAATTAATCGAAATGAATTGCATTTTAATTGCATATAAATATGTGACCTAAAAACAGTGAGAAGTAAGTTTTTTCATATGGGTTTTTAGTATACCATTGAATAATGACTGAATACATAAGCTTAAGCAACAAAATATTGTTTATTTTTGTTCAGCCAAGTCCAACAGACCAATATTGTGCCATGCGTGATTTCACATTGAGCCGTATATACTACACACAGCCGTTGTTCACTGACGAGCTACACAAAAACATGTTCATTATCAGCGTGGATCTGTGCAGCTCGTCAGTGAACAACAGCCGTGTGCAGTATATATACGCATGAAATCACACACCTGATGGCATTTACCACTGATTACAGGCTTTACTGACAAAACGAGCAAACATATCGGCCGATCTGGATCGATGCATCCCTACTTTCAAGTACATTCAGAACATTTGAAAAGGTAGTTGGTGCTCCAGTAAAATCAGTCCACCAAAACTCATCCAGAGAGAATCATCCAGTGCGATAAAAAAAAAAAGTAACGCATTATTTTTGTGTAATTAATTAATCTAAATTAAAGTCCCGGCCCTAATATTATATATATATATATATATATATATATATATATATACAATATATGAGCAGTAATGAAAATCCTGAAAAATTGAGTCTTTGCTACTTAAGAGTATTAAGTAGCAAAACCTTTTGAAATTTCAAATAATAAGAAGTGTTTCTTGGGCACCAAATCGGTTTATTGGACTGTAATATATAGTAATGATGCTAAAATTCAGTTTTGCGTTCACAGAAACAAAATACCATTATTTAAAAAACATTTATTTTAAATTGTAATGATATTTCACATTAGTACTCTTTTTCTTCTAGTGAGCACTTCATTAAGAGACTTTTAAAAAGTAAAGATAACAGTTCAAGATGAGGGATTTTTATAGCATTGGCCTTTTCACGCACAGCCATACCACTGATGACGTCGCTTTCACCGTGACATTTACTTGTCCCGCCCGGGGGGGCGCTAATAGTGAATGCAAATGTGATGAAGGGGTGAAATCCCTTAGGGATTGGCCCATCTATACAACCTGCAATTACCTCCTTTTGAACAGCACTCATGCACATAAAGCAAAGCAGTAAATCTCTTTTGTGTAGAGCTGTCAATTTGGGCCTTTTCTCCAGTACTGCTGTATCTATAGTGAAAGGTCTTTTGAAAGCCCCATAATGGATTGTTAGCTTCTCTGAGGGGTAGACCTCCTTTTGCGAACACCGGGGGTCCACGGAGGAGGGAAACACAAGGAGCAACTTATTCGCCTGAGCTGAGCTCCAAATCCCTTGTGATGAGCTGTTTGTATTGAATGGGATGACACGGCTGCAGGGGTCAATCAAACGTTGGGAACGTGGAGAAATAAACTGAACGCGATACTTCATAAACTTCCAGATCCGTAATGAGATGAACGCACAAGTCTCAAGGGAGGAGAACAGACTAGTCCGTAATGAGCGGTGTAAGCCACATGGCTGCATCGGCTACAGACTAATCGAGTAAAGCTAAATAATGAGCACACAGAGTCCTTAATAGACCCTCATAATGGCGCTGGTGTTTAAATCTAATTTGCATCCTGTTTAATCAAAGAACAGCATGTGCTGATGTACCCTTCCATCAGACGCCGCCATAACCAAGGCACGAAACCGCTTGGCTCGCGTTTATAAGACTGGTTTCGCTTAAACTGCTTGTTTTCAATTAGTGTCATGGCATGGTAATGCTCTATTTTGATGCAGGTCAGGAATTAAGCTAAGCCTCTTTTTGGAGCTGTCAGGCCACCAGCGAAATTTGTCTTCCTGTGTCAGTTGGCAGCTCCCTTCCCCAAGCCATTTTTGTCATTCATCAAGCCCATTACTGGCCTAACCCTTCTAGGCATGCAGAAACGAATGGTCTAATCCCTTCATTCTCACAAAGACAAGATTAGCTGGAGGTTAAACACTCGTGTTCTTTAAATTTCGTCCTTGACAGGGTGCCAGGGGAAAGCTCTTAATCTCGTGAAGGAGCAGTTGGAGGGAGCTTTGTGCGCATACAAAAGTAGACAAGCGCGGCTCAGGCGGAGCGCAGGTAAGCCCTCCTAAAAACTCCTCATAATCTCCGAATCATGAGCGTGTTTACCGTAGCCCGTCCCTCAGCGGTTTCACGCTCGCAGATGGCGGGAGATGTCTCATAAATCATCCAGTGGCATCGAGGGCCGCTTGCGTTATTGCTAGGGCACAGTTGGCAAATGACTCAAACTGAGAAACAGTTGTTCTTGTGTGCTGACAGGTTCCCACGTGGGTTTTAGCTCAGCTAAGGTGCATCTGTTCGGCTGCACCTCTCTGACACTTCAACCATCTTTGACCACCATGCGGTCGGATTTCATCTGTGTGGGTTTGTTTCGTTGAAATGTGTTAAAACAAACACTCAAACTACGTTCGGAATTAGTCATCGACTGAAAACGGCTAAAAAAGCTCCTACCTCTGCGAGTCTTGTTAGGAGTCCACTGGAAATGTGTCGGAGCAGGCTGTAATCTGGCGGGTTTGGAGAGTTTTCTCTGCTGCAGCCTTCAGCAGGCGTTCAACAGCTCTTGAATGAGACACAGGGGAACAGTATCTCTCTGTATTCTCAACTTGCCAGTCTGTCTGCAGGATCAGAGTCTGTGGTGTTGGGTATCACACAGACTAAGCGAACACTTCCTTTATGGCAGTGCTCGCTCTCTCTCTCTCGCTCTCTCTCTCACTCTCTTTTCCAGTTAATACATCAAAGCAGAAAGCCAACTGGGTGGTATGCACAGGATTTTTTATGCTTACTGTGATTTTTATGGATCAAATCAGTAATACGTGCAAGGTCTCAGCTATCAAAGTGGGATTGTACAAAGTTTTTGGTTACATTTATTTGATAACACTTTATTTTAAGAAGCAACTTCGTTAACTAGCTGCATGCATATAACTAGCACACACACACACACAAATATAAATATTGTAACAAAAAACAGTTGAAAATCCTACTTTCATAATTGAAGTCTGCACGCAAGTAATATTGTAAAATATTTTACATTTATTTCGTGTGAGACTTTTACGTTGATTAAAAAAAATAAATGAATAAACCCAAGTTTACTCTATCAGAAATGTTCTTTTTTTCTTCCCGAGTTGAAGAACTCAGAAAACTTAAATCAAACCGTAATCTCATTATCTTTGCAGTAAACGTGTCCACCCCCTCCTGCATGTCTCCTCAGTTTTAAAGCTCCAAATCCAAACAGCTTGTAAAAAAGTGCAATTCCTCCCCCAAAACCTAATTTCGTCTGCCACATACAGCATATGACAGAATCAAGCCGAATTTGAGCAAGTCATCTCCTGTTATTACAACGTAATCCCTTTCCAAAGGATGATGAGAGAGGCCAGTTCGGGACACAGGCTAAGGATGTATAAATTGCTGTGAGCGAAACCACTGCGTTCTCCCACAGTCACTACAATACAGGAACGGTGCTCAGCATAGACCTGTTTCATTATTCAGCGCTCGGGTTTCGTTCTGTCTGGGATTAGTGATGGGGATGTAGGTCTCCTGATGCCTGTGGGATGTGCTGTACCTCCCCGATTCTGAGAAAGCGAGCCCCCGGAGCGCCAGTTAGAGACTAGGATCCTCAACTATATAACAGACACTTCACTGATGATAAAGGGCTCGTTGTGAGTCTTATCGGAGCGGTCAGTCACGGCTGTAACGTGTGTGAGAGCTGGGAGCGCTAAAGTTGGGTAGTCAAAGTGTTTATTTGAGTTGTGCTGAAAGCTCCAAACACTCAGCTGTCTCGCTGATCTCTCAACAGCGCTGATCTCGGCTATACACTATCCCCCGATGCTTGGGCCCATACCGGCTCGGGTTACCCCCGAGAACAATGCCAACTCTGTTCTGACTGCCTATCTCACAGACGTCGTTGTACTAACATGTATACCTATGTCTGCAACGGGCAGGGGATGAACAGATTATACTATGGCCTTGAATAGTTTCACTTCTACTTTGAAAGCGATCATGCCTGTGAAATGCATTCGGGGCCCTGGATAGCGTGTAATCTTAACTCAGCCTTAACAAGCATCGCAGGAACGTGGAAAAGGCCTCTATCCGGGCCAGTCGCTGCACATCGGCCAAAACCGTGGGATGATGCAAAGACGGCTCTGTGAAGAGCGCTGCAGTTATTCCTGGCAGAAACACGTTACGATTGTGAGTGGTGAGGGAAGCTGTCAACTTTTGACAGCCGAGTGTTTGGGTGAACAGATTACAGCCTGCTGGTATTAGCATTAACAACACACAACCATAACTACTGAAGGGTAAACAGTCTAGTCTTATGTTCGGTGAGGAATTATAATATTAAAAAAAAATCTGAATAGTATAATTGTATATGCTTTTTAATTTACACTAATGCTCAGTAGTTTGGGGTCAGTAAGATTCTGTAATATTTTTAAAAGAAGTCAATAATGCTGCATTAATTTGAGAAAATATTGTGAACATTTTGTTAAATAATATTACAGTTTAAAATAACTGTTCTTTTAATATGTCATTTATTCCTGTGCTGGCAAAGCTATTTATATATTATTTATTTATTTATTTTGCATTCATTATCTTAGTCTTAAATATCAGAAACCATTCTAATATGCTGATTAATTATGATTAATAAAACAGCTAAATATTTTTGTGGAAACTGTGATTATTATTTTTTTTTTTAATTTTTTTTTTTCTGAATAGCAAATTCAAAAGAATTGGGATCACATCATACAGAAAAATGTCAATTTGAAGATTATAAATGGCATTAATTTGTCAAAAAATTTCAATTTAATAATTATTTTTAAGTATCATTACCAAATGGTTTTAATATTTGAAAATTTAAAAAATATATATTTATTACATTTAATACAATATATTTTATATATTTATATTACATTTAAAAAGTAATCTATTTAAGGTAATGAGCTGCTAAATATTTATTTATTATTATTATTTATAATTATATATATTATTATTACTTTTTGTGCAGTTCCACTGATTATTCAGTATTATTGGCTAAAATTAAATGCCACTGCTTCATTACCACAAGTTTTATCATACACTAAAAATTCACATCCCACTATCATAACAATTCTTATGATAAATGTTTTCATATTTTTCTGATCCTAACTGAATAGTCGCCTATATCCAGACTAACAGTCTGTCTATAAATGCCATCAGAACTGTAGCGTTGCCTCTAAAAATACACACCTTTAAAGGATTAGCAGTATGATGTGTGTCATTCAAGGAGGTAATGTCTAATTAAAAACTCAATTCTGAGAAGCATTTGGCAGAACGCTGAGAAATAAAACAGACCCTGAAAGCTGTCTAATCCCCCTATGATTGAGACAAGCGTCCTTTAACTCAATTGCATTAAGATGGCTTAAGGTTTAATAGGCTTCTCAAAACATTGCTGCACTATGTGTTCACATCCTTTTGTAGTCTTAGACAGCCAGTCAGATTTCGCAAAATAAATGTTCTTTTAAAAGCAGTGCTAAAACACGAAATGATCTTGCATTACGAGAACCTCTGTAGCAGTCTAAGCTAAGGCCGTGACCCATCAGTCTCAGCCCAGAGCCAAGCTGACAAACGTACCAGACAGGATCCTCCAAAGCACCCGCTCTAACATAAGGACGTAAATTCCATTAACCATTGCTGGTGACTCTATGAAAGTAATCTGGTTAAGTTCTTAAGTGCCTCTGATTTGATTTCAGCGCGCTTAAGAAACAAAAACTGATGGTGGTGAGTGATATAGGGAGAAACGATTGCGGTTTTCATGAATGCTTCATGACTTAAATGTGTAAGTGTGCCAATAAAAATAAATGCATGACTGAGAATGGCTTGTTAAATAAATCAGCAGGGCTAAAGTGTTTCTGGGCTGGCTGACTGTGGAGTGACTGACTCTTTATCCAATTAAGTGGAAGATTACCAGCACGTACTTGGCCTGAACGCACCCACCTCCTAAGTTTTCAAGATGCTAATTGGCTGTAAGGATATTGTGTTTTACATCCTTGTACTCAATCCAGAGGATTTCTCATCATGCCATCTGCCTAATGCAAGTATAAAGTGTCTTCAAACGTTTTGTTTTCCTTATTCGTCGTATTACAGAATCTACAGAAAGATTCTTGATTTGCACCTAATGTCTAAAGCTGAGAACACATAACAAGCTTAATAGTCAAAGTAGACGTAACATTAGAGACGCCCATTAGAGATTTTATTTATTCTTTCTCATTGGAATACTGAGTGATGTGGTGATACTATCACTGGATAATTGAGTCTATCTATCAAACCTATCAAGAGGTGTTAGATATAATGCTTGCTCGTGAATTCTCATACAGGGAGACGAATAAACACAATGCTGAAGGCATATTTAGTAATGGCGATGTTATGAAATGGGAGCTTTACGTTCCTGCATTTGAAGGAGGGTATATCTCTGTTTGTCAGAGCAACCTGCAATATTAATAAGTTTCAGTAAAAATTCTGCATTAGCCATTACAAAAATGCTACCACAAGAGGACACTGTTTCACCACTGCAAAACCCGACAAGCAGCTTCACTCTTTTAAAGACCTAATGCTTTCAAAGGACATGCACTAAAATAATCATTGTTCCATGCTTCAAAAAATGAAACAAACACATAAATAAAATGAAAACGCAGCAAAATTTGCAAAAAAAAAAGCTGCATTTTTCATAACCACTAATTATTGGCATGGCTCACTTTCGCAGTAGTATCTAAACGCACTGCAAAAAAACCTAAACAAAACAAAAACAGCCAACCCATATTAATACCTTTACTTTTTTTTTCTATATTTTGAGAAGCACTTACCCAAAATCCCAATGTAGCGATGAGGCAAGAAGATACTTCTCAATGTAAATCCAAAAAACTATCCAATGCTTTTCAGAGTCACTCCAGTAAAAGCGTTAAAAAGTTGCTTCCTTACATGTATAAACATAAACCATACGTCCCTCCAAAACCTTGGAGCTCTGACAAATTGTTTTTTTACCCTTAGAATATCAGGGCTTGTAAATGATACTGAACATCCTGAACCAATCCTTTCCAGAAACCGAACCAGTATCCAGTAAAATCCTCCAAACACAGTAAACGTGAGGCTCTGAGCTCCTTCACCACCAACAGATTAAGCGCAAATCCACTCAAAGCAGGTTTTGAGATCCTTTCCAAAGAGCGTGTCCGGCCGCTTTCAGCTCGGCTCAAGAATGCTGCCTTAGTAGCGAACCAGTGCATTTCTGTGATCCCTCCCTCAGCGGACCCTCCCACCGCCTTCCACACCTCCCTCCTCACCCCGGCGGCTGAACAATTACAACACTCTCCTCCTCTCTGCTCAACACGTACGTATAGACAGTCTAGTGATTATGGCCATCCTCTTAATTACAGGCCCAGAATAACCAGAGGGGACAGGCGACGGGCTCAGAATGCTGATGAGACGCTTCCACCTCGCACCGAAATGAGACTTCGCTCTTATTGGGTGACATGTCGGCTCCAATTTATGCTTCTGTGTTGGTATGCCACCCCGCTTCATTTGTAGGGTGAGAAAAGGATGATATGATTTAATGCGGTGGTTGCATTTGTACCTGTCACAGCTTATTATAAACGCATCACATAAATGTGAATGTCATGTCGAGGAGTTCTTGGCCGGGGTCAGCCAATGGCAAAGCTCCTCGCCGGACAGAAGGGTTGTGAATGTCAGTGGGAAAAGGGCATGGCGAGATGATAAATCACAAGACGGGATATTATCACAACAGATATATCACGTAATTTATTAGAAGCGTCAACACCCCCATGGGAGGAGGCTCGTAAAAGCTCCTGCGCTCTTCAGCCTCATGTCTTCCGTTGCTAATGCGGTGTCCTCTCTGAACCGGGGATGGGCTCTCTTGGGGAGATAGAGGGGGACTTCAAAGTCTGTGGCCTGCCAGGATCGCAGGGAGGTCTCATTCAGCCATGCCCCTGTCGGCCCTGAGGGAGTTTCTAATTGCATTTCACAGGCCCCGAACAAAACAAGGCCTTGTTCAAGCTGAAGTTGGTCCTCCTGCTGGGATGTAGCTGTGATTTGCGACTCCCCAGCGGGATGTGGATCTTCAGCTTGCCAGAAAAACAGTTTCAGCTTCCTTCTTCTCACTGCACGCACCGGGACGCCCATAGGCAGATGAATACGCAACACCTTCTTCTCCCCTCGATCTGTGGAACTGGAGGCAGATGTGTGGGCTCAAGTTGAAATATTAATTCAGACCTACACCAGAGATTCCGAATTGTATCCAAATATCATCAAACAGAAGAAGATTAGGGGGTTTTCTTTTCATAGCTGAGTCAGATGTTATTGCTGTGCTTTATTATCCTGACTATGGCGATTTGATATCTTATTTATGTCTACTTCAAAAGAGAGGCATTAAGATATACAAGCAGCATACATTCACCATTCCATCTAATTATTAAAATCAGACCGTTTTTCTTGCAAATAATGCTAATTCTTGTTCGTACTTCTCAAGAAAACTTGAGGTTGAAGTTGGAACATACCCTAGTTGGCAGAACTTTTATGCCTTATCATAACTGAATGCTACTTTGGCCACACTTTTTATTAGGTGGCCTTAACTGCTATGCACTTGCATAAAAGTAACTACAATGTACTTATTGTGTTCATATTGCATTGCAAAATACTTTTGCTGCTAAGGGTGGGTTAAGGCGTAAGGGATGGGTGAACAGTGTTATTATAAGTACAGAATCTAAGTAAGTATTGGGTACTGTAAGTACAGAAATTAATTATGGATGTAATTACATATAGATATTTAAAAAAATATATACAATGTAAAAACATGCATGTACCCAATACTTGCACTGTACCAAATTATTGATTTAAATATAAGTACATAGTAATTAAAGCCACTTAATATAAAGTGCAACTGTTGTTTTTTGAGCATTATTTATTTTAACAGATAAAATAATTTTGATATTCATAGATTTTTAGAACATTTGAATACTAGTCCTAATAGTTAGTACTGGTAATTCGATCCAAATCTAGGTAGTGAACTTAAATTTTCATTAACCAAATAATAACATCAAACATTCATTTCTCCCAAACTGTACTTAGTGCAGGATGGGGATTTACATCACTACATTATCTTTTGTCATAATCTCATTTACATAACACTAAAAAGTGCAGAGCATTTTCACAGTGCTATCACAGATTAAGCAGTTTCCAAAAAACATAATCATACGCACAGTGTGTATGACTAACAAAAAATACTAAACCACTCCTAAATTGCATCATTATCATCATCAAAGGCAGAAAACCAGAGACAGATGTGATTACCGAAAATAAGATGTGGAACGAGGGCTTTTATTAACTCAATGCTCATTCTAGTAAGTTCATTCTAAATCATTGTGTGTAATTCTGACTAAGAATCGGTTTACGATAGTATATGTACATCTGTCCCAATGTTAGCCACATCCCAAAAAATCAAATGAAGAATGAGCACACGCAAGTTTTCCGTCTGTCTTTTTTTAAACACAGAAAGATTCTTGCAGACTCGCCTCAAAGGCAAAGTCATTAGTGCCGACTTGGCCTGATTGTTTTCACTGATTTTCTGTCTGAAGGAGGAGTAAATTGATGCCTTAGCCCTTCAGCTCCAGTCTGGCTATTAATTTCAAAGAGCAGGTTTGGCCCGATGGCCCTTTGAGAGAAAGCTGATTTAACTAGATCATTTTTAATGGGGATGGATTCCTTCATACTTGCCCTTTGGAAGAGCTTCTGTCCTCCATAACCACTGGTCTGTAATGGCAAGCTCCTTCTGAGACTATTACTAAGGGCCAATTGGCCTTGAAATGAAATACATAATCTTAATGTACTGGAAGATGTGCGATCCGCTCGCTCATGGAATGGAGCGACTCCACACCGCAGGAGTTTTTCAGTCCATAAACAGAAACGCTGTCAGATCAACGTAGGCTTTGCGAGCGAGCGCATGCGAACTCGCATGACAGCCGCTGCTATTTCCAGGGAGAGATAATCAAAGGCATTTGACTTGTGAGAGCCATGGCGAAATAGCAATATTCTTGGATTTCAAAGAGTGTCTAACCACTGAAAAGGGTTCCCATACGCCCTTTCATTGGGATGACACAATGTTGCATCTGCCCGGCAAGGGATAAATTAAGCATGTGAAAGTTTTAGTGAAATCCCCATTTTCCAGTTAATCAAATCTCCCCTAATCAAATTAGGAGCTGTAATTCCCCAGGATGCGTGTGACAAAAGTGCATTATTCCTGCCTTTGGAGCCGCGAGAGAGAAATCAGCGTGAGGCCATTCCCCTCTGCTTCAGTGGCCCTGAATTGAATTGCTCTTCCGACTGACCCGAGCGCAAGAGGCAGGGTCGAGGTAAACTTTGGCAGTGTTTGAGTTCCCAGCTCATTAAAGAGCTGCCTCTGAGGCCACCTCCAGAGACTGTTGAGCCATTCATTAATGAGGCACTTGTGTAATTTTCCCTGGACATCTGTGACGAACAGACTCTCTTCCCAATGGCGCACAAAAAACACCTCGGACAATGAAGCTCACGTTGATGGCTTAGGGAAACAACCAAGGCAAAACCTCTTTAAATATGTCGTATAAAATCATCTCCGAACTTACAAAGCGGCGGCGATCACCTGTGAGGACTTATTTTCCATTGCATGAAAAGTCTTGAAATTTGATTGAGCTGGGAGCACAGAAAGTGCCCTTTTATACTCGTTTAGCAGGGCTGGTAAATAGGCCCATGGAGCATTCGGATGCCACTTATGAAGTGCTCATAAACGATGTGTACCTCGCGGCTTTGCACAACCGCTTCCTTCCAAAAGCGATTCATATGGCAGCTAATGAATATGCCACTTTAGACTTCATGAATTGTTCCTTTCCGTTCAATGCCCCCAGTGTTAACACCTCTTTATGCGATTCTTAACACCTACTGCATTGCCTCTCAAGGTCACTCTGGCTGAACGGAGAGCTGGAGAAAGCCGCACAAAACCTGAGAGGCTCAATTCCTATTCATTTGTCACATTTGCATGCGTGCCTCTATACTCAATCACACAAAGGCCACGGTAGCTTAGCCATTGCCCCCTACCAATTACAAATGAGTCCATTAAGCTGTCTGCATCGGGCCCAGCCTCTTCATGGTAATGGCTTGTGAGATTTCCATCATAATCGCAGAGCTCCCACTGCAGTCATGAGTGCAGATGGAGGAGGAGAGTGGGTAAAGAGCTATCAAACGGGGCAAAGTGCATTCCTTCAGCTTTGTTTATGTGCAGGCGAACTCAAAAGCCAATGCTTTCTTTAGGAGTGAAGCCTTTAAAGATTACTGCAAAATTCTCATGTAATTTAAGGAGCTGCATGTGCAAAAATTCAGGCCTTGATACCAATCGTTATTTTATATAGCAAATACAGCGTATTATTGGCATATAGATGATTCATTATCTTAATTTATCTAAATAAATGGCTAACAAAAAAGCCTATTTAAGCATGCACAGTATGGATATTCATTTTAAGATTTAATAAATATTTTTTATTTAATATTTACTTATATAATTTAATTAACCTCAAGTGAGATGGCAGCAAAGGCATCTATTGTTAATATAGTGCACATGCAATATCTCTAAGATATTCTCCTGTTAACTATTATTATTATAAAATAATAATAATATAAAAACACAACCCAATACAGATTATCCTCATTAATCACATAATAATTCTTTATGCTTTTTATGCATTTTTAAATTATTTGTTCTGTCAAATCATGACAATTGTAGAAAAACTCTGAAGCAGATGGGATGTTTCTTGTGGTGTCAAATCATATCCCTCCTTGGTTCCAAAATTAAATGGCAGGGGGTGATTTACGCACCTTCTCTATTAGTGATCTTGGAAGAATAATGCGAACAGCTTTTATTACATGCTGGTTGTTACTCTGACACCTAATTTACAAAGTCTGTTAATGTCTAAAGGGAAATAACAAATCATTTAGGCCAGACAATCAATCCCATAAACATGCATTTATCAAGCTCATTTGTGAAGCCTGACCTAGTTCTTTCATGTCATACAACAGGACGACTCTATAAAGGACTATTCAAAAGCGGAGGTAAATCACAGCCCATAAAAAAAACAAAGACAAGTCTCTGCATTTTAAAGCAATCATGACCCTCAAATATATATCATTATAGGATTTCACATATAAAAGTATTATAAAGCAAGCGCACTATCCAGCCGCCTGAGAGTTTTTACTGGTCCACTAAACGTTTTTAGATGAACAATAAGCAAGTCGTGACTTACAGGGATAGTTCAAGCAAAAATGTTGTTTTGGACCCCATTGACTTTAATTGCATGGGCAGCTGAAACATTCTTCAAAATGTCTTTTTTTTTCCCCCACAGAATAAATAAGTCATATAGTGTTGGGATGACATAACGATGACAGAATGCTCATATTTGGGTGAACTATCCCTTTAAACACCAACAGTTCCCGGGTAACTGATGTTTGTCAACCTTTAAGTTTACAGCTCGTGAACCTGCAACACTATTTACAAGAGCTACAACCATTCTGCAGCAATACGACCCCTCACAACGAAGTTAAAAACCTATTGCTCCGCTCGCACTATATTTCAAAGCACCGTAGACTCTCCTCAACCGTTACATGGTGAGAGTGATTGCAGCAGATCACCTTGAGGACATCTAGCCCTAATGTAGTGCCCCAGTAGTGGAAGACCATGAAGAAAGATGATAGGACTTCAGAGGTATTAATCACCACGACAGTGAGAGGCTCAGCCCCCAGCCACCAAGGGCTCAGGATAAGCTCGTAAAAATTGCACGGCCCTCCACAGGGCGCTCATGTCTTACTTGTTTATGGCAGCGAGTCCCAGAGGACGTGGCAGTGATGTGCTAGCCTCTAAACCCACGCCGTCAGGAATGATGTATGGCCATCATTACCAGAAAATATCACTTCAGCCGACCCATGATCTTGCTCCGCTAAGGGTCATATTATCCATGAAGAACAAATTATGGTCCCCTCCGCACATTTAAATTACTAGCAAAAAAATGCTAGAGCGGAGATGGTGATATGTCATCTGTGACAATGCCCCCCAGTGTAACTCAGATAAAAACCCACCGGAGAAATCATCGTCCTACAGGATGCTAAAGTTCACTTGTGCTCGCTGTCAAGCTGAAGCAAACATACAGGAAAGGTTGTGCACTTTAATTTCCCCCCGTTTGAGCAATTAGTATATTTACACAACAAAGACAGTCATGAAATGGAATCTTCAGATTGTGCTGTTTATTATGAAAGCTGGTTCCTAATGTGGAATTAAATAAAATGCAATTGAAAGGTAACATCTCTCACATTTCTGGCATTTTTTCTCACCGGTTCTTTTTTTTCATAAATATTTAAATCTTACAATTTTGGTTTTTCCTAAGAATTCTGATTTTTTTTCTTGCTACTGAGAGTTTATTTTTACCATCCTTGTTTTCTCGCAGAAAATTCTCTCTCACACAATTCTGACTTTTTCTCAGAATTACGAGATTTCTCAAAATTCCTTTATAGTTTATATTTTACCATTCTGAGTAACTGCTTAAATAAGTAAAACATTTAAATTTCAAGATAAAAAGTTATTAGAAATTAAGAAATGATCCTTTTTTATTTTTTATTCAGTGCTGGAAACCTTCCCTATTTTTTCAATTTTAAATCATTATTTTTATGTTGGCAAAACAAAACAAATTTTTTATTTGAATCTAATTAATTGTTACATTATAAACATAAATTGTTTAAATATGTTTTCTTAAATTGACTTTTAATTGAAAAACAATATACTAGCAATAACAATTGACACTATATTTTTAATAATATGAAATTATGAATATTTTTATTAATCTATGCAATTTATCAATGTTTGATGTTTGTATCTGTAAATAATTTGTTATATTCATTAATATATCCTTGACTTCTCCATGCTTAAATATCATCAGATTGGCCAACCGTGCTTTAAACTATTTTAACACTCTTTTCAGCATCCAATAGTGATATATATATATATATAAAATATAGTGTACATTTATTACAATTATGGATTTGGCAGACACTTTTATCTAAAGCAACTAACTTACACTCAGGAGACATTTTTTATTTGCGCTTGCATTCCCTGGAAACTGAACCCATGACCTTGGCAATACTAACACCGCATTCTGCCAGCTAAGCTATATAATACACATTCTCATGATATGCTTTGTGTTTTCTTTTACACATCTGTGAAAAATATACATATTTAGGTAGAATCACTTTTCTTTATTCTTGCTATGCTTTTTTAAATGCTCGAATGTTTTCTTTTTGCTAAATGCCAACAATACAATACAATACAAAATACAAATTTAGTTTAAACAGATACTGTAAATTTAAATTGTGAGTAAATGTTAAAACTGAATTTCTACTGATAATATGTGAAGACTGAATAATACGGTTTAATAACCTGCCGGACTGGACCTTTTGTTTGAATGCAGGTCCCATGTAATGTAAAAGAATGGACAATTAAAGGTACAGCAGCGTGGCCATTCTCTGCATTCTCTTTGCCTTCGTAAAACGAATCCCCTGATAATTTATAACCGAGGAGAAACAAGCGGCTGATGAATAGTATCCATTATCATGCATCATTTACTGTAATAACAGGCTGCTATTTCCATACAAGAAATGACAAAAATTAGTTTCGAATTTCGCCTGTGGATGTTGGGAAGAGAATAAAGGAGCTTGTGAGTTCTACCACCCAATATCAATTTCAAGGTCCATTTACTTCCTCATCCCTGATCCCTGCCACGCTGAACAGACGGAGACCCCTGAGTGGGCGCATATGGCAGAGGGCTGGGAGTCCACTGGAGCTGGTAATGATGGCAGCGGTGGACTGGTCCATCACCGTGCCAGCGCTGGGGCTCCATTGGCACAGAGTAATTGACAGCCATGAGCTTCCCTACAGAGCTCAAACACCGCCGCCTGCTCTCTGGCACACACTCCCTAATTCACACACGCAGTCTTGGCTGCTGGCTCAGCAGGGGCAGGCCATCCAATTTACAGCTCTGTCCAGCACTGCCCCGGGAGCCATCTCCAGCCGGCCCAACAGAGACTAATGAAGGGCTCCTCCAGCACCTCATACATTATGGAGAGAGCAGAGACAGATCAGGAAAACACTGCCAACACACTCAGCTTTTCTGAACGGAAAGAATCAATTGGGTTGTTGTGGGTAACTGCTCCCCTGCTATGACACCGCTCTCCATTACAAACGGTGGAGCGCAAACGAGATATTATTTCTGGCGCTCGTTTACTTGTGTTCCAAGTTCAAATTTGCTGCACTGCGTGTAATACCACTTAACGCTTCGCTTGCACTTACCAGCTCCGA
This sequence comes from Enteromius trimaculatus, assembly GCA_032361065.1. Lineage (NCBI taxonomy): Eukaryota > Metazoa > Chordata > Actinopteri > Cypriniformes > Cyprinidae > Enteromius > Enteromius trimaculatus. Next base: position 7,400,712 of record JAUMHP010000068.1, read on the forward strand.
AAGCAAGAAGATGCTTCAGCTTTCCAGGTTATGGTGTGAAATGATCCTTCCTAGATGATCACCTCTTTTTCTGTTAATCTGAGATTCATAATCCGATATCATGCCTTAACGACTAAGTAGATCTGTCTATAAGTATACGAGGACTTTATGTATGATGGAGCTTCGCTTCATTCTGTTCATGCATACTTATGAGAGCATAGAGCACACGGGCCCACCGCTGAGCCTGCCTTGGCATGCTGTTACAATGAAACAAATTGTATTCTGCGATGGCTCCGCATGAGTCTTGGCTTCACTAACGTCCTTGGGATGCTTACCATCTGGCAGTCCCATCACTGTGTTCAGATACACCGCATTACAAATCGAGACAGCACAGAATGCAAAAAAAGAGAGTGTTATCAGGTATTTTATGGAAATGGTGGAATGTTTACTTCTCAAGTTAATATTTCAATAACGTTTGGGCCAGTTTTGTTTATAGTTAAAGCTAAGCCAGTTTTGTTATTGTTTTTGAAACTGAATATAAATATTAAATGAAGAACTGTTGTAAATAAAGAGTAATCTTATTATGCAATTTTATAACTAAAATAAAAAAGGTGAAGTTAAAACTGGAATAGAAAACAAGCTAAATAGAAATTAATGGAAAACTTAAATGCATAATTAGTAAAACTTTTAAGCTGATAAAGAATAAAAAATATACCATATAAGAATATTAAATAAAAACACGTCATTGGACCATAACAAATCTAGTAATAAAGCAAATTTTGGCATGTAATGCAACAACATTCATAGATTTTGACATTTAACTTTTTTAGTGTCTGAATTTTTGGGATCACTGTATACATAAGCAATATATAATGGCCTGGTTTCATAGACAGGGCTCAGATTATTGGTGTACATCTTGAGACAAAACAATCAAAAATTAAATTAATTCTTTTGATTAAAATAGACATTCATTTCCGTCAGGGGCTCGGCTTAAGCCTCGTCTGTGAAACCAGGAGGAAATATTTGTATATTAGAATAGATTAGATTAGACAACCTCCCCTATTTTTTTTTTCTCAAAACTGCCAATATGTCACATGAAATACCTACTGCTTTCATTGCACGTGTTTTTTTTAAAGACCCTTGGGAATTAGTTGTTGACTAGCATGGTCAAATTGGTCAGAAGGGGAATTGCTCAGAGGTGAGTTTGCCTCTCATTAAACAATTGACCCTTATTTGTGCCCATTTTGGCGAGGCGCTGCTGCAGAGGTTGAGCCAGGAATCAGCCAGGGTCATCCATCAGTTTTATGGCAGGTGGCAGGGGCTCCTTATGCTCAATGTAGTGGAAAGCAAGGCTTTATTACCTCTGGTTTCTCACTGAGAGAGATGAAGACAAAAACAATGGTGACAGAGTATAGAATTTCCAAGGCTGATGGTCACGGTTGACACGTCAATATAACGCTGTATGTTCTTGAAATCTGTTGTTGCGCCACAGCATTTCAGCCGCAGTGCAGACAAGGATGGTGTCCTTCACAAAAGAAATCCTGTCTGCTCGATTTTATCGGCTCCACAACATGGTGTCTGCAAATTATTCATGACAGGTGAGAACTGTCACCGCGTTTAACACCCTGAATGAGCCGATGTTTTTTGACTTCCGTGGAAGCAATGAAATCCACTGATGACAGCTTACTTGACATTTACACACTCCGATTCCCGTCCTTTAATAGCTACGCTCCATCTCCCTGGGGTTTGCCAGCCAGGCCGACTGATAACAAACCTGTCAGGAGGGTTCACGAGGGATATGAATCCAGCGCTGGCGGAGAAATGATGTGTTCAGTGGAGGAATATGGAGACTGACATGAGCTGCACACCGGCTTAGTGACAGATGATTTGTTACACCGTGAGCTAAATGGAAGTCGCCACAACGGCTGATTAGGTCTTATCAGGGCCGTTTCGAGCGAGCAGCTTTTTCATTTCACCTCTCTCCAAGGAGCCACCATCAAAAGAGATCACAGAGGTTTCCTCAGCGAGCCTGTCAGCTCAAGGTGAAGCCGAATGGGGGAGGATAACAGGGATGAGGAAATAAACTGCTGTCTCAGATAACATTAATGCTCAAGCTTCACGGCTGACAGTTACCTGATAAAACATTATCTCAGCCAATGAGAGACAGGACAAGACAAACACGTCCCCCCACACACAGTTTTTCTAATACATTTGGCCAGATTACAGCAAACCGCTATTCATCTGTGGGTCGTTTTGTGACTCTAGAGATCCTTTTTCTTTTTTTATAGGAAAGGTCACCCATCTCTACCACCTGTAATACTCAATGTTATTATTGGACTGTGGTTCTGTAATGGTATTGGATTGGACAATATTTCAAATGAATTTCAACTGAATACTATTATACATACTACTATATTCTATATTTATTGTGATATTAGCCATTCAATAAATAAGACACTGACAAAATAAGAAAAACAAGATTTAGGCCTGTTAGTGTCACAGACACGCTAGGCTCTGTTCCTGGCAAGTCACAACGCTCCCTCTCTCCAGACAGAATACTGATCATCAACACCTGTCACTAATCACCACCGTCATCAACACCCGCATAAAACCACACACTATACTGCAGTCATTGTCTGAGCTCGTTTTCACTGAAGTGGACTAACTCTTAGCAAGATATTCCTAGTGATACTTACCGCTAATACTTACCCCTGTGCTTACCTCCTTGTACTCCTCAGTATTTGTATTTCTCCCAGGCTCCTGGATTCCTCCTGCGTCTCTCCTGCGTTCCTGGATCCTAAGTTGTATGTGGTGTGTGGTTGTCTCATCGTCTCCAAATTGCATATATAATATCTTGTTTGTCAGGAGCAGCTTTACAAGGGACTGAAACCATCTGGAGTAGGGTAGTGTACCGAAACCCGGTACCATTATGGCATCGGTACCTAAGTAACAAACAAACCGAATCAAAACGCGGATTTCGGAGTCTCATTTCGGTGCCGTGTCTAAACGACAAACCTAATATATCTATGGCGGCAAATCTGTGGCATTAATAAGCGAGCGCACCACTGATGCTGGCGCGCACAGTAAATCATTTCCGCGAGAGGAAAACAAACGGGAGCCCATGAGCTAATTTCAAACCCTCGCGCATGCATGATATGTCATCTGCACACGATTATTCTTGCACTCGATTTTCTCTCACCTGCTCATGCGATGTTTATTTTTGGCAGTCGTGTCATTATTGGATGCCTGTTAAAAGATGATTTATTCACTTGACTTGAGACATGGCATTGGATCATATGTTAGTTATTGTTTCATAAGCTTATTTTATTTACTCATGAATGATTTTGTCTTTATTTAATGTAATTTAATGTATTGTTTATAGAGTAAATCTTTTTCAGATACTTTATGAATAGACTTTTTAATCCTTTCATGCAATTTCATGATAAATAATTCAAGTGAACAGTTGTACAGTTTCATATTTTTTTGCATCTTGAAATGAATAGTTCTGTATCCCTCTGTGTTGTTTTTATTTGTTCTGTTAGGAAGATAACTGAGCCTTTAAATCTTCTTTGTGATAGATATGATTATAAATCAAGAACAAGGCATTCACAGCTGTATTTATAAACTGCTTACTAATGACTATTAATGTTGGAACAATGCTTTATAAAGGATGAACCGACTGTTTACTAATGATTAACTAATGATTAATAGTATGCAGTTATTATAAATTGTTACCAGTTGTTTTATAAGTATCGATTCAGGCACCGTTTAGGCACCGGAAGGGTTTTAAAAGTATCGATTTGGCACCGGTATCGAAAAAAACCCTAAACGATACCCAACCCTAATCTGGAGTCAAGCTGGTCCCGCTGTGAGTTCACTTGTGCTTTTATACAGCACTTTACAGAAGTTTTCAGCCATACAGACGATGCAATGTCAGCGGGAGAACAGTTATACCATCTCACTCAAGGTGCGATGTCAATTCAATATTATTCTCTAAAATGTCTTACATTGGCAGCCGCAAGTGGATGGAATGAGCAATCTCTGCTGACCACATTTCAACAAGGACTAGAACCCAATCTACATCTCATGCTGGCAACCCACGATGACCCCATAGGATTGGAGAAGTTCATTCAACTGGTTGTGCGTTGCTTAGTGTTCCAGCCCCCTCAAAACTCTGCACTGCTTCAATTGAAAGCCCCCTAGAGAAGCAGTCCATTAACATCCCTGTATGCTACACCCCCTTTAGAGATGTGTTTTTCCCCAAGAGAGCTGCCCAGTTGCCACCACATCGATCATGGGATTGCATCATCGATCTGATCCCTGGTGCTCCAGTGCCCACCGGAAGGATTTATCCTCTCTCACTCCCAGAAAGTAAGGGCATGGAGATTTATATTGAGGAGGCTTTCCAACAAGGGTACATCCTCCCTTCCACTTCCCCTCCTGCTTCAAGTTTTTTCTTTGTGTCCAAAGAAAGATGGAGGTCTGAGATTATAGATAAGCCCTTGTGTTTACTAAACTGGTCCTCCACAGTGCTTATTATTTGGTGAGAATTAGGGAGGGAGATGAATGGAAAACTGCCTTCATTAGGCTGTCTCAAAGTATCTCGTTATGCCATATGGCTTTGTTAACGCACACTCTGTGTTTCAAATTTCATGCACAAGATCTTCAGAGACTTCCTTCACGAGTATTTGAAAACTCCAACTCTTTCTAAAGGCTGAAAAATGTTCCTTTCACCAGACCTCAGTCCAATTTCTTGGGTACAACATCGACCGTACAGGGGTCCGAATGGATGAGGAAAAGGTGGATGCAGTTACAAGCTGGCCTACTCCAACTACCATTAAAGAGCTCCAGAAGTTCCTGGGATTCGCCAATTTCTACAGACGCTTCATTAACAACTATAGCATCCTGGCCAGTACCCTCACTTCTTTACTGAAACACAAACCTAAGTCTCTGTCCTGGATCCCTGAAGCCTCTCGAGCTTTCTCCAGTTTGTGGTTGAAGTAGATGCCTCCACCACTGGCGTCAGAGCCATCCTATTCCAGGAGCAGGGGAATCCTCTTTTCAAGAAGACTCAGTGTGGCTAAAGTCAACTATGACAACAGAAACCGGGAACTGTTGGCCATCAAGCTGGCATTAGAGGAGTGGCAACACTGGCTGGAAGGTTCCGTTCACCCTTATCTTCATGACGCAAAAAGACTGAACCCCTGACAGGCCCGGTGGGCCTTGTTCTTTAATAGCTTTTCGCTTCACTGTTTCCTATCATCCTGGTCCCAAGAATGTGCATGCTGATGCACTCTCCAGATTCCATACTAAAGATAAGGAAAGTCAAACTCCTGAACCCATCCGGCCATCCCTCTTTGTCAGTCCCATCCAGTGGACAAACCCTCTAGCCGGCTCCGAGCCAGCTCCCGAAGCTTCGCCGGACGGCCCTCGTCATCTCCGATTTGTACCCCAAGATGAAAGAACCTCACTCATCTACTCCTCACATACTTCACTGGGCACTGGTCACCCTGGGGCCAACAGAACTCTCTCACTCCTGCAAGATTGGTTTTGGTGTCCTGGGATGAAAAAGGATGTGCAGAGGTACATGAGGGGATGTCGGGAATGTGTGATGTCAAAGAGTCCATGACACCATCCATCCAGAAAACTCCTTCCACTTCCCATCCCAAATTGCCCCTGGTCATACATAGGAGTTGAATTTATAACCGACTTGCCTCTCTAGGATGGAAACACATGTATCCTGGTCATTATCGATTGTTTCTCTGTATACTAATACCCCTCATAGGTTTACCCACAGCCTGAGTATCTGTTTAACCAAGTGTTCCACTCATATGGAAACCCCCCAAAGACACTGTCTCTGATCAAGGCCCGCAATTCATCTCCCAGGTATGGAAAGCATTCTTTGAACTCCTAGGTGTGACCGTAAGCCTCACCTCAGATTACCGTCCCCAGACCAATGAACAAACTGACCACAAGATTCAGGAGGTGGGGTGGTTCCTCCGTACCTTCTGCCGCAGCCACCAAGACACCTGGAACCAGTTCCTGGGCTGGGCCAAGTACACTCAAAACTCCCTTCGACAGGCATTCATGGGACTCACATCATTCCAGTGCATACTCGACTTCCAGCCCCCACTCTTCCCCTGGTCCGGAGAGCCATTGGATGTCCCCGCTGTTGATTACTGGTTCTGGGAGAGTTAGAGAGTCTGGGACGAAGCACACCATCATCTCCAAAGGGCAGTGGACAGGCTTAAGATTGCGGCCGACCGCCACAGATCAGAAGCCCGGGACACCATGTGAGACAGAAGGTTTTTTGGCCCCTTTACCATCATAGAGCAAAAAAACCCTTTCATGATCCTGTATTTGTTCCCACAGAGCCTGGCCAGACTGAGGAACCCCCTCCTCCATTGATCGTGGATGAAGGCACGATCTACCAGGTCCAGGAGATTTTGGATTCGCGGCGTCAGGGTGGTAGATTGGAATATCTAGTTGACTGGAAAGGCTACGGACCCGAAAAGAGATCCTGGGTGCCGAGGGATGATGTTCTAGATCCGGCTCTCCTAGATGAATTCCACTCCAACCATCCTAATCGTCCAGCACCCAGAGGTAGAGGGAAACTACTGTGACGTCGGAGGGTTCCCTCCTCGGGAGGAAGTACTGGAGGGGGCCCTGGAGGAGGGGGTACTGTCACAGACACAGGTTTGAAACGTCATGAGGTTAAGTAATTAATGACTGAATTATCTTTTTTGGGTGAACTATACCTTTAGCATCCACATAAGCAAATAATGTTGGGTGTCCGTTTATCATGTTTATCATAAGTGTGTGCTGCCAACAGTGTTGCCAACTGCTTTCATTTGAAAGTGGCTAAACCAGGTAGCTAAACGTCAGTAGATGACATTACTACTCTATAGCTATAGCTTGTTATCTGATTAGCTGGAAGAAATAGTTCTCAAAAGGCGCATTCACTCCAAGAACAATGACTACAACTAAAGGTATGTTCACATGACAACGATTGTACTAAAAATGGAAAAGTTTTGATTTAGACAAGTTTCTTGTACAATGTCATAATGATCCTTGTTCACACAGATCCACAAAAATTTACTAAAACACTTTATGCACAAGTGAGCCGCTTACAATCTGAAAAGTGAAGTCAAAACATTTAGATCTCCATCTATTGGCTAGCTGGAGTATGGATTATAAACCCCACCCTCTATATGTAAACGAATGGGATGTGAGCCAAACTAAATAATCAAAATTCACTTCAAATAAATTTTTCCCGAAGATTGTGTCCTAATTTTGGTTAGTTCTTGTCTGGATTTTTGCTTTTAGTTAGGACTTTTAGTCTTATGTCACTTGTTTCTGAATTAACAAATGAATCGGTTGAATGAACGATTCTGTGATGCACTCATAATGACTTGTTGCCACCTACTGGCTAACTATGCCACCAGCTAAAGTCATTAACACTGGGGGAAAAAAAGTTAAAATAGCATGCAGTATCACATCAATATTTCAAGTGCTGTCTCTAACTGAGAATTATCCTGAACAGCCATGAAATTCTCTCAGAGTGAGCAGATGGTCCTTCCTATATGCAACATCATCCACGTATTGACTGACAATTCAATCCAGCTGAGACCGCATTAGACCGCAAATTGACATTTTTCACAAAGACTGAATCTCCCTCTTAGTGGTGCAATGATCTGTATGATGGGCCCCTCACAAATCAATAGTAACAATAATGATCTTGTTACACAAATTCATAGTATTGATGAATCTAAAATCCATAAAAATGCTACTTTTTTTTAACATACACTTTATATCTTATATGGACCACTAAAGTTAAGCCAAGCAAAAGAGATGTGATGACAATCCACACGTTTCCCTGTCTGTTCTCATTAGGACACCTTGGCTCAGTCTACACCCTCAAAGTGTATCTGTTTACCCATGGATCTCATTTGATGAGACATAAGGCAGTAATTGGATGAGGCTTGTGATCAGATGTTCTCTTGGGGAAGCTAATTCCACTCTTTCTGACCTGCCTAATCTTCTAAGACCAAGCTGGGGTTAATGGGCTGCTTTACCCCCACCAACTGCTGAGGGGTGAGTAGGATATTCAGACGGCTGTATAGAAAATGCTGTATTAGAGCTCTGCAGAAGGATGTGACAGTATAAGCTGCACAACACGATCCATGATAAAGTAATTTATGCATGAGTACTGGACCGCAAGTGAATAGAAGATACATTTTCATGATTAGCTGAGCAGAGGTCATGCGTAAATGGATATCATATAGCATCCCTTCTGACAAAAATCGTTAATCTGACTGTAATAGTTCCCATTTACTGGAATGTGTGTTTTTTCCCCTCTCCACAGGGAGGTAGCTAACAAAACATTATATTTTAACATAGACAAACCACTTTTGATGCTGCCTGGGATACTGTACATGATGTTTTTTTAATATTCTCTTATTTAAAGGGTCACAACACCCCCCTGTTTCAGAAGTGCTTTTTCACACCTCTGGTTTGAAAAACTTTCTGAAAAGGGGCATTGTTCACTGGGGGAAAGGGGTGGGGGTAGAGTGTGGAGACAAGGCGGAGATTGCATTAAAGGGGGAGTGACAATAAGTGAATAAATTTTACTAAATTGCATACCGACAATGTAAACACCTACACGTTGGCAAGATGGACAGCGACACCCAGAGCAGAAGCTACAGTGGTTCTTAGAGCATTGTGGAAGTGGAGGACTTCTCCCCACCAGAATCCCCACACTTTGATCAAAATTATGACAGTGCAGGTCCACTTGCCGCTATGGCGGCAAATCTATGGCAATAATACGCGAGCGCACTACTGATGATGGCGCGTGGTTAATCACATCGCGTATCACTTTTTTAGGTTTGCTCCCGTAAGGCTTGCTCCCAGTGGGATGCTCCCGTAAGGCTTGTAAGACCGCCTCCAGATGGTGAAGATGTTCCTCCCAAATCCTGCTGTGGACGGCTGTTGTCTAGGTATGCTGCAGCATAAGCCTGGTGGGGTCGGAGGACTCTATCCATGAGCCTTTGACAGGTTGCGGGAGCCCCATGGACCCCGAAGGGACGAACCTGGTATTGAAAGGCCCCATCTGGGGTGGAAAAGCTGTCTTTGGTTTGGCTTGAAGGGTTAGAGGCACTCTCTGGATGGGATTAAAACCAGTACCTTATCTCCTGGATGGAATTCTCGAACCTGTGCCCCTCGGTTGTGTACTCGGGCCTGCTGTTGTTGGACTTGTTGCATGTGTTCTAGTACAACCAGCCAGACTTGCATCTGTTCTACATACTCAACAATGGTGTGATATCGTGAAGGCTGCTGCTCCCAGCTTTCCTTGGCAAATTCCAACATCCTTCGTGGTCGCCACCCATAGAGGAGCTCAAAAGGTAAGAACCAGGTAGAGCTCTGTGGGACTTCTCGAACAGAAACAAGACATTTGCTAACAACTGATCCCAATTCTTTCCATCAATGTCTATGACTTTTCTCAGCATTTGTTTAAGGGTTTTGTTAAATCTCTTGACAAGGTTGTCAGTCTGTGGATGAAACATGGAGGTTTTGCGTTGATTTACCTTCAGTTGGCGGCAGGACTTTTTCATCACAGTGGACATGAAGCATGAGCCTTGGTCTGTAAGGATCTCTATGGCTATTCCCACCCAGCTAAAGAGCTGTAACAGTTCTCTTGCCACAGTCTTTGAGGTGGCTGACCAGAGTGGTATCGCCTCTGGAAAGCGGGTTGCGTAATCTAGAATTCTTAGATTTTTAGATTACTCACCCCCTCTTGTAGCTGGGCGGTGCCAAACTGTCCCAACTTTTCCCCCTCGAGGGACTCTGCTGGGGGAAATTCAGAGAACTCTTTGTAGGATTCTATTTCTTTGGCCTTCTGAAGCTGTGGCAGTGGAGTCGAAATGTTCTTGCTCCCCTCGGTCCTTCTCTGGGCTGGTGCTTCTGTATCAGTCATCTCTTCAGGGGTTGGAGTAGGGTGATGTTTAAACAAACGGCGCAGCAGGTGGTAGTAAATGGCACTGGAGTCTTGGTCGGTGGTGCTCATCGTGGGCATGAGCTCTTCTTTGCCTGGGCAATCTTGCGCCAAATGTCACTCTCTTCCACATGTGAAACATCAGAACGCAACAGGATTTCGAAGATGCCTTTCATATTTCCAATTTCCTTGAGCTCTCAGGATTCTAGCATTAGTCACTTTAAGGTGTTTCTTAGGAGACTCGCTGTCTGATTTTGGTTTCCAGGAGGCGGCTTTGTTTTCTTCAGGCTTCAGCAAGCTCAGAGTCACCTGGTGATTTTCCAGGAGGGCAATCAGCATCTCTATGTTCTGTTGAGCCGCATACTTCTAGGCATCTGCCAGCAGGCAGCGTACACAACGGTCGATCACCACCCTTTCTACTGAAGATGACCCATCCCCTTCTTCTAGCCAGCTCCTTACCATCCTGAGCCTGTGCTGGAAGGGTCACCTGGTATCCCCAGCCATGAACTCGCTGTGCCTTAGCAGGAAGGCTAAGCCCATATTGGGCAAGAACGCTCTCTTGACCACCTCATAATTGGCTGCCTCATGAACGTTGAGATCCCTTCTGGGTGGCCCTGCCCTTCTTGCCAGCTCTGAAGAGGTTCTCTGTGGTGCTAGAGTGTCACGGGTGCTTTGTGGGGACCATGCCTCTTCCTGGCCACACACACACTT
>JAUMHP010000068.1:7411492-7455410 GCA_032361065.1 Enteromius trimaculatus
TATATATATATATATATATATATATATATATATAATAAACCCTCTATATTTACCAAAAATAAAATGTTTAAATAATTTTTTTTAAAAAGACAGGGTTAGATGTACTTGTTTACTGTTTTTCATACTTTTATTGTTGTGGAAAGACAATTTTAAATAAATACATAATGGCATTGTTTTTTGTATGTTTTATCTTAGTTTGACTTTATTTATAAAAAATGGTGTATTTTTCTTTCTTGCCTTTTAATAATCTGAAGAACCTTCGTTTGTCACAAAGAACCTTTACTGAAACAGAAAGATTCTTTAGATGTTAAAGGTGCTTTAAGGAACCGTTTAGACAAAAAGGTACCTGTATGGCATTATGAAGCACCTTAATTTTTAAGAGTATAGTTTCTGTAAATAAAAGTGTAAAAATGTGCAGCTTTGTCATTCATGGAGAAGCACCAGAAATATATTTTCTAAAGGGGTTCCTTTAGTCAAAGACCTCAAAGTCCAAAAGAAAACCACAGAGTCAGAGTCACTTTCACAGTATATGACTTTCTTTTTATTCCATTTTTTAGTAGTCAGGAAGTGTTGGCTCTACCACAGTCTTCCAGAAAATTTCCTAATTTTTATCTCAAAGCTGATAGATATCTTTAAAAATCCCACACACAATGGCTACTGTCGAGCATGTTGGCAATCCAAAGTGCCACCTGCCTCCTCTCAGAGTCCCAACCCTGTAATTGTACATAGATTTGACAGACAGCTACATTATGATCTTATGAAACAGAGCTAATCATGCTTTCCTGTCTCTTTCATCTGCACCAATGAGCTCCTTCCATTCGGGCTTCAATGACTTTTCGCTTCTGCGCCACATACAAGCAAAGGTCTTCTGTGACCCTCGTTTTTCAGGCCTGCTCACATGCAAAGCAGGTTATACAAGAATTTTAAAAGAGCATTCAGCAGGCGACCGCAATCACAGGCCCTCAGAAATAAAAGCCATTATAAATGTCAGTGTGTTCGTTATATTAAGCCCGACTGCCTTTCTATCTTTCTATCCCAGAAATTTGTAGGCAATTAATTAAATTCCCATGTCCGTGCCTGGCAGTCATTAGTCTAATATCAGCTTTCAAGGGAGCACAGAGGCAGCGGTCGCAGTGCCAGGTCACATCACAAGAGACGGCGAACCTCTGCTTCCCGTTTGCCCTCTCCTCTTTTTATTGCCATTCATTTTCCATCAGCAATACGATGCCAGCATTATGCTTGACTGATGTGGGGAGACAGAGCAATTTCCTGAGACACTTAACACCAGGTCACATGGGGTTGAAATACGATAGACAGATACAGCCATTCAGAGGCTGCTACTCGAGATGATGCCAACCCAGATGTTATGTCAATGGCTCAGGGTGAGGAAAACACTTTCTCAGTGCTTCGATTTTCAAGGACGGCAAAATTGCACCTCGAGTGCGCTTTCAATTTGCCCAAAGGAACGAGGTGAAAGCGAGAACTCGTTGGAGTAGCTATTCAAATGCATTCATTCAACTGCCTCACGGAGGAGACTAAATATGGAAATGAACTTTGACTGCCAGATGTTTCCTCTGTGTAATAGAAGTCATTACCATCACATTTAGCACTTCGTTTCCAAAGCGCCTCACATTACATGGTGAAATGTATTCCTCCACGAGCTCAGTAACAATGCATTACGCACAGATAATGATGACTTTGTTATCCTGTGGTCTGTGAGGTCCATTTCCCAGCTCCCCTAACTACAAATGTCAGCCCCGACAGGCAATTACAGGAGTCCGATTACTCCCTTCTCTGCTATCGCGCTCCAATCTCAGAGACCCCTGGCGTGGTGAAGAGCTAAAGGTAATTTTCCCCCGGGTCTCAAACAAGGCCATGAACTTGGCTATTAAAGGCCTAACAGGTTTTGTCCGAGCAGTCTGTTGGATGCCTGAGTGACACCCAGTCAATATTCTCCATCCTGCTGGGTCATCGCAACTGTCAGCGGTCTGAGGGTAGAAAAAGCTGCACTCGACCACTGATGATATGTGAAAATCAGCCATAAAAATGTTGAAGGCATTATTCAAGTTTCAGAATAGGTTTACAGAAGTTTGCTGCATTAGCTGAATCACTCAAAATAAAGGAAAGAAATGTATGTTGTAGAATGTACTTGCTCTGATAGTCTTTATGATAGTCAGCAATATCATGTACGGACTTGTTTTTGTCCACCTGAGAGGAAATTCTTCAGCGGTTTCAGGATGTAATGAAAGCGCGACAGCTCCACCTGCTGGACACATGTGTATATATACAGCTTTACCAAACATTTACTTTTGGCAATTATGATAAACATAACATAATATATACAATTCGGTGGTACACTTATTTTTTACTACTGTCAAACAATTAAATAGTAAAAAAACAAAACAAAACGAATAATCGCTCATGCATTTCGATTCAATTTGTATGTTCCGGTTGTACAAAGTTACATAATACTTTGCAACATTAACAAAGTTTACCATTATGTACTCTTTTGTATTTAAGCACACTTCTCACACACGTGTTTATTGAATTTGTCCACTAACAATATCTAAGAAAGAATATTCAATGTTGAGGAAATCGTTTTTTATAAACTTCTATAGTCATTTCTACTACAACTTAGATTAATGAAAGATTAAATGGCGGTTATTATGAATTGTTTTTTGTTTTTGTTTTTTTGTTTTTAAATTAAATGATAATTATAAGCTAAGGCTAATTTTAAAGATAGCTTTTAAATAGGTAAAAAGCTATTTTGAATTACTCCAAATTACTGACTGGAAACGGCGGACATGTTCCGTTAACAGGGATTTTTACCTTGTTTTTTCTTTGTTTTCTTAACAGGTCCCGTGACACATCTCGGGCCTGTTTAAGTAAGGAGGTTCAACCAACTCGGAGTTTAAACTTAAACTTTGAGTTGACTTAGCAAGGGATTAAAAACTTAAAATGTTTTCGGTTTCAGAACAGCTGATCTGAGTTAGCTCAATCAACTCTGAATACAATGGAGCGCAGATATTACGAGTCACCACGGCAACATCTGGGGAAAAAAAGAGATCAGCATTTTTATTCTCCAGCCGAAGTTGATCATGCAAAATTATAGCAAATATGAGCACATATTTAAAAATAAAAGCAACACCACTGCATCGGCGAAACAGAGACAGAGTGGGAAACATAGCTGCTCAAGTTAGATTACATTTAAATTACTTAAATACTTATTTTTCATTTTACTTAAATGTAATGTGTGACGTTTAGTGACTTTTCACTTGAAAAAGTTTGGAATTGGACGTAATTTTGAAGTTATTTCAGATGAAATTGCATTAAATTACATAAAATAGGCTACTGCATAGTTTCTACAACAAAACAAGAATGCATATAACCTGAACTTCATGTTCAGTGGAAATTTAAGGTTCAGGTTAAGGTTAAGGTCAAATGGTAGAGATTGATATGACATTTAGAATGTAAGCAGTACTAAAAAATAGTTTTTAGAAGAAGTAATAATCCCATTAATCTAGTTACAGTACACGTCCCAGCTGAAGGTCAGTGAATTGAAGCTAATTATTTATTTTTTGCAGTAATATCAAAGGTAAAACTTAAAACTATGTTATTGAATCTTATGCAATTTTCATGTAGGTGCAATCCTGCAGGTATTAAAAGAATGTTTGCAAATACATACAGTGCAGTGGCCTTACTTACTCCGCATCTCTGATACAGAAGCTTCCATTAGCAAAGAAACGTAAAGCTGCACATAGTATCTGCTCGGATGTAAGAGCACGACCACTATGGGTGATGTTAGTGATGTAAGAACAGATTAGATTATGGATGTATGTAATTGATAGCAACGGAAAAATGGTAATGCTCAAGACAAAAAAAAATCCACATAAAAAGAAATTCTCTTCCAATTAATACAGCCTCTTAATCTATGGGATCCTCCAAAAAAGGACAAGCCATTCTCGTAACTTTGTTCTTTGTTTGACTGAAATGTGGGAATTGAATGATTAAGGCTAAGGCGAGAAATACCGCTTTGTCTTTAAAAAAAGGAGAGGAGACTGACAGAAACTCAGAGTTTAGAGAATAAAACCACGCCATATTGAAACGGAAAACAAGTTTCTCTTATTTCAGGGTTAACATACTCTGAAATGGGCCCCTGGTCTTTTTGCTGGTCAAGTGTTGGCAAAGGAACAGCATAAACCAGCATCAAAACATACCTAACCAGCATATGCTGGGGGGTTTTCCCCCAGGAGAGATATACATTAAAAAAGTGTGAAAATTAATTTCAGTTTTGACTGTCCCTCTGAGCTGGTGTGGGTTTCACCACAAGATGCCCCAATGAAGGGTTTTCAAAAGTTAGTTTAACATTACATCATAAAGAGCTTTAGGGGCCTGTTTCAGAAAGGAAACTGTCTCTGTTTCGCCGATGCAGTGGTGTTGCTTTTATATTTTAAAATATGTGCTCATATTTGCTATAAATTGGCATGAGCATCAACTTCGGCTGGAAAATAAAAAATCATAATTATTTTTTTTCTCTCCAGATGTTGCCATGGTGACTCGTAATATCTCCACTCCGTTGATAATGCCTTTTTAGAGTCGCGGTGTACATGCCTAATTCTGAATTAGTGTATTAAGAGTTGATTGACCTGACTCAGATCAGCTCTTCTGAAGCCGAAAACTCTTGAGTTTTTTAATCCCTTGCTAAGTCAACTCAGAGTTCAAGTTTAAACTCCGAGTTGTTTGAACCTCCTTACTGAAACAGGCCCCAGCTTAAGGACCAGCATAAATCAGCATCCCAGAAACAAAACATATCTAATATGCTGTTTTATCCCAGCAGGATATATAAATATATATATACATATATATATAGGGTATATTTACATGTGTGTGTATATACAGTAGTCAACTTTCAAAGTGGATCAAAACCTTTCAACAAAGTTGTCCTAAGACAAGAATAGGAATTGTTTTTGATTTGACTTTGAAAATTGACTACTGTATTTATATAAATATAAATACACATGTATATGTATATATGTACATATATATATACACACACGTATACGTACATATATATATATATATATATATATATATGTGTGTTTATGTATGTGTATGTGTGTAATATATATATATATAAAGACATTAAAACTTTAGTAAAGCCTGTATACATTAAATAGCAAAAATAAATCTATAAAAATCTACAAAAAAATTAAGAATACAATTTTAACGTTAACTGTAATGCATAAAAAAAAGAAGTTGAAATGTGTTAGTTTTAATAAAAATCAAGCCCTGGGACATATAAAAAAATGGCAAAAAATAAATCCACAATTCATATAATGCTTATAATTTTATGCATATCTCCCACCTTTCAAATGGGTAATTTCCAAGGCAGACTGCAGAACAAAAGGAAAATATTTTGACACTACAGATGAAAGTATTTTTATCAGCAGTAGCACATGCAACTGGTACATGACTCTGAGACGGCAAAAAAAAAAGTTACAATAATTCCCCAGGAGCCATAACCATCATGCCAAAAGTTGTGACAACAATGAGTAGAATGATGCAGTGCCCAAGATCTAAATGAACATTTACACTGCTGTTAGCTTAGCCTCCGGTTCAGCTCCATCAGGAAGCGAATGCATATGCACAGCCAGTCGCCAGGACACGCCAACAGGCCTGATGAGAATAGCACCATGTCATTTCACAGGGATTTGAGCAGAATAACACAGCAATTCCTCCCTCGAGGGCTTATCATACCTGGAAAGTATGATGAAACCTCCTGCAATATGGTGTCTTTTTTTTTCCCCAGAAACCCAAGAAATTTGTTGAAAATCAAGCAGAATGTGCAATGACGACCACGGCGGGGGAGGGGATTCAGGTTTTACACACTTTATTCCTAAAACATTGGCTGCACCATCCATAGCGGCACACAATTGTATGTACACATTTATATACACACACAATTCTCTAAATCTGTGATATAAAATATATAATCCGACAATGTACCTCTTGTCCTCTTATTTGAACATTAAATTGCTGTACAGAGGAATTCTGTAGCTACAGCCTATCTTAAAGTCCCCACCACACAAAGGTAAGAACGTGAGCTCCTGTATACTTCATCTGTACACTGTGACAGTAAAAATTGTGGAGAAAATATTTCTCTAAGTATTCCTCTAAAAGCAACCTACAGCAAATTCACTTGTCGGTTCTGTAATTAAGACAATTACATACATGACAAACCATTTTGAATTCATTTAGGAAGGCAATATGCAGCTTCCCGTCTTTATATAATATAAAAGATTAAGAAATTACACATTTAAAAACGTACAATAAATAAGATATATGCAGGCATTTCAGCTGGATAAAACCTGACCCAAACTGCACTTTCAGGCCATTATCAGGACTTGAGTTCATTGAGATGGACTAGTTCCTTAGCCGAGATGGACACTTGGCTTGGACTGGGCAGCCTGGCTTTGCCGTAAGTGCGCTGTCTGATTGGAGTGGCTTTGCCCAGCCTGCGGCGGCAGTGCAGTGATGCTGAGTCTCTGCGGGGTCTGTTGTGAGTAATCATGGCAACACTTGTGCAGAACCCCCTCGTTTGTTAGAGCATGTTCATTATGAAGTTGTACATTTGGTTGAGCACAACAAAGTGCACGGGCAGACAAGAGCGCCGGTCCTGAGTCGCTGGGTCACAGGTCAGCCATGACAGAGCGTTGTACTGTTCCAGAACAAATCTGCCAAAACAACAAATGTGTAAGAAATCGTTTAAACTTTGAAACGTGGATAGTTCATCTAAATAATCTTAACCTCCATTGGCAGACCTTTTCATTTAAAATGTCAAGGTTTCTCAACAAGTGGCCTCTACAAATTGGAGGGGCTCCAATAAGACTTAAATCTTAGTTAACATGCTAAATATCAGAAGACAGATCAACTACTTCATTCATATGGATTTCTTTAACAATGTTTTTATGAACATTTTTGAAGCATAGCTGAACTTTGGTAGGAATCAAATATCTTCAACTGTGTGTTTTTTTTTTAAAGATGAATGAAATGTGTTTGAAATGCAGGGTTAACACCTTTTTATTTAAAGGAATAGACAAATAGTCCTAATGGCTGTAAAAGAGATTTTCTGGAAAGCAATTAATTCATAAATTAAATCCAGTTTGGAATGTTTTATAAATCCGTTGCTCTCCTTGTAAAGTGAAATTATGGAAGCTCCAACAACTATGAAATAACATCAATGAGGATTACACCATGTGGAATAATTTCATAAATATTTTTGAGACAAGGGAAGTGTGTCTGTAGGGTCCAGCTGATACCTGAGCACATCTGAGGTATGGCTGGAGTCCAGAGGGTGAGAGTGTTTACTGTGCAGCAACTCATCGGACTGCACTGACGAAACATTAAGGTGCAGAGAAGCCTGACAGGAAGACAGAAACATTCATTATATGACACCTCCGCAGCTCTGTTAAACAGATTAGATCGTGAAACATGATTTGGACTATAAAGCTGTAATGTATCTCTTGAGTGAAATGTTTATTACATTAACTAAACAGCTTACCTTCAGGAAGAGAGGACACTGGTTCTTCGCCTGTGGGCAGGATGACCAGAACCAGTCAGGCAGAGGGCCGGCTTTAGCCGTGGACACAAAGTAGCCCAGAGCCATGGGCTGCTGGAGGATGTTGGGAGACTCGTCGTGAGACTCCATCCTGTCTGTGCTCTGGCCCTGAGGACGGGAGAGAGAGACAGCTATTCTTAATAATTCCTCACTTCTCCCAAACTTAGTTCATGATATTTTTCGGGGGGTAAAAAAAAACAAAAAAACATTTTATTTGAAAAATAACTACTTTTAAATGAAGACTCTTCGTTTAAACGTTTCTATTCATCATATAATAATCAAACAGTTTACACAAAAATATTAAGCAGCAAAACTGTTATCAGTAATATTAATCAAAAGATGTTTTTTGAGCATGATAAAATTATTCATTCTGAAGAATCATGTGACATTAAAGACTGTACTAATGGAAATTCAGTTTTATGTCATTCAATTACACTCAAAATATATTCAAATTAAAACAATAGTAATATTTCACAATTATACTCTTTTTACTGTATTTTAAATTAATGCAGCCTTAGTGAGAAGTAGTCAAAATTCTTCAAAAAGACATCAATTGAGTGTACCTTGCTGCCGTCTCCTCCGTGGTGGTAATGCGAGCCTGGTGACTGTACTGGGGAGGTTGTGGGAGAGTTGGGTAAGATGTTAATGAGATCAGGATCAACCAGGTCATTCTCTGCAAGCAGGTCCAAGATCCCATCCATGCCGCCCATGCCATCGGTGACATCTGCAAACACAAGAACGTATATTAGCACACTATAGTTAAATGGTTAGCTCACCCCAAAATTAAAATCCTGTCATTGTTGACCCTAATGAAATCCAAGAGCTTTCTGACCCAGGGGTCCTACCAAAATATGCTTGAAGCTTCATAAAATTATGGTTGAACCACTGATGTCACATGGACCTAAGGGGTCTTAAACGTGGTAGAACTCTTGCTGTTATTGCAGGATCAAATTTCACCAAAATTACCATCATTTGTGTTCTGAAGATGAACATGATGGTTTGGAACGACACAAGGGTGAGTAATTAATAACAGATTTTTCACTTTTGGGTGAAGTGCTTGGTGGGGTGGATGTGAAAGTGTCTGACCGTTGTTGGGATTGAAGGCCTGGAGGCCGGCGGAGGTGGGGAACACGAGTATGTGAGTGCAGGAGGTGTCCTGAGGAGTGTTTAACTGCGACTGCATGTTCAGGGTCGTGCTGCGGCCAAACACAGAGCCCGTGGATACAGAGTCTATGGAGAGACAGAAAATGTATGAACTTTCATCAAATGTTCAAACGTTTCTAAAAGATACGATGAACAAAGAAAGTGCAGAACAAGCGCTCTGTGTGAAAGCGCCACATTAATTACCTGGCATGATGACAAAGGAAGCCTGCGGTTCCATGGCGACTAGACAGGTACTAAGGATGCTGGGGCTGTCCGCAGCAGAGATGCCGCACATCCTGCACATTTCCTTCAGTCGTCTGCTGAGAGACTGCAAGTTTCGCCTACTCAACATAATACTCCAATCTGATTGGAATAAAAACAGCAGTGAGATCAATGGCAAAGGGCACAGGATGCTAAACACTTATTATAAATGCTAAACCTACCTCGCAACTCCCCGTGACCCATCCTTCCGAGTCGGCCTATCACAATGCGCCAAGGAAGTGAGGTCATCTGTACGAGACCCAGGCACCATTCCCAAAGCTTCTGAAGGCCCTGTCTTCGTGCAGAGCCCTTTTTCCTTCGAGCTCTGTGTGAAAACACAAAAACGCCCCAGTCACAAACAGAGGCCTGGGCTTGAGCAAACGTAAGCCAATCAAAGACCAACTCTTGAGTGCTCACCGGTTTGGTACGTCAATGCTGATGATGCAGGTTTCCAGCAGCTCTCCATACTGGTCTGTGCATGACGCCAGGAGCCACCTCTGGTCATGTGACAGGCAGTAGGCCACAAACAGCACGTTGTATTTCTGGGCAGCCTCTCCAAACGTCTCACCCAGCTCTGTCTGCTTGTCCTTCACTGGTGCCAGGACAAACGGCGGCGCGTAGAGATGTAAACACTCTGGTCTCTGAGGAGGGCAAGGACCAAGAGGTCAATGCTATGATTTATTACACAGCCCTTTTTATGCTAAATACATAATTTTTATGCATAAAAACTGGACAACTGGTCTCTGTTTCTGGAAAATTACCCACCAGGAGAACCTTTTGAAAGTCCTTGTTTAAAATAGGGCAGCTATATACTACTGGACAAAACTTCAAGAAACTCTTATTATTAATGCTCAAAACTGTTTTTGCTGAAAGGTTTAAGGTAAGACATTTTTAAAATAAGAAAGCTTAGAAAGATTTAATTAAGCAAGGAGGCATTCAAATTGATTAATGACATTAATAATGTTACAAAAGATTTCTATTCCAAATTGATGCTTTTAATTAATCTTGCTATTTATTTTTGATTATAAATCAAAATAAAAAAAGTAGCAGCACCATGATTAATAACTGAGCGCCAGTAATAACTGAGTATCAAATTAGCTATTTAAAATTATATATTAGATATTAAAATGTATCAAGTATTACATTTAAATATTTAACATTTAAACATTCAAATATTCTTAACATTAAAAATACAAAACAAATATTGTAAAGTGTAAGAAATTTTAAAAATATAAAAAAATAATCAAATAAAGGTAACCTTGATGATTATAGTAAACTTTAGACCGATATTTTCTTGCATAAAGATGCTTTTATTAGGTGACCAATAAAATTACTAACTTCAAAAAAATTTTTTTAAATAATATTTAATTACAAATGTTTAAAAATTATAGAATCAGACCTCCTAGGACTGCCTTTGACCCCCTAATTACACTTTTTAAAAGAAAGATGCCAAAATGTAAAATTTTTTGACCAGTCTGTACTGAAATCTATTTAATTTAATAACTGTTTGTCTAATATATGGCCAATTATTAGGAGTACCTCTTTGCTCTGTAGTGCAGTGTCAATGGCCAGGCCGGGGCCGAAGCCAGTTAGCGTTTTGACGTTAGTTGAGGTTGGCAGACGCCGTCTGCACTGAGTGTAAACTGAGAAAGCCAGAGACTTCAGATGCTGTGCGTAAATATGGCGCTCCTCACTCCAGACCGGCTGCAGTAAGTACTGACTAGGTATAATCTGATAGAAGAAAACACAGGATGTTTAGATCCAAGCAACATGTCATGAGTCAGAAAGCATGTATCAGATGGATTCTTACTTGAACATATACAGCATTCCTGATGTGAGGAGGAAGAGACTGAAGCATCTCTAGATAACAGCGAAGCAGACCCATCGTCCACACGCTAGAATTGCCACCTTGGCCCGTCTCCTCATAGCTGAAGGGGTTTACAATGTAGATGACTATAGCGGGCGGATAGGTGACAGCATGGGAGTCTCCGTCAGTCGGCACCCCCACCTTCTCTCTCTCCATAGTGCTGTGACACACATAAACCACGGATCAGAGATCACATCTGAGAGAATCTGTAATAAGATTGTTTGGATGTGAAAGGTACCTCTCTGCGGGCTCAGACTGGACCTGAGGTTGGCTGCTGGCCGACGTGCCATCCCCCAGAGTACCTGCACTCTGACCAGCACTCGGCTGGCTGGACTGCAAGCCCCCAAAAGGAGGAAGTGAGTTGGGCTTGGTAGATGGCATGGTGCCTATGCCCTGGGAGCAGGAGGAAGAGGTGGTGGATGTGGTGGTGGTGTTAGTGTTGGAGGTGCTGTTAGAGGTTGGGGTGGCGTTCTGAGCGGCTGTTGAGGGGCTGCCAGAGCTGGAAGTTTGCGTAGAGCTGGTTGGGTTTCGTTGGGACAGCAGTAAGCTGTCCAAAGTCTGGGTTGCCAAAATGGATGCTGAAGAGATAAGAAATAGTATTAGACGCTTCCATTTACTTTGTCTGCACGCCATCATAACTTGTTTGTGCACATACCCAAGTCGTGACAGCACACTTGTGCGTAGAATTTGAGCTTGTTAAACGCCTCGCTGCTGCTGTTGATGGTTTTTGGGAGCCAGTCAGTGAGAGTCTCATCCATGAGAGCTTTGGATCCGGTATCGCTCACCGTCACAATGCCATCAGCGTGAGATTTGGCGATGGGCCTGTGCTGACCGAGCCGACAGGACTGTCGAACAATAATAAATCATGTTAAGTAAATTTAAACAGCTTTACAGAAAACCATCAAATTCAGGTATATAAAATCATAATATGTAACCTTTATGTCTTATAGTAACATTCAGTCTATATATGTAGAAAGAGCTGGAAAAACTTGTATATAAAACTTAAAAAGGAGCAGGGTGATGATATAGTTGTGTAATTTTACAACAAATAATCAGGTGTTTGAGACTTATACAATATTTCATAATTGCTTTACATGGGTTTGCTGTACAAATGTGGTCAAATATAATAGGCTACATTCACACTGTAAGACTTTCGGTACGTTCACACGGGGGCGTGGCTGAAGTTTGGCACTGACGCCAAGGTCAAAGCAGCGTCAGCCAATGAAATTATACAGGAACAGAACAAAAACTCAGAACGTGATTGGCTGCCGCCTGGCTACTGTATTTGCATAGAGAGATCCTGATTGGCAGACGCTTCCATCGGCGATGCTTCACTGGCGTTGCTTGCTGCAAAAGTTGAGAATTTTTCAACTTCTGCCGTGAGCAACTCCAGTGAAGCGCAGCCGACGGATCCACAATGCTTTTCGGCAACGCTTGACGCCACCCATGCAAAGTCAATGGGAAGCGTTGACGCTGACGCCCCGTGTGAAGGTATCGTTATTGCTCAATTCTTATTTTTCTCAAATCTGATTTTCTCTGATTTTGTGTAGCCGTTCATATTGTTGTTTTAAATCTGGCCAATGTCAGTTTTACAGTTTGAACAGATCATGCTTCTGAACTGAACCGTATGTGCAAAAAGAACAATACAAACAGGGTTTCCAGGTTTACACAAAACGGAGACAATGAAACCATGTTTTAGTGGGTAAATATTGCATTAGTGGGGTCAACCCACAAAGCTGAAAACCATCCCATGGCAACAATGGGAAAAAGTAGCCTAAAACCACAGGAAAAATATGGATTTGGCAACACTTGTGCAGCTCATCATCATACTGAAGCAATGCGATACACAGAATAAGCGATTATGCGTTTATATATAGTGTGATCTGTTGCTGAAGCCAGCGAAATTACATGCAGGCAAATACGAAAAATAAAAAGTGTTATGAAACTTTTAGCAACACGAGCCCTTATGTTTTGTTTGTTTAAAGAGTTGTCACTGTAATTCTTATGCGTTCTGACATATCACACCTGGACTAATTAACTTTCGCAAGTGTCTTGATATTTTGGTTATGTAATATTTTTGAAGTGTCTAATGGGAGAGCAGAATGTCATTCTACAGCAGGGCTGGACGACTTAATCGTCGATTCAAAGAACTGGCTTTACTGACAAAATGCGCATGAATTAATTGACGATTAAATCGCAAAGCCCTAATCTACAGTGATGTAATAGTCGCATGAATTACAACATGACAGTAAGATCAGGTTCCACGTGGTTTGTGCTGTTGACGTTTACACTATCATGACAAAAACAGAACTGAGTTACATGTGAACAAAAAAAACTGATTAATACCACATTAGCCTGCAGTGTGAAAAACAATGACATAAATCAGGCAGTTGAGATCTGCTATATACTGTGTGAATGTGGTACATTGGCACAAAACAAAAAAAAACACCAAATAAATTGGGAAAAAAACTTTAAGAGTTCACATTTTAGCGCATTCTAACCTCATATACAGCTGTCAAGTCTCTGAAGAAAGTTCTTGCACCATTAAGCAGGGCTTCGTTGTCAGGACACACCACCATGTATCCGATATCCCGCTGAGAGCTGTAGGGGTCCAGCAGAAGCTTCTCCCAGTATGGCAAAGCAAAAGGAGAAAGCACCACGAAATCATACTCGTTACCCACTAGTAATGTGGGGATGGGGAGGGGCTCTGGAGATTCATCAGTGCCTGTGAGAAAGAGAGTTGTGTAAATATGCCTGTATCATATATAAATGATGCATGGGTGGTGTATGTTGAGTTATGCCTACCGTACGATCCCCTGCCAGCCATCTTGTGGAACTGCTGCCAGGTGAGAGGGCCCTGGACTCCCCAAGAGCGTACAGACCTCTTCTTCTGGATGGTGTCCTGCAGGACAGGCTGCAGCGACAGCAGCATCCTCAGCACGTCCTGGGAGAACAGCATGTTCATATCGAAAGCTGCAAGAACACAGAGAGAGGAGTGTTTTACAAACAGCGGATTTGACTTTGAATAGATTTGCTCAAACCCATTTAGTACGAGGAAGCAGTTTTGTTGGTCGCTTGTAGAATTTGCTACAGGCCTACATGAAATAAATTCACAATATCTGTTCACAAACTCAATTCCTGTAGGGCCACAGCTCTTAACAATTATGCTCCAACCCTAATCAAACTCAGAACATAATCGGATCCAGCTAATCAAGGTCTTTAGGATCACTAGAAACTCGGTTTGGAGCTAAACTGTGTTGAGTTATGGTTTACAATATCTACATATCTCTAACTGGATTGTTCTGGCGACACATGCTGGACGTCTCCGATCATTTTTTTATTACAATCGACTGCCAAGCTCACAAGTGTGTTCTGCCTTCATCTCCTCAAAAACCCAAGGACTGAATCAAATCCTGTTTCGCTCAGATGTGCGTCACAAATATCGAACAAACGGGACTGTGACATGTCCACATAATCTTCCAGATTTTCTTTATGAAATGGAATACACAATCGCAAAACATTCGAACTCAAAGTGAGGGTTTAAACTTTTATTTCAAAGTCACTATGAAAAGTGAGCGCGTTTAGAAAGATGCTGATGTATTCTTCTGTGTTGGCGCAGGCTGATGATTTACCTTATAACTCTTATAGAATGGTGCATATTGTTCCCAGATGAATGAAAGTTATAAGCAACGTGCGATATAATAATAACTTGATATAATATCAAGTGCTTGATAAATGTTCGATATAATGTTTATATGCCAAAAACAGCCTGAAACAGCACTGCTCTGACCATTTATCCGCTAAGCTGGGATATTCATACAAAACTATATTATTAATGGAGACATGCATTAAAGAAGTAATTGAATCTAATGTATTCTTTGCGATTAAGCTATAGTTTTTGTGAATTTGTGCTAAATGTATTTAGAAAGTTTTTTGTATAATTACATAGAAATCATACAGGTACATCGTTACCATGTTACTGAGGTTTTAACTGTGGTTATGATATAAATGTATGCTACCATACAAAAACAATAATTTTAATAAAACTTAAACAGTCAAAATAATTATATTTCACCATATAAAAATTAAAGTTTATTAAGCTTTTAGTTTAAGCTTTTAATAAAACTATTTTAAATCTGCACCCTAACTCACGTTTCTACTTGAACATTAATATATTTATTCTGCTAATGAGAAAGTGTTTGTCATGTTCTGTTCATAAAGAGTGGCTTAAAGCCACTCAATTAATGGTATTATTTCTACAACTTTCACTTAGGAACAAAATCGGCTTTTAAACTTGAAATAACCAATGATGATGAATTAATTTAAATTCTCTTTAGTCATCTTGTGGACAACTAGTGGGCCGTGGCTCTTTGGTTTTGATCCACTGCTAAATATTGTGCACAGAATAAAAAAATAAAAGTAAAAGAATTAAACATAATAAATTAACATCACAAGAGGACGTCTCACCGTTGCGTTTGGCCCAGTGGTGTAAAGAGGAGCTCTTGACCAGCGTCTCATCGACTTTTCCTCCAGACATGTTGTCCATGAACTGTCTGCCGTGCTCCAGAGCCAGGTAGCAGTCACTGTAATAGTCTCTCTCCTCCAGGCGCATGGGGAGCTTGAGACTGGTGCTGGGATGTTCTGGCCTGATGATTGGGGAGAAGGGGTTAGTGCAGAGATCCTGCAGCAGGAGGATTAGATCATCCGGGACCTGCTCTTTAAGGGCCGCCCCTGTCTGAAGGGAGGCTGTGCGTACAGCCTCAAAGTGCTTCTCAGTCTCTCGTCCGGCATCCGAACCCCGTCCCATGATGTCCAGCTCGTCCTCCAGAAAGAGGCCTGACCCGTTGCCATAGCGGCGGTTCATGACCGCGCTGAAACCACAGGAGCAGGGGTCCATGCTTGAGTACTGCGAGTCCATGTTGGGATCGCTGATGTAGACACCCACATCCGCCCCCGTAATGTCCATGTTGCAAACGCAGATGCAACAGCTGTCAAAGTTGCAGTCCTTAAAGAGGTTCATGACCGATTCGGAGAGGATGAGGGTGACATATAGGCTGTGAGCTTCCGGGATGGAGGGCACGGTGGCTGGCTCTACCGAATTTAAAGGTCTGCAGGTGGAAGGCGTAGAGGCGGGAGAGTAGAGGTCAGAGTTCTCGTATTTCAGTGAGCCCTGGACGCTGGCAGGGCCTCTGGGGGTGCGTGGGGTCCGGGGTGTCCGTGGCGTTGGGGCGGAGATTCGAGGGGTGGCAGGGGAGGGCAAGATGCCTGCGCCACTATTGCTTGGCGGGGCACTGTTAGACATAAAAGTGTTGTGTGTCTGAGGGGTGCAGCTCTGGTCCTGCTCAACTGCACTTCCTACACTAGGGATGTTACTGTTACAGAAAAAAAGAAAGTGTTACAAATAGTGGCTAAAACATCAAAATTGCATTTATTTTAAAGATAAATAGCACATGCGTACAACATTTTTAAGCCAAATGTTTAAAAGAAAGAACATTGTTAAGGTTAAAAGTATAAAAGAATATACATATATTAGCTAAAATCAAGGGGGGGATTTTGCTCATCACGCAGTTGATATGTTTAGTTACCTCCTAAAATCCTCCTCAAGTCAAGTGAATTTAATTCATGATTTACTGCTTAATATGTGATTTACTGCCAAACTCTGATTTAAGATTCAGCATAAAAGTTGCTGCATATGTCTGCAGTTTCTAGCCAATAGAAACAAAGCAGGTGTAGTAAAGTGGCTTTTTGGATGTGCGCAAGAAAGATTCTTATGACCCTAGACATGGTTCAATAAGCTTGTGTTTGTAAGCTGTTTGTCTCAGAAGAATAAGAGAAAGGTATGAAGTATTATCATTAAATTATCAGCTCATCTACTTCATTGTGTGTGCATATATATATATATATGTGTGTTTGTATATTTAAATATTCCTTCAACAGCAAAGTTGAATTTTCAACATCATTACTCCAGTCTTCAGCGTCACATGATTCTTCAGAAATAATTTTCATTTGGTGCCAAAGAAACATCTTTTCTCGTTAAAACGGAAAATAGCTGTGCTGCTTGAGTTCAAAAGAACAGTATTTATCTTTTGTAAAATTATAAGCATCTTTATTGTCACTTTTGATCAACTAAATGCGTTAGTTTCATAAATCTTTTCTAAGAAACTAATCCGAGGCTTCTGGGTATGTTTGTTTTAAATTGTATAAGTGCATAACATCATCCCCTACTGTGCCATTTTTTAAACACTGCATACCACCTCTCTGCATCAAACCACAAAATGTACAAGCATTATACAACTAAAACAACAACCAGTGAATCAGCATCACTTTCCATGTCTGACAGTTTAAGTGAAAGTACACCTGTGGTTAGTCTGCTCAGAATTGAGTCACCTGTGGGAAATGACTTCATTAATCTACTAAAAAAAACATTGGAAACAGTTAGTAAGTTCCTGCAAAATAGCTTAGTTTTAGATGCAGGCGTACATCCTAAATTCTAAATCAATGCTCTGGACACTTTTCTCAATTAAGTCATTTATAGTGAATGTCTATTTTGGGATGGCAGCTGCTTGGACCACAAACAGCAGAGAAGAGCGTGTTCTGTGCTTGTTAAAAACCTGACCCACTTACTTCAAACCACCACCTGCTAAATATGCACGATTCCCCACCCCTCCTAAATAAGGTAAATCAATCTGTTTAAAAGCCTTTTAGGCTTCCATACATGCCAACAAGATGATGGAAGACTGAATTACTCAATGTCACATTAGAGGTTTGTTTGTTGCAACAGAACAATAAACACTGTGAAACACTAAAATCCCGTTTTCTTGGCTGTTATACCTGTCCTTGTTAAGGAAGGTCATGGCTGCCATTGGTTGGAGCATCTCCAGTTTGCCGACTGTCCAGCTAGGACGGTACACACACTCTTCTGGAAGCTTGATGGGAAGCAGACACTGGCTGGGCAGCGTCTTCAGAGGGGCGTAAAGCGAGCAGCCGATGAGCGCTTGGCAGGACTCTGGCTTAAACACGTAGGAGAAGTCCTGAAGACATGATAAAGAAACAGTGTTGTGTCACAAAATACCTCTTTATGAAAATAACCTTGGGAAAAATCACAGCAGTAATTAAGTCCCACCTTAATCTCTGAGGGTTTGGGGCTGCAGAAACCCTCCTCCACCTCCATCTTGAAGTTCCCGCTGATGGCCCCATCCAGGAGAGAGAGGCCAGCTGCTGATTCTGTATTGCCCATGTTTATAGGAGAGTAGCCCATGATGATGTGCTGCTCCAGTGACGGAGGGGTTGGGAACATCTGGTGCAGGTCTGCTGAGCCTAGATCAATAAACACACAATGAAGGAACAGAATTTTGGCACTATAAATAGAAAATAGGTAACAGATGCTTGCCATTAACGTCTCAGTCAGTGATGACTTGTGCAGCACTGAAACAGTTTTTGTTTGAGAAAACATGCAGCTGTAAGTAGGAGCTCGTGCAATGACTTTTCAAGAATTGTCTAGATATTACAATTTGGTCTAACAACCAATAAATAGCTTATATTATAATTTTATAAATATATGTATAGAGCTCCAATATCCAATATGGTATAAATATATAAGGTATTTCTACATTTAACAGCATCAGAACTCCAACTTCCTCTACAGATAATGAGAACTCATTCTAAACCAAACTGCTCAGACGCTTCTGGTAACAGTTATTATAACAAATGTATCAATAATGATGCACATTCAGCAGGGGTCATGAATTGAGGCACATACAAGGCAGGGGGTCTGGCGCTGCAGGTTTTGGTTCTTTCCCACCAAATTTTTCCTCCGCTCCACCAGCAGCTCTCCTGGATCCAGGCTGTTTGGAGTAAGACAAAGAAATGCTCACTTTAATTGCTCTACTGTTCCCCTAGTTCAACAAATAAAGAACTTTATGACCACTTAAATGTTTTTCTAATGAGGCAGGAGTTCATTAGAAAAATTTTGCTTCAATTTGAATACCACCGTATCCAACAAATTCATAACTCCTGGAGCTTCAGAAAGTCTGATTCATACCAAAACGTTATAGAAAAAAGTCGATTATGATGTTACGCTTCAGCATTCTGACTTTCCACATCACAGGTAGCTGGCGAGTTCATACGAGTACTTACCGTCAGGTCATCCTCGTCAGAGTTAAAGAGGTTGTCCAGGTCATTAATGGACACGGCCAGGTCTGTCTCATGAATCAAGCTGGTGGTTGGAAGTGGTTTACTGCCACCTGACCCCTGGGCATCTGTGTCAAAAGGTACAAGCAATAAATCATTATTATCTATATAATTTTTTTAACAATTAATTTTTTTTTAACAATTGAATACTTCTCACCATCAGAAGATGACACACTGCCATCATCCCTCTAAAAGAAAATGAAAAAACAAATAAGACTTCTCACTTTGAGAAACACAACCACACAATAATTTTTTAAGAAAATCACTGCCAGACCTTATTTTTCTTCCCGGTCTCCCTCTCGGCTCCAGGCTTTTTGTCTTTTTCAGAGAAAGTAAACTCGTCATCTCCCTCCACAAAAGCATAAGGATCAGATTCCCGCTCCTGGTCTCCATCGCACACAGCTACAGAGAGATGCTGGTTTTTCTTTTGCTCATACATCTTCACCAGGTCTTCCGACACTTTCAGAGGCCTTATGGAGGACGACATAAACCTGCAAAAATCACCCCACATTATGTTACTTCTCTAGTTAGAACAGAATCAATAATAACAGATTAGTTAAACCAATACTACGTTTATATTTAGTATTTGTATTTTCCATGATAACGTAATAGTTTATTACTCAGGCCAAAATGTGACACTTTTTAATATTAGTAGTACTAAAAGCTTTAGACAGACCCATAACTGTAGTTTTTGTTTGGTTGGTTTTAAAGAAATGTGTACTTTAAAATATACCAAATTTCATAATGTTTACATTTATTGTTTACATTACATTATGTTTACATTAATATATATATATATATATATATATATATATATACACACACATTTTAAAATCTAAAACATGCTTATATTATCATCATCATTATAAAATTAAACATATGAATAAATATATTTACATAATAATATTATACAGCCATAGATAATTAAAACATTAAATGAACATTCTTTTATTTTCCAACTGCCCTAGAGTTAAAAGTTTAAGTTGTACTGTTGTTTGAATCCAGTCAGCCGATCTTCAGTTCTGACGGCTGCTCTTTTAGCTGTAGCTTAGCACAGATCATTAAATCAGATTAGACCATTAGCATCTCGCTGACAAACGGCAAGTTTTGATAATTTTCCTATTTACACCTTGAATCTTCTGCAGTTACATCATCTAGGAACTTTGCTGCGGTACCATGCTTGCAGCAGGCGCAATGATATTACGCAGCACCTGAAAATAGTGCCGAGCATTTTCAGGTGCTGCGTAAAATCATTGCGCCTGCTGCTCTAATAGTAAACATGATTATTACGCCAGAATGAGAGTATAGTTCCTAGCCATATCGGCCTACAAAATCACAACTTCTTTCCCCCATCAGCCTTAGTATACCATGTAACTACAGAAATTATTGTGCTTTTTTTTTTTTTTTAATCGTGATGCTAACGTTCCAATCAGATTCATTGATCTATGCTGAAGGGATTCAAATATGATAAAACTCAAACATTTAACTCTAGGGGAGTTGGAAAATTAGTTTTCCTTTCAGTGTGTAGCCAAAACCTGAAGGTGAACTCTCCTGACACTGACATAATCAGGTCATTGTTTCAGCAGCTGTTGACTATTTATCTGTTCATTAGGGTCACACAGAGCGCACCTTAGTATTGGGCCAGAAGGAGGGTCCAATTCAACCTATCTGCCACTGCAATAAACTAACATTACCAATTAACAGTATTGAAGCCAAGCAAAGCTCCCTGACATTATTAATCACTACTGACTTGCAAAAACAATGTTCTTTATAAAAGCACAATCAGCATTTTACTTTAAGCTGTTTAAAGCTGACAAATTCTCAAGCAAGTTAAAATCTTCCTTTTCCATGTTTTGAACAGTAATTCAATATATTTTCTATTTTTTTGCCTGCCTTTTTTGGATTCATTTTCCGTGCCATAACCGTTGATATTCAGTTTTACTAAGCTAAATAACTCAAGGCTTCTCAAGGTAGAAAACATGCTAAATTAACACTATACAACTGTAACTCACTCTGTAACTGACATAACACCATCCTGGCCTCCGGCCCTGTTACCATCCTCAAAGAGCATGACCACAGGAAGCTGGGGTGTGTGGAAATCCGCATTCTTCCCACCAGGCACTTTAAAGTACCTCCAGGGGTTATGTGTTGTGTCCTCGTTAGGGTTTATGGCGGAGCCCATGTATACGGTGGCTTCGAGTGACTCTGGGTATGGAGGTGGGCAGGGTAAAGTCAATGGGTCTAGTGAAGAATCATCTGGTGGTTTCTGGGGCACAAGGCAGGGCTCAGTGGAAGGAGGGTAGAAGTGTTGGTGCAAGGGCGAGGAGGAAGTCTTCAGGCCATTGGCCGTCTCCTCTCCGCGCTCACAAGGGTGCGGACTGAGCGGCGGGGGCTGAGGAGAACCGGCCATCTCGTCAGTTGAGCAGTGCATCATTGGGGTCTTGCTGGAAGTGACGTCTGCATGATGAAGGCTGGGGTAGCGGCTGTCCTCGTGGCCCTGAAGACACAGTCTGTGAACAGCATCGCCCTGCTCCAAGTTGGGCTGTTCCTCACACAGAGAGCTGCGGTGGTGGAAGGGCGTCTGGGGCCTTTTCTGCTGCTTGTCTCCTTTCTCCAGCTTCTCCGCCATCTTGTGTTTGGTAGAGGGCTGAGGAGGCTGGCCAGCAGATGGAGGATGCCCTGGGGTGCTACATGCCCGCTGTTTCTGGTTCTTAAGCCTGGAACGAAAAGAAAAAGCTCAATGTCATCAACAGGCTGCATACATTCATTAATCTCGGTTAATTACAGGTCATTTGTTGCAGCTTGAGAATACCTTGAGCAATTGCACTGTGACCTCTGAGACGACTCTACGAAGTCCCAAACAGAAGCTTTGTCCGTTTCTTCCTCGCAAACTCCATTAGAAATGGTTGAATACTTTCTCCTGCAAAAATAAACCACAGCAAATGCCTGAAGTTGCTTTATTTTTACTCAATAAATTTCCCTATAGCCAGGTAATTTGATCTGACTGATCAGTCAAGCTGTAGTTTTTATATTCATACTTGTTCTGGGCTCGGTTAATATTGCACTCCTGCCAGACTCGCTCCACCATTTGGCTGGCTAGCCGGCGGGGGATCTTGCCTCCGTGATGACTGCTGCTGTCCACACTGAAGGCGCCTGACATAGCTGAGAGTTTCACCCATTTCTGGGCAGGCTGAGAAACTGCAATAGAGGGGGGGGGAAAGGCATTACAACTAAATGTTTTGACAGCACCAGAGAATCCAAGTGCTTTGATTGCCTGGTACTACTACACATAATTCAGAGCTGAACATCAAACATTTATTTAAAAATAAACAAAAAATAAAACATTAAAATACTATTTAAATAGAATAAAACACAATAACACAATGTACTTCAAAAACATCACATTACCACAAACAGTGATATAACCTATATATATACACACACATATATATATACATATATATATATATATATATATATATATATAGAGAGAGAGAGAGAGAGAGAGAGAGAGAGAGAGAGAGAGAGAGTTATAGATAATAATACAAATTCATTATTTTTAATTAAACAATAACTTTTAGAACAATATTAAATAAGTATAATAAAAATGCTGGATTGTTTATAATAGTGCTGTGAAACGATTAGTCACAATTAATCACATACAAAAAAGTTTTGGTTTGCATAATATATGAGTGTTCTATGTGTATTTATGTGTATATAAATGCACACACACAATATATATATTCTGATTATATTTACATTGTATTTACATGTTTACATTTATATTAATATAACTTACATTATAAATAAATACATCTAATATAAACAAAACATTTTTCTCAAAATATATTCATATTTGAGTGTGTATTTATATAGAAATAAATATAGTGTACATATATATTATATAAACACATTTATTTTGGATGCAATTAATCATTTTACAGCACTTTTTTTTATATATATATTTTTTTCTTCTTCCTGGTTCTCAAAAGCAACTAAACGCTGTAGTAAGAAAATATATATAAATCACATAACATACTAGCATCCATTAACTCAAACCCAAATGGAGGGAAATCAAGTTAACTATGTAAAACTTTTTCTATTTTTTTTCTTTTTTTCTTTGAGATTTCGAATTTGAGAATACAGTGGTGGCACCTGCTTGAGCCTCCTCAGGTGAAGTGGGAGGAGTCAGAGTAACTGAAGAGATGCCAGTATCTCCATGGACCATGTGACTGTGCTGACCTCCTGAGTAAGAGCCCGAGGAGGTAGAAGAGCTCACAGTAGCCACGACCGGGATGTCATACTGGGCCACCAGCACCAGGCTGGCTGGGTATACCATCCTCACACCAGCTGCGGGCACATGAATGATTACTTGCACTCATGTAACATTAATTGAGATGATTTAGAACTCTTAATATGTTCAGATGACTCACCAACAACAACCTCGACAGCAGCCAAAGAATCGTCCTCCCAGTCGAGGTCATCCATCTTATCTTCCGTGACGTCCTTGGTGTTGGGGCCAATGGGATAGAACTGCTTCCATTCTTCTATCAACTTCTGGGTCGGTGGATCTGACAGCTTGAACGACTGGCCTGTCAGAGTCCCACTCAAACCGTACGGAGAGAGAATCACTGGGGGAAAACAGGCAGTATGTGAGATACTGTCTCTATGTAATTGCAAGTGTGATACTTCCTGGTAAAGTCTCTGTTCGCTTTGTGGTAACCTGAGAACATGAGAACGAGAACTGCTTAGGGCCACAAAGAAAATCATAAAACGAAAGTCAAGAGCTCTGTCAACAATTCAGTTCATACTGGATCTGAAACAGGACAATAAATAAAGATCAAAGGTATTTCCTCTTAAAGTGTCACGCAACATGTAACCAGATGTTAACTTATGTCCAGTTTTAGTCATTTTTGTGTGCATTTTCATCATTTTTAGTGGTTTTTTTTATTTTTTATGTCTCTCTTATATATTTTTATGGCTATATATTTTTTATTTTATTTCAGTTTACCCTAGTTCCTTTTTTCTCTCGTAACAAATTAGTTAATTTTTAGTTTCAGTTATCTGCAATAACCCTGATATACTTAATATAGAAGTATATTTTTAAACCATGATAGTTTTCCCTATGATTGTCCTAAAAATGCAGACATTTTTAATTAATTCAATTCAATATTTAGCATTTATATTCTCCTTCCTGTCACTTTTGATCAATTTAAGGCATCCTTGCAGAACAAAAAAGATTTCTTAAAAGGGTAGCTATAATATATTTGCATGCAGTTTCTTTCAAGCAAAACGAAACTGACTGGAGCACAAACGGTTGCATTATCTCCACTCCTCCTCCCACAACTTCCGAAGCTTCACACACCTACAATTACACATTATTCAAAAGTGTGGTGAGATCTGACCTGTGCTGATACAGGGAGTTTCACGACACTTTAACAAACCAAACACAAGGCAAATGAAAACCTGCCATGTCTCAACATGTGTACGAGCATATTTACAATGCAAGAGAGTTCATATAAGTTTATAATAGGCTAATAAAGCATATTGTTAGATCACGTTGCAATCATAATAACATCATCGTTCAATTTCCATGTAGATAAGCATTACTTTAGAGGATGTTTGGCTCCATTATTCAAGACAATAAAAAAATGAAGGGATAATAAGAATGAGTGCACTTGGCATTCAACATTATTGCTTTTGAAAATACATACAACAGGAGTCTAACATTAGCGTTAGAGCCCTTGGGGAGATGGTTAATGAACTAACACAAGCACAAGCCCTGTGAACGAGCTCTGCCAAAGTCAATCTTCAGCCATTACAGGGAGAACAACTGGAAGAAAAAAAACTAATGAAATCAATCAATCTGTCACTGCTAGCCACTTATAATGCAGCACAACCAAGCTTCAGATAAAGAGGTTTGTCGTCGCCTTTTGAAACAAGGACTCTTAATTCAAGTTAAGTCCTACTAAAAATGTGAAATGACAGTAAGCTATCAACACATCAGGATTTAACCGTGGAATCACAGATTTTCCAAAGGTGGATTAAGGTTGATGCATCTCGTTCAGGGTAAAACATACTGTTCCAAGCGGTAATGCAAGTCACAAGCTTGTGAACTCAGCACCCTGGAGGGAACGATGGTGATGTAACAAAGCTGAAAGCCAGAGAAGTACTGAATCTGGAAAACACCTCATCAGGGCCACAGTGGGGCTACACTGAGATAATGACTACCACAAGAGAAGCAGCGTCTCGGAGGTGTTAACATAATGTAGGCCTGTGCCCTTGAGCTGAGGAGAAAACATGTGTTTGCCACCAGTCTGACTGCTGAGGCAACGACAAACCACAAAAAAAGAAAACAGAACAAAGCGGAAGGCCTGTCATCTTTTCATTTTCAACACTAAAGCGTAAAATTGACTTTCAAGTATACTGTCATTATGTGCTTCAAGGTGAACCGTTTTTGTATATCAGTACAACTGTGGCTTAATGTGAGTCAATAAAAAAACAACAACACTTTAACAGCATTATAATGGTCCCACTTTATGCAGTCATGGACAAAATTGTTGGCACCCCAGAAAATTTTCAATAAAATCAAGTATTTCTCACAGAAAAGTACTGCATTAACACATGATTATTTCCTTTGTGTGTCACCAATTTTGGCCATGACTGTATTAGGTGAAAACATATATACATATATATATAAACATATATATATATATATGAGAAAACACGGCAAGTACATTAGAATAGCGAGTCCTTTCTATTTTCCATTTCAACCCCCAAGGTGATTAATTTTACAGACTGATAAACAAAAGATTAACTTAATATAGCCTATTTAATCTAGCCTACTGCATTACAAGTTCAGCCTTTCCCTGTACAGCTTTGACCAACTATTGCTTTATTTTGGCTGAGCTTTCAGTGTTGTTACGGGAAAGGATGAAGCTGATTGGTTGGTTCTTGTCACATGACCCACGGTGCGCTTGCGGCAATCTGAAAAGCTGAAATGCTCCTGGAAAAAATGAGCGCGTCACTTTCATTGTGAGCGTGCAAAATGCGCATCTACATTTGAAATAATGGACTTGAGCGAGCAAAAGATGCCACATGTGAACAGTCCCTAAAAGCACAGTCGGCACGCGCTGCTCCTGCTCTCACGCTTCCGTCCACACTCATCCGCGATCAAGTATACTTTCAAAGCTGCGCAGACGCGGATGTGTGCGAGACTGAACGGAATGGGTGTAACAAGCACACCTGGCCTCTACATGCGCAAAACCTCATGTGACGTCAGGCGTCATCACGCCCGCTGTGAGTGATTGCGTGTTATCTCGAGATCAGAAAAGTTACGCTCATCTCCTGTCCTTGAAAGTATAATTGGCTCAAACGTATAAATGCTGGATTAAGATCGTGTGTGTGTGGGGGGGGGGGGGGGTCGAATTGAGATCGCGATCTTTGAACAATTAATTGTGCAGCTCTAATAGCAGCAAAAGCGTTCAAAAATATGAACAGTATTTTTTGATGCAAGTACATAGTGGTTAAGGCCACCCAAAATAAACTGTGGCCAAAATAACTTATAACAAAATACATTTTTCAATTTTATTTTAAATGTTAACTAATTTTTAGCAGCCATTATTTCAGTCACAAGAAAAATGTAAATCAATCTTTAAAATGATTGTGCAGAAGTTTGTGAAAACCGTGGATTGTTCTGGATTCATTCATTAACAGACAGTTCAAATGAACAGCATTTACTTGAATTAGTCATCTTTTGTATCATTATAAAATGACAGTTTTACAGTCAATTCCAATCAATCTAATGCATCCATAAATTAAAATATATTTTATATATATATATGAATGAGATTTGCTAAAGAGTACATTTAACAAATAATCAGTGTTAATAAAATGAGCTTTAGATAATGGCAAATAAGCATGATACAAATAGAAAATCAGCTAGAAAAAATTTTAATTTAATTTTAAAAAATTATATTAAAAAGTTAACCAAAAAGACCTGATTTTTTGGAGCTAAAATTCAAAACACATTGTACATGTCTACTGATCAGCAACGCTCCTACCTTGAACCGAGCTGCTGCTCTGCTGGGCCATAGTCAGGTGCTCCTCACTCAACAGATAGACAGGCTGGTGCTGGTTAATCTCCACGCTGGTGCACACGTTACTATCTCCATGTACGAAGAACGTGAAGGAGCAGGACAGGTGCTCACTGCAAAGGAGGAGGAACAAATGGAGGATTACTCGAGGGTCTGGAGTTACAGCCTGAGAGAGCAGCACACTTCCTGGAGGTCTCTGGGAATGGCGTGTTGACAGCTGAGGTCTTCACAGTGTGTTTACAGGCTTAGTGCCCAGAGAGCTACAGTTAGCGACTGAACCTTGACCAGGAGTACTATGAAAAGGTTTAGGAAACACTAGAACATTAGCTACATCAGTATCACAGACGTCATCTTTGGGGTTTTATAAAGTGTTCAATTAAATCCTAGAACACATAATGATTGTCTCGCACTTTGAGTTGCTTTGTAGCACACATTCTCAAACTTAACAACCCAACACCTGTGAGTGTGTGACCCGCAGGCTAGAGTAAACAGCTGTTACGGTGTAACCAAACATGCAGAGGATGAGTGATCGGATTCACATATTCAGGAAACACCACCTAAACCCAGTGCGTTTTTTTTTTTTTTTAAACAACAAGCCTAAATACTGAAGCTTTTTTTCATTCTTAAAGGAAAATCCAAAATGCTGTTATGAGGCAACGAACTGCAACGTTGCTCAGCAAAAAACAAACCAAAACAACAGCAAAATATAAAACAATATGCTATTAATTATTAAGGATAAAAATATACAATTAGTCTGTGTGGGAAAACGATTACGTCATTTGCAATGCTTCATGGGAGTGGGCAGTTGCTGATGAGCTCTTCTGCCGCCATTTCTGTTTCCATGGTAACAGAAACTTCTTTGATAGGTGGAGCTTCTGCTCAGGTTGCTTTTCTTATTAACAATGAATGATTCTTCAGTAGCTTTACAGTCTGATTAGAAACGGTCAAATTTTTTGTACCTTGTATATTTGACAGTAAAATCCCAACATGACTTACAATATAAATCATAGACTTCTCTCTGGTGATGTATGCTTATATTCTTCAATCATTTAGTCCACTTAAGATCCGGCCCCAGTCTTACAAATGACTCAAAAAATTAATTTCACTTGGATGTATGAATGAAATGATCTATATGAATATGAATGAAAAGATCGGTCACTAATTCCATTACATTGTCTTCGTTTGAATTCTGTGGCAAATATACTTATACTACAGACAAACAATGCTCTTTAACGACATTTACAATCTGACTTTCTAGCACTTTACAGTGGCATCTCTCTGTTTGCATGCCTGAACACTGTAGCCCATTCTCATTCAGAAACACCAATGCAGAGAACCATCACTTCCTGCCTTTAAGCCAATAGTGCATGCATGCTCTCACTGGAGGGACCGAGCGATGACCCCTGGTAACACCAGAGGGTACAGCGCCAGCGTCACTTTAGGCAATGCCAGGAACGAATGAAAGACAAAGAGAGAGAAATGGGGAAGCCTGTATTCCTCAAATGTCTGCAGAGCACACTTAGCAGTGTCATCATGACACACCACCAGCAAACCACTACAAACCTCACACAGAAGACACACCAAACAGTATACACTACTATTCAAGAGCTTGTTGTCAGCATGATTAGTTTTAAAGTAATTCACACTTTTTAATCAACAATAATGCATTAAATTGATTAACAGTTACTGTACAGGCATTTATAAAAAAAATGATTAACCTTCCATTCATCAAACAAAAGTTTTTTTTTCAATAATATTAAGCAGCACACCTGTTTTCAGTATTGATCATAAGAAATGTTTCTTAAGCAGCAAATCAGTACATTGGATTGGTTTCTGAAGGTTCATGTGACACTGAAGACGTCACAGGAATAATTAGCTACTAAAATATTTGAGGGTCAGTTTTTTGAAATTGAGATTTAAACATCATCTGAAAGCTAAATAAATAAGCTTTCCATTGTATATTTATTCCAGATGTATGGCTTGCTAGGATAGGATTAGATACAACCACTTTAAAGTTTTTAAACTTCGACAACGCCTTTAAAGTTCTCTAAATTAAGTCCTAAAAAATGCATATTACTAATCAAACATTTTTTATATATATTAAAAAAAAAAACATCTTTATGGAACATGATCTTTACTTAATATCCTAATGATTTTTTGCATAAAAGAAAAATGTATCATTTGGACCACATACGATGTATTGCTGGCTATTGCTATAAATATACCCGTGCAGTTTAAGACTTGTTTTGTGGTCTGGGATCATATATACTAAATATAAAGATGTTTTATACTAATAAATTTTTCAGTATTTTCTATCTAATATATGCAGAGTGCTAAATATACTAAATAAATAAAACAATCTAAAAAAAATCTAAACACAAACTTTTAAAATGGAAGCGTATATTTAATGAGCTCAATGTGACCTAACAGCATTCAAGCTCACCTATCTGCTTTGTTTATGAAAAACAAAAAACAGCACCATAGAGCCATGAGTACCAACGCTTATTAGGAAGAACTCTGGATGTCTGACATCTTTTCAAGTTCAGGCAGAGCTGAACAAGTGAAAGCGAAATGGTGGTTCCTGTTGACCTACCTAGTGTGAAACCGCACAGTCAGTGTTTTGTGAGAAGAGTAAGCTCTTCATTAAAACTTAGACAGAGGAAGCAGCCACTTTCCAGCTCTTGCATCCTTAACTGACACGAGTGCACTGTGCGCACACCCACAGCAGGAAGCCATATCCTCCCACCCACAGACACACCACAACACCTCTGCCCTGAGGGAACCAATGACATCTATGCAAATGAGACAGACTCATTTAAACAGACCGCATCTTTTGCCCCTCCTTACGTTATTCGAACGTTTCACTTAAGACAGGCACTTCATTAGGATGACGACACGCTCGGGTGCAACTCTCATGCAAACAGAGCGTCCTGTGAGGTTACGAGACAAAAATCACTGGCTTCCAGAGCAGGGGCTCTTCCTCACACAAAAATGCCAACAGCCTGACGTCACTTGTCTGCTGCGACAAACAATGAGGATCATGCTGTTAAATGCTGCGGCATGCATCCGCATCGCTGGGCATGAAAACGCACCGGGGGTCTCTTTTACCTTTTGTTGATGGGCTTCTCATCCTTCTCGTAGGGTTTGACGAACCACTTGCCGATGCGAACGAAGGATCGGTTCATGAGGCAACGCTCCAGCAGGTTATGGATGGCTTTGAAGAGCAGTGTTCGGCACTCGTAGGTCAGGCCGCTATCCCACGAACCGTCCTCATTACCTGTGAGACACAAAGGACAGGTTAGTACTCTATTAAATCCACGTGTTGAGCTGCTGCTGTCCAAGTTAAAATTCACATCACTATTTAGTTCATCAAAGTTAGCCAACAATAACACATCAATGGTCCGACAGGTCAAGTGGCGCTTATGTCTACTGGCGGAAACTCAGATATAAGGTTAAGCCCTGCCTATAGCTCCATCCCAGAGTGTTTGTTGTTGAAAGAGATTTTGCAAGAGAAAAAATTAATTCACAGAACCAGGAAATTAACCCCACTTAGCTCTTTATTGACCACATATTGATAGAACTATTATGGTAATAAAAGGTGGATTGGAAACAAACGTTTTATCTCCCTTTGAACCTTAAAAAAGGACCAAGCCAATCTAAATAAGCATCGTTAACTTTTCAACATTAACCACAGTTTCTTCTTTCATATGAGAACTGCTTATATATTGAGAAAGGTCTTATTTGTTATGCAAATATCAATAAGTAAGCTAAAAAAGAAAAAAAATCTCACAGCAGCAATGCTTAAATCCTTAAATACTTTTTCTTTGACGCAACTGCAATTAATGCAGTTAGCAAACCTCAACAACTGCAATATCAATAACCGGTCTATGACTAATGTCTGGAAAAACACCTCCAGCCTAACCACCAAATTAGCAGCGAAAAATTCAGTATCAAGAACAGCTTAACCTCCGAGAAGCAAAACGTCACCTCTGACTACACATATTTCTAACTGTGTACGCACATGTTACCGTTTGGAAGGCATGTGTCAGTTTAACAAGCAAGAAGACGTACATGATAGGTCATGGTGGACGAGCTCGGCAAAGTTGGGGTCGTCTCCCCACCAAAAGATCCAGAGCTCCCGCCGGCCCGGGGTCTGGTGCCTCCGCCACACGCTCAGCACATCTGCCTTCAGGCAGCGACTGAAGCTGCACAGGATGGGGTCCTCCTCCGTCACCGGGAAGAGGATGGGGGACGAGGTGGGGCCCTGCCACACAAAACACTTCCATTTGATCCCGGTGAGGTCAGCCTGAAGGCAAAGAGAGAGAGGGAGAATGTGTTAGAAAAATCCATCATGTGGGAGGGCTCAGCAACCGGTGATAAAGCGACAACTCCGCTGGGGTTAATAGGCATGTATACGCAAAAACACAGCCAAAATGGCAATCTAAGTGTCTGATTGTGCAACTTTGATAAATGTAGACAAGAAAGAGAAGTTTTTCTGTGACTAATGGAAGATGACGCCATCTAACACATTGTGAATCAACATATAGGCCTATTTGAAATTCACTGTCAGCATTGAACTCCACTAAAGGGCCCCTCTGGTAAGCATCTGAAAAGTTTTCTTATATGCATCATTTGCTTGTCCAAGATCCATTGTACAATATTGGTTATTTAATGTGCATTGATACAAACTGTAAAAAGTTTCTTTACAAAAAACGATTTTACCTAACTATTTTACTGTGATCTGAAATTGCTTTCTTGTTCCTAAAAATTACAGCTTCCGCAATAAGTATGTCTTAAAAATGTTATAAAACCGTTTATTAAAGATTAACTTTATTCACGTGGTAAAAAGTTACGCTGAGCAGCTAGTAGATGTTTTACAGAGGTTAAAAATATAAACTGAAACCAATAACAATTTTGCTGAGAAAGCATTATTATTATTATTATTATTTTTTATACTTTCTCGAAGGAAAACTGTGTACCAATTCGAGAATAAGCCTCAAACAAAGATAAGATGATATTTTCACTCGCAATCTGTGCAATTGAAAAAAAGTTCACAGTCTGACCTGGATTAGAGTAAAGCGAGTAGTTTATCCAATATGCCCATATAAATATGAGCAAGAAGGAAGTGAAAAAAGACCAGGCAGACAGGAAGCTCATCATGAATACTCGGCACTTGTTTACAGATTACTATACAACTATGAATTGAAGAAAAAGGTGTGTATAGGAAAATGAGACTTCTATAACCACACATTACATATACATAGTCGAACAAGCCGTACAAGCATAACCAAAGAGATAATCAGACTAGTTAATGACAGAAACAAAACAGAAAGCAAAAACAAAGCTAATGACATTTATAACCTGTCCTTCTTGACAATGTATATACATTCTGTCAGTGTCTAGATATCAGAAATGATAATATATATATAAAAATAATGTGTTATTTCCCGAGTAGCTTTATCACTGTTATGTTAAATAAGCCATTTTCTAATAAAATATACAATATGCATACATTTCCTTCGGAATACAAATCAACTTAGGTGTACGTAAGTGCATTAGAGATTTTTGGTTGAGTGCAGAAAAGCAAAAAAAAAATCATTTGGCGAAAATAATATATAACTATATATTATAACTGAAACCTACACGCTCAGATAGACAAAGTGC
Source organism: Enteromius trimaculatus (assembly GCA_032361065.1). Taxonomy (NCBI): domain Eukaryota; kingdom Metazoa; phylum Chordata; class Actinopteri; order Cypriniformes; family Cyprinidae; genus Enteromius; species Enteromius trimaculatus. Next base: position 7,444,332 of record JAUMHP010000068.1, read on the forward strand.
ATTAAAATAAACTCTAAACTTAGGATGTTTACTTTTCACTAATAAGAAAGAAGATTTGTAATGAAAGCTAACCAACAAAATTAGCCACTGCATGAAAACAAACAATGGTTTTGTTTGTAGTGTCCTGGATTTGATTGTTGATGTTGTTCAACATGACTCTCGCTAAAGCTGTTTTTCTACTTAAGAGTTACTTCATGCCAGCAACTTGGAGCTTGTTCCAGCCAGTTAGTTCAGCAAGTGTTTACCAACGTTAGCAAACACGACCCAAATAACACAACAAAGCCGTATCTCAGTCGCCAGCCTCCGTCTACACAGCACAAACACACACCTGAATGTCTAATATATATTTACAAACCGGCGGCGGCAGCGGTTTGGTTCGCATTAAGATCAACAGGCCTCTGTTTGATTGACTGGCCGGCTAAAAATGGCTTCTGGCCCTCAGTCAGTTGATCTCTTACCAGACAGAATAGATTGGAGTGGCAGTCCTCCAGGCTCGCCCCGTTGGGTACAAAACAAGAACTCATCATCAAAGCGCAGTCCGGCGGGCCATCCTCTCTTTCAGATCCCAGGAACAGATAATGCGATGGGTTTTGGACCGGGCCTCCGTTTCTCGGACACAATCAGCAGGACGACTTCGCGTCCAGCGAGCTAATTAGCTTAGCTCCGCTATTACTCCGCTAAAGGTTACTCACTTACCAGTAAAAATTGCGCTAAAAACTTCCTGCGCGTATTTACCATGATCCGCGATGATATATTGTTCTCCCCCCAGATTTGTTACATCAAACGATGTGTAATTTCAGCGGTCTGAGGGGGTAGGGGGATGAATTCAGCCCTCCCCCTTTAGCTTAGCCTAGCATCAGGCTAGCTGAGGTTAGCCTGGCTAAGCGAGGCAGCAACAAACAGTTCAAGCCAGAAGAGTTCAGCTTCAAATTTCACAAAAAATCACTCGCTCGCTTCCAGGTCTTCACCGGACTGTCGTCAACGGCCATTCGCGAAGAAGCTGGCGACGAAAGTAAAAGGTTCTGGTTAAAAAGTACAGTTAAAAGAGGCTGTGCTGTGCTCAGCTGTGTCTCACTGGTTTGTTTGAATACATTGGTCGCATCCTTTAATGGCGGCCACAGGGACACAACTCTACTACACTCTACTCCAGTCTACTCTACTCTTCTCGGCTCCGATTGGCAGCGCTGCGACTCGATAGAGGAAAGAGTCGATGCTGGATTCCACAAAGCTCCAAAAGAGTCGACTCTCCAAGACAGCTGTCAGCTCCTTCTAGGGACATTTGTGATATTTTAGATGGGATTCCCCCATCCTAAAATTGAAAAGGCATTCGTGTTGTTTATTGTATAAAGACCCTGTGTGTATTTTGAAAAATTATTATGATAAATATTATATTCTTAATTAGTTAAAATTCCAATGTGGAATATTATTTATATTAAGTTACATTTTACTTATAATATGTGTACATGTATGTAAATAGGCTATATAAAATAAATATATACAGTATACATACATATTATATTTGACAGCACAATTATTTACTTACAAATTTTTATATAAACGTATTTTTAGGTATTAATCATAAATAATGAGATTTTATTTTACTTACTCCTAAAAACTAAACAGCAACAACAAAAAAACAATATTCATCATTGTATTGTGTATTGTTATTAATTGCATCACAATCTACAATGATATCATACATCTTTTAATTATAAAATTGTCAAAATACCATCCTTATTGTATCATCATGGTTACATTTCTAGATATTTCCGCTTTTTCCAATCATTTCGGACAGTTTTTAGACAGTTAATGTTAAATCTAACCAGATATGAATAAATAAAGTGGATAAGCTGTCACTAATTTCCTTTCCCCATTTCAAAATGAATATTTTTGTAAAGTTAATTGAGTTTAATTTATATAACTTTGATATATATATAACTGTTTCTGTGCACTAAATAAACATTTTGTTCTTTTTCGTAATGTTTATAAAATCTTGGAAGCTGTGTTTCTGTTTCATTCCAGTTTCACTTGTTATTCCAGCTTCTTATCTAGGCTACCTTTGATTGGTGAGCTGTGTTTATTGTGAGCATGGAAACGAATCTTTCTGAATCACTCATGAAAGAAGCTGGGCTGTGTCATATGACGACAGTGACATTAAAATAAAAACTATGTAGGCTTTGGTGCATATGGCTAAAGGACTTTTTTAAGCGGATGAGTAAAAGAGTGAACTGCTGTTTCAGACAAGCATTTGTCATTGTTATAATTTATTGACTTCATGCTGCTGAATTTGAAACAAAATCAAGTAAGAGTTAATACTTATTCAAAAGAGAGAGAAAAACCGACAATGAAAAGTTCACACAATGTAAAGTCAAAAACTGTCACTTAAAATTAAACAAATTACATTCCGTCTAAATGTGAGGCATCATTAAAGTGTTTTATTCTTTTATGGGGTGTTTTTTCACACCCGTTATGGGTTCATTAAGTTGACCCATTCCCACGTTCACCCCTGCTGTGTGTTTGACATGCTAAGGGAGCTCTTTTGTGTTTCATTAGCTTCTGCAACGCCTTTGACAACCTTCTTTCTCTTAAATACTTGAGACATGTCGTGAGTTACAGTAAAAGAAAGTACATTTATGACAGGGTCTGCTATTAATCACTTAGTAAGCTAAAATATACACAATGAGTGGGTACACACACTAGAACACGTGTGACGTCAGTGATTTTTTGTGTTTGTGTGAGAGAAGTACGCCACCTAGTGTACAATGAGGAGATAATTATCTACATTATACGCATATTACATCAGATACACGTAAACTTTGTGTTTTAAATTGTATTTTATGTCTTTTAAATATAAATACATATGGATATATAATCAAATACGCTATCCATATAAATAAATATAGCATATAAATACCTCTAACAAACGTATGAATTAATGAGAGAGAAGTCAACCTTTGTTACAAACCTAAACCGTTAAAATTGAAAATTTAAGTCTAATTTACAAAAACGTAAATTTAATTTTATCCGTAAATAACATTGGTGCAAAGTTACCAGTGTTCAATTCATTGCAGTTGTTGTGTACATTTTTTTAACTACTAAAACGAAAATCTATTTAAAACAAGACATTTTCATACTACAGTTAATGGATGTGAATCTACTCCACCAGACATATTCGCCATGAAGAACTGCTGCCAGATATATGTTAATGGCATTTTATTACATTACAGTCCTGCACATACCTATTATTTTGTAGGAATTACAGGAGATCATAACATATATAATTATGAACGCTGAGGAATAACTTAGATGTCTTGATATTTGTGTGGACAAATGTTCACATTTTATTTCGATCAATAGTTGTTTTTTTATTTTTTATTTCAGCTAAAATGCGCTGGTGTTGTCCTTGCCAAGAAACTCATAGGGCTAAAAAATATGATGTAAAAATATGATTGATTACTTCACTGTTGCAGTGTTATAAATAATATTTAGTGTGTCTAAAGCCCCTGCGCATGCGTCTGTGGGCTTGCTCTCAGCACCAAGGACAGCGGCGACTAAAAACGCGCAACCTGGATGATGATGATGACGAAGATGACGTGAGCGTCGATGTGACGTTAAAGCCAGCGAATCACAGTAACACATAAACTCTCAGTGTATCTTATAATTGTAGTCAGTGGAAGATTTACTCATAAACACAAACACACGCACAGGAATATCTGATCCTGTCATTTATTCATATGTGATATAATATATGTTCGCTGTAAAATATTTTTTCTTCCAATAAACAACATATCAGTTTACGTCAAAGGTTTAAGTCTTTCATATCTAGCAACATGCAGAGTACCCTAAAATTTACTGAAATGTTCTTTGATTTCCTTTCCATGGTGCTCACACAGCAACATATACAGACTTATGCTGAAAATCTGTATTTTAAAAAATATATATTTTCTGAAGACAAACTCTGTGGCACAATAAATGCAGAATACATACCGTGCCCTCCTCTAATAATGGCACCCTTGGTAAATCTGAGCAAAGGTGGCTGTGAAAATAAATCTGCATAGTTTATCCTTTTGATCTATCGTTCAAAAAAGTTACAAAATTCCAACCTATCATTGAATTAAAACGATTGAATTGGGGAGATAATCCGATTCTGAAATAAATGTTTTTCTCAAGTACTTGTTGGCCACAATTATTGGCACCCCTAGAAGTGTAAAATATCTCTGAAGTATATTGCCCTTCATATTCACAGTTTTGAGCACTCCAGGGTTATAAACATAATATCCAGCCCTGGCTTCCTGTTTCACAGAAATATATATAGGAGGGAAAACAAAGCCCAAAATCCCTTAATCATCAACACAATGAGAAAACCAAAGAATATATTTCATATGCTGCAAAAGATAATTGATCTTCACCAATTAGTGAAGTGGCTTTAAGAAAAGAGCTAGAGCAGTGAAAGTTTTCATTTGCACCATCAGGGAAATAATTAAGAACTTCCAATCAACATACAATCTTAGGGAACTTAGTAAACGCGTCTCTATCATCCTAATACACGGCGAGGAGTAGAGTTTGTGTGGCTAAAGACTCTTCAAGGACATCAAGGAGTCATCAGCACATTTTGTTCAGGAGGGTTTAAGAAAAATTCTCCTCGCTCATCTAAAAACAATCTCCGCCATGTTCAGTTGTCAGACAGGACGGGAACTACAAATGGCACTGGCTTCTATGATCAGATGAAACTAAGAAATTTGTTTTTTAGCAGCAATCACTCAAGCTGGGTTTGGTGAACACAGGGATAAAAAGTAGTCCATGTGTACAATGAAGTATACTGCTGTGTTTTTGATGTTGTGGGTCTATATTTCTTTTTTTTTTTTTTTTAAGATAATTTTTTTAGCATTTATTAGATCAAACAGATCAAACTTGACAGGAAGTGAACTGGGATAGAGAGAGGAGGAATAGGATCGGGAAAGGTCTGCAAGCCGGGATGCAAACTCACGACACCAGAAGCGCAACGTGTCAGCGCACTGACCACAAGGCTACAGGGGCCAACATGGGTCTATATTTCTGCTGGAGGACATCTTGTTTAGACACATGGCATCATAGAGTGTCTTAAATACCAGCAGATAAAAATCAATAGTTCACTGACTCTGTTAGAAATCTTATAATGGGCCATGGTTTGGTCTTCCACTGGGAAAATAATCAAAATAAACACAAGAATTAGTCACTGAGCACAAAATGAAGCTTTTGCCATGGCTGTCCCAGTCCTCTGACCTGAACCCTGCAGAAAATGAGTGAGGTGAACTAAAGAGGAGACGCACCATCATGGAGCTGTTAATCTAAAGGGTATGGAGTGATTCTGGATGAAGGAATGGTCTCTTTCTCTTATCAGGTGTTCTACAAACTCTTCAGGCGTTACAAGAGAAAACTCAGAGCTGTTATCTTGGGAAAAGGACAAAACAATAATTGGGTGCCAATAATTATGGCCAACATGTATTGGAGACAAACATTTATTTCATCACGAGTTTTTCTTCCCATTTTCAATTGTTTTACTTCAATGATAGGGTAGAACTTTGTAAATTTTTTGAATGAAAGATCAAAAGGATAAACAATGCAGATTTATTTTCACAGCCAACTTTGCTCAGATTTACCAAGGGTGCCAATATTAGTGGAGGGCACAGTAAATGTTGTTTAAAAAGTTCTGTTCATCAGTATTTAAGGTAAACACACCAAAAACGTTTATGGCTGTGCATTGAACACAATGTCTATAAAGTGATATAATTATTCATGAATTTACACTTTTTTTAGTTGTAGTTATTTGTGCTTGGATTGGTTTCCACTGCTGATGTTTTTCAGTATTTATTACAGACGGATGAAATTACTGATGCAATAAATAAGTCTTGCAATACATAAATAGCCCCTCTTGATTTCTTTCACAGGTAAATCTGTGTGATCTCAAACAAAATACATTTATCTTTCATGATAATAATAATGGACGACTGGACCACAAAATCATCCATTTAAATATGATAAAAATTATTGAAAGATTAAAGATAACTGCAACTGCATAGTACCTTAAAATCAGTCTTCAGTCATGTGCAACTAAAACAAAACCAAAAAAAACACAATTTCATAACCAAAGTCAAAATGATAAATGGTATGATTTAGAAAAAAACTAAACTAAACTAATAATTCCCAAACCAAGCAGTGTTTTGATCAGTAGTTATATATTTTTTACAATATGCACGTGGACCCCTGCGATTTAAGATACTAAAAGACATATCTTAGAGATGTTTGCACTATATATTCAGACAATAACACACATCAATTAGAGAAAAAAAAAACATATAGTGGCGCCAAAGATTATTTGGACATTTTTAGATACACGGAATGTATGAGTTTCATTGTATTAGGAATGAAATGAGAATAGACTTTTTCACAGAAGTCTTTTTGGCATTTTTGCTCCGACTTGCTCCTGAGACAACATACGAACAGTTTACAACTCCAAAATCTCACTGATCATTTAAAACCTTACAGACTTCATTTGTCAAATATTTATCTTATAAGTGTTTTTACTATTTTTTTTCCTGTAATACACGCCCCTAGCTTTGATATTTTGTTATATAATGCAAAAAACATTCATACATATTTTTTTTTTTTTAAAGTGCCAAAATATTTTTGGTGCCACTGTATTTCACACAAGCCTTTGCAAAGTTAGTTGTGCAAAACAGTTGTAGCGATACCAACTGTAGTGTCATTTTTTCAATTATTCTCAGAAAACCTGCAATCCTGAGCATCTTTAAGATGTCCTTACAATGTGACAATGGCACGTGCCAATTCTTTAGAAACAAATGCTGTGCTGATGAGCTCCAGTGCTCTATGAGCATCCGTTTGAGATGGTTTACATCATATCATCCAGGTTGTCCCTTGTTGGAGTCCTTCTGCGCCGGAACCGCATGCTGGAGAAGAGGGACGAGGCAGTGAGGGCCACCCGGCTCAGGCCTACATTTAGACAGTGTACTTCTGACGTCACCGGCACCTCGGCGAAGAGAGCCCTGTCCCGGGACACCCGCATGACGCTGTCGCTGTTCTCGATGTCTTTCACTATATTTAAGATCTCCTGCCTTTCTGTTTGTCGGGTCATCCCACGGATATTGAGTATGGCAGAAACATGCTTCCTCCTGCAAAACACAAAAAAAGATTGATTCGCATGATGCCATGTCAACAGTAAAAGTAAAGTGTTATAATAAGTGGGTAGATATGTGAAATATTGCATTAAAGTGTAATATGCTTTCTTGGTGAGTGGTTGTCAAAAAAAAGAATTATTATTTTTTGGTTATTCTATCGATTTGGGAGAGAGATTCTAGAATTTAAAACAACTTTTTTTTTCTGTTTTACAGTATTTAATTATTTCTATTTAATCATTCATTTTTTTCCTAATACATATCTGTTCTAGATTCAATGTAAACATTATGCTTCGGCTGTCATGCCAATAAAGCACATGCTGAACTGAACTAAACGGAGAGAGTGAGAGTCTAGAATTGATCTATTTATTAAAACGAAATGTTTGGGGTCAGTATGATTTTTGAGTTAAGTTCAAAAACAAATAAAAATGTCAGTAACAACATGTATAATATTTCTCTGTTCAATTTGTGCTGTATTTAGAATGGCTGCTGAAATTCAGCATTGTCACTGAGCAATAAATTACATTACTAAGTATATTACAATAAAAAGTTATTGTTTGTAAATGTAATGTTTAGTTTTTTCATTTTTATATTTATTGTAAATAATTGTAAACTGTAATAATATTACACAATGTTACTGTTTTTACATTATTCTTGATTAAATAAATGCAGCTTTGGTAAGAGACTTTTTTTTTAAAGAAAATTAAACTTTATTTGAAGGTGTCTTTGTTACAGTGTAATTATACATTTAAGCACTGGGTAATATTAATTAACTACATGTACTTGCTACATGCTTGGGGTAAGGATTATGCATGCATAATTATTGCATGTAATTATGAATAATGTATTGTTATTACACTAATAAGTACATGTAAAAAGGACACTTGGAAATATCTATGTTATTTTTCTAATGTTTTCATTTCTTTTTACAAAACAAAAATAAAGTAAAAGCAAAACCATAAAAGGACAGGCTAATAATACACTGTAAATGTTTCAAATTGGAAGATAAAAAATAGTTATTTGATATTCTTTAATGTACTGTATATGTAATGTATAATGTATAGCTGTATATAAGTACAGCTGAAACAACAAGGTGCAAAGAATCCTAATTTAACTTTCCCAGGGTTGGTTCCTGCTGATTCAAAGTTTCCCTAGATCATAAAATGTGTGAATATATGTACGGTAGATGGGAGAGATTCCAAGCGTTCATCAGTTTAAAACCCAAAGGTGTTGCTAATGCTAAACAATGGAGCCTGCAGCACATCTAGGTCATGTATTTGAAGGTTCGAGCTTTATTTAGCACACATTCCACAAAAGAGAGTTTCCTCTGGATTCTGTAGCCGTATAGGGCTCTTGATTAGACAACTGCCCTCTCTAGGTTAAGCCACGGAGCTGTAGGTCAGGCCCTGGCAGGATGCCTGTGTTTTTGCTTTGTCTTTGCGAGAACCCAGAGCTGGACAACTGTACACCTTTCATGCGAATCTGGGATAACCAACAATAAAAATCAGGAAACCGCAAAGGTCTTGTTTGCTTTTACAAGCCCCTCTTTTGCTGTCAAACAGAATGACCATGTTTTGTCAGATGACCTGAGCTGTCTGCTTATCGACCTCGATCATATCAGGGGCTACAAGGTATCCCGGCCCCTCAAGACACTCACCGTATGTCAGGGAATTCCCGTACCAGGACGCCAACTTCCATTTGGATGGAGGGAGTGTCTTCCAAGAGAATGATCTCTGATAAGTGAGGAATAGCGCTGTCGAGCCAAGAGGCGGTGGATTCCTGGATAGAGGCAAACAGAGATAACATCAGCTCTACTAAAGATTTATTCCTACCTGGTCTCATGGCATAAACATACCTAGGTGCACTTTTTAGCAATACACAAAAATACGTACCAATAAGTACATATCACTGCAGTTTCCAAAAGAAATGAACTCTAGAGGCAGTAAAACTCTGACACCTTGTATTCCTTTTCACATAAATTTACAGAGTTTGGATTAATAAAGGGTAATTTCCACACAGTTACTTGAAGAATATCATGTTATGACTTGACATATTAATATGCTGGGAGATTTGAACGGTGATGAATGTTATCCAGCTCCATATCAATGTGTCTTCATAGACGTTTGTAAGGTAACTCACTGAATACAGAGATGTACTTTAGAGACAAGGAGCTCTGGTTCAAATCCCGTATAACTACACTTTGACTCTGAATAAAAGGAAGTTGAAATGGCATGGTTGCTTCAGCAAATGTGTTTTAATATCAGTTGGATTTGGCGTAGGACATATTTCCAACATGATAGAGCATTAACTTTTAGCAACAATCCATGGATATTTCAGTTCTGAACCGCCGCAATACCTATGTCTATGTAATAAAAATGTGCCAGGGTTCACATATTGAACTTGTGTTTTAGCACCACTCAGTAGATATTTCTCTTGAAACTGCGGCGAAATGTGCAGTAAGCCACGTGAAAAAGTGCACAGAGATACATATTTTTACGAGACCAGAATTACTTTTTCCAAAAGTACATTAGTATACAATGACTTCAGCCAAAGATCACAGTGCCCAAAATGACTCCAAAGGCTATTTTTATCCTCATCTCTGGAAAAACAAAAACCTAGAGGATTAAGTATAGGAGCACATGTTGTTCCAATTTGAGGGTAAATATCTGTATGCCCATTACACCAAGGCAGTTCTTCCTGACTCTCGGTTTGACCTTAAAGGCAAGTCATGACTTCAAAGGCCCAGGCCAGGACATTCTTCCATAAACAATGGCATCCTGTTGTCCACCGAGGTGACAAACGGATGTTTTAACTGAAGCAAGGGGCGGACACTGCACAGGGGAAAGGAGCATTTGGGTGGGTCAGAGAGATGCCCTTTGGAGCCAAAGCCCTGTTTGGCCATCTGCCTCCATGCCCACTCCAGAGCAGCCCATTCTTAACAATCTCTTTTGTTTGAAAAGTTGTCAGCTAGAGACGGTCTTTGAGTGATTAAAACGTACTTAGAATCTAGCTCAAAACAGGACGTAACATTTTGGCTTTAGTAAGTAAAGGATTTACATTTGCTGTACGCATACAAATAAAATGAGATTACACTAGGTTTTTTTTTTTTTACATTAAGTTTTTTTTAATAACAAAAGTCTCAAAAGTTTTATTTTTGGCAAATGTAAGCACTTTATCACATCAACAGAGAAATGAATAAGAATTAGGGTTTAGGAAGAACCTCTGCACCTCACTATCAATTTCTCCCAGCACAGTGACAGGTCAGTGAATAAAAGGGAAAACAAAGTTGCGTTACTTATTTACTTATTTGCGTTACTTAAAAAACATTTGATTGTAAATTTAAAGTGCCTTTATTATGGGTAATGAAATATATATTTTGGTTTTGGAAGTACCAAACCACAGGTTGTCATGCATGCAAGGCAAAAATGCTTTAATTGTCTTATAATATACAATTGTTTTTTTTACATTTGCAGTTACCAGGAAAATAGCTGTTTTTATCGCTCCAAAAGTAGCAACTAGTGGCAACAAGTGGGCGGACAACATGTTAATGTTTCATGTTGATGTCAACATGAAACAGCTAAAGATTTGTTTTAAAAAATGACTCACTTCAATGATTCAGAGTTCTCTCTGAACTCTTTTTTTTGAGAGACAATAACACTAGGCACTATCAGATTTAAAACTTTGCAGGATGTTTTCATTCACTTACACAATGCATGAAAGCTCTTTTTTAATCCATAATATGGACACTTTAAAAGTAATGCATTACTTTACTAGTTACTTCAAAAAAAGTAATCTGATTAAGCAACGTCTAGGTTACTATTGTAAACCCCGTTCCCTGATGGAGGGAACGGAGACGTTATGTCGTGACGACAGACTGGGGTCATTGACTTGGGAGCCCTGATTCGCT
>JAUMHP010000068.1:7455510-7465585 GCA_032361065.1 Enteromius trimaculatus
ATCAGGGCTCCCAAGTCAATGACCCCAGTCTGTCGTCACGACATAACGTCATAGTGACCGACAGACAAGGGAACTCACGTTACCTGTAGTGTTACCCCAACACTGTTTGTTACAGTGTAATTATACATTTAAGTACAGATTAATATCATTGAACTATGTGTACTTACATGGATAGGGTTAGTATTAGGGTTTGGTTTAGTTAGCTTTATGTATAGCATGCATAATTTATTGTTATTTTTATAGTAGATGCATGTAACACGTGTAACAAGAACACATAAAAGTGTTACCTAAAATGATTTAGATGACAGTAAAAAAAAATATTTTAAAATTTTTCATAGACTGCTGATCATAGTTGGAATATTTTAAATTGATAAGTACTAGCATATCTTATAATTATATCATAAATAATTTGATACATTTTGCTGACAGCAGGATTATTATTGTTAACTAAAATAAATGAAAATAAGAAACATTGCCTTGGAAACTAATTTAAATTTAGGTTTATGTTAAAGAGCTAAACAACTAAAATATTTTAGAAAGATGAAATTAAAATATATTAAACCTAAAAAGCAATTTAAAAATGACAAAAGCACATCAAAAACTACTAAAAATTAAAACTAAATTTGAAAATATAAAAATAAAAGTTACATTCGAAATATTAATCTATATAAAAACAAAAAATCGAATATAAAAACAGACTTTTTTCCCCCCCCACAAAAAGCAACTATTGCCAAAAGTTCATAACCCGTCATAACCAACAGAGTTAACAAAGCTATCGATTTATTTATCAAAGGAAACGGACCCCAGTTTAGCAGAAAAAATGAAAACCTTTTACTATGATCTTTTAGATAAGTGACTCACCAGCTCTTTGAAGAGTGTTTTTAGGTGCTTTCCCTCATCACGAAGGCGTCCAGCCATTCTCTTCCTCATTTTAAGCGATGTGCAGATGATCCTGCCCCTCATGATGGCCCGCACATATTCAGTCATCACACGCCGGTGCACCTCCACCACCAGGACCTAAGGGAACAGTAAATACGAAGCTTATCTCACAAAAACCCAACATGATCATGAAACAGATAAATCATATTTCAACCTGAAGTGGTTTATTTTGAGATGACGACTGGCTGACTGTACGATATCAATTGCTAAATTGACAATTAGACACTCAACTGATTTCAGCTGAAATTTATTTATGGAAAAAGTAAAGGTTTAGAGAGCAATATACAGTTTAGCAGTAATTGTGATACATTAATTAAATTACTATGACAAATCACTTTCTTAAGAATCATTTCTGGTAAATTTGCAGATTAATGTTTTTGACATCTTAGTTTACCTCATAAGGTGGATTGTCCATCCTGCGAAACTTCTTGAAGTGCTCTTTTATGAGCCCCTCGATTTGCTCAAAAGGCTCAGTGTTGCTCAGCCATTTTCGTTTAATCAGCTTATCAAACAAGGGCTACGTGAAAAGAGACAGAACCATCTTGATTAGAAATGACATACACAGTACCCACTGGAATGTACTATATTTGCCTTCACCAGGATGCAAGGGCTTTCATATTTAGGGTCAAGAGAGTGCGGCTAACTTCCCTTTCAAGCCCCTTCTTGGTAAAAAAGGATGCAGTGAAACTATGCGGCCCATGAGAGCTGGTAATGCCAATCTGTACAGTAAACACTGAAGACCGTTCGGCATCAGGCCAAAAACATCCAATTCACTAGTGTTTTTCACATAGTGCTGCTATTTTAGTGTCTCGGAGCCAGAGTAGCTGTGCAAAACAACATCCTTGAGAACAGCCCATTGGGGAAATGCTGATAAGATATTCTTTATATTCCTGGACAGAGACGCATGACGAACGTAAGGTTTTGAAATATATGTGCGTGCATGTCTGTGTGAGGAAGTGCGGGGTGATCTGTGGCAGCCTCACCCTGATATTTTCAAAAAGTCTGTCATTTAGCACTCGCACACTCAAGTTGACTATCCTGTCCAGAGCTGTGTTGGCTCTACGAATCGAGTCCTCGCTGGTTGAGGGGTCGCACTGGCCGCAACGCTCCACAAAGCTCCTAAACACAGTAGTTTAGAATATAAAAACACTAAATGCATAAAGAAAACCTTGTAGAAAGGATTTTGAGGAAGCCTACCTGAACGTTGGACAGCAATTGACAAGAGCGATGGTTTTAGCGATGTAACCTTCTTCGTTTACCTCACTGTTGTTTACGAGCATCTCATGGAACATCTCCACCTTTCTCTGAAAACTGCAGCAGAAACAACACATTTAAGGACGGCATGTAGTTAACATGACACATTTCTGTGTATGTATTTATCTAATAAACAAGCAATTTTTAAGCATTTAGGACATTAAAAAGGGTTAGTCATGCATGTGTTAGAATTATTCAAAAAGGGAATATATTTAAAACAAATTTATTTCATAATACTGCAAGTATAGTTGAAATCTGTTACATATCACTTACTGATAAAAAAAAAAATTCTAATTTAATATTAAGCTTAAAATGGGTTTTAATGTTACTATTAATGAGGATTGTACACTCTCAGAAATAAAGGTACAAAAGCTGTCACTAGGGCGTCACTACCTTTTCAAAAGATACATGTTTGTCCCTAAATGGTCCATTTTGGTAACTTAAAGACCTAATAGGTACACAAGTGTACCCTTTTAAAAAGTTCCGTCCAAGTGACATCTTTTGTACTTTTATTTCTGAGAGTGTATAATGTAAACGATTATTCTGTAAAAATAAAAGATATATAGAGTGTACCTGAAGTATATTTGCAATAGTTTTACTTTAGAGCAATCAGACTTATTTCTGTACATCTTCAGTCTTTAGTTGGTCTTCCCCACTACTTCTGCACAATTAAAGTCCATTAAATACTACATTTTAAGTATACCAGTTTAGTATACCAAAAGTACATTTGTAGGATATTTTACTGTAAAATACTTGAAATAGGTGTATTTTAAATACATGTAATGTACTTGTATTTCACAAGTGATGACAAACTCTCTTAGAATACATTTGAAACGTTATTTACTTCTGAATTCTCAGTGTCACATTATCCTTCAGAAACCATTTTAATAATATATTGATTTGCTTCTTAAGAAAAGTTCTTATATTATCAATGTTGAAAACAGTTGTGCTGCTAAATATTTTATGTAATCTTATATTATGAATACAAAGTTCAATATGTATTTGGTAAAAGTTTACTTTTGATCAATTCAATGCTTCCTTGCTGAATAAAAGTATTAAATTCTCACTTTAAACATTTGTACGTTTTTAAGTATTACTTTCCCACCTGTACAGGAAGTCTGCCAGTCCGTTGAGACTGCATTGAGCAACTCGTGAACCCAAATCTCTGTTTACGGCTGCAGATCTTTCAAGGTCTTCTTGCAGCCTCTATAATCAATAAGAAATATGTTATATACAACACCAGTAAGCACTAAGTTAAATACAATCCGTTACAAAATCCTTCAATTCGCTCTGAAAACATTTCGATCAGGGCTGCTACATCCTTTAAACAAACTGCCTATTTTCTAATTTGCTTACTATCATTAATGGCCACTAGGGTGCAGTGCAGAGCCTACAAAAACAATGAGCTGTAATGGAAACATGCTCACAATGGGAAATGTTTGTTTATTTTGGTTCCAGCTAGGAGACGATTTTCTTGTTACACGGAGGTGCAAGGATGCCATTCGACATGGCTTACATTTCGTTCTAACAACAGACCCAGTGACTAAAACTTACTGCAAATATTGCCTGAAACAGTGGGCCATTCTACACAAAATCAGTACTGAAAAGATATATTAAAGTAACATGTGATATCACATGCTCTGACACCATATGTCAAGCATAATCTCCTATTTTATATAAATGAGCATAAATGGTCCCCCTGCGCTGACCTGAATAACAGTTCGAGCCAGAGGTAACTGATACTCCTCGACGTTTAGGGTGTCCAGCCATCTCTTCTCCTCCTCCTCCAAAACCTGAGACAGCTCATTGGTCACTTTGCCCTGGAAAACACAACATGTCAACACACTCATTAAAAGCGACCTTGCTGTGAGAGAGGGCGGCCATATTGGGGCCTGTATTGGGTGTGACAGCATCCATATGGAAACAAGCGGTCCGTTAGCTCATCCGTGACATGAAGTATTAGACTAATGTCACTATTTTCAAAATGGGCTTAAAGGATTATTTAAAAAAACACACACATTGATGTTGCTTAATGAGCGAAGGGGAAAAATATGTTGTCAAACTGACGCCTATTGTGTAGTGCTCATTGTAGACAGGAAAACCGCGCGGTGACCCTGAAATGCCGGACTCTAATTGACCGTGCAGGTTGCAATGACCAGCCATCTCTTTGAGTGGACAGGATGTGCCGTTGTTCAAGATCCACAGAAAATGCTAGAAGATACTTAGAGATGAAGACCGGGAATTTGCGTTCTCACCCTGACTGAGTTGAGGCAGTCCAGCTCCAGTTTTTCCACCGTCTCCGCTGGCAGCAGTGGGCCGAGCTGCGAGAGGTTAATGGGTGTTGTTATGGTGACTGTTCCAAGGACATCTCTGCAGCAACAACAGGAAGAGCAAATCACAAACTGAGTCTGGACTTCACTCATAAGGAAACATTGAATTATGAAGGAACAGGAATGGGAAGGTACAAGAGTGGCTTTCACCTCTCATATCAACCAGGAGCTATTTATAACAATCTGTTTTAGGTTTGCTGTTGCTGTATGTGGCTCGACGATACAGCTAGTAATACTTAACAACACAAACAACAAAACAGGCCCTCGCTAATGTACATCGCCACTGGATAAACTTTAACTTTATAATTTCAAATTTAGGGGTTGGTAGTATTATATAAAAAAAAAAAAGAGTTATCGCTTACACTCACGAAGGCTGCACTAAAAAATACATATTTAAATTTAAAATACATTTTAAAATTTTATTTATGCCTTCATTTTCAGCTGCTGTTATTCCAGTCTTTCAGAAATTATTTTAATATGCTGATTTGTTGCTAGAGAATAATTTCTCACTATTATCAACTGTTAACAGCTACTGAATATTTGTTTGAAAACTATCATTTCTATTTTTTTTTAGGATTCTTAGACTTTAAAAGAACATCACTCATTTGAAACATGAATCTTATAGAACATTATAAATGTCTTCACTGTTGATTTCCATCATTTTAATGCATGCTTACTGAATGAAAGTATTAATAAAAATTAAAATAGATCCCAAACTTTTCCTCAATATGGAAAAAAACCCACAATTGTCTGTTAAAATCTGTTCACTCATTCTACCTTCATCTCGCATACAATTTTTAATAATATCTTGGTTTCCCCCATACAGTAAAAATAAAAGGGCATTAGGCCTATTAAGCTTTAAAACAAAATACCATAAAAGTAATAAATTCAAAGACTTCTGAAGTCATATTGTTGGTTGGGGTTTTAGCAGATGGACTGACTCATTTTAATTTGGATTTACTCTATTTATCTTCATTTTTTATCATTTGCAAACTGTATCTGTAATTTAGCATTTATTTATTCAATTATATATGACCCTATGCAAAAACAACAACAAAAAAATTATCCCAAAAGGATGAAATGTGTCAAACCACTTCACTTTTTTGGAACTTTATAACCCATTGTCATTGTTTGGTTTCTTTATGGGATAAATCACATTGATCTGTGTGAACGTTCCTGGTCAGAACTGCTGTTGTTTACCTATTGTAAATGTTGTAGAGCCAGTCTAGCAAAGAGTAAATATCAGTGATCTGCAGATCTCCATTAGTGATAGCCTGGAGACGACGGGTAACAGCCTGATGATAGCTCTGTGTGTACACTTGGAAGGAGTCATATTCCACAGGATATAAAGACACCACGTTACGCCGAGCCGCTCCGAGGTCCTCCACCATACGCACTCTTAGCTTATCCAGATAAGCCGCGAGCTCACCCGCCTGTATTTCTGCATGCTGGGGTAAGTTTGCATCTGCCAGCTCCACCACCGCCTCCCTCCAGCGTTTCCTGAACTCTCTCGGGCGCGGGCCTCCTGGAGCGGCTCCTTCACTCTGGGAACAGTCCCGATCGGCTTGCTCCTCCTGCTGAAGCACCTGCACCACCAGGCCCAGGTTGGGTCCCGCGGTGGGGCTACGCAGAGACTCCTTCACCACATCCCACAGCTCCTTCTGCAGGGCCTCGTACAGCAGCTCCACGTCTTTGGCTTTGCGCCGACTGCTGTCTTTGCTGCTGGGGCTGCTGAAATCCTCAGTGCCCCCTGCCAACGGGGATTCAGCCTCCCTACACTCCTGCTCCAGCTCCAGAATGTGAGTGTCGGCCAAAAACAAATCTCTTTTCGTCACCAACTGCAGGATCTCCAGTACTGACCAAACAGAGATACAGAGTTAAGCATTAGTCACACAGCAGAGACTACATTCTTCAATCTTATATTGTTTAGTCACCAACATGTTGCTACAAACCGTATACTGATATATTTCCATGGAACAGTAATTTAAGTCAAATATCAACCTTCATTTGAAATTACAATAAAGAATATAAAAACACAGTTATAAAGTACACTAAAATAGTTGCCCTTTATATTAAAATATTCATAGTCATGTGAAAAAATTCTATAAATATTATTAATTAATTAAAATTAATTTTACTAATTAATTTAATAATTAATAATATGTAGATTTAGTGATATGAACAAAACATAATAAAAGTATTAATCACAAATAAAGCACATAATGACTAAATAATGATACACAATTATACTTAACATTATTTTCTATTATATTATATTACAAATAATTCTATAAATATTATTAATTCCCAGCGTTACAGTATAATTATTGGCCTACTTAGAATTTTTATTTTAATATATATACCAAGTTTTTAAAAAGAATGTGGATGCAGTGATATAAACACAACATAATTCAATTTTTAACCAAAACTAAAGCACAAAATTTATGATGGTCATTCGTGATATGCCTAAATTATTTGTTTCAGAGCTGCAGTATCTGAAAATAAAGACAAAATAATGATACTTAATTCTGTTTGGGCCAACGATTCCTTTGTTGCGTCGTGTTTATGTAACTAATACAACTGAAGTGAGCAAATTTAAAGCTCTTACTTTTAGGAAACTTAAGAGTACACAAACAAAGCAGACATATGAAGAAGGATTTACTTCAGACAATTTGTTGGATGAACAACACTGATTTCCATTTAGACTTTGATATCCAAAGACGTTCTGGAAATGTTCTCATCATAAAGTTTCTCTTAAAATGCAGCACAAGGCTTATCACTTTGGTCAGTGTCGTACATGGATACTGATTCACAGAATCTCTAGAGAAACGCTGGTCTGGTTTCTATTTAAAAATGCACTTCAAAATATCATCTGGGATTGCTTTTTACCATGCACAGATCAGCAATGACAATGATATTGCTTTTTGTGGACTATAAACTGAAAGAGAAAAAAAAGTCTGAACTTGCAACTTATTATTCAATATATGTTAATTAGTTATTTCTTAAGCAATAGTTTTAACCAAGGAGTCGCATTGGCAAACTACCATTAAAATAAGCAAAAACAACTAAAAATCAACCCAAAAGACAATTTTTATAATGCATTTATTCCAAGATCTAAAATATTTTTACTGGGTTATTAAAAACAAACATTATTGTCTATTAAATTGTAAGGACTTGAAAACCATGGATCAGTCGAATATAGTTGTGGGCCTGAGAATCACTGGAGAAGATGGAATATGGGAACATTATTAAGGCCATTCTTCAGAATTCCCCCATTAGTAGATTTCATGCCATTAAAGCCATAAATGTAAAACATAAATGTAATATATCTTCCAGATGGTCAAAAGGACTGCCAATGCACTCTGCTGGCTATAGTTTATAATGACCTCACTTGTGTTTCTTACATGTAGCAGCACTTTTTGACATTCCAAAGAAATCTTTGATGAAGCAGACGGGCTCTCATTGAGGTCAGCGCTCACACCCATCCTTCATCATTTCCAATCCTTTCCTTTGGGATGAACACATTTACTTGGGCTAACAAATTGGTCTGATTACTAGTGATAGATTTTGACAAGCTTCAAGTATTCAATCATTAATTACATACATATTACATCAGTGTAATATATGCTGTATGTGCACTGGTGGTAAGCAAACATTTGGAATAATTAAGCATTTGTTAAAAAAATATATATTTAGTGAAAAATTACTGCAATATTTATATATATATATTATATATATATATATATATATATTTCACAATAAAAAACAGATTTCTTTAAAAAATATTTAAATCTCTTAATTATTCTAATGTATATAATTTAAATAAATAATACATATGTTATGCACTTCTACTCTTCTGTTTATTTCTTCTTGTTGCCCGTTTATTTCCTGTGATTTCCTGACCTGCTCTTAGAGGGAAGGAAGCGTGGGTGTTCGGTTGGCGCCTGACTCATCTGTCCCTATCCCTATCGAGGATAGACTGTCCTGTAATGCCACGACAGATCCCCACACCCTTCTCAAGCGCCTCGCATAAAAACAGCTCGAGGGTGCCAGTCTATCGGAAGGAGATCTAAATATATAATACAATACCGCCAGGGTTATCACTAACACAGACAGGGAACAAGGTGGAAAAATTAATGTGCTGCCTTGTTAAAAATTCACTTCCTCTGCAACTCATCCACGTAAGAATTTCTCCACCCAAGAACAACATGTCACAGTATCATCTCAATCACTGGGAGACCCTAATGCTGACATTACAGCATGAAGGGTGAAAAGGTCAATCCCTGTAAACCTCAGCCTGAGAGGAAGAATTAAATAATTAGCTCACCTTTAACTGATGAATGAGAAAAATACTGGCCATGCTCCGAAGGAACTTGAAATAATGGGAATTGGAGTTTACTGAATTGCAGTTCAAAGTAATTCAACAGGCACTTGGATTCTGGGTAATGAACTGTTTGTCTAAACTATCTGTTTGTACGGCTCATAAATCCCTCAAATTGTAAAACTTTTTTAAACTGTCAAACCAGTTTGTGTGTGTGTGTGTATTAAATTATATATGCTTATACATACTTGTGTATTGCAACTTACATACTCTTCAGAAGTTTGGATTCAGGGTGATTTGTTTCAAAGAAATGTTTCTATTTCAAATAAATGCTGCGTCTCCAAGATGCTTTAAAAACCTACCTGGAAAGCTACCTGAAAAACTATGGGCAGGTGTACCTTGGAACAAAAGCTGCTTTACCAAAAGCTGTATTACCAAATATTTACTGGATCATCTTGGAGACGTTGACACAGTTCTTCTGGATTGTCGAACAAGGGATAAACAAAAAGGCTTTCTTTTAATACTTTAACCCACGTAGGACAATCACAACATTAATCACGAACAAAGGAAAACTTAAACAGGTATAAATACAAGTGGGAACAAAGGACCTAATAACAGACAGCTGGAGGCCATGGCAGAATGGGAGTCTCAGGACACCAAGCCAAAAGCTTGGAAACACCCTAGAAAAGTAGGGTTTTGGATAATATTGGGATGAATCCTTTTTAATTTGTGATAATTTTGCAGTGATAAGGGACAACACAAACTACGAAAACATATGTTATTACATAAACATTCATCAAAACATCCGCCATTAGCAGCTATTACAGCTTTGCATGATCTGGGCATCTGAGCTGTCAGTTTATTCAAACATTGAAAAGACTATTCACACTGGTTGGACACTTCTTACGGACATTACGGTCCAGTTTCTCCCATAGTAGCTCAACTTTGACGTGTATATTGCCTCTATTTTGTAATCAAAATGAAAATAATTATATTTTTATTATATTATTGCTGGTCTTCAATGATAATGTTAAGCTACTTTAATGTACAGTATTTGCACCAAAACTGATAAGAGTTTATGCTGAAATCATTCAAAACCACACTTTGCCAGGGGTATTTCCAAACTTTTGGAGGGCATTTTATATATATATATATATATATATATATATATATATGTGTAAAACACACTGTGTTTGTTTAGGCTACACACACACACACACACACACACACA
>JAUMHP010000068.1:7465685-7478157 GCA_032361065.1 Enteromius trimaculatus
ATCCAGATGTTGAAAGCCATGACGTTTAAATGGTTTTATCCCACAATCATTAAAATGCGTAGCTTTGCCAGTAACTGCGCTGAACTGTGCAGAGAACAACACTAGCTCTTTGTTTCCACAAAGTCTCACGCACTAAATTCATGGTGTGGAGCTTGCTTGACTTAAGCATGGACATGTCACCACCCTTCCTTAATGAAAACCACAGGGACTGAAGTGTTGCCTTTTAAGGGCACGTATGGCACATATGCTACACATATACCCTCACCACGACTTCCAAGAGGACATAACACTGTTTGCTTTTGGCTGAGAATTTAAATGGGTGGGGGCTGACAAGCAACTTGACCGAAAAGATCTGACTAAGCAAGATATCCACTAACATAGCGCCAACACACCTGCACAACCAACACCTCTCAGCAGGACCAATCAGCCGTTACAAGGAAAAGATTAGCCTGGATTCTAGGAATGCAATGGAATACGATCTGTTTTTTGTCATGCCACAGGTTCAGGACCATTTTCCATTAACCCTCTGTGTTTCTGAGTCAAAATCACCCTCCTGTCAAGTCGGAGCAGGAGAAAGCGAAGTACTTGAGGAATAGCAGTCCACAGAATCTCCCGTCCTCATTCATTCACTTCCCCTGTTTAATGCTCAGTATGTGCAGAGTAGACATATTTTTCCCCAGAAGTAAAATATTTGAATAAGTGGAGGACGATTGTATTTCCTTCCTTAGCGGCGCAGATGGGTCGAGCACTACTGAGCCCGTCCTGAAGGGATTCCACATGCTAGAATTTACTATCAATGACCAGGCCCAGGCTTCCAAGTGACAACTGGCCTCGCCTGCCACTGGGGACCTTTAGGTCAGGATGCAAAGTGATGACATGAGCTCCTCTCAGGACAGAACAGTCCCACTCCCTTCTTAATTTATTTAGACAAGGCCAACATCAACAGTGCAAACTGGACCATTTGGAAAAGGCGAACTCCACCTTTTGCTAAGTGCTACCCTGCCCTCACTTAATGCTTGTTAGTTTATTTAACATGCATGAACAAATCTTCCTGCCAAATTTTGGACAATAGCTGGATAAGGTGGAAGTATTGGATATTCCTTTCGCATGTGACTCTGCCAGTTGCCATTGATTGCAAACATTCCACTCAGATACCGAATCCATGGCGGCCATGACAGCTGTAGTTATGGCTTATGGTTGGAGCTTGCGGCTTGTAATTTGGCGAGGTCTGGAAATCATTCACTAGTATGAGGGGTAAACGCCCTTCTATATGGCTTCTTTATCAATTCAGTCATGTCATCGAACACTCTGCCAATCCCAGAGACAACTAAATGCTTTCAGCACTGAGAGATACCAGCCATCCGAACGTAATGTAGACCTTGCTCTCTGAACTCACAGTAATGCAACAATGAGGATTAGTTGCAACATGCTTTGTGTTCCAGGAACAACTTTTCATATTGCTGCGAAAGCATGGAAAGGACGGTATTGTTGTTAAAAAAAAACATTTATTTGGTATTAAAGGGGTCATCCAGTGCTACATGCACTTTTACAAGCTGTTTGGACTGAAATGTGTGTTTTGAGTGTGTACACAACCACCCTACAATGATAAAGATCCACCAGTAGTTTTGTTTTAATGTAATAAAAATAAGTTACCCCTTCTGAAATCAAGCCATTCATGGCGTCACACTGACAGAGGCCACTCCCACAATAGTTGATTGACAGCAGCGTGTCACAGACTAAACTGGTGTCTTACACTCAGAGTGAGCCGTCATCAGACCGAGACGCAAAGACAAGCAAGACTCCTTAGAGATTGAGGTGTTTTGTTGTTGAATGTATTAATGAACATAGCAGTAGACATTTACTCCCGACATGTGAGTGACTGAAGACGCAGAGGATTAACGTTAAGTTTGGTTCAGAAGGGAAACTCCCCCTTGATCAACCGAAATGCCTTTATGTTTACGCGAATCATTCATGATCCAGCCTCACCTACAGAAGCAGTGAGTATAATGTCTTAATGAATCTTTGCAAATCACCTTTCCTAATAATATGCTAATTAGCAAGTTTCACTATAAATACGGCTAAAAACAGATCCTCTGAGAGTGGCTCTGAAAAGAGGGGCGGAGTCGGCAGAGCTCGTGAAGATTTAAAGGGGAAGTACAGAGTGATTTGTAAAGAGCTGTTTTTGACAGGGTAAAATGAGCGTTTTTACACTATCCTTGAGAAATTTTAAAACAAACTATATTACAAACGTTCTATTAAGAAAATAAAGAATCATATAAGCTAGTGGAAAATTGGGTTTGTATGACTCCTTTAAAATCAGCAGGGCTGCCCTTGAGTAAGGATTTGTCCGGTCAACTAGTAGTCATTTATTTTAAGCATCAGATTAATCACATGTTTATTAATAAACCATTTAAATCATTATAATGAGCCATTAATTGTCGACTTCGCCTAAAAAAGACACGTTCCAGCTTGCCACAGCACACCGGCAGAAGTAATAATTATGAATGTGTCAGTAAAAAACAATTATTAATTTTGGATAAAAAACTAATCTGTCCATTACAAACTGCATGACTTTGTCTTTTTTACATTTTTCTGTGACTAAGCGACTAATTAAATTTTGCTTTAGGGGGGGCAGCCCTAAAAATTAGTTTATATAAATAACATCAGTTATAAGTTGTGCTATAGACTAAAACTGGTACAACAATGACACAGGAAGTAAAGGCATTGAGAATGTTTTGACAACTCCTACGCAAGTGAAATCTGATCTGGTTTAACAGAAGCTGAAAATTGACAGTTGAAACACCTTCCATGCATAGCATTCACGTCCCGTTCTTTGCTCCATTTTTTGGATCTTCTTGCGTGTGCGGTGCATGGCCTTACACAGTATCTGAAGCATTACTTCCTCGCTTGATCCTTCCGATGCTCCATTTATTTTTTAATGCACCGCTGTATAGAAAAAGGCTCTCTGTGAATTAAATAATTAAAGATTTGATTATCATTCACTCAGGAATGTGGGACCACTTGAGAACAGCTGGGTGGATGGAGCAACACTTTCTCAACACTTAAGTCTGCAAAATAAATGGGAAGTAGACTTATTTTTTCATCTCATACACAGGAATTTTTCTGGAACACTTAAGAAACTTAAAAAAACAGACTAAACTAAGAAAACAACACATCTGATCAATGTGTGAACAAAATGCTCTTCATCCAAATGACAGATAAATCATAAACCGTCTGGTGGTCTCTACAGCTGAGAGTTACTGCTGA
Source organism: Enteromius trimaculatus (assembly GCA_032361065.1). NCBI lineage: Eukaryota > Metazoa > Chordata > Actinopteri > Cypriniformes > Cyprinidae > Enteromius > Enteromius trimaculatus. The sequence goes on from JAUMHP010000068.1 coordinate 7,468,953, forward strand.
GGGAGGTCACCAGAATGTGAACATAATGTGGCTAAATACACAAATAAAAAGTGATTTTTTGCTGTGTCAGCTGGGACATGCAAAGCAGCAAGAATCACTAACCCTATCCCCCCCCTACTGAAACAAAGTATGACCAAACATGAGACTGTGGGGCACATTCAGTTCCTCTTTGCTCAGATTCCTCTTTATCATTTAGACATGGAGAATGATGGTTTAAATCTGACAGACCCCTATGGCCCATATATTGAAAACAGCAGAAAAGCTGTGATGCGTGCTGCTCTGATAGGTATGTTCCGCGATTATCAATCAATCTTTCTGCAAAATTTAGTTCCAACTCTAATCAAACACACATGAACCTGTTAACCAGAGTCTCGCTCAAATTATTGTGCAACTATGTTAGAGCAATTACGTAAGAGCAGAAACTAAATTCTGCTAGGTTGAGTGCACAATGAACTCTGTTGACTGTTTAACAAATGCACAAGCAACCGCTGACACTTGTTTGCAAAACAACAAACTGTCCGTGACGCTAGGCATTGCTAACATTATGTTCCCCTTATTTCGTCCTTCACAATCATCCTTCATGCCAATATTCTCTACCCATCAGAGCCTGCAAGTTGTTGCTGGTTTTGAACCTTATCTTTCCTTGTCTTGCAGTAAAAAGCCTGAAACCTGAGCATGCAATTATGCACAAATTCCTGCCTTGCATGTACTATGCCCATGCAGGACAAGTTAAACAATCAAGCTCAGGTGCAGTACAGCTGTGGTCAAAAGTTGAGGAACAAGCATTAAAGAACGTACATTCACAGTTGAAATAATTTGCAAATACATGTTTAAAGCTATCACAGTCTACAAGACTGCTTGTATATTTTCTAGAAGTACTAAACACAACACACTAGTATTAATATCTAAACTGCCAATGCGTGTTTACTTATTTTTATACATCTCAACAACAATACTGACTGAGTTGTCTGATTACCTGAAAGTGGCTCCCTGGGTTTGACCTCAGGCACCTCCTCCACCGGCTCCTCCTCAGGCCCCTGAGATGAGTGGTCCTGCATGGACTCCCTCTTCATCTTGCCCTTGCTCACAATCTTCAGGAAGGAGAGTCGGCGACTGGTGGAGTCAGCATCAGTTTCTGAGCACAGGTCACCATTGGTCAAGCTCTCCTTGCACTTTCCAGCCATTCTATAGAAAGAAAGTTGCGTAACGCTTTATTCCGATAGCCCTCTTTGTACATTTTACTAGTGGTAAGTAACTACAGGTCAACTAGCAGTCATTAGCGTATTAGTAGACGGTCTGCTTAATTTATAACAATTTATTTTAATAGGTCCAGATCATACAACATACTGAGTATGAGAAACTATGCAAGTATGTGTCAACTTATTCTACTAACCCTAAACAGTCTACTCTGAGTTAGTAGACATGTAGTTGCAAATTAATGAGTATTAGTTGACATGTAGTTACAAAGTTACTTAGGTAACACTTTAGAATAGGTAACATTTGTTAACTATTAAAATGTTCTTAATTCTCAATACATTTTTTATTTGCTGCTTCTTATTAGTTAGTAAGGTAGTTGTTAAGTTTAGGTATTGGGTAGGATTAGGGATATTGAATAAGGTCATGTAAAACAAGGCATTTATATGTGCTTATTTAGCACTAATAAATGGCTAATATTCTTGTTATATGCACACTAATAAGCAAGTAATAGGTGTAACTATAAAATAAAGTGTTACCATTACTTATAGTTGGAATGTCTAAAGTGGACTGTCAAAATAAAGTTTATGAGGAGAAGCAAGTTTGAGTGTTTCTTTTCAACTACTGGCAATAAATAGAATCATTTTACAAACATTTCAACCATTTGCAATTAATTTTCCACAAAAAATGTATTAGTCCTAAAAAGTTTATCTTAATATGTTTCTTAGTGCTAAGAACCGATACGGTCCTTCCGCTTCTCTATTTTTCCCATGGGGATTTTAAAACAAGTCTTTGTTAAGAAGTTATAAGTCATGAACCAACCAGCTACGAAGTGCATCACAACATTACAAAAGCATTTAAATCCCAACAATTTAACCAAATCTTCTGCAGTCAGTTCTGAAAAAACTGCCCACATAGACACAGATGAGGAACACAAGACGGACAGAGAAGATGGGAATAGTACTAATAACATCTATGCAAATTACTTTTTAAGAGGTAAAATCAGAAAGGACTCAATGCAAGTCAAATCTGCCGATTGCAGTCCGTGTGTCACGCTCACAAGAGAATTGCAACAGTTTTTATGTAGAGATGAAAACCCGACCAATGAGAGAGTACAGCTAATGCTGAATAACATAAACCTGACCAATGAGAAATTAACTTCTGATTCTTGGTAAAGCTTTTTTGGTCTATAGAGTTATTTGGGGGAAAAAAGTTAAGAGATAAAATTTTTACATGTCTAATGAGTCGAAGAACTTGAATGATGGCAGAAAATACCGCATAGCGTGACGACAGAGAAGACAGGGACATGAAGATCCATTTTTATTCAGTAGCATGGTCATACACAGATTAGGTCAATCAACGGCAAACAGAGCAATGGAGACACGGCAGAAATGATGGGTAAACAGGCAGAGCTCAGGGCAGGCAGCAAACGATCGGAAACCAGATAAACAGTCCAAAGTGACAACGGGGAAAACAAACAAGGGAAAAATGCTCAGAAGTGATAGCTGGGGCAAATCAAGAATTCGGGTTGACTTGAAGTTGGAATCTGGCTTTTATGTGTGTGTGTAATGAGAGTTTGGTTGTGGTAATGATGTGCAAGTGTGTGATTAGTCCAGGGATGAGGCATGATGGACACATATGCTGCGTCCGAAATTGCATACTGCTTAAGTAGGTACTACATTTAAAAAGGAAAGTTTAGGAAAGTGTTCAGGGTATGCCAACTACAGAATTCGGGCGGAAGCAGTAGGTCATCCGGGTACTTCTGGCCTACTGAATTTCAAATACTATGAATTCGGATATACTACTCGCCTCGCATGCTGTTTTTTGCATACTATATAGCAGGGAGGAAAGCCATTTCGGACGCAGCAATAGAGAGAGCAGCAGATTTAATTATCACAAACAACAGAAAGTTTAGTTTTATGTAAGCAAAATGAGAGACAGATCAGATTAAATGTGTTTGATGTCTGTTTATGATATAAATAATTGTATAATCTGGTTAGGAATTTGTTCAGAAAATGTTTGGGTGTACTTCAGTCTGGATTAGTCTGAATGACATTGATGAAGAGGGCATGTTCGTCTGCTAAATGAATAAATGTAAATGTAAAATGCATATGGAAATGGGTTGATGGCTCTAGGCTGATGAGCCTCCGGGTGAGAAATCACTGAACTGATTATCATGTAATAAATGATTATCACAGTCAGTAGCAAAATACACAGAACTTCAAAAAACTGCCCTGTGTTTGTGGATAATGACCCAGGGTGGCTCTGTTTTGGATGCCATGATGTTATGGAAATTGGATTCAGTGGACCTGAGAGAAGAAGAGTTCACAGCTCATACTGCCATAGAAACGTGACGTCACACAAGTTCAACAACTTCTCGTAAACTTCTTATCATTTAAAGCAGTGTTTCTTAACCTTGTCCCTCAAAGACGTCTCCTTTGTCACCGCTTAACAGGTTTTATAAGGGAAAGAGGGAAAGAGATTAACTTGAGAAACAATGGAGTAATATAACAGTGTTGCTTTAAAGATGTTGATTATATGAAGAATTAATATATTTCACTTTTAATGCAAAATACCCATATTTTTATAAATACTATATAGTGCTGCACGATTAATCATATTGCAATCGTGATGTCAGCCTATGCGATTACATTGCAGCAAATGTTGCGATTATATTAAATAAACAAATGCATTCGTGGATGTAACAAGACATTAATTCTTGCACACACACAGGAATGCGAATGAAGCGTTAAGCGCGAGTGATTTACATGTTAAACGCCGGTTTTACTGCACGCAAGCAGCACGAAAGCGGCGCGTATGCAGAGCAGGAGCAGCGCGTGCAGATTGTGCTTCGGTACTGGCAGGGTTTGTCGCGCGCAGCGTGCCATGTTCTTTGATTTATGTAATTTCTCTGCACCTGCTGACGCGTGCAGTGTGAAACCGGCGTAAACTCGTCATGTTCAAGCGTCCAACTACACGCGAATAGTGAGATATATTCACTCAAGTCACCTCAGGTGTGAGCGCACTTTTATTAAAGAGGGATTTGAGAAAATGATTGTCACACTGGACAAGAGATACCAAAAGAAATATACTAAGTATATGTTACATCCTGCTAAAATGTTTTGGGACAACATGTAAAAATATAAAAATGGGTATTTGTTTTATTTATCTGTACTTTTGACTTTTTAATTTAATTTTAAAGTTAACTTAATGTAATTTAAGGCATTAATGTAAAGATGATACTGTTATTTAATTTTGTATAATTTAGTGTTAATTCGAAAACATTGTTTATTTCTAGTTGTTGCTAGATTGCACTGTATCTCAGTTTAAGAAATACAGATTTCAGCATTATTAGTAATCTGTGTGTGCATTTTCCTTGATAACAAGCAAGTTGAGTCAAACCCCTTGTTTATCGTATCGCAATTAGCAATTTTGACCTTAATAATTGCAATGCGACATTTTTCCCAAATCGTGCAGCCCTAATACATTAGTGTTTAGTGGGCGGGGACTAAAAAGTTATTTTAATGCAATTTGATGCAATTTTGATGCAATTTGCTGCACTTCATCAAAGTTTGTATAGACAAACATTGAGGTAATTAACTCATTAATCAACAATTGAAGAATCATTAAGAAGAAATGGAAGCCATTATACCGTAGCAAGCTCCCTTCTGAACTCCGTCGGCCCTTTTTCTTCCTCTGCATTGGTGAGGCTGAACCTATAGAGCCCTGTGGGGAGGGGGCGTCCTTTCCTTTGCTCCTGCCAGACAAGCGCAGGTTTTTGCCCAGTTTCCCTAGGGTCTTGAGAGGAGAGACCCCTTTCATGCGTTCCAGGGTGCCTTTGATGGAGCCTCCCTTCCCTGATCCTCCATGCCGCACCTCATTAGCCTCGTTTTCATCCTCCTCATCCTCAAACGGGTTTCTGTCCCGGGGCACACGCCCATCCAGAAGTGAGCCTCCATTGCTTTTGGGCCAGTCCTCATCTGAACCAGGCTCCTCAAATGGATTGAGGTTAAGACTCATTTTTCTGAGAATGAACTCACTACGTGTAGTCGACAAATCCACGCTAAACCTGCCTCCCTTCAGCCGAGATGGGAGGTTCTTAAGGACTGGCATGGTTGCGCTGGGAGGATATGTGCTGGAAGAGAGATAAAACAATTAAAGGCATATCTTTCAACATCACCACTAACATTATGAACTGAGTAAGCCATTACAGATGCACCCTGACTCTGCTAATACAAACAGGAAATTACTGCCACACAGGCCAGTACACTGGCATTCATCCACAATGCTGCTATGAGCTTTCACTTTTCATGAAAACGTCCCTTCGACTTCCTTGTTTCTTTCCAGTTTATAATACAGCTAGAGTTACATAGTACAACACACATAGAAATCAAGAAAGAGGATCATGTGAAACAGTAGATTTCAATAGTGTCTAATATGTAGAGTGGGTAAATTACATATCATCTGTTCATTTGTTTAAAATATAATAAAGCTTTTGGCGCATTAATTGGAATATACACTACTGTTCAAAAGTTTGGGATCACAATAAAAAAAAAAACAGATTTTTTTTCTCGCTATTCTGAGATTTTTCCTTGCAATTCTCACAATTCTGACTATAACTCACAAACGTGACTTTATATCACACAGTTCTGAGAAAAAAGTGAGAATTGCAAAATGTAAACTCACAACTGCAAGAAAAATGTCAGAAAAAAATCGAAAATACCTATTTAATTTTTTTTCACGGATGGAAACGGCTTTTTCGATATCCATACTTACATACAGCAGGAATGTCCCAAAAAAGAAAGCTGAGTAAAGACAAATAATTTTTTTTTTGTTTTAAATGAATTAGACATTAAACTGTTACATTAATGAGAGAACTCTATATTCATCAAAAATACTATTAAAAAGTATTGGGACTTCCACAAAAGTATTAAGCAGCTATTAATATTAAGCGGAGCTATTTTTTAACATTAATAATAATAAGTTACAATAATATTTAAGTATATTACATTTTTTTTTTTTTTATCAAATAAATGCAGCCTTGCATTTGGACTATTCTTATTGTATCTGTGTTTTAAACTAGACTTGTTCTTTTCTTTTTTATGACACACGTACCACTCAGCCTCATTTCATTTTACTGACGCACATCTACTCAATATCAACATAACATCAGCACAGCAAACAGTGTTACACAGCAGAGATAACAGATCTGACAGTTTTATATGAAATATTACTGATTTTATGATGGGTAGAATCAGAAGCACACCCTTTAGTTTATCTTAAAGAGAACTTTTGATGTTGGGCCTGCCTACATTACAAGTGTAATAAAATATTTTACTCATATATATATATATATATAACACATACAGCCCTGAGCATAAGACTTATCTTTGCTAGGACAAGCAACCCAAAACGTATATCTGACACGACTCAACCCAGTGTTACGCTGCAACATACGAAATCTTGTGTAAATAAACAAAAGGAGAGTTCAACTTGATGAACCGAGTCTATTTCAAGAAAACATGTTTTGCCTCTTTCAAAGGCTTCTTGGCTAGAATAGCCCTCTTGGATATTTATGGCTGGTGACAAAAGGGGATAGGAACAGCTCTGAATCACTTCCGGTTTGCTAATTTGTGTATGTGTGTGTGTGTATACGAGGGGGCTGATACTTAATGAATGATTAGCTTTGGGTTAACAGCCGTCTACCTGGCTTCCTCGCGATAAAAACTACTTTCTACCATTTTAACAATAGCTCAGTAAACAAAAAAGAGAAGTTTTATTATCGACGTGTTTCTGAGATCAAAGTCCTATTCCATACAGTAGCTTGGAGACCAATTTTAGTGTGTAACAGCCAACGAGCTTTAAATTCCTAGAGAGGGTCTATTGTTTGTGGCTTCCTACCTCTTTTAAATAATTATGTCTGCATGATTTTTCCATATGGGTCACCTACCATTCAGGGCTTATTCTTTCATGATGCTTTAGATTGGAAGACGTGTATAAGCCCATGAACTTACTAGGTGGCCAACAATATATTTCACAGCATATTATTGTCGATTTCATACAAATTAGTGGAGAGGCAAAATTAAACTTTGACTTTCAATGTATGCACGTGTTTTACAGAACTAAGAAAGTCTTACAGATCTGTAATGGAGTGAGGTTAGTAATTTCATTTTTTAACCTGACTTGTCACTTGATCACTCAATCACCAGTAGGATTGAATTATTAGACAAGAAGGAAATGTACATAGCGAAAGGAGAGAATGAGGAGAGCATAAGTTACATAACTGCTTAACAACAGCTTTCATTTATGGTTTACCGGGATTAACAAGTTAAGTTAATGAGTTAATAAGAAAAAATGTGACTGAAATGTCTCATGGCAATTAAAGTTCCATTGAAAACCATCCTCTCTCTCTCAACATTGCCACTGAAATTCCGGCTCTAATTATAAACCTTACAGTGGAGCCAATATGGAACGTCGGGTTAGATCATTGGGTGAGATATAAAAGCCATACTACCGCTTTCCCAGACCAACTCCTCTTCCTGTCTCATACAGGTAGGGGACAAAAGGGACAGGCCAATGGCAGTGGCATTCTCTAATAAGTGATATATAAGTGATATAACTGAATAAGTTCAAGGAGACAAATCAAACATCTAATCCATGTGTCACTGTAAAAATATGTTGTTAAATTGGCATCTGTTCATTATTATAAGGGTGCCTCTAGCCAACACAGTCTCACGACCAATTCGTACAAGGTGCCAAATTCGTACCACCCCACTCGTATGATTTTGTACGATTTGTCATAGGTTCGGTTTAGGGGCGGGGTTAGGTGTAGGTCATTCGTACAAATTCATACGAATTGGCAACTTGTAAAATATGTATGATTTAGAATATATCGTATGAATTCGTACGAGTGAGGTCATACAAATTCGTACGAATTAGCCACCTCGTAAAATATGTATGAATTGCCATGAGATCATGTTGCTTTAGCTATTTTTTTACAACAGACATAGGCAAAAAATGCTTCAGTGAACAATCACTAAATAGATATCACAAAACACTAAGCGAATAAAAAAGCAAATTTCAGAATACAGTCATTATACTCATCAAAATGGTCAATTGTCTGTGATTTTTTTTTTAACCAGTGGTACATAACTAGAGAAACAGGTAGGAAAAGGTAGGAAAACCTCAATGCCCATAATGCACTGGGCTTCATCAGCTTATCCAGCAGGGATACAAAAAAAATGCAGATCTGTGGTTTTCACAAAAAAGTCTGCCAGATGGCCTGTTTGGAGACTTCAACAGACAGAAGAATAATACACATTACTTATACTATAGACACTGTATAAATGCTGGTTAAAAATAGTTGAACTTTAGCTTTAAACTTTTAGTTTTTCACTGTATGTGGTAGCTAAAAGTTGGCCAATTAAGTTTTTTTTTTTTTTTACTGTAGCATTTTTACAGTTTTTTCCTGGAAAAACTTTATACTTGTTTGCACTTTTTGATTAAAGATGGTTTCCTGGAGGATGCCAAAATCTTGTGAAATCTAAGATGCAAAAGCTTAGTCTCGTTCAGTTCGCACCATAATCCTCCTCATCTGCCATTTCTAAATAATGCAGAACCACAGACTGCAATGCCAGTACGGTTCAAAGTCTAGAGTCATCCTGTCTCTTAGCAGGGTTGGGCAGTGAGTTACACTCAGAGGGAGGACTGGACTTAATATGTGACAGGAGCATAGCTTCTGTTGTAGCTTGGAGGTTTCAGGCTCTGGTTAAAGGAAAAGCACTGGAATGTTGGAATGAGAGAGCGAAAAAAAAAACTCCCAATGACTTTCCCCAAGGTGAAGTTTCAATGCTCCTCAAGTCATGGGGCAATGCAAGCACATAATCTCAAACAGGTCCAGTAAAATTTAAAGAATAGTTTATAAGTTTTAACTGGAAAAAAATAGATAGATAGATAGATAGATAGATAGATAGATAGATAGATAGATAGATAGATAGATAGATAGATAGAT
>JAUMHP010000068.1:7498065-7536039 GCA_032361065.1 Enteromius trimaculatus
CCGCCCCTAATCATACCCCCTCCCCCACATCTAACCCTAAACCTACCAACACTAGGGGAGTCATGATCTGGCAGGGGGTCAAAATTCGGCACTACACCTGTAATGTAACACATTATAGTTTGAAAATGGCGGCGCCTGTATTTACGTGGAAAATAAGGTGGATTCTTTTAATAAAATATGGTGGGGTATTTTTCTTACCGCTGTTGTAAATTGCATTGTATTAAATGGTATCTGTGCATTGCTTACGCGTTCTCAGTTACACAAGTACTCTCAAGCTGCACGTACAAAAGTAATAATGGAAAATGTAATTTTCACTGGTGTTGGAATATTATACACTTAATAATAACTGACGAATTACATACAGTACGAACATGAAGCTTATTTCATGATGATTCATGGCATAGTTATGAATACATAGTCAATGCACGATTTGTTAAGCACCAGAAATGGCTGAAAACATAGTAAATCTGCTGTCTATCCTACTTAAACCCATTAAAACATTGACGGAGTTGTTTGGAATCACGTGACCACACGGCGGCGAGATCAGAGGCTCTGTTCACGTCGAATGACAAATTGTGACGTCACGTAGGAGGAAGTTGTTTGTTGCATTATTTTACAGCAGTCGAGACGCACACCTGTTGCGTCTGCATAGACGAGCTATATAGATAAAGTTTAGTTCACAAAGACGTGTCCATAGAGTTCGTTAACTTTATTCGATTCGACCATCGGTCATATCCGAAAAGAGTCAAGACAGGTAGAAGAGGAAGTGAAAAATGGCTCAGGTGCGTTTTACGGTTTCTCTTGTAGGGTTTCTTTGTTGTTTGTCGGTTCTGAACGCGTGTAAATGGGACCCGGACACGAAGCTCGAGCAGGGTCTGGATATCATGTCGTTTGATAACGGTGCGGCGTACCTTGCTAACCTGCCGGAGATCACTGACGCAGAGCAGTGTCAGCGTGCGTGCTGTGAGAGAGACGACTGCCAGCTCATTTTGATCGGGACTCCGGCGGACGACGGCAGACCTGAGTGCTTCCTGGTCAGCTGTATGAAAGACGGCAACGACGTGTGTGTTTTGACTGAGAGCACACAGTTTAAGGCATATCGCAGGATCCTGGATCGCTCTGTAAACGGCACAGGTACTGTAAAAAATATTTGGAACCAAACCCCAAAGTCTACTGGAAACCGGAAAATTCCTACCTGTCAATTGTAAAGATTAGTAAAATAAAGTTGTAAAATATTTTTACACTTTACCTTGTACTAAAAGGTCAAGATGTGTCATAAATAATGATTACAAACGTACTGACCCATACAATTAGTTATAGCTTACTTCTCACATTACTATACATTTGTGTTAGTTGCATCACTCAGACTCCAACTTGAAAAATGAATATATTGAAAGCAAAGAGCCTTTAAAAAGTCATAACAATAAAAAAGAAATACGCCAAAATACAAATGCTAATTTAATTTTGAAAGTTTTTCATGATGGCTTATTTCCTCAACTAACAGTGTAAATTACAATTATTTCTCTGATTTGCCAAATAAATAAATACAAAAAAAAAAATAAATAAATAAAATATATATATATATTAGTATACAAATAATAAATTATCATTATTTCTTGTTGTAACATATGGCCAAACAAGTTACATGTATGTAAATTAAACAGAAGTCCAGCATGGAATATTCATGAGGGCGATAAGTAATATTATTATAATATTTGTTCACTGAGAAACTGTTAATAATTATCTGTAGTCTTTTATAATTTAAGATAAACTTAAGCAAACAGAAAAGAAGAAAAAATGCTGTACAGAAACCCTCCCCGTTTTCCAGGTAGAGATACAGCATTGTCGTCCACTGATTTGAGCAACCTGTACTTCAGGTTTGACAAGCCCATACTGTAAACAAAAGACTTAAACTGCAGAAGGGAAGATAAAGTCGCTGAATGACATCATTATTTGTGTACCACAGTAATATGTTACAATAAGATATCTGAGGTCTGCAGTACTGTCAGGACCAAATGCATTGTTAATCAGACTGCCAGTTCAAATCAGAGATACAAAAAGTCAACACATGTACCTAAATTAAGACTAGTCCTCTGTTTTATCAGATCATTGCCGTCTCCCAAGTGTGGTGGGACATTGCCGTGCTGCCTTCCCACGATTTTATTATGATGTCACCGATCAGACCTGTAAGCAGTTCATCTATGGGGGCTGTGGAGGCAACGGTAACAACTTTAAGTCCCAGGAGGAATGTGAGGCTTCCTGCAGTGGGGTGAAAGGTAAATACCAGACAATATTTAGTGAGTGTTAATATTTCAGTTTTATGCAAACCTTTATTATGTGCTAATAGGTTCTTTGACCCTAATGTCACTAGATTTATAATCCTGATTGCAGTTGTGATAGGTATGAGATATTGACCTGCTGATATGCTTTTATAGCAATAGCTCAAAAATCTAGTGTATATGATCGTCTACGCTCACCAAGGTTGCATTTATTTCATTAAAAATACAATAAAAAAGCAATATTGTAAAATAATAATATAATGTAAAATACCTGTTTTCTATTTGGGTATATTTATTAATGTAATGTATTTTTTTAATACAAAGCTGAATTTTCAGCAGCCATTACTCCAGTCTTCAGCATTGCGTGACTCTTTAGAAATATTTGTAATATGCTAATCTGCCGCTCAAGATGTTATATTATAATATTATAATTAGCAATATAATTGTATCGTACTGATTAATATTTTTAATAGCAAAAATCGTGACACACATTTTCAGGATTCTTTGATGAATAGAAAGTTTTTGAACATTTGATCAATTTAATGTGTTCTTTCTTTTTTTCTTTTTTATTAATTTGCCTGCTATTTACAGATTTGGACTGCTTTATAGCTAAGCTTTTGCGTTAAGCCCTTTTCATTGTTAGGGCATCACAGCTGAGACATGTAAAGTTAGTCTATTTAAGTGCAAGGACAAAAACAGAGCATTAGATGACAGACAAAAGGAATCCTCTGTAAGGTGTGGTTTGAAGTCATTAGATTTGTTTTAGCACACTGAGTATTGTAGAATATGATTCAAAGGATCATCAGACCTCACTTTCATGATCGTATCATTTTTTTGGATCACTATGTTTATGCTCCACACAGTGTGTCAGCAGTCTAGTTAGGATGCAGTATGCAAAATAAATGCAAATCAACAAACACATCCTGAGGCCAGCTGCCTTTTGCATCTTAGTTAATGTTTGCATTGGCTTACATTGGGATAAATTTAGTGCACTGAAAGAAAAAACATTGTGTTTTATTGAGAATATGGGGTTTAAATCTCAAATCACATACATGCTGGTATGTGAGGCCCATTACAATCACAGTAAAAATCACCCAGAAAGGTTTTTGGAGCATATCGGTCTGTCATCTGACATGTCTGTGGTGATGAAAACAGAGGTTTAGAGAAAGAGACCAAAATATAAGCTGTGGAAAACCATACAACTTTTATTACAGACTTTCTCCAGTGAAAGTGGGCACAAATCCATTACCCACATTGTAGTTTGTGGTTGGCTGTATACTCGGTATGGTCAGTCTGCTGGTTCACGTCCTGCTATATTTGAATGGTGTCGAGTTGATTTCCTCTTCGAGCCAGCCAGGTAACTTGACATGCGGCCTGTATTATTATATTACTTTCAGCAAATTCTCAAAGCTAAGCGTATAGTTGTTTTAATTTTATGGGCTGAAATCAAAACTATTTCAGTCAAAGTCAATTAGGTCTATTTCTCTACAATTTGGACAACTTCAGTGAGTTTCAGTGGGTTTATGCTGAATGTCTTTACAAATTGGTTTCATCTTACTCTGGGTTGTTGAATAACCGGTTTGGTGACCTCTACACAGATGGATTACCTGTCCTCCACAAAGGCATGACAAACACATTAGCTGTCACTGTTTTTCTTTAACCTCTTTCCTCTCAAGCATTGTGTATTTAGTCTGAGAAGGAAAGAGGAAAGGAATTTTCTACAAGGGGTCAATGGGCTTTGTGCCTGCTGTGTCCGAATTACCTTTGGTGATCCGTGGAATTGCCAGTTTTATGAGATGAAATGACGTTTAAATGGAAAAAGATGCCATCTGCTTCTAATTGAGATGCTTGGGCAAAATACTATCATTGTATTCAGGAAATCATATGAAGGATTTTATTTATAACACTCTGTCTGGACTGTTTTGTGTTATGCAACTTTGTGTGCGTGTGTGTGAGGGTGTGTTACAAATTGTGCAACAGTGTCCATGTTACTTGTGCTTTTTAATAGAACATTCCTTACTGTTCGTTTTTTCAGTAATAGAAAACATGGAAAGGTTTAGTTTAATTTTATTTTATTTTGATACCGGATTTTGAATGGTAGTGTAATATAAGTTTATTTTTTAAAAGACATTAATACTTTTATTGCGTTCAACTGATCAGAAGTGACAGTGACTTCTGAGTTTTCTGTTTATCAATTCCACACGCACACAAAACTATTAAGCAGCACAGCTATTTCTAACACTGATAACATAAAATGTTTATTAGGCACTACATTAAAATGTTAAACTGATTTTGAAGGATCATGTGACACTAAAGTAATAATTTTTTAAAATGTAGTATATTCAATAAATTATATTGTAATAATATTTCACAGTATTACTGTTCGTACTGTATTTTTTATTATTAAATGTAGGATTGGTTTTAAAACATTTAAAAACAAATCCAAGGAGCACCAACTTTTAAATAGTAGTGTATGTCTCTATATAGTTACGTATACACAGTATAGTCACCTAAAGTGTCTCTCTGCTCTCTTCAGTTGCTGCGATCGAGGACTCTCATTCCGTCGCCCAACGCAGCAGAATGTCTGTACCTGAAAACAACATCGGTAAATAAATCTGTCTGCTATCAAGATTATTATGATAAAGCTTAACTGACTCAATCTTTTGTAAATAGTAAATCGTTAGCTCAACTTGTGTCAAAGCTCCCAACAATCATGATCAACTAATATTATATAATAAAAATGTCTGAGGGGTCCAGGACCCAGGCACTGCCTAAATCTGATAATTGGTAATAATTAGAAATGGTTCTTGAGCAAATCAGCCTATTAGAATGATTTCTGCAGAACACTGAAAATAAAAGTAATTGCTTCTAAAAACATAATTTACATAGTAATTTTGAATACTAAGATTCCTGAGATTGTATCGACTTTAAAATGGATAATAGACACTTAAGTATTTAGTGTTTAGTAATATCTATTTTACTTGTGACCAGTGTCGGGGGTAATGCATTACAAGTAACACGAGTTACGTAATCATATGACTTTTTCCAAGTAGCTAGTAAAGTAACGCATTCCTTTTTCATTTTAGAGTAATATAGCTGAGTTAGTTTCGCAAAAAAATAATGCCAGTTACTTTGTTTTCTTATTTATTGACTGACGAGTCTCCTGACATGTTGGGAGAAATCAGAAATACAGAGTATTGTGCGCGGTGTGTGAAACAGTGTGTGCATTAATTCATCTCACTCTTAAAAAACAGATGTAGTATTCATCAAAATGAATTAAAATAAACTCCGAATACGATGCGACCCTGCAAAAATTAATTTTAATAAATGTATGTAATCTCATTTTATTAACCAATATCTTTGCTGCTGACCTTTGATGATCCAGTCCAACCATACTTAAAAGCAAAAAAGACAAAAATGAACTATTGTGCTTTATTGGTTTTTTTTATTGCTGAAGAGTATTGAACTTTATTGTCCTGTATTCTACTTTACAGATGTGAATTTACTTTTTCTTCAGCCTGAGGTTTATTCGTAACACTTTTTGGTGTACTTTTACATTTGCTATAAATAGAACTACTTATATTAAAAACAAACACTCAAGCTCTGCCCAAAATTAAAAAGTAACGCAAAAGTTACTTTTTTAGGAAGTAACGCAATATTGTAATGCATTACCTTTAAAAGTAACTTTCCCCAACACTGCTTGTGACAGATAAAAGGATACATATTCTGTTTCTCACTCCTCAGATGTTCAACCTCTTCCTGAAATGACATTGGATGAATTCCAAGGTAATTTAGCTTTATTTTTTACTATTTAAATAAAGCAGGTTTTACATTGTAAACAAGCAGAGTACAGCTGAACACTATTTGTTCTAATGTCGTCTTCCCGTCGTATCAGAGAAGTGCCAGGCTCCCGCAGAGACGGGACGCTGCAGAGCCTCCATTAGACGTTATTACTACAACAATGGCATTTGCCAACCGTTCACCTTTGGAGGCTGTGGTGGAAACAAGAACAATTATGAAACTGAGGAATCTTGCATGACAACGTGCACAGGTACTACTGCGTGTGACTGTTCATTTCCCGATTGCTTTACATTACTATGAAATTCTAACTCTTTGTGTTTGCATCACAGTGAAGGTCATTCCCAGTTCTCCTAAGAGCTTGAACGGTAAAATGCTAATTATCCATGTCAGATTCTATTTGAGCTGTTATGAATTTCTTTATTTTAAACATATTGCTAATAATGGAATGGTGAATGTTCATACAATATAACCAAATTTTCTTTGTCCTGTAACTTAATACAGATCCCTGTGCTGCACCATACGACTCTGGCCGGTGCCGTGCAGCCTTCCTGAAGTTTTACTTTGAGCCCAGCACTCAGTCTTGTAAGTCCTTTCTCTATGGAGGCTGCCACGGAAACCTCAACCGCTACGACAGTGAGGAAGAGTGCATGGCAGCTTGCTCCAGGGAAGACGGTAAGAGGACAAGGAATTCTCCTTCCGTTTTTACCGTTTTAAGTATGTATCTTTGTTTTGCTAGTAGCTTACATTTTTATATTTCTTTTTCTATAGGCCGTTTTGATGGACATGGACACAAACGTAGCCGCTGGACTCCAGGTAAAGCATTGTTAAATGCAGGTGTATTCAAATTAATTGAATTGATCTTTGTTCTTTTTTGCCACGTGAAAATACCCACGAAAGCTGACATGGTGTTAAAACACCAAACAAACATCCAACCAGTTATAAAATAGAAGTGCTGTCAAACGATTAATCGCATCTAAAATTAAAGTCTTTGTTTACATAATATATGTTTGGGTACTGTGTATATTTATAATGTGTATATATATATTCTTAAATTATATAATAAACATTCAATTACATAACAAAAAAAAAAAGATAATTACATAATAAATACACACAGTATACTGTCACGCCGTCAACAGACACAGCCACTTACACACGATCACCGGACTACTAATCACCTACACCTGCACCCACTCACCTGAGTATTATCTTTGTTGTCGTCTTGTTGAATCCCGTTGTGGACCGGTTACGTTGTGAAATAAACAAACCTGCTTGATTTGAAACCTTGTGTCTGTCCCCTACTCTGAGCATGACACATACACACATATGTAAACATCCACTTTTATTTTGGATGCGATTAATCATTTGACAGCGCTATACAGTAAAATATAATTTCTATATATCCAGTACTTATAATTTATATGCCCATATGTCCAAATGTTCAAAAGTTGGCTTAGATTAACTCAGTTTAGCTTGTTTTTATTTAGCAAGAACACATTAAAATGATCAAAAGTGACAGTAAAAATATGTATGACAATTATTTTTATTTGAAATAAATGCTGTTCATCAAAGAATCAAGAAAATAAAGGTATCATGTTTCGCACAAAAATATTAAGCAGCATAATTGTTTTTAACACTGATGATGATAATAATAAATATTTTTTTGCGCAGCTGATTTCTGTAATATCGTGTGACAGTATCACTGTTTTTACAGTAATACAGTAAAACAAAAACAGTTATATATATTTTTATTACAAAATATGTCTTGTGTCCCTCACTCGCAGCCTTCTTCCTAGTGGCCACCCTGGCCATCATGTCTGCCCTACTTCTGGTAGGTTTGATCCTGATCGCTGTGCGCAGAAACTCCCACAGGAGTCTGGTCCTATGGGACGATAAGGAGGACTTACTGACTGCAGAGGAGCAGGTGTCCTATGAGATACTGCCCAAAGAAGGCTCAAACTAAAGCCAGAGGCCTTTTAGTGTCTGGTACGAAACATCCACCTCATGACACTCCAACATTCAGCTAAATAAAACTAAGTTACATTAAAGTTTGAAGTTAAGAATAAAGTTTGTTTTACTACTGTTTAAATGAGATATTCTACACCGGCTTTTAACTGTAAAAGTGGGATGTTTTGCACTATGATTTGGTGAATTGGTTGAAATACTTCTATTGCCTTCTTTGTCATCTGTCACTTTTTATGGTTGTAATCCTACAAAGTAGAAGTAAATCAGCTTTCAGGGATGTATTTATTGTCACAAGCATATAATAAATAATGAAGTGGTATCCCATATTTTTTACTTCACTTATTTAGATTTATAAATCAAAATAATTGATTGAGTTGATTCTTAAAGACTTTTAACACTCATGTTACATTTTTAGTACGAATGATTCTGTGTAAGTCATTAAATCATTGCTAGCCTTGTTCTTTGATTGTAAGCATATAAAAAATGCAGCAGATAAGAGAAAATAAGAATGCATACATGAGAAAATACAACAGAACAGAAAATGTTTTTATACATATGAACACAGATCCTGTAGTAGCAACTGTACATTTTGATTCTGCCCATTAATGAGCGGCCTGTCACTGTGATCTTTAACTGTTTAATTCATATCAACCTGTACGTTTTTCAAAAACACTGTTATTTTGGAATCTTCAATAAAAGGAAATTAAGTTCTTTTTTGACTTTTTCTTCATATGTTGTTGTGCCAAGAATCAATAGGGCAGACCGGTGCAAGTCACTCAAGGAAGTTGTCAGTATATTTATTTAAATCCAACATCGTCTGTTGGTTTCAAACTCCATTACTGTCAGAATTTAGGATTCCTTTGGGTTTCAGCCTTCATACTAAAATGCCATTGTCTTTATAGCTCTTGGGTAAATAAGTGAATACAATTAAACCATTAGAGTAAGAGTTAACTATATAATGAAGGTAGATTATACCCGGAAGGTCATGACATTTTTCATGAATGTCAGGGGCAGGTTGTCATGTGTTTATATATTGTAATGTTTTTCTGCATGTTACCTTTTCCATTTTATCTGTTGAAGCTGAATTGATTAGTTTTTCCTTATTGCTTTACTGTTTAAAAAATGCTTAAAATATTAAATGAATAATTTCTTAGACATCGTGGAGTAAGGGATGCTGAAAACTTGGTTTTGCTATCACAATAAATAACATTTAAACTATATTTCTCATAGATAGATAGATGCCCTTATATCTTATACTCCATGGTATATCTGTTGTTCAGTCAGATGGGACTTTTTTCTGGAGGGTTACTGTTAAAATGAAAACTTGTTTCTATTTATCCGACAAATAGAGTTCAATAACTTTATTTATTGGATGTCTATTTCTGATTAGGTTCATATTTTCGGGTTCATAAACATTTGTTAGAGCAAGATATTCAATAAAATATCTCCATAGCTGTCATTTAAATTCACATCCGAATCGCCACTAGGGGGCGATGTTGGATTTAATGTTGGCACATGTTTTTAGGAATACAAGGAAATGCCGTCAGTTCGTTATTTTGGTCTTGTTTAAATTAATATCACATGTACCACACTCCAATCATGAAAGTGTGTTTTAGAAGTCAGTCTATTACTCTGAATGAAAACTGTGAATAAGGAGTCACAGACATGAGCACTGTGAAAAAAAGAATAAACCCCCTTAGTATCTAGTAAAAAAAATCCAAATTGAACTAAAATGTCTTTAAATGATCATTCTATCATGTTTCTGAATAGTTGTTACTCTATGGAGCATGGTCGTAGTGAAACTTAAGAGCAAGTCTTATACACAGAGCAGCATTTGGAAAGTAGGTTCTGTCTTTGTCTCAGTAAGCGTAGAGCTCTGAAATTAGGTCATAAAGACCGAGCGATTAGCTCATTTCCCAGTCATGTAAAATCACCCCCTCCACTCACACAGAACAGGCAAAAGAGGAAGGCAGGAGAGCATTACAAAACGTTTGGCTAACATGGCCAGTTTACAACAAAGTCTTTGTGTCAAGCAGTACAAATTTACCAGGAAGAAACGGACTAGGCTAGGATCGATGCAATTGACACTGAAGGAAATAAATCAAAAGGTCTTCATGGAGGTGTTTTAGAAAACCTGAGAAAGTGGGAGGAATGAGGGGGTCGTGGCTCACACTTAGATCACCAAAATGCAGTGTGGGAAACGCAGCATGTTTACAGAGCCCCATCCGTCTACTGTGGGGCTCCAGGATGTTGTAAGGGCCCTTTGTGTTTGAGTGTGTATCTGAGCCTTGGCCTGTGTAACCCCTGCATGTTGTCAGTGCCCGTGGTCATCTGGTTTCCATCCTGCGTAAGTGTAATTGTGCTTATTTAGTGTGACACCCCTCCTTTCTCCTCGACTCCTTCCTCACCCATCACACCAGCTGCCCGACTAACTGCAGAGATGCTCAGCATTCCATGAATGTGAGAGCTCCAAGCTTCCAAATGCACCCAAACACGCAATCTTCCTGAGTCCAAGTAATTAAAAGTTTCGAAAAGACATTTCTAAACAGATTGTTAAATCATAGTAACGTTTGTCTGCAAGTAATTGTTAAACTGTGGAGGGACATTTTTATTCTAGACTGTGTAACCAACAGAAAAAATATATAATCTACTTTGTCAGCAGCTTTAAAGTTAGCATTCTTTTGTATTTCTCTTCTGTTGTTCAAAAGTTTTCAAGGGATACGAACTGGCAGGTTAAAGTTCACCAAACGTCTAATACCCTTGTGTTTCAGTTCCGTTGTGTTATGTATTTTCTTAAAGGTAAAGTTCACCCAAAAATGAAAATTATCTTGTCTATTGTTCACCTTCCAAGCATCCTAGGTGTTCGTGATTTTCTTCTTTCAGACAAATTCATTTAGAGTTATAATAAAAATTGTGAAGACCCTTCTAAGCCCTGGAATGGATTTGAACGGGTGATAGCCGTTACACTTTGGTAGACGCACGTGCATTTGTGATATAACGTCCCTCATATGGCTCCGGGGGGATGAATAAAGTCCTGCTGTAGCGAATTCATGTGTTTTTGTATGATAAATATCTATATTTCAAACTTAATAAGCACTTTTCTATTACATCTGCTGTCTGTGGAAACCGGATGCAGTCCCGGGATGTTTTTTTTACGAATACGTGCACTTTATTTCATGGCTTGGAGGTGTCTGGACAATTTTTATTATATCTGTGATTGGATTCGTCTGAAATAAGAAAGTAACATACACCTAGGATGCTTCAAAGGTGAATAAATGACAGGATCATTCCTTTAAGTTGGACCACAAAACCTTGACCTCTCTACCTATTCTCTCTTGAAACTCTATACCTCACTGGCCATCTGTGGTTTAAACATAAAATGACATGAAACCTGAAGTTTTTTTATTCCCTGGGACTCATCTGACATTCCCTCTATTCTCATGGCACCCCCAAACAGTACGTAACGTGAATCCAGGTCTACACCAACACCACCAGCATCACCCAATGCCTCGTACAGGCCTACATTGTTCGTAATCAGCAATGGTGTGCACCAGGGATCTGTCCTCTCTCCACTTCTCTTCATCCTTTGAATGGACATGACACATACATGGTGGATACTCAGGTGCTTCAGCCCTGGTCATTTCTTATAATAAGATTCCTTTTGTGTTTTGGTTTTGTTTTGTGTTTGTTATGATATGACAGTGGAGAGCATACAGGAAGTGAAGTGAGAGAAAGAGGGGGGTGTGATCAGGAAAAGACCTCAAGCTTGGATTTGAACTCTGGATGCTTATAACGCAATGACGTTATATGTCTTTAAGCCAACTTGGCTGCATTTCTATTCGATATCTTCCAAGTAGACAAAAACAAGTTACTCCGCTGCTCCCTTTGCCTCACGCAACTCAGCGGTGTCATGAACGAAGATGACCAAAGGCGCATGGGCGTTCCACTCGTAGTCAACAAGATGTGCACGCCATCAGAAACACTGATGATACACACTACTTAAATGTGGCTTGTTTGTCTGGTGGAGGACGTAAGCACAGTCAATATTGCCATTGACAATGCAAACAGGCATACAAACAAGTGAACCCTGTGATAACACAGGACACACATTAGGATGAAGAAGTCACCAACAATTCGCAAATCGTAAATTACAAAGCAACATAAGATTGTGTTGGAAGTTTTCTTCCAAATCCAACCTGAATGCTCATGATATAGATCATTACTGTTGGACTGTGGGCCTACAATAATACTTCAAGAGAACAGTTTTTTAACAGATTATTTTGTGCCACTTGGTTTGTTATTGTATGTAATAAACAAGGTTGAGTATCATTGGGTTTTTTATGATGCCATTGACAAATCGATACTTAATTCATGAATATGGAAAACATTACCTAGATTTTTTTATTATTATTTCTATTACTTAAATATAATCCTAAAATTTAAAACAATAAAATTTTTGCTAAATTCTGTGTTATTTAAAATGATTTAACTGTCCAAGTATGTGGACACCATGCAACAAAGGGGCAAAAAAATGGCACTTAAAACCACAGTTGATAATATAGAATATTTTGTTAAATTAAAATAATAATTAAAAAAAAAAAACCTTTAAAACCAAACCATATATTTTAAGTTATATAAGTAAATATATAAATATAAATAAATACAATACACTAAAATAGCAGTTATGATTAGTAATTACTAAGAACTAATAACTAATTGCTACTAACTAATTGTAAAGACTGGGCAGAGTCAATCGGATCCCTTTGCATTGTTTTATTGAAACAATAAACAAACAGGGTCAAATCATGGGCTTTCAGGCTATCAGAGGTAATACAAGACAGAGTCAAGTTCCAGGCACAGTTCAGGGCAGGCGGCAAGTTTCGTGGTCGAGAAAACAAAGCAGGGTCATACACAGGGAAATCTGGCAAGGTAAAAAAATGCTCGGAATTACTGCATGGGGACAAACAAGACTTCGCAATGAACCAGTAAAAGTTCGCTGTATAAATAGGGGTCTGTGAAGGGAATTTTGAGCTTATTCGGCCCAGGTCAGAAACTTGCTCCAATCAGCCTGATTGTTATGACAGGAGGTTCTTAGATATTTGGTCAGTTCTTGGTTTTGTCTTTCCGCTTGACCGTTCGATTGAGGATGATAGCCTGATGTTAGACTGACATTGATATTGAGGTACAGAAAGCTTGCCATACCCGTGATGTAAACTGAGGCCCCCTATCCATCACAATGTCATCAGGTAAGCCGTAATATCGGAACAGCTGATCTACCAGAACCTCCGCAGTCTCCCAGGCAGTAGGTAGTTTCCACAGGGGTACGAAGCGACAGGCCTTGGAGAATCTATCAACAATGGTCAGTATTGTGGTATAGTGGTTTGAAGGTGGTAAGTCTGTCACGAAATCCATTGCTATATGGGACCAGGGTCGTTGTGGGATGGCGAGAGGTTGTAGGAGCCCGGCTGGAAGTTATCGTTGTGACTTGACGATGCTGCAGGTGTTGCATGCCTGGAAGAATCAATGGGTATCTGTGGTGAGTGTGGGCCACCAGAATCGATTATGTACAAGGTCTAAGGTGGCTGTTATTCCCAGATGACCAGAGCTTGGGGAGTCGTGGACTAGATGGAGGACCTGCTGCCGGTGAGTTTCAGGTGCGTACAGTTTCCCTTCTGGACAGTCAGCTGGTGGAGGATCATGAAGGTGAGTCTCTTCAATTTCAGTTACAATGTCCCAACGGACAGGAGCAATTAGGACAGCTTGGGGTAAGATGCGTTCTGGTTCTTGTACTTGTGCCTGATTTTCGTGGATGCGGGAAAGGGCGTCCGCCTTACCATTTTTGGCCCCAGGGCGGTAGGTTATCTTGAACTGGAATCGAGAGAAAAACAATGACCATCTTGCTTGTCGGGCATCAACTTCAACGACAAACTCCCTGCTGGGGTCTGTGTGCTTGAGGATGGGTGCCGTGGTGAATCGGTCTTTTAGTTCTTGAAAAGCTTGCAGAGCTTCCTGTGTCCAGTGTAGAGTGTGTGTTCCCCATCGGGTCATGGCTGTAAGAGGTGATGCTACCTGGCTGAATCCACGGGTAAAACGTTGAGAACCCCAAAAACCTTTGTAACTCTTTCAAAGTTCTTGGTTGAGGCCAGTTAACAATTGCCTGGACCTTGACATCGTCCATAGTCACCCCCTCGTTACTGATGATGTAGCCTAAGAAAGCAACCTTGCTCTGATGGAACTCACACTTGGAAAGTTTCACATACAACTGATGAGAGATGAGACGTTTCAGAACCGTTCGGACATGCCGGATGTGTGAAGTATAGTCATTGGAATCAAATTATAAGCACTTCGGAGGTCCAATTTGGTGAAATACTTGGCTTGGCGCAGGGCCTCGAGGGCTGGAGGAATGAGAGGTAATGGATATCTGTATTTGACTGTGATGTCGTTTAAATTTCTGTAATCTATGCAGGGTCTGAGTGAGCCGTCTTTCTTTTTGAAAAAGAAGAATCCCGCCGAAGCAGGTGAGGTTGAGGGATGAATAAACCCTTTGTCCAACTCCTCCTTGATGTACTGGTTCATGGCCTTGGTTTCAGGTAAGGATAGAGGGAAAATTCGCCCCCTGGTGGGAAATGTTCCAGGCTGTAGTTCAATGGCCCAATCATGGTGACGGTGAGGTGGAAGATGGGTAGCTTGTTCCTTGCTGAAGGCTACTTGGAGGTCATTATATTCAGCTGGTAACGTGATGTCTCCTTCCATCATAGGTGCTGAGTGAACGGTGCTCAATTTAGTGGATGAGATTGCCGTGAGGCAGGTCTGGTGACAGGGTGCTGACCACTGGGTTATCTCCTTGGTATCCCAGGAAATCGTTGGGTTGTGGCGCTCTAGCCAGGGCATGCCAAGGATGAGTTGGTGTGTAGGAGAGTGGATGACATAGAATTTTATCTTTTCTTGATGCAGGGAGCCAACCCACAGGAGAAGTTCCTCGGTCATGTGAGTGATCTGGCCAGCGCCTAGAGGGCGCCCATCTAGGGCTTCCACTGCCACCCGGGAATGACATGAAATCAAAGGACACACTCGTAACACTAATACTAACAACAGCATTTCAGTACCCAACATGAGTGATGTCAAACAATTGTAAAGAGTGGCTTGTCAACATTAATGCATTTATTGTATCCAATTTAATTCATTATAATAACCAAATGCAAATTACTTATGCTCACAATGTTACCATAATTGACAACATGTAGTTAGACGACCATAGATGAGCATCTACAGGGGCAAATTACCTACCCCCGCCTCTAAACCTACCCGATACTGGGGTTTAGACAAATCGTACAATGTGATTGAAGTTGCACGAATTTGTACGAATTAGCACAAACTTTCCAACTTTTACAAATACGTACGAATAATGAAAAAATATGGTTTTCTCACCTGTAGTGAGTTGGTTGTTTGAATGTGTTGTTTACCCTAGTACCCTAGTAAAACTCTCAGGCCCTTTCACCCCTGCATCAGTTCCTCCACTGCAGCCCTCAGCACCTCAGAGGCCTGTCACCATGTTTTTAGGTGCCTGATAACAGACCACACTGAAAAACACCAGAAGACCAACACAACCCACATCTGACTCAAAACAGAGATAGAGAGAGAATGACACAGGAGAAAGACACTAAGAAGACATGGATCTGGAAAGACAGGGTTAAGATAAATGACACGGGAGAAGAAGAAAGAGTGCAGTGGGGTGAGAGGCAGCCACTGCTGGTGATGTCATGGCTTTGGCTCTCTAGAGCGTGGAGAGGGCCGGGCCTGAGAGCAGTGCTGGGGGGGGCGTGGATTGGGTCTTGGCGGAAAGGGGGACTGTAATTTGAGTGACCCCCATCTCAAATTGAAAGCAGTTGTTAATTCTCTCGAGGGTAAAGTTTAGCAATCCAGACTCAGCTCATGTTTCCCACGACACAGTCCGACCTCCCTCCTCACTCCGTCCCGATGTCCATTCTTTCTCTCGTTCCTTCCTCAAGTCACCAGTCTCCGTGCCTATAAATGGGAAGTCTGGTGGCAGTTTTGAGGAACGGCCTGCACTGAAAAAGGCAATAAGGACTTAATAGCGTCCATGCTTATTAAAAGAAATCGGGAGATTATGAAATGCCTCTGAAATGGAAAATAGTTGAGGCAGATAATTTAAGAGATGGTTGGGTGGCTAGACCGCACCCGCCTCGTTTTTCTTTTTTACTTTCTTTATCATTCTATCAGAGTCTTTATCTTTCTTAGGCAGACAAAAGCCTTTTCTTTTTTAGCATCTGGGTCAACAATATGGCACTTATTTATTTTTTGTATAGATTTAATCATTTAACCAAATGTATTTTGCATGCAATTATTTAAATGTGTTTTTGATTCATGAATTTATGTTGCTATTTTTCAAGGAACATGTCCTAAAACCTAATTAGTCAAGCTTGTCATTTTGCCATATATGTAGCATACCACTAATCTAAGTTTACCAAGTGCAACATCTTTGTTGACTGGAACAACATTGTGATTAACCTATCAGATTTGAAGAAACAGTTCACAATTTTTGTGAAGTTTAGGCTTACAAGCAGTGTTTGGTGCTGCAGTAGTTTCGGTAACACTTTACAATAACAGTAAATGAAATATCATGTACTAATACATGAATTAACTTATGATGAGTTAAGACATCTATTAATCAAGAACTAACTTAACTACGACAGGACTCATGAATTACTCGCCTTACTACATGTCATTTACTGCGTGTTAGTTAATGTATTAATAACAATTTGTGGTAATCTAAATCAAACATGCTTTAATGTCACAAAATTGTTTATAGTTCAAATTGACGTACCTCTGTCATAACCCATGTCGACAAACAAATTGAAACCACAAAACCCAGAGCACACACATACATTTTTTACTTTTTGTTTTGAAAAGGTTTTGAAAATGAAAACTCATAAATCATGGTGTGTGTCAAGTGTGCCCTTTTGCTTAAATCTTACACCACATGATATTTTAAATATATCGTTAGATATCGTTAAATGTAAACTATTCCTTTAAAATGGATAAATGTTTTCAAACCCATAAGAAATGTGTTTTAATGAGTTTTAAACTACACTCGACTATCTTTTCTGTAAGGGGTGCAGACGTGGTGGTGTTTTAGCGGGGAAGTTCACAATCCAAGTCTGATAAGAGAAATTAGAGGTCTAATGTCATCCGAGTTTCCCAATGCGTCCACCCGCTTATTATGAATGTTGTTGTTTCATCAAAGTTCTGGCGAGCCTAAATCATCCATTCAATTATGTTGTTGATTAACCGAGCACACCTGACCCATAGATTTATTTGGAAAACACTGGCATATCGTCTAATTGATGCCTGAAGATTCTCCTTTTGGAAAACGATGATGTTGGGGTAGGTAAAAATACGGCATTCACCAAAATATCTGTAATCTTTTTGGCAGTACAACTGATTGCTGAATGTAAGCCTTGCCCAAGTAAACACAAGCACACAGAACCGATGGGAGCCTCTGCATTGTCTCAGATGACACATTGCCAGCATAAAACTAACTGTTGACTAAACGCTTCCAGACCACAGCTGTAAGGTTTTTTCTCGGTTGTATCTATTGTTACGATCTCAGTCCAGAATACCAGTTAGGTAAAATGTGTGCGGTAGACTTTATGATGGCCAAGTATGTGTGTGGCAGACTTTATAAGCAATGAATCGTATTTATGGTTCAATAAGAATTACAAGCTTGTGCCATACAAAAATTATGCAGAAAGGAGAGGCTTCGGTTTGATGTCAGACACGAGGAGTTGTTTAAGGTCATCAGTTTGAGTCTGAAACCTCACTTTCTCCCTCCTTTCCTCTCTACATAAGCACCATTGTGTTTTTGCATGATAAAATCAGGAGGAAGGAATGTTTGGGGCTGATTCAAAAATGTAAATAGCATTTTAATTTACAAAGATGTGTTATATGTTGACTTGGAGAAACAAGCTTTGTGTGTCTAGAACATCGGTTTGTTGCGTAAGAATATGTTTGAGACTGATAAGCTGTAAAAACCTCTTTACGTGTGAAATATCTTGACAGCTTCACATACTGCAGCTCTGAAGGGAGTAGATGAATGCTTTGTTATTTAATGGCACTAATTGAGGGTCGTGGTGCGATTCATTTTCCCCCAGTCCTGTGCGTGCTCACCTTTGTGCTGGGTGGGTTGTTTGGTTTTATTAGTCAGGCTGTGTTCACAGCTATTTGGATTCAAGCCCTCGGAGACACCGTCTGGGTCTGTAACATCACAAAAGGAGCATGATGGAGTGTTTTGGTGTGAATCAGTGACACACAGAAGGTCAGAGTCTCTTGGATGCATTTATCATCTGAACTTTTTCACTCTGCTGTTGAGGAAAAAAAATTGCACAGCTGCTGATAGTCTCAGCTGGAATGTCTTTGGAGTTAAACCTGATCAGCAATCGTTCCCATGTTTGGTGATTGAGGCTCTCTTGGGAAAGAGGTCATGACTGGTACGGCCGGCCCTCGACAGTCTTCAGAAAGAACATATCTGTTTTGTGAAGGGCTAGTGTTTACTATTTTGAATTACACTGTACAAAAAAAAAAATCAAGCTGTATTATTTTTTTAGTAAGTAAGTGTTTAATTTAGCTTAATATTGTTTTAGAATTATTTATTTTAATTTGACATTTGATTAGCTTTTCATTAAACTCACAAGCCCCAGTTTTATTTTTATTTATTTATTTATTGCAAAACCTTGATATAGTGTCACGTTTAATGCATGTCATGTTGTTTATGACTTTTTTTTAGCAGTTACAAGATATTTAAATACATGTGATAAACGAGTTAGGTTAAAAGTAATCTAAAAAGTCATCAAAACGTAGTGTGTAACTATGTAGTATGTAATGGATTACATTACTAATTTTTGTCATGTCATTTCGAATCCGCAACAGACTACGATATGAGTAATCTACCAAGCTCTGGATGTATCTAACTATTTTACAGTATGTGGGTAGCACAGACGTTAATGGAATGTGCCATTTGACATGTTTCCGAGATGGCTGTGGATAACATGCTCAGTAATGAGCTGAAAATAATGTGAAAGAAACATAAAAACTTTCCCTTTCCGCTCTGATCAAATTGTAATGTTGAGTGAGAGAAAGTAAGAGAACATTTCTGTTATGTTGCACATTTTGAAGTGTTTTCACTTTCAAGATCTGCATCCAAATGATGATGTACTTTTCGGTACATTCCAGTAAGAAGACTGTTGCCCGCCAAACAATCAAAACTCATGCAACTCTCATGCAGCCAGATATTCTCCCACAAAGTCTTCCTGTACAGTTTAATTACTTGTTAGAGGATATGACCTCATTCGCTGAGAATTCTTCTCTGAGAATATTTCGGATGTAGAGCAATCTAATTTACAAAGCATCAGCCTTTTTAGTGGGCAGCATATCAGACACCAAAAATAGCTACTTGAGTCAAGTCTGGTAAAGAGTAGGCTAGAAATGTCTGCTTATAGATGAACGTCTTGAGGGTGGAGATCTGGATTGAACAACACAGAAGATAATTGGCAAAGGTCTTGTAGAGCTCTGGGTGGCCAGTGACTGTAGGCTTCCTCGCAGCTGCCCTTACAAAAGAAGGCTTTTGGGATTATGGGTGGACAAATAGGAGATGTGAAATATTAGAGCCCACCAAAGATGCCTGTTGTATCCTTTTGAAGACTGGGCTAAATGTTTTTAAAGCAATAGACCGGGTTCAATGCAAATCAACTTTAGTTGGCAGCATTTGTGGTATAATTTAGAATAAATTTCCACTTGTCCATACACTTTTATTTCATTTTAAAGCAAACATTTTCAATGGAATTCAATGGTGTTTTTGCCTTTAACTTGAAAGGACAGTGCAGAGAGGACGAAAGCAAAGCTTATCTTTTATATTTTTTATCTCTATCGTTTATCTTTAAAATAGTCCATGTGACATCAATGGTTTGACTTTTATTTTATCAAGTCACAAAACAATTCAACAATTTCTTCTCTTCCTTGTCAGTTTTTAATGCACATTCAGGAGATGCATTTTAGTTTTCATCAAAAATATGGGTCATTCCTGGTATCTGGTAACATTTTGGCTTCGTAATTTTAGGAGAAAAAGTTAGGTATTTTTCATGTTTTTAGCATTCTACCAAAATAGTGACACATACTTGCCAAGCTCTGCATTGTATTAGAATTTCCACCCTATTAGTTTCACATTTCACAGTCCACTGTATAAAAACCTGACAGGGTGGAATCTAACTGGGTAGAACATTTTGAGCTAAATTAGCTGTAGCTTTTTCAGTGATTGACATTTAGCTGTCTAAAAGAACTGTCAAAATAGTCACATATATATATATAAATTGTTTGATCGGACAAACATTCTCCATAATATAGGCTAACAGGGTGGAACTTTAAGAGTGGGACAAGCATGGGGAACATGCTTTGAAAAACTCAAAAAAAGTGTGAGAGTGAGAGGTGACATTTATCTCCATTTGTGCTGTTAAATTCTAACTGAAAAAATAAACAATATCACTTCTTAAAAATGATCTTCATGGAATTCTAATTTGGAAGTACATCCTAACAGGGTGGAAAATGAGGACATGGTAAATTAAGAAAATAAATATACTTTCACATGATGTATATGTATGAGCAGATGAAGTTTAGCCTAGTCCATAACATAATTTAAAAATATGGCCCATATGTTAATTTTTCCTCCAAAGATGAACTTAGCTCTTGCGGGTTTGGAACAACATGAGATGTGAGTAATTAATGACCCAATTTTCATTTTTGGGTGAACCATCCTTTTATGCTTTTATAAAAATTATAAGCTTCACGTTTTCTAATGCTTGAAAATTTGGTCACATTCATGTCTTTGTAAAGCCAAAGTATTTTAATGTTAAACAATGCGCACTACAAAATATTATGCTGTCCTGTCTGCGCTACAGTGAAAATACTCTTTTACATGGATCTTGGATCTCTTGACCATCAAGTGCTTATCAGTGCTGGCATCTGTTATTTTTGCCATCTTTTGGTAGTTTGTTGTTGTTCCACCTCATCAGATTTTTCTTCAACTGTGCAACAATATGCAGTCTAATAACTAACAAACTAATTAGTGCAAAACGAACAATCAAACAAGATGCATATTGCTTAAACATATTGTTTAAACATTTCAGGCATCAAGGAAGGAAAATGAAGGGACTCAAACAATGTTACTGCCACCAGCTGTGGGAACAGATCGCAAGCCACGCAGCACCTCCCTGTTCCCATTTGCCTCTGTAACAGGTGTTGAGCCATGGCCTGCATTTCACAGAGACTTGTGGTACATAGTGATCAAACCCGGAGCCACAGACAGAACACTGCTCTCATGCTGAGCCGTCACGTCCAGTTCAGAGATGGACAGAGACAGGATGTAGGCCCTCTGTTTACTTTCACAAAAGGCTCCAGCCATTTCCTGTGGGTCATTTTGTCACTGAAAGTAATAGTCTTGGGTTCAATGGTTTGCAGTTCAGCTGACCATCACTGTATTTCTGTTGACCTGTCCCCTCAGGAACAATAAAATTATGTGTCTTCACATGGCGGACGCCAGGAAGCAAATTATATCTTGTTTTGAAGGTGATAATTATACAAGTGAGTTGAATGAGAAGTGCTGTTTTTTGCTTCACTATGGGTTTTTTGTATGGACAACCATACATGTACAAAAATAAGTCTTTGGTCTAAACAATCAGATTGAATTATCCACAGTTTGATCAAGTTCTTCATGAAAACAAAGTCATTTTTAGTCATTAGGTGTATTTGATTTGAACTTAAACTGTCACATTTAATCAAATTTACAGTATTAAAGCTATAATCCTAGTTAAGACTACTAATCTTTGATTTACGTAGGCTGATTTGTTGTGGAAACAATGCGATGAGATTTAAGCTGAAAGTTGAGTCATCCCAACATGCAAATGACTCATGAATAAAAAAATATAAACTTTGGCTAAGAGACATGATACTTAAGAAGTTAAAAATAACAAGATCAACAATAATCATCCAGAAGCCTTAGAGAAACTTCATTAATGAACTTGTCTCACAGTCTTGTCATTTTATTGCAAATATTTTTCACATTTGTAATTATTTCTCAATTTATCTCATATTTATGACTTAATTTCTTATAAATTGCAGCTATATATTGCACAACTGCAACATTATATTTCATAATTGTAACGTATTTCATAATTACTATCATTTCACACAATTGCAATGACCAGGGGCGTAGCACCAAATTCTGGGCCCTATGCACAAGCAGTGGCCATGGGCCCCATAAGCTTGAGGTTCACAACTACCTACAACACCATTTAATACATCAATCAACTGATGTATTTACCCAAAATATTAGCTTTTACATTAGTTAACAACATTTATTGTGCTCTTAAATGTATATTTAAAGGACAATCAAATTTCACTCCTCAGGGGCCCTTCCCCCACTTGGGGCCCTGGTAATTTAGTACCACTTTTCACCCAACTATGACGCCCCTGGCAATGACTATGACATTTTATCTCTCAGGTGTGACTTCATATCTCATATATGTGATATTGTATCTATCATTTCTCTATTTCTCACAATTGCAACTTTATTTTTCAGAAATGTGACTTTATATCTCACAACTGTTACTTTATATTTCCCACTTCTCAGTTAAGGCTTTATACTGTACCTCAAAACACAATCTCAATTGTAACTTCATTTTTCAGCTTTATATCTTACAATTGTCACAAGCGTTTCAAAATGACTTTATTCCTTGTACCTCCTTATATCTCAACTGCAACTTCGTATCTCCCTCTCATAACTGACTTTTCATTGAACAGAACACAACTGTGACACAATTAACTTTTTTATTTTTTTGCTACACTGAGGCAGACAGGCTTCCACACGATTAGAAAAGATGACTTCAAATTTCTGCAGCATGCCTTCCATAACGCCACAGATTAACAGGTTCTGTTATAGCTTTGTTGTTGCTCCGCCGTTCTACAAATGACAAACATGAGTGAAACAAATTACATACATTTTCTTATGCTTAAAACCTCCTGTTTCAACAAAGGGAGGCCTATAATTGGCCTTCGCCGACAGCTCTGAAAGCATGTGCACTCTTATTCACCCTCCCACTGTGTATATATGAATCATGGATCATTTGTGCAAGTCTGAGGCTTTTTTGTGGCGACCCCACCAGGCTCCAATTGACTCATGCTTAAAGGTGACTGTGAACCCTGACAACTTTGCCATCACTAACTACCTGGTGACTTTCAGATTGTTTTCCATGAACACACATGCGAGAAGTAGTCAAAATTTGGTCATTAAATGCTCATGCTGAGGTGTGGCGTGGTGGTAACCTGCTGAAGGCAGGCGCTAAGTGACTGTTGCCAGTCATTGTGGTTTAATGTCTCAGGCTAATCAACAGCTCCAGGTCAGAGCCAGTGACCAGGCTGCTGAAATTAGAGAAATATGAGCCTGTGTTTTCTAGTCACGCTCCCCCACTTTAGCTCGTCTCCATGCCAGTGGCAATGCGGGTAGAGAAACCGGGCCCAATATCTGTTTTTTATATCTAGGTCAGTGGGATGTGTGTGGCTTTGGATGGGAGCGCAGCCTAATCTATGGGCTTTCTCTAGTAAAATGCTTTCAGCTGTGTCGGGATTTTTAACCCTTTTACGCCTGGATCTTGCACACTAACACACTGGATCATTGGATAGCGACTCCCTGCGCTTTCACCATCCAACCTGATGTTTTTTCCGTCGACGGTGACTGTCTCTTGAATTTAGGTCTGTGTTGTTTTCAATCCAAGAATGCAGAGGAGACGGGAACAGCTTCCTGGCATTTAATCTCTCCATGTTGGAGGCCTGTGAAATATATCTAACAACCCCAAGTAGAGCATCGCTGTTTAGGCCATTTTCAGAGAGGGGGAAGCTATATTATAAAGCTACTGTTTGGCAATCAGCCAGTGACTTCTGCTGAATTTCTTTAGTGTGTCTGCTGTTTATTTGTCAAAGGTTTTCATGCTTTCTCTCAAAAACACCTTCGTTTCCTGTTTTAGACTAGAGTTCCCTGCATGGTGGCCTTTGTCATGGGACCTGGTTGAAACCATTATCTTTTAAGTTATTATGTACTGTAAGGTAAAGTGTATAGGGGGATACTGAGGCTATTAGTAATTTTGTTTGTATACTTTCCTGGCTAAGGTTATACCCTAAAGGGACAGTTCACCCCCCAACAATGAAAATTGGTCCCATTCATCATTTACGCTGTTTCAAACCTATATGAGTTTCCTTTTTCTGTGCAACACAAAAGATATTTTAAGAAATAGTTCTCTTTTCTCATGAATCAATGTTCTCCAAACAGTTACAGATTTGAAATATGCGGGGGGAGTAACCGTTGACCAAATGTTTATTTTTATGAGCTATACCATGACTACACAACATATTGAACAAATTTTGCGCAAAAAATACAGGCTATCTATAACACATGAATATGTGGCCTTTGGTAACAACATACACCTGTAGCTCAGTAGGGTGTCACAATGGGAAGCCGCTGATTTAAGAACAAGATAATGTTTGAAAAATCCAGCATATACTGGTTGCGTATGTTTAGAAGCATGGCTGCTGGTTTAAGCTAGTCGAGTGCTGGTCCTGAGAAGGAAATAGTTGGTTTGGACCAATTTAGGACCAACACATGACTAGCTTTAACCAGAACACTACCAGCCAAGGACCAGTTTAAACCAGGTCAAACCAGCATCCATGTTTCAAAACATACCTAACCTACATATTCACAACATATTTGTATTAAAGCATATAATTGTTTTTTAAGCTAAATGTACAAAGTTATAAGAGGTACAGCTCCAAAAATGGAAAAGGTGACTTACAAAGACCCAACCTGAAATTTCAGAAAAATAAATTTGTTCTGAGAACACAAAGGTCAGTCCTTATCATGTGCTTTTATTGTGTTTCTAATTAATAATATGATATTATGTTGTTTAAGTAGTATAAATCACAAGAACGTCATACTTTAAGGCGGTTGTAAACATGTTTTTGAAAACCACCACAGATAAACACTGCTAAAGAAAACAATATTTTATACAATTGGACTTTTGGATTCAAAACCTTATTATTACTGCGATGCAGCTCTTGTGACAATGAACTTTTCATCACTATTAGATTGCTTGCATATGGATGGAATACACAGGGTCCTGTTTTGGATAATAGTCTTGTGAATCTACCTCAGTAATGGTGTCTCTGCTTATGACTGGGAGTAATTCCACCACATCTCAACAATGACATTCTTCTGTTATTGCTCAGCCTGTTTACATCGAGACAATTAAACTACAACTGAAGACAAGAATTCCTAACATTGTGTTAAAAAGCCTCACTCAAACAATGCTCATGGCATTTTTCCTTATCTGTGCAAAATAAACCCATTCCCCATGAGGAAGGTCATGCACCTTGAAGCGCTTCAGATCCAACAGTTTGTTTGTCTAGAAGTAAAATGTAATCTTGGAATGTCTTGGTTCTCCATCGACTCCTTTCAGTCTCCTGTAAATATTTTGTGCGCAGTTTACCTTTCTTACTAATTCACTGAGTCAGTTTGTGTTTTTGTGGGTATCTTATCAATATAACGGAATGAAATATCATTAATTAGATGCAAGGACCTTTTCATTAAAGCTGATAATATTGTAGTGCAGTAGATTTTAGATGGTTTTAAATGGGTTTCTTAAAAACTAACATACTTTGGGTATTGGATAAATGTTTCTAAACAAAATGAATCCCATTTTTGGTCTCAATACATTTTTTATTCTCAATCTAGTTTCTTCCAAAATATTTGCTTGATTAAAGGGTGAGGTGATCTTAGAGACGCATGGCAAACGGTTACAGTGATGATTTAAGACATTACTTGCGCTGACATGTCTGAGTATTCTCATAAATGTAACATAGCTTGGTTATTCAAGCTGAATGCATGGCTTGATGAAGTCATTTTAGTTTCAAGGAAGTTATTTTGATGACATCTTGCTACACAAGCTTTGTCATTATGAGAAACCACACCAATATACTATATAAGGAAGGGAAATTTTAACTGAGCTGTCTTCTCAAGACAAGTTGTCACATGTGTTTTAAAGATCGTAAATTCATTCAAAACAATGGTTTGATATATGTGTATGCGTGTGTATATTTATTATGTATCCATAATATATATTTTGAATATTTATATATAATGTATTTTGAAAATATGTATTTGCATATATATATATATATATATATATAGCCTATATAACATATAAGTTATATCATATATAAATACATTTAATATATATATAAGGATATTATAAGGATATAATATATTATATATGCTTGGTTTTTGTGATTTATGGGGACTCTCCATAGGCGTAATGTTTTTTATACTGTACAGACTGTATATGCTATTGCCCTACGCTGACCCTACACCTAAACCTACCCCTTACATGAAACTATAAGCATTTTTAGATTTAAAAAAAAAACAAAAACCACCATTTATTACGTTTTTTAAGCCTTTTGAATTACGGGGACTCTGAAAATGTCCTCATAAATCACCTTCATATTGTAATACCTATGTCATACCCATGACATTATACAAATTTTTGTCCTCTTAAACCACACACACACAAATACTGTACATATGCTATATATTAACAACATATTTTTCTTAACTACATATGGATGTGTGTGTATTTATATATCTACATAATAAATACACACAGCACACACATAGCTATATTATGTAAAAAAAAATTAATCGTTTGAAAGCACTATTTATTTATTTTATTACATTTACAGAGTTAGGTATGTGTTTTAAATAAACCCGTCCTGAGAAATATAAAAATTGTGACAACTAGCCCCGGTCTCACCTGCAGTTTTGGGGTCTCTATAAAGTAAATGCAGTCACAATGAGGATGTTGGCACTGTGCCTTAAAACAACATCATTGCCTCTCCGGCTAATTTAAGGTGTTTTAATAGCTCTACAAAGTTGATAAACTACCGCTGTTCACAGAGACACTCTCTTAACATAAACGGTGCTTTGCTGATCTCTGCACTCATCCGTCCTAACTGTACACTTTTGGGGTGACTGATCATATTCCTTGAAGCAATGATAAATGAGGACAGCAGCAGTAAAGGAGTTAACGCTGACAGGAAGTTCAAGGAGTCCGTGTCCACGGGGGGCACGTCAATACTCCTCTCTCACTCGCGCTCACTTACTTTCAAGGCACATGTACTGTAGCCTCCAAACTCACTTCACTCTTTCTCATTTCTCCACTAGCGCTTTTTCAACATTATTAAATGAATACATTTCCTACTCGGTCTAAACGTAGTGTGAGTGTGGATAACGGAGACAAAGAAACCAAAAGGAACATGTTCCATTCCTAATGTTGAGTTTTTAAGGATAGCGTTTCTTTCAGCGTTCGCGCGCAAGGAGAGTCTGTACAGTGAGTGACGCGAGACTCTTACTCATATATGGGACAGAAAATTCAGTGAAGATGACACCTCATACTCAGCGAAGAGACTCCAGAGAAAGTTGGAAACTGAACACTGGAGCATCCAGCGTTGCTTAGTACATTACAATACGGCAAGACAAGCCTCCAGACGCGCTGTTTAGTCAAGGCAAGGAGGAATATTCACTGATGCTCACGAGCTGGGAAAACTGTTGATCCTTTTCATCAAAGTGGGATTTTAGGATTGGAAACGGAGTACATATATTGGCCGAGTTACTTTTGATGTCTCCGATCAGCACAGCTGTAAAGGTATGTGTTACAGCTTGGCATGCTTTTCAGTGTGATTTTCTCCGGATCAGAGATGGTTTATTTGCGAACCGTCTTAATGATAAATTGCGCAGCATTAACACTTTACAGTATGTTTATCTAGCTTTCAAGTAATATTTCTTAGCAGTTAACAACTGGCAAGTTGTTGATTAATTAATTAAGCAAAGAGATTGATATAACGCACAGTAACGGTGTATTCATGTGTGCATGTTGAGACGTGTGTGTCATCATCATCATCGTCATAATTGTCATCATCATATCTTGAACCAGTAAACTTATTCTTGTTTAGTAGCTACAACAAATCCTCCTTTTGTCTATTAATACTTCTTTAGATTTGTTTACTCCCTCCAAAATTAATGTCACACAGTTCCTACTTATGTTTTCATAAAAGATGCAGTGTGCTTTTATTTCACTGTATCCTTAATTCTTAATTCAACATAGAGGGTTAGGGGGATTCATAGCACTTTTATCAGCTATACCAGCTAAAGATAAAAGTGTAAACCCATCTTAAACCAGCAAAGATCACCAAACCAGTTTGGGCTGGATTAAGGTGATTTTCCCAACTGGTTTATACTGTATTTTTTGTTTCTGGTTAAGGGTGGTTGAAGCTTGTTTTCCAGCCTGGTAAGTGCCCAAGAAACCCTCTAAAACCAGACTGGTTGTCCACCTTATGCTGATCTGAGATGTAATGGACTCATTTCTTAAGATATGTGTATTACCTCAGTCTTAGCTTATAGGCAGCAGTGGAAAACCCTTCAACATGGGATTGCTTTCAGCATCAGATCTTTTGTCAGACATTTAAAGTCCAGGCTTTCTCAACCTCTCTTACAGCCCCCCTCTTGCTCAACAAACACTATTTTCTTTAGCAGCTGGAATGCTGACTATTTGGGGTGGACAAATAAAACTTCCCAACGAATCTCGTCTGGTCTCAATTTACTCACTCGTTAGTTCAGCCGGGAATACAAACTCATTGAAAAGATGTCAGTCCTTACAAGCGGGAATCTTTATCTGCAAATAGTGCTTGAGTTAACCCCAGAATATGTCAGTTTCTAATCAAAAAGAAATTTGGCTTCGGTTTGAATCAGTGAAATCACATGATTGATTGGACAAAATGCATCCCAGCTATTCTGAATTTCATTATAGTGCTGTTGTTTTGTAAGTTCATGCTGATGCTGATGAGTTCGTGCTTTATGACCTAAACACACTCCACACAGTTTGTCTGTCAGTAGATCAGCAGGGCCATGTTTATTTTCCTTTCAAACACAAAGATACATGCATTCTTGACTGGCTTCAGGGTCAAAATTTTCTTTGGAAATGTCAACACACATGGATCTTAGCTCTGAAAACTCTCAACAAATAACACTTCATTGTTTTCCAGCTTATTATGCTATTTTGAAAATTGCAGCATACCTCAGGGCAAAACAATATCTTAAATATCGCCCATTTGAGTCTTTAGGGGGGAAAAGGGTATTGTTTGGGCATTTTCATCATATCAAAGAGAAGAATAGGCTTCAAGACTGGTCATGGAATCTGAACTGAGAGGCAGGAAGTCAGCCAAACCCTCCCTCTTGGTGTTTGGACCTTTGAATGTGAAGGTTAACATGCAAAGCTCTGTTTGCTTTGAAAACCAACTTCCCCTTTTCACCATCCACTTATTCTCTTGGAAAACTGTCTTGCTAATGCCGGCCTGCTACTTAGTTTACCATGAATTTAGGAGACAAACCCCCTCCTTCTAAGAGCTCAGAGGGAATACGCCAAATCCCCATTTCCTCCCAGTGCACCCCAGCTACAAGAATTTGGGCTGATGAGCTTCCCAGCTCCATGCTCCGTGTCCCTTATGGAGAGATGCG
Source organism: Enteromius trimaculatus (assembly GCA_032361065.1). Taxonomy (NCBI): domain Eukaryota; kingdom Metazoa; phylum Chordata; class Actinopteri; order Cypriniformes; family Cyprinidae; genus Enteromius; species Enteromius trimaculatus. The sequence goes on from JAUMHP010000068.1 coordinate 7,527,793, forward strand.
GTACAACCTGCATATGAGGTGTAAAGCGCAGCTCGAATGGTGTGTATCGACTTTTATAGTTCCATTCATTAACTTTATGCTTTATTTTAAGTTCTTTATTGGCATTCATGGTTCCGTGATATACTTTTAACATCCATAGAAACTTTACGCCGCGCTAAATGTTTTAAAAAAGGATTTTTAAATTATTAAAGGGATAGAAAATGTCAATTCTGTAATTATTCAATTACTCACCCTTGTGTTGCCCCAAAGCCCTGAGACCTTTGTTCTCAGAGAGCTTTCATACCCTGCATAGACAGCAATGCAACTGACACATTTAAGGCCCAGAAAGGTAGTGAGGGCATCATTAAAATAGTCCATGTGACCTCATTGATTCAGCCTACATTTTATGAACGTACGAGAATGCTTTTTGTGTGCAAAGAAAACAAACAATTTTGTTTGCAATTGGTAAAAAAAAAACTTCTTCGAAGTTTGGTTTTACAACGTAAACCCACGGGAAATATAGTCTTCCGGGATTTGATTCCAGGATGGCAGCTCTCTATTAGGAAATTCAATTAATTTTGAGGTTTCATTTTCGTCTCGAATACAAATGTTCTCAGATATCCCCAGATAAGAGCATCTGCCCAGCAGATGTCGAGGTTTTGATGGCGGTAGTAACGCAAACACAGACAGAATCCCCCCCCCCAACTCCGACCTCTGAAGCCCCCAGAATGAACGCAAGAGGAGTCCCTCAGCAGCCAAGAGCCTGACTTTACAGCATCTCCCTTAAACAGCGGCATTTCCGACACTGGTGAAGGAGAAAAGAGCTGGAAGGGGTTCAAAGAGTTTATGGGTTTGGGAGGGGATGAGCTTGTTGATGGTGGCGTTTGCTGACTCCGTCCGTCTCAAGGAGTCTAGTGTTTGCAGTGGTAAGAGGGTTTCCAAGTGCAGGTGTGTCAAACGCACAGCTGTGAATGCTGTTCTCTGTCTGGTGACTCAAAACCGCACTGTCTATCTGCCCAACTTGGATGTGTCCTCCATGAGTAATTCGTCCCCACCCTACCTGTCTGTTTCTGTCTGCACCTCTTCTGCGTTCTTTCATCCAGGTCAAAGATCACGTTTTCTACGTCATTCCTTCTGTCTACACTTTGCCCTGCTTGGATCATTACACATTTGTCTTTTTTTTATCTCTTATCGTTGATCACTAGAAACATTCCTGTTTGTAATATATAACTGTTTAACTTCCCAGGCTTGGGACACTATGCATGACATAGCGCTTCCTTTTCTTGGCTACTAAAAGGTCCATTAGCCCCCCCTTTTCCCGCTGTTGATAAATTGATGGGGCTGCATGCTAGTTTGTCACCTTGAACTTTATGGACAGACACTTATTATTTTATAGACACCATTTGCAGCACAGCTTTCTTTCTATAATTAGTTGCATACACTAAGACAAAGGGAATTTCCCTGGTGGAGCAGGCAAGAACTCAGGGCTACAGGCCCTTTTTTTATAGCCCCACTCTTCACTACACCCGATGACACTTTTATTGAGCCTGAGGAACTTGGATGCTTCAGCCCTCTCGGCCAAAACTCTTTCCCCTCACTGTATGTTCTCTGGGGAATGATTGCTTTTCTGTGCGTTCATGACATATTTCTGCAGAACCATGAAAATGGGTCTTTTGAACTATGTAAACTGCTTTCTATTGGTCATTGTGAGATCACTGGCCTTGTTTCGTCATGTGAATGGCAGGGAAAGCTCTGCCCTCGCTGGTCAGTTGATGATGGCCAAATTTGGATGATCTCACATGGACTGCATTACTGATGCACAGCTGTTTTACTGTGCGCTAATGGGTCATTTCAAAAAGTAGGCCAAGTTTCCCAAAGCTTCAAAATTTGTGCATTAAATGTGTGGAACATGCTCGGTGGGAACAAAACAATTTGAAGGGACACGTTATAAACCTAATCAGCTTTGCCGGTGAATATGAATAATTTGACTTTTGTCTGACTAATTGTTACTAATTGTACTAGAACATTTTTTATTTAGTAGTTGTAACTGATTTTTTTCTCATCATTTTCTTTTTTCTTTTTTATGTGTAAAACACATGCAGTGCAGTCATTTTTCTAGATTTTATTTTATGCTTTAAAAATCACTTCTAAATATTTCAAACTTTTTTTCTTAGAAAAAAAGTCAGAATTGTATGATATAAAGTCACAGTTTTGAGTTACAGAGTTATAAACTTTATATCTCTCAATTCTGACTATATCTTGCAATTCTGACTTTATAGCTCAAAATCGTGACTTTACTGTATATCTCTCAATTCTGCTTTATATCTCACAAGTGCTACTTTATATCTCTCAATTCTGCTTTATATCTCTCAATTCTGACTTTATATCTCACAATTCTGACTTTATAACTTTGCACCTTGCAATACTCTTTTTTATGTTTTATTCCGTGGCAGAAACAGGCAATCATATTTTGTTGTTTACAAAGACAAAACACTGTAATTAACACTTAAAGTACCAAAAATGACTTTATGGTCCTCTTTAAATGAATTGTTTAATTCAGTAATGCTTTTTTTATGATCAATTTCATGATATGTATCTCTAAATCTGAGTATAGTTGAACCATCTGTCACAGATCATAGACATGATTCAACCCATAATTTAATATTGACTAAATTTGTAGTTGCTGCCTTTTGGCTATGCCAGAATCCACTCCTGATGTGACCAACTGGCAAATGCTTGGTTGTAAAATCACTTATTTGTTCTGTTGTCACTCAAACAAAACAAAATAATTTAAATATAAAAAAAAACGAAGATTTTTTTCCATGTGACATGCCCATGTTGTCCAATTGTTTTTTCTATTTCAAGCCAATTATGATTTGCTCTGAGAAACAGTTGTGTCATTACCATATTTTACAACCATCACTTAATATTGTCTAGAAGATATGATATTGAACAAAGGCTAGAAACAAAAGGCTCAAAACTCCTGTGATTGAGGACCACATACAGCGTGGCCTGCATTATTTAGCCCTCCCTCCTCACTGCCCCTTCTCTTTCATGCCAACCGCATTTCCTCACCAGCGTATGTGACCACCACAACCCTGCATTATCCATTGTGTTTGTGAAGCCTTTGTTGTCTAACCGAACAAGGAAAAGACAAAAAAAAATGTGGTTCTGGTGGTGGGCAGACATGTCGGAGGGGTGGATGGCAGTGCTGTGGTCCAGCTACAGAGGGAAATGTGAAGGTCAGCTGAAAAAGAAACAATAACCTTTAAAAACTCTCTGCATAAGACAATAGAGCAGCAGGGCCGGGACTGACAATAGTGACACTTTTGTTTATTTACGTGTTTGGGTGCATCAGCATTGACCCAACTTTGTGAACAGGTCAGCTGTTGAACATCAAAACACATCTTCACCCCTCCACACACTCTCATGCACCTCTGTTTATGTGTGTTGGCCAGTTTTGGATAGATGGACGTTGCACTGGGTGTGAGTGTGTTTACAGTAGTGGTCTCTGTTTGCAATATGAATTCATCTGTTGATAATTCTTTACAGTTCAGTGTCAAAAGTAATCGTTTTTAATGCTTTTTTTATACTTTAGTTAAAACCAGGAGCTTTGCTTCTGCTTTGTGTTTTTGGTTGGAACATAATGATGAAAATGAATAAGACATGTTCAAGAAACTGTTCAGTTCTTTGTTGGCATCTGTGGTTCCAAAAGGAACCTTTTACTACAATGAAACCTTTTCTTGCACGAAAGGTTCTTTAGAGTGGAAAAGCGTTCTTTACACTAAGAAAATGTGATCTTTTAAGAACTGTTCTCTGGGGAACCTAAAATGTTTCTTCTATGGCATGGGTTCCCAAACTTTCCAAGCTTAATTCTTTATACTTTATATTTACTTGAAGTACCCCATGAAATTTGAAGCAAATATTTTAAGTACGGCACATTTGCATGTTCACGCTTCTGTAATGCAAGTAAGTATAAAATATAAAATATTTAAAATATTACAAATATATTTAAAATATTAAATATTTTATATTTTATAATATTTATATAAATATATAATGTTTTATTTTGTTTAAAATGATGCACAACTTGGCCAAAAATTCTATTTCTGTTTTGTTGCTGTAAACTTTCTAAATGTTGGAAATTGTATTAGTGTTGTATTAGTGTATTTGCATAATGTTTTGCAATTTCAAGTTTTATTACTATTAATTGTACAGTCCAATTTTTTTATTGCGACATTTGATTTAATTAAATATTAGCATTTCATTGTTTTCAGCATGGGAAAAAAAGCGCTTTTGTCTCACAATTCTGAACATTTTCTTGCAGTTCTAAATTTACATCTCAAAAATTCAGATTTGTTTTTTTCTGCAATTGTAAAAAAAAATAGCAAGAAAAAACAGTCATAGTTGTTAGATATTTACTAGGAATTTTGAGTTATAAACTTGTTTTTTAGATTTTTTTTCTTTATACTCACAACTTTCTCAGAATTGCGAGAAAAAAACATCTGTATTGTGAGTTGGAAAGTTGCAAAAACAAGCTTCCATATGAACCCCTGCATTTAGTTAACCTTGTTCTATAGCGTGTCTCCTCTTTAGGAACTTATATTATATTTAATATATTATATTATGTTTCTGCTGTGTTTTGTCAGTGACTTGTTTTGTCTTTTATATTACAATACAAGAAACAGGGGACTTCCTCACACTAACGTATAACTGTAATCCAGTTCTTCTACCTATTACACACGCAAAAGAAAACTCCCCAAAACACACACATGAGCAGGCAAGAACAGGCATACAGCTGTCCAGCTGTGCTCTCATGTAATAGGACTCTGTCAGCGGGTAGTTTCGTCTCTATGACTGTCAGACTGTGGAGCGTACGGATGCACCTGGAATGATGCCACAAGAGATGCAACTGTAATGAAAATTACAGGGTGGAAAAAGGCCTCCCGCTCGACGTTTTTCATTATGACAAAGTTGCAATTTTGCTTGAGGAGCCCGTCAGGGTGTTTGGAAGACGTATGGAGACTGGCTGCTTTGCATTAGGGAGAGTAGAGTCTCACTAACCTCATTCTAACCTCTGCGCTGGCTAACCAGATGTTGGCCCTCATCCACTCGGCCTCAAAAATACTTGCTGTCCCCTCCGACGGAAACATTTATTCGCTATTAGAATCTGTTGTTGGAAAACGAGTTAATTTTTTTACCACAATTCCATTTCTGGAATTCGGGAATTTCGCAGCAAACAAGCTCTGGAGCCAAAAAAGTACATGGGGTTTTGACCGCAAAGGCTTGTAGTGTTCTTCAACCTTCATTCTCACAGTTACAGGAAGTGAGATGCCTTTAATGAGGCAGAGCTGGAAATGGGCCCTTAAGGACCCGGGGGACTGCGGTGAGAAACACTCTGAAGGACAGTGCATGGAAAAGTGCCAGGGTAATTTTTAATTTGGTCTGGTTGCGAGACATCCAAAACAGATCATTACGCTTGACTCGGAGCGTTTCGCTGCAACTGAAGTATGGACACAAACAGAGCTGCCTAAATTACAGAAGCTACAGTGTATCATCCACTAGCTACAACTTTAGATCAACTTTAGGTTGTGAGTGGCTCATGGCCCAAGATTTGGTTGCGCGTCTGTTCTTACAGGAGGGGAAAACAATGCTTAATGTGAATTATAAAATGCGACTAGCCATATAATGGTTAGCGATGCAGAATATATCTGTATTGTTTCAGTATAAGTCAATTTTGTTAATTTATCTGTATCATTCGATACTGGATATTCAAAGCTAACAATATTGAATCAACAGTGTAATGACGCTGTACTATTTACTTGCCGGAATGCATTTTTTAAATTTTTTAAATACATGTGTACTGTACATTTTATTGTTATGATGCCTGATTTCACTTATTAATAACTTTTAAAATAATCACTTTTAATTTATTTATGTTTTTTTTTTATCTGTAACTTTAGAAAGATTTCTTTATAGTTTTAAATAATTTCATTCACATTGGTTTACCCTCATTTACAGTTGCTAAGTATCATGTAATCATACTGTACATATCAACGTTGTGATTTCTAAATTCAGTTGTAACATTTAAAACGTATTTATTATTTTGAACTTAAACTTGTTTAGACAGAAAATGTCTATAGCAGTGGTTCCCAACCTTTCTTAAATCACGGCCCACACAGCCAAAAACATATGTTTCCGCGGCCCACTGCAAAAAAAATGTAAACGATCTCGCTTTTTGTGTCGGGTTAACTAAGTACTCAGAAGCAAGGTTGTTAATTGTCTTTATTGAATAAACTGGTAATGTATTGAATAAACAAGAAAATATACATAACGGATCAGCAAACTAGACATTTTATATCATATTAACAATATTACAATTTCTGTTAATAATAATTTTCGGCCCCCCTGCAATACTGTGTTGAAAACCACTGGTCTATATAATATATATTTTTTACTTTATGGATTTTTTATTTGTGAATTAATCATTTGTTACAGTTTGGCCACATGCCTACTCGGCCATATTTCACCCCAAAATTTTATTCTATAATAAAGAGTTACTTCACCCCAAAATGAAAGTTTTGCCATTAATCATTTACCCCCACGTGGTTCCAAACTCATAAAAGCTTTGTTTGTCTTCAAAACACAAATTTAAGATATTTTTTATGCTTGTGACTGTCCCATTGACTGCCAAGGTCCAGAAAAGTATGAAAGACAATGTCAGAAAAGTCCATCTGCCATCAGAGTTTAATCTGTATTTTATGCATAAATGTCATGAGGGTGAGTAATTAATGACGGAATTTAAATTTTTGGGGTGAGCTATCCCTTTAAGTGATAACCCCTGTTTTAGATGAAACTACTTTATTGAATTTCATAAATCAAAGTATAGAAATAGAGCAGTGTCCATTTTATTTTAAGACATCAGAGCAGAACAAGTATGGAGAAGTTCTCCCCTATGCTGTGAACTGTTTCCGTGTCTTTTTGAGTTATGGAGGGTGGCTGGGTAGTTCAAGCTTTCCCTCAGATGTTGAGCTGTCCTCTGAGTGACAGCGGGGCAGCGGGGGGCCTACGGAGTGAAGGCCGGGGCAGGTGACACGATATGATAAACATTAACACATCATAGAGGAGCCCTGTCTATTCCGATTGTTTCCTTTTCCTGAAGTTCCAGCACCAATTGCGCTGACAGGACACATGCTAAACATTTGGGAAAGAGAGCTGGGGATTTTTGTGTCTGTGCCAACCATTACATACATTTCATTTTCTCTTTTAGAGAGAGAGAGAAAGTGCGAGACGAAACCCTTCGAAGCAAGGCTGCGAGCTACACCCCCACTCTTTCTCAAACAGCATCTATCGAGTTTCAACTCTTTAATTGCTTTGGCTCAGACCTTTGGTATTTTTTCCTCTAGTTTTTTTTTTATTGTCTTCCTCTTTTCATGAAAGAAGCGGAAGGCACTTTCGCACTGATAAAGAAAGAGCCGTTTGCTGTAGTTTTTCTCAGTCTAAACTAATGGGAGTATACACTACATTTCTTTCTTTCTTACTTAGACGTCACTGTAAGGTGCTATTCTGAGCTATTTATTATTTCAATTTATTTTATTTTATATATCAATTCATTTGATTTTTATTTACAAACAGACTTCTTGAAGTGAAGTGACTGGCAATAATTGAATTTCATGTAATATCATATCATTCTTTTCTTCTCTTTTCTTTTCTTTTTATTTTGTTTATATTATAACTTCTTGCTGTGAGGTTAACAGTGTTACCCAATTATTTATTTTATTTTATTTACAAACAGACTTCTTGCTGTGAGGTGACTGGCAATATTTTATTTTATTTTATTTTTGTTTCTTTTCATTTGTAAACAGCTTCTTGCTGTGAGGTTAACAGTGTTACCCAGTTTTTTATTTATTTTATTTATTTTTTTTATTCACGAACAGACTTCTTGCTGTGCGGTGACAGTGATTGACAATAATTTAAGTTAAAATAAATTAAATTCATTTTTTATTATTTTATTTTCCAATCAGACAGTCCTGCTGCTCAGTGACAGTGTTATTTTACTGACATTATTTATTTATTTTTTTTAGTAAATTTTATTTTGCTTTTTTACAAACATAAACGTACCAAACACAAAATGGAAAAAAAAAAAAACGCTGAGAGAGATACTATATAAACATCACAATTGTAACATATATAACAGATGAAATATGTTAGTTTAACAATCAGCTCTTATCAAATCAAATCCTGTGGTACTGTTTTTATATAATTCAA
>JAUMHP010000068.1:7536139-7567988 GCA_032361065.1 Enteromius trimaculatus
CATCACTTTCGGGCACAACCAGGTAGAATGTAAAAATGTTCCTTCCTCTGTACCACATCTGAAGCAAAGTGGTGAGAGACTGTTATTAAATTTATGCAATCTGGATGGAGTATAATAAAGTTGGTGTAAAAAATTAAATTGAATTGTTACTGACATTATTTTTTTATTAAACTTTTTTAACAATACTTATAGATCAACTGAAACTGTTTTGTCACCTAACACTTTGCATTTGTTTTGCAGGTTTCAACTTCCTGTGATATAATCACACCATGCCTGAGGGAGCGGGCCGCGACAACCAGAAAAAAAACAGCAACCAAGGTCAGATGCCACTCAGTCAATATCCATGTTTGGATATTTGAGCATAATGATGTAATATTCCAGTAAAAAGTTAGTGACAGGAACCGCTCAGTCATGGTCTGATTTAAAAGCTCCTTTGTTCACTTCTACTGTAAGTTGTGGCTGAGTTCAAAACCACAAACAAGAGCTTGGGAAAATGACAAAAGATATATTTTCTGAGATATTGCACAATTTTCAATGGCGATAAGCCATCAAGCATACCCAAGATAAGAGTGTCTATCAGGAATGAAATGCTCACAGTTATCAGGTTCAGATTTAGACGGGTGGTCTCCCTCTTGATATTTTTGGACCCCAGCCTCTCCTACTTTACAAAGAATGGTTGCTTACATTATCAATTCAAACAAACTTAGCAAGACTGTTGGAAATGTGCTGACAATCACAATTGTTTAGGGTTGGTCACCTCTCTTTGGACTGGGCTCTCTAAACAATTCGTGATTGAAATAGTTTTGATCATGCAATAGAGGCCGAGAGGCAAATTTAATGTTTGGAAAGTTTTTGTGTCACATAGAATCTGGAATATGTCAAGCTGCTGTCAATATACCATGAATAACATCCCAGAAGAGCAATACATTTATCTTCAAATATATGTGGCCATTTTCAAGTAAAATGCATTTGACCCAGATGATGTTGTCCAGACCTCAGCTGGCACGTGATGAGAACCTTTGGAGGGATTCGATTGTGTTTGTTTTTACCACTTCCTGTGACGGGGCCGTCAGGTGCAGACTGGCACGGCTTACAGGAAGTATCTCAACAGACGGATGAGCACTCAGATACGCAGACACAGATAAACATTCGCTGGTTGAGCTCAGCTCCATCTTGTACTGTTATTGTGGGAGTCATTCCTGTTTTGCATTACCCTTTGAACTCTTTTGAATGTCTGTGTTGGAATTTAAGAATGCATTTCTATAAATAGACATATCAGAAACATTCATTGGTTAAGCTCAGGCACCTAAAAGTCATTAATTTTAACTTAACACTGAGGCAAGTAAATAGGGTTACTAACTTAAAATTTTTCTTTTTGGTGGGGGGAGGGTACAGATTTTTGTTATTTTCACAATGCTCGCCTGAACTCAGTCAAGTCAAAGTCAGTCAAGTTTTATTTGATTAAAAATACAGTAAAAATAGTAATTACTAATATTATTTAATAGAAATATTATTACAATTTAAAATAATTGGTTTTATTTAAATGTATATTTTAAGACGTATTTCAGAAAATATAGTTCCAGATGGTTCCAGTCCTTGATTCTGATTGGCTGAGCTGCGATAAAAACTGTTGGAAATTGCTCTACAAACACACACCTTTTTTTTTACATCTGTGTGTTGCTCAGCAACCACTTTGTGTTTCATAAAAATATATATTTTTTGACAATATCATTACATTTTATTTGATTTGTTTTTATTTTGTAAAACCTTGCTGCACTTTGCGTCATGATTATAATAGCATTATTATTTCTGTGATGACTAAATCTTTATTTTTAGTCTTTAGTGTCACATGATCTTTCAGAAATCATTCTAATATGCGGATTTGCTGCTTTATAAATTAACAATTATGAACAATTGTGCTGCTTAATATTTTTTGCTGAAGAGATTTGTATATTAAGTTCAAAAGAACTGCATTTATAGAAATATTTTGTAAAATTATAAATGTGTTACTGTCACTTTTAATAAAACAACATTTTATTTTCTAGGATCATCAAGTTTGTGTTGAGACAATTTACTTAATTTCAGTAAATTATTGTATTTTATTTACTAATACAACTCTGATACAACAATTTTTCATGGGTTGCCTTGTTTCTTGTAAACACAAATGCTCTTCATTATTTTCCGGCAAGGACTGAAGCGCAGTCTATGGTTTTGCGGTCTATGCACTAATACACACCTAGACAGGAAATCTCTCTATGAGAGAAGTGTTCAACAAGCCCAACTCACATTTTTGTGCACGTTAGATACGGTGCGTGGTTCCTGTTTGCTTTATGACTGATGAGTTCCTTTCGGTTTCCGCTGGAATAAGGTTCATTTGGATACCTTTTATCGCTCGGTAGCCATTTGCTTCGAATTAGTTATGAGCACCAACTAAACTACGGTGAGAAGACATAATTCACAGCTAACCGCATTGGTGGTCCTTTCAGCTGATGCTGCAGTGTCTTGCAGATCAGGTATGTGATCTCTTTCTCTTGGCTCTCACTCGTCTGGCCAAACCATCTCCATAGACGGGATCGATATAACAGGCCTGATTCTCTGTTAGGTGATCCTTGTTAGTCTCTTTATTGGAGTATGAATGGCTAAATAAAAGAGTTGAACAGTGTGTAGAAGATTTATGATGAAAATACCACAATTACTGGAACTTATAATAAGTACATATCACTGACTAATAATTTATCGCAATTACAGACACAAAGATCAAATTGAGGTGTTTTTTACATTATTGTTTACATAAGTGGATCGATGTCATTATAAAAATATAGGAAATTAGCTCTAATGTATTATTTCAGATTTCTAAAACAGCTGCGCAATCCATCAAGTCATTCATTTTCCATTAAGTATCATATAATTATGAAGAACAGTATATGTGTGTTGGCTCACGCACATGTTCATCAGTCTTATCTAGAGATGGTTAGTTTTCTTGGACATCCTGACCAATTTATCCAGTCTAATTCGTGCTTGGAGGCTCTTTAAACTTAATGTTGGGGATAACGAAATCTATAGGGATGAGGTTTTGGGTGAAGAACTCCCTTGCTGATGGTTCTTCCATGCCACATGAAAGCTTCTGACTTCATGCCTAAGTAGTGACGGAGAGCGCTGTCTGTTTGCTTTTGTTCCAGAGGATGCGCTGGGTTTACGTTGTCACACTTCATGCATCTGTCTGGCTGAATTTATGCTGAGCCTCTCCTGAATGCTTTTGCACCCAGTGTTTGAGATTTTGAGATAGGCATCAAACGAAAAAGAACAGTGTTACCCAAAAGAAGGTCATATTGGTGATGTATGTCTGGCCATGGAAGATTTTACAACCCGTTTTTTTTTTTCATGCGCGACTGCCGCCACAGTGCTGCTGATCTTGGACTGGGGCCAGCTGAAGATAAACACATGCCTTCATGTACTTTATGAGTGCATTTAAATCAAATTCAGGCAATCAGTATAACTGAAGCGCCTTTAAACCTGAATGGGAGAAAATGTTTGATAGATGATGGGCAGACTTGGCGAGTAAGGGAGCGTAGAGAGTAACAGTTGACTGCGTCGCCCTGCCTGCTAGGTCAGAGGAAATGGACGATTGTTCGTGCTCTGTAACTGGGCCACTATTGTGACAAGCACAGCCCAGCATTCAGCCTTAAACAATGGCAATCCTCACAGAGCTCTGTACCGGCCTGTGTTCACTTGCCTTGACGACCAGACTGTTGTGTTCAGCTTTGATACGGCTCTTCAGAATGTTACTGGTTTGTTTTAGATGTTCTGGTCATCTGAGGGCACGGCTGATTGAATCACTTCTCTGTTTTCAGGTTTAATCGTCCAGCAAATTGCAGTCAGGAAGTTGTGATTTTTGTTTCCTGTCTATACAGGGCGTGCACTGCACCAATAGATTGACAGCTTCTGTGGTTTAGCTGCAAGGTGATGTAGATTTGCACAATCACACCTTTGAGGCAGGCAGAAAATATCTGCAAGAAACACTTTGAAAGCAGTTAGAGTTTGTCTTTGTACTCGACTGATGATTTGTACCGTGCCTTGTAAGCAAACAAGGTGTGATCAAATCATGTCCATGAGAAACGACAGAAAATTGTCCATTTCAGGGCAATGCTAAGTCTGTTTGTGTAATGATGCAGTATAGGTCTACAGCTCTTGGTAAACCCGTAAAGTGAAAAGCAAAGCTACAGTAATGTTCAAGTTTTACAAACTCGTGTAAAAATGCTGTAAAATTAGGATACTTTTCAAAAATAATGCCATAAATAATTTAATTTATCAGTTAACTTCTATTAACTAAATAAAATAAATATTTGGCATTACAGCTTTTGGTAAAACAGCTTCTGTTCCGAGGTCCCATCGTTTTTCAGCTTTGCAGGTAGGTTTTTTGAAGTATCTTGGAGACGTTGCCACAGTTCTTCTGGACTGAGTCTGTCTCAGTTTGTTCTGTTACTTCATGTGATTCCAGACAGACTGGATGATGATGATCAGATCAGATCTCTGTGTGGAGCACTGGCTGTTGTCAGACTCTTTGTGCACACAATAACCTCACTGCATTATTACAATTAATGCCAAAAACAAACTATAAATAAATAAAAGAAATGAATAGTAAGTATAAAAGATTTTTGCATGTGGTATGCACAGTTTTGAGACAGTTAAGAACTCTTCGGGAATGCTTGCAAGTTTACAGTGGATTTCAACAAGCAGGATATTTAAACCAAAGTCAACTTTTGCTCTTGTCTTGGAGAAACAATTGAAATATGAAAGAGATCTCATTTGCATGCAGTTCTTAATTTTGTCTTTATGTCATAATGTTTTTAAATTCGATAACCGAAAGTGATGCATCATGCAGTGATCACTAGTTTTTTGCATTATATTGTTTCTGTTTCTTTCTGCTACAGCTGCCAAGCGCCCCTCCTCTGTGTCCTCGCTGAGTGGGATCGTGAGCCGTATGGCCTCAGGAGGTGCGTCCCGTGGGAGCTGCACCTCCGTTAACACGGTGTGCTCCGACAGTGACCGCGGAGCCAGTCTCAGCTCCTCTGCCTCATCCGCCTCGCTGCAGGATGGACACTCTTCCTCTTCCTCCTCATCGCTTCCCTACGGAGCTGTGCCGGCCTACCCCGGGCCACAGCACAATGGCTCTGACATCAGCCTAGACCTCACCCCCCTCTCCCTGCTAACGGGAGTTGGTCCTCTCCCCGCCTCCACAACACCGCTGCCCAAACTCACTCGTCTGGAGAGGGTGGCGTTGGAGATAGTGGAGACCGAGCAAGCCTACGTGAGGGACCTCAAGAGCATTGTGGAGGTAAGGACCAGACATGCTGACCTCTGTTCCTATAGTGTTTTTCGAACTATACCACAAAAACAACGTTGAGCTAATATTGAAGTAAATTTTTTAAACATTCATTAACCTTGAATGGCTAGCCAAAAATAATTAAAATCCTGTCATTTACGCATTCTAATATTGTTCTAAAACACATATACATTTCTTTCTTATGTGGAACGCAAAAAAAACTTTTGAAGTATCTTTAGTCAAGGTGGGCTCTCTTGACCGTCCACATAAACCCCCCAAAACACAACTGTAAACAGATTACAGGGGTCATATAATGCAATTTCACGTTCTCCTTTCCCTTTGGAGTATTACCAGCTGTTAGTGCATGGATAAGATCCCTGAAGTTGCAAAGACTAAAGTCTCAAAACCAAAGAGATATTCTTCATACAAGTTACAACTTGTCCACCCCCCCCTAAAACGACTCGTTTAAGCATGCCTACACTTTTTTTCCGCTTTTCTGTGTTTATTTTGATAACACCACCTAAATGTTTACGCAAAGAAAGGCATAGTGCTATAGTGTTGCTGCGGGAGCCGTGTTCAGAAGACGCAGTGTGTTTGTGCTTTCAAAAGAGGACATAACTAGAAATCAGTGGTCAAATTGTATTTACAACACAGTTCCAGAACAGTTCAACCCAAATATTAGTGTGTTTAGCACATTTACAGAGGGCTGATTCCTAAAACCTCTAGAGCAACCTGTGCTTGCTGTACACAATTCTACCTCTGCAAGAACAGTCTGGCGCTTCTGACTCACAACCTTTAAGTTACTTTTTCATATTAAAAGAACCTGCTACTAACTATTCAGACGCAAATTTTGAGCAGTGAAGGGTAGTTCTACAACCGAGCAAACAGCACCCAAATAATCAGCTACTGTAGCAACAACGTACAAACAACCCAGAACAACGCAACCGAGCGAGCAACAGCCTAAAAACCACCAAAAATAACAGCTGACAATGCCATAGAAACCACCCAAAACAACTTAGCGAGCCTTTTGCAACAGTCTAGACATACCCCGAGCAAACAGCTCCTATAGCAACACCCAAGAAACAGTTGGGAAAGACATCAGATGTTTATATTAGATCTGTGTATTAAGTGGCAGCAGCATAATATACAGTATTATGTTAACGTATTTGTATTTGTAAAAACAGAAAATTTCTTTCTGCTCTGGACAGTTTTACTAGCAGCTTTACTGTTTTAACAGAACACATTTCTTACTTGAATGTTGCTTTTAAATGCATGAAGATAAACATGGTGGATTGTGTGTGGCTGACTCAGTGCTAGGTCTCTGCTAATACAGCAGTGTCCATCAACAGTAGTGGGCGGAGCTTGTAAAATGTGACATCACATTTAACAGATTCAGCAAATGTATTGTTCTGAGACAGTGCTTATGATTTATGGAGATTGAAAAAGGAGCAGGTGGATTTTTAGCATTATAGGGTGGTTGTGTACACACACAGTCAACACACATTTATCTTATTTTGCATAATAGGTGCCCTTTAAAACAAGACTCGGAATGACAGAGGAATGAAAACTATTATTTTTGCTGGTCCAAAGCCACCCAGGTGGTGCTGCATTCTTCTGAGCTCTAGAATTGGCCAGTCACAGAAGTTCATCCAGATCAGCATTTCTACCTTCATATCTCTTCACCAGCCGCCAACCCTGTATGTAATCCAGTACTCATATAACAGACAGCAGAGAAAGCTGAGCCCTTCCCCTGTGCCAGAGGCGATTTAAAATGTGATCATTGTGAGATTCTGTTGTGCCATTCATCACACATTCAGGTGGAGCAAAGGAGGTCATGGCACTGGATGAAAGCTGCTATAAATTCAGACTGTCACTTCAAACGCATCTCTGCCCTGCTTTTCGCATGCACAGCACTGATCCGAGACAATAAGAAGGCTGTTGCTCAGCATTTCGAACACAGCCACACAAATCAGAGAATGCTGTAAATATAAGAGACTCTTTGTGGATGCTTTTCAACGCATTCATCATATTTCCGTGCACAGGTTTCTGGAAGATCAGACCTTCACTGTGACCTCCAACGGGGGTCATGGATGGGTACCAATTAGGGGTGTAATGATACGCGTATTCGCATTGAACCGTTTGGTATGAGGCTTTCGGTACGCATTACAAACCGAATGATTCAGACTAATACTTTTACATTTGGAAAAGAAAAAAAAAAAAGAGAATAAAGTGTGTCAAATATAATGTTTTCAGTGCTACGCTCAACAAGGCAGCGCAAACGACGGGACAGGCAACTTGCTGTCTGCCCCTCCCACCCTCAAACAGACGAAAACTATGTTTTGATGGTAATGGTAAGTTCGGATCATCTTACAGTCTCGTTCAGCAAAATTAATCTTTTTTCGAGTCATCTCGTTCATTTAAAAAAAAAATTCCCCTAACACATCTACTACGTACAGTACGCACACGTGGATCACACTACAATACTGTAATGCTATAAAAAAAGATTAATACATTTACCTGGGTCTTCAGTCTATGATTAGCTCACCTCTTATCTGAAAAGTCGTGTTGGATCGTACTTTCAAAACGTGACGTGACAGCCCCATAAGCCGGAAAGAGAATTGATTAGGTCATCTATCGAGTCTTTCAGGTCCTTCGTTTTTTGGCTTATGGGGCTATCGCGTTATGAAAGAACAACTCAAACCCGATACAGGAACTCGATACAGGTGAACTAATTCCAGTAAGAACTTTTCTTAATGCGCATGCACGATGAACGAATCACTCCCCGAGATGACTCGGTCTTCCCAAGTCACATTAAAGATTTGTTCAAAATGAAGGAATCATTCCAAGAACGACCCATCATTAATGAAAACTAGAAACACGCACATTACAAACATTCAGGCAGGCATTTCCAACAGATTCGAACAGGGCAAAACAATCGTTCGGTAAGAACGATCAGTACATTTCTAGCCGCGAATTTTAATGCGGGATTTAAGAAAATGCTAAATGTTATTGAGCCCTCCCAGCACCCCTAGCAAAGAACAGAAAGATTGTGATCTTCTTTAGCTGAAGCACATTAGCGGCCCGTCTGTTGGAGACACGATCTGTGCTGTCTGAAGAAAGTGTGGACACAAAAAAAAAAAAGATAAAATAAAATACTTAAAAATTGATTGAAACGAAGTTCCGTTTAAAAAAATATATATATATATTATTTTCTTTCTATTACTTTATAACTACTACATCATTAAATTTCATTTTTTATAAGGAGCATTTGGTTTTGGTTATAAAGGAGGTTTTGTTTTGCTGCTAAGACGAAACCCCAGAAGATATGGAAGTATAGCTCCATTGTTGTTCAAAGTAAAAGAAAAAAAAAACAAGATCATAGTTTTATGTTATTTTTAATAAATAAAAATGTGAAAATAAATCAAAGAAATTCTTTTTTTTTTTTTTGCTGTTTCGAAAACGTACCGAACCGCCACGCCACTGTGTCGTATCGAACGGAACCGTGATTTTTGTGAACCGTTACACCCCTAATATCAATACATATTATACATAGTATTGGTGCTAGTTTACATCTTACAGATACAAAACATTTTAAACAGAAATGTATTTTTACTGCATTAATGTGTTAATTATATATTTTTTTTAAATTATCATTTTTTCCAAAAATGTGTATTATTACTGTTTGAGTTTGCTTTCTAAAGATCCATATTATAAAACATAATTGGCAGTTTAATACATTTGACAACACTTATTATAAATGTAAAAAAAATAATTTTAGTCATCTAGCATTAAATATATATATATATATATTTTTTTTTTTTTTTTGTGTGTGTGTATATGTGTTGTCAACTCAAAATAATGTAATTATTTTAAGGTAATCTTTTAATCGTTATTTAATACATTTGTATCTATAGATGTAATATATAGCCATTCAAATTCCACAATATTTTAGGATTCTCTGCATCAGTTCATCAATCCAAACAAACCTGGATTAAAATAACACACTGTGTAGGCTCGCCTGTATTGGTGCTGTTGTATAGGCCTGCAGAGAGAAGTAAAAGTGGTCTGTCGTGAGTGACAGGGTCATTGTGAACAGCCTTTGAACTAAAGGGAATGTTTCCAGTGCCAGCCAACAGGTGTGCGTGTGTGTATACTGTATAGAATAAGTGTGTTATCCTTTGTATCTGTGACTGATTGAATGCAGAGGCTCATGGGTACATAGGCTGGAGGATGGGGAATGCCTGAAATGTTACTCCTTTTCCCTTTTGCTGATGGTTTATTTGAAGCCAAGCTTTTCATAAGCCAATAAAAAGAGAAGGCACGCAAGCTTATGCTGCCTTATGAAAAGATGCCTTCAGATCAAATAGCCATAAATTGGTTGTTGAAAGAAGGGGATCATGCTGAGGAATTCTGCTGTTTTATCAATCTGTGGTCTCAAAATGGAGGCTGAGTGGTGGATGGTTTCGGGGACATAGTGCTGACTCTGGGATATGTGTGTATGATGTCTGATTGGAGTCATACCGAGCCGTGCTCAGCTTCTATTAGTAAGAGCCGTCTGGTTTTGATAGAAAGTGTAACAAAGAATGATGTCAAGTTAGCTGGAAACGAGATGAGCGTGAGCTCAAAATGCATGGCTTTGCTGCGTGTCATGGTTTTGCCTGGTGTTTGTGTTGGTTATTATTAGTTTGTGAGGTGTTGTTTGGTGACATTTAGGTGCAGTGGGTTCAACTCCAGTGTGTGTGTGTGTGTGTGTGTGTGTTGATGTAGGGAGCGTTTAGGGGAGCAAGACTGAGAGATTCCCCCTTTTTGTTTCAGCTGCATTTCAGCCAAATAGGACAGGAAATTGGGGGACGAGGGGGGCTTGGCTGTAGCCCCCATTCTGGGGCACAAGCGGAGATGGAGAGGGACTGACTCCTGTTCCAAACTTCAAACTGACCTACTTTCTCAGACAAAGACTCAGAGTGTTAAACTTCTTTTACAATATCTCTGTCTCTATTGTGTGCCACCTTTACAAAATACCTCTCATAGATAACTTGAAGATTTGCTTTCTTTCTTTTCTTCTCATTGTTCATCAGTCTGACTTTTTCTTTTTGTCTTTTATTAACTTTTCTTTTTCTTTCTTTGTCTTCATTTGTGTTTGTCCTGTCTATCTATCTATCTATCTATCTATCTATCTATCTATCTATCTATCTATCTATCTATCTATCTATCTATGCCCCCTCTCTTTTTTCTTCTCTTCTTTTTCTTAGTGTTTTCTCGTTCTGGTCGATATCTCATATGTGAACATTTATGTTTTTCTTTTTGCCAGACTGGCTGTCATAACACACTTCATGTATGCTCTAGTAAGTCATTTGGGTCGGACGGCATCTGCCAAGAAAATGTGCACATAACTTATGGTTCCTTTGTCTGTGGCTGGTCCCGCTTGTCTCGCACACTCTGCTTTCATAACTCACTGCGTAATCCTCAGATTTCCCCTCACCTCCTGGATTTTCACTCTTCCCCGAGTAGCTGTGTCATCACTCATCTCTTCGTCTAGCGCTCCAGTTTTGCCATGTGTCACTCTCTCGTTCAGGGGAATTCTCTCCGGTCTACGGTTGAGTTTAAATCATCGTAATTACAGTGTCCGTGGTTCTTGTACTCCTGCCTTGTAAAGGTGCTGAATGCACCAGTCCCTTATTTTCTGGCTAATTTTGCCCTCACCTCAGCATGTTTGCCTTCCCAGATGCCTTGTGGCTCTGGAAACAAACAGTAGAGGAAAAAAGACCCCACGTTTTACAGTCCAGGAATGCAGAGGCACAGGGAAAGCTGGAGGGTGACAAAAAAGAGCCCCTTGTAAAGCCAGACCGCTGTCTTACAGGACTTATATGGTTTGTTTATTTGTACCTATTTATTGTAGCGGTTCAGTTTGAGTCTTTTTTTAGTTTGTTTTGCCTGGTGGCCTTCTTTTGTTGGCTCCAGCGCCCGTAGTTTCTCTCTGGAGATTGTTACTGCCATTCTTGGCACTTTCCCGTACTTTAGTCCGTTGCAGTCTGGTGGAATTTGTTTGTCTATGTTGGCTTGTTGGTTTTGGTCCCAGGGCTTGGTTATTAAGGGTTAATGAGGCCAGACACTGATAAACGGACTGATACAGTGTTGATAGATAGCGCTGTTTTAACTCTGCAAGCCCTACAGCCAGGAACCAGACCACTCCTGAGACCACTTGCCTCTGCTCTATTTTGGTTTTTGGCATCTGTCGGACACAAAATAGGCTGTAAAATATGATTAACTCTCTAATTTAATGCAAACCGCATTTTACTCATTAAGGCAAGAATGTATCTTCTTAACGGCAGTATTATTTTGATTATAGTGTTGGATAACCACTTCAAGCTGGAAATCTCACTACCCAAGTTGTTGGTTTAGTATAAATGATAGCTAATTATTAAGCTATGCTATAGATCTTTTTTAAAGAAACATTCTGGGTTGCACAAGTTAAGCTCAATGGAGATTGTGGCATAATGTTGATTATCACAAAAATACTGTAGACTCTTTATTTTCTTAAAAAAAATGATGCATTTGCAGTTGATGTCTGAGGATTTAAAAGCAAAAATGTGAAGCATTTTATAAAAGCACTAATCATAAATGTGTATTATTTTAGCTGCAGAGTTGTTCCTGCAACTTTTACTGTCCTTCTAGGTTGCAAAATTAATAATTACTATAGGAAATTGTTGTTTTTTTTAATAAGAAGTCTCTTATTTTCAATAAGGCTGCATTTATTTGATAAAAAAACTTTAAAAATAAGTAATATTGTAAAATGTATTACAATAGCCGTTACTTTAGTCTTTAGTCACAGTGTCACATTTTTTACTGTATTTGTTTTACTGTGATATTTACTGTCACTATTTAGTGTAATTTACATATTTTTGTGTGAACGATTCTTGTGAACAGTAGCATAATGCATAAAAGGTTAGTTTACTACAATAAAATTATTTTAATATGCATATCATTTAAGTCTTCTGGCTAAACTGTTGAAACCATTGATATTTTGATGTGTCATAAGGGCCCATTTCACTTCCATCCTACGTTTCTCACTGTGACCCAGATCTTCCTTAAACTTTAACCCAGCAGAACTGCTTCCCTTTAACTCAGCGTTAACCAACCACTGCATAACTAAGAAAGTTGGTGACCCCGATTCTCTGTTCCTCATCAGGCGGCCCTAACCTACCACTATTTTACGTGGCGTAATGATGAGACCGTTTTCTCATGAGACAGGCTTATGACTTTTTCCGAGGTTAGAGGTGAAAGAGCAGAGAGAGAAAAGATAAATATTGTTAGAGGGGCTCCTTTTAACCACTGTATTAGTTGCATGCTTTGCTTTCCTGCACTGCTTTGTATGTTTACTCTGAAGATCATTGAGGGGCTCAAGTGTGGCGTTCATGGTAATTATATTACAGCGATTCTTGGTGTCAAGAGAGATCATTCAGGGGTGAGAGCCACGTCCCGCTGTGTCGGAACCATTTATAGGCTCTTTTTAGTCTATGAGTTATG
Organism: Enteromius trimaculatus; assembly: GCA_032361065.1. Classification (NCBI taxonomy): domain Eukaryota; kingdom Metazoa; phylum Chordata; class Actinopteri; order Cypriniformes; family Cyprinidae; genus Enteromius; species Enteromius trimaculatus. The sequence goes on from JAUMHP010000068.1 coordinate 7,548,987, forward strand.
AATCCACTCAGTGAAATGGGAAAATGTAATGGAGTAGAGGTCCTTCACCAATTTCACTGGTCTCACAGGAGTTTTCTGAATCAGTAACAAGCAAAGCAAATTCATGTGTGAAAATGCCTCGTATGATTTCTGTGAGGTCATCCACGCTCAATTTTCTCGCTTTCTCTCTCTCTCAGGACTATCTTGGCTGCATTATTGACTGTGGCGACTTGCCTCTCAAACCTGAGGAGGTCAGCACCCTCTTTTGCAACATCGAGGACATCTATGAGTTTAACAGGTGGGTGTCTTCATTCTGGATGGCAGGGTGTCTGTTGAATTGGTCTCAAACACAATAACTGGCCTTGGCCATGAGGGACAACATGCAGATGTCTGCCAAGAGCAAGTATACACCATTTCTGATGCACTCCAGCAGACTGTCCCTGAAATGCTGTAGTTGATCTGGAATGCTCTTGAGACGTGAGCTGGAGACGTTTTCTCAGCGGTCGTCATAACTTAAGCTCTTTTTACAAAGACATATGGTTTATTACACTGCGAGTTCATGCATGGTCCACCGAACAATTTAGTCAGTCTTCTTATGTGTCTGTTTCACACTGTTTATTGCAAATGACACACTGTGTTTATTTCGTACTCGTACGCATGGTTTAGAACAGAGGTTTCTAGTTGGTGGGTCGCTGCTACTTGCCACTCATACATCATGTTTTTATATAATTCTCTTTCTTAGTTCATCTCCACTCCACATCATCCCTCTAGTGACATTAGGCAGTTTCGAAATTGGACATGACGTCTTACTGCCAGCTCATAGGGGAAATGATCTTGGCCGTGCTGAAAACAGAAAATCTTAAAAACTCTTGGGTGTCCTTGTGACCTTATTTAATAAAACTGCCTTTAATAAAATGCCAGTTTTCTTTCCAACGCAGCTGCTTTTGGCCTCTGGTTGAGATTATATTGACATGTAATGAGTAGAATAAATTATTGGTTTTTAGGAATACCATTCTTAAAGGGATAGTTTACTTTTAAATAAATAATCTTTAATAATTTGCATTTTGTAGCGTTCACAAGTTGTCAAGCTCCAAAAAATAACAAAAAAGCACAATACTACAATACAGGCCATACTGTATGACTACACTACTTTTTTAAAAAGTTAGGGTTCAGTAAGCTTATTTATTTGTCTCTGAATGGCAATTATTTGATCAGAATTACAGTAAAAACTGTAAAAAAAAATTCACAAACAGTTTCTGCTTAAATATGTTTTTAAAATGTAATTTATTAAATTCTAAAAAATCTATTTTAATTAAATAAATATTATCAATGTTAAAAACAAAATAATATATCAAACAAAATAACAAAATAATACTGTCCCAGCTGAATTAAAGTATTAATTTCTTTGTTTAAAAAAAGATATAAATCTTTTTTAACTTAATCTTTGCTGTCACATCTGATAAGATTAATGTGCACTTGTTGAATTAAAATGGTAATTCCCTTATATAAAAAAAAACCTAAACTTTTGAACAGTAGTGTGTATATTCCAATTCATCTGAAGCCACATGCTATATTTACATGATTAATAGACTGAAATTTAAGTCACTCCAAAATCAGATCCTTCATTTAACTCAGCACGCAGCTCTCAAATCGTATGAGAATGAATAATGGCTGAAAGTTGGTCTGTTCATCCCACAAAGCTTTATGTTTATGAAAAACAGGGACTTGGAAAATATTCAATATTTCTTTGATTGTGCTCAGAGAAAGAATAACAGCATGTGGGTTTGGAACGACAACGATGGTGAGTAAATGATGACAGAATTTTCATTTCTGAGTGAACTAGCCCCTTAAATCAGCTCTCGTGCCTCTGTAGTTGTTAAGACTATATAAAATGAATGACCGACCTTGTTTTTTGCCCTCTTTCGTATAGTTTAAACACACAAAGGCTCTCTTTTTGTCTGTTCTTACTCTAAAAAGCCCTCTGCTCATTGCTGTGGAATGCAGCCCCTGTATTCAGACTTGATTCTGTTGAGTCTACTTTCTTGGCACCGGTCAGAGCTTTAGGACACATACAGATGTCATTTTCCTTTTAGCCAAAGCAGCCGGGCTCCGAAGTAGACCTCAGGCCCCTGTGGTGAACGAGCCACACATGACCTGTCAGAGAGTGAGGGTGCAGCCAAGCAAGCAGTGCATCCTGGGACAGCAGACAGGACTTATTTTGTTCCCACAGACATCTGTCCAGTTATAGTGAAGCATTGTAAATTGTGCCTTTACACTGGAATGCTGCATTTGTCTTTTGCAGCGACTGCAGAGAACAGGCTGTTTTTGCTGGCTTCGGAATCTCCTCTCAATTTTGCAGTGATGAAAACATTTCACTGCTGACTCATTCTTGCATTTTGCAATAGTTCTTTTAAAACCTTATTACAAGTTATTATTGTTCTGGATTTATTTTAGCATTTATAATCGCACCCTTGTGTTTTTTTCCCCATTTGACGGCCTTAAATGGGTGTAAAAACAGGGTCAGCTGCAGGCACATGGCACGTCCTCGGTGACTCTTCAGAATAGACCTTTTTAAAGCCATACTAAATACATAATAAATATACACTTTAAAAATATTGGGAGTTAAAGCTTTTTGAGCAATTTTTTAAAAGGAAAATAATACTTAAGGACACATATGATTGATCAAAATGACAGTAAAGACATTGAGATATCAATTTCAAATAAATGTACTTTTTTGTACTTAAACTTTTTTTCATTTGAAGTAATCCTGAAAAAACCTAAGAAAAACTGTTCCGAACACTGATAATAATAACTGTTTTGAGCCCAAAATAAGCATATTACAGTGATTTCTGAGGGATCATTTAACCCTGAAGAACGAAGACTGGCTGATGAACTTAATCAACACAGGAATAATAATATATTTAAATGAAAACAAATTTTCACAATATTATATATTTTTTTATAAATAAGCAACATTAAGTATTTGCACTTGTATAATTTCACAAAAATGACAGCTTGATTTCAGATGACATATGATTTCCTGTTTAAAAGTGATAGGCTTTTTGTTTTTTACGTATTTTATCTTAAGTTTGTCTCCTACGTTACCAAGCATACTACTTATATTTATATTTCTTATAAATATTAGTATGCATAAGTAGTATTTTTTCCATAATGTATTTTCAGTCATTTTAATGTTTTTAATGAAATGTGTTGCTTTAAAAATATTTAACTAATTGTTAATAAAAGATTTATAAAAATGGGACACCCTATAGTCATGTAAAAGGAACACATCAAGTGTGCCATTTCATGCAAGATCATTCAATCGTTTCAGTCAGTGGTCCAGACAGATTTCCTCTATTAAGTGAATTATCAACAACCTTTACCTCTTTTTTGTTCCCATACTTGGATCATGGCCTGTCATTGTACTATGCTTTTAGTTCATCTTAGATTTAAGTAAACCTTAACGCTGCTAACAGACACTGTTCATTTCTTAATAAAGACAAATCTGATTTTCCCTAAAGCACACATCTCACTGTCCTCGTGTCTCCCCACTGTCTCACTGTCTGCTTTGATCTCGTTTGAGAGAAATAATGGATGCAGATTTGTCCTGAGGATTTGTATATTGCATAAAAAAAGATGAATGACTGTGAGAATTTCCCCCACCATAGAATGCTGTGTCTCCAGCAAAAATAAAGGCTTGACTGCTGTGGGAAATACGAGCTAGATGAAAGGAACCGTAATGTAGCGAACTTCTGTTTGAGTTATACACACCATGTTAATGGATGAATGGTGGGAGTAGGGCAAAAGAAAGGGATGAGACGAGAAGGAGAGTATGAATCGAGACAAGACGACAACTTACGAGTCCAGTCCAAAAAACAGAAAGGGTGAGGTGAAGACTGAATGGGACAAAGGGAATTACGTTTTTTTTATATTCATGGCGTCTTGCAGATAACTCCCTGTTTTTGGTCATAAATCCTGAAAATAAATAAGTTAGACTTTATTACAGTTATAGCTTCGTTTTACTTCATAGCTACATAGCTAATTCTGACATGGTCAAAGAACCAAATCTGGTGTCTTAATTTCTTACATTTCTCATTTTACCTCAAGTAATACCGCAAACACTTTTGTATGTACTGTATCTGGCAAAGAAGAACCTGGGAAAGCATTTAGCATGCACGTAACACACATATTTCAAGTCTCAAACTATTGGTCCGCCAACACTTTCCTGGGATTTGAGAGAAGGGGCCAAAACCTCACAAGATTTGCCAAGATCTAATTGAATCCAACTTATCTACTACAGTTCGGACTAGAAAGCAGATACTTGTGGCTTTGAATCGATAGTAACGTCTTTATTCTTTTACAGTTCCAAATTACGGAACTATTTGTTATTATGCCACACCTTCCAAGACAGTCAAGTCATCGCTGTGGAACATCCCATCCCTTCAGGCACCTCGAGCACCAAGCGCTTTGGACAATCCAAGAAAGCATGCATGAACTCAATTCAGTTTCCTTCATAACCACAGAGAAGTCCCCCTACCACAAAGGTCAGCCACTAAATGAATTTCGTCTTCAGAGGGGAAGAGAGGATGATGAAGGCTGGAGTGCTGCGGTTTCCTTGCGAACTTTTCCCCTCAGCCACATGAAGTAAAGTCCATAGCGTTTAGAGAGTGTCACGTTGTTTTCTTTCACGATATAGGAGGGTTTCCCTCGAGACTGACCAGCCTGGCGGTTTGGGGGCCTCTTGGGAATGTCATTGGGAGTTTTGCTAATGGACTGAATGAAATACGGCGTGCCTGGTCGAGCCGTCATATAGCTTTCGTTCAACCCTTCCTTCAAAACACAGTCAGGGAATGTCAAACCACTCATCCTCGGTTGAAAAAGTTCCACCGGCCACAAGAGATCATATCAACTCCATAACGCTGAGGGAAAATCCACTTGATTCCATCTCGTGTTTGACTTACAATAGTGATTGTTTCACTAAACCAAACCCAAGCTTCCTTTATTGCATTCCAGACACTGTTACTAGCCAGTATAATTCAGAATCAATGTTTCCATTGATTTACTACCTGAAATTAGACTTTTCCCCACTAGAAGAATGCACTGCAGAAAGGTTTTCAATTTTGACCTTGGGGATATTGGGGTATGTGTGGAGGAAATCAAGCCAACATAAGACGTATCACATCTGTGTGCATTTAAAAAAATGGTTTGGTCTAAATGAAATGAATGTTGTTTGGAATGGAGTTGGAGCCCGTTCCAGTCAATAGACTGTCCTCTTGAAACTCCAGTCCCAGATGTGTCCTCAGAATAGGAATAACGTCTTTTAGACAAAGACATGGTCTTATGTCAGAAAATTGGTCTTTTATATGCCACTCAAATGATTTTTCACCGTGCAACTTGATTGTTGTTTGTTTTTTACAGCGAGCTTTTGGAAGATCTGGAGCGTAGTCCACATGCGGCAGCCATAGCAGAGTGCTTTGTGGAAAGGGTAAGCACATGACCTTGTAAAATATACATTTCTTCCCGTTCCTTCCACACAATGCACATATCTCAAGACAAGGAGATTGTGTTTTAAGGCATGTCATTCTAGGATTGTCGTCTAAGGAAAATTCAGTTTTGTTAATTTGTTATCTTGGGGCCCTCGCTTGGCAGTAAGGCAGAAGCACACAGAAATGTTTGGGCCAGAAAAACAGATGGACTCTGTGAAACGAAACCTAAACATATCGGCAAACAGCGCTGAACTTTTAACACATGCACACGTCAGCTAAGTGCATTTGCAGACACTTTTGGCGTTCTTGTCTCCACACCACAATGACACAACAATGAGCAGACCGGGCTGGGATGGGAACCAGACAAGGACATCATTGTTTGGAGTTCTAGTGAGGTTAAATATGCTCATGGCTCTTTGTGCAAAGATTTGTTTCATGGTTTGGAAGAATGAAATCATTCTTTACCTTTAAATCGCCTCAAAATCGGCTGTATCTCTATCTCAAGCACCGAGACCCAATGTTTACCTCCTGCTGAAACAGCCACTGTTAGGATCAATGAGCACTGGCTTAGGAAGTACATTCGATTAAGCTATTACTGGTGGGTTATTTTGAGGGTTTAGCTCAATTGAACCTTCTGTAATGTTGCAGAGCCTCAAAGTGAAGGTTTTTTTTTTTTTCCCATAATCTCTGCGACATCGAAAAAAAATGAAAACTTGTTCCAAATCAAACAGTGCCTCTAGACTAGATATCAGGCTCTAAATAGAGCACAGCATATTAGATGTGTTTACATGCTTGCACTGATGTAGCTCAGTGACTCTAACTCTGCATCTGCTGAGCTGCCCATATCTGGTCAGATCTGGGTATACTAGCCTTTGCCAGAGCAGATGATGGGGTTCACTTGTTTGGCTTGTTTTGGTACTTCTTCTGTTTTTGGTACACAAACATTAAATTGAAAAATCTCTCATATGCTGCCAAGTGAATGCCAGTCTATACTGTGCCATTTTTGTTAGTCTGTTATATTTTTGCCTGGTTTCAGAACTCTCTGTATATTTTAGATGTCCATAGTTAGTAGCGCACTTTTGTTCAAAGAAAACAAGTATTTTAACAGTTCATGATTTTGTTTTTTTTAGAGTGAAGCTTTTGACATTTACACCATATACTGCATGAATTACCCCAAGTAAGTATTTAAATTCTTTTGATTTGACCATTAAAGTAGATTTGTAAGTAAGATTTGTGTGTGTGTGTGCATGTTTATGTGGACATTTGTATTTGTATAATGTCATGGGTATGACATAGGTATTACAATATGTAGGTGATTTATGAGGACATTTTCAGTGTCCCCATAATTCAAAAGGCTTAAAAAACATACTAAATGGTGTTTTTTTGAAAAATCTAAAAATGCACACAGTTCCCTGTAAGGGGTAGGTTTAGGTGTAGGGTCAGTGTAGGGCAATACCACATACAGTCTGTAGATTATCAACATCATTACACCTATGGAGAGTCCCCATAAATCACAAAAACCAACATGTTTGTGTATTTGTGTGTGTTGAAAAAATTTATACTTTTATTCAGGAAAGAATAAAAATAAAAACAGTAAAGATATTTACAATGTATTTTTGAAAAAAGATCATTTTTTATATAATTGCTAGTATAATAACAATAAATATAATAACAATAAATGATGCGTTATTACATGCAAGTAACCCTAATCCTAACCCTAACCATATAGTAAGTACATATTGTTGATTAATATTACTCAGTACTTAAATGTATGCACTGCAACAAGAACACCTTAAAATAAATTGTAACCAAAATGTATCATAGATTTTTAACATTAATAATAAAAGGTGTTTCTTAGGCACCAAATCAGCAAATTAGAATGATTTCTAAAGGATCATGTGACACTGAATGCTAAAGTAATGAAGCTGGAAATTCACAGGAATTAACTACATTTTGAAATATATTAAAATACAAATGCCATAATATCAAAGTATTGCTGTTTTTACTTTATCTTTGATTAAATAAAGACATTCTTGTTGAGCATAAGTGTCCCAAAACAAATTGTTAAATGTATATTTAAAACTTATCAAGTTTATTTGCAAGTTTGCTTTTTAAACTTTTCACAAATCATGTTTTTTTTTATTGTGTTAGTTAGCTGTATTGTTTTGTTCTTTTTTTAAGCAATCAAAATAATAAATAAAACCAACTGCAGTTTGATTGAGATTATACGAATGCATATATAGCATTTTGAATTGCTAAAATAGTTCAAAACCTTAATTGCCCTGCATGAATCCCTGAAAGCTATGTTGCATAATGATAAAAGTATGTGGCAATTTTATGGAAAGCATAATTAGAATCATGTGAAGTAGATGTCAAGCACAGTGATGTATAGTCATGTAAGATATTGTTGATGAATGTCATGTGGTTTTAATTAGTCAGTGTTAGCTATACGTCTAGTAGAAAAATTAGACATATCAGAGGCAAACATGCTTGGGTGATGACTACTTGGAAATACTTTTCAGCCCCTCTCTTAGTATTCCCATGGGCCTCTGGTACAGCAGCAGCAGCAGATGTTCTGCTTAAACAGGTTCTGATCCATCTTCAGAGATTTAGCTGTTGCATATTAATGCAGATAACGCTGCAGTTACTCAGATTCTAAAAATGATATTTTCACAAGATATTTACACGAAAATAACAGTATTTATTATTCAGAGTGTTTTGTAAGTACATTTGTAGGTTTATGTGGCCATCAGCTGAATGCATTACCGCAGGATAAGATAGAGTGCTGTCAGGCAAAGCTGCCAAACTGATGAGTCTCCCAGTAGACCACCCTGCTTAAATGTCTTCCTCCCTGTTTCCGTCCAGCTCAGTAACGGTCCTGAGGGACTGCATGAAGAACGAGAGCCTGGTGCGCTTCTTCCAGGAAAGGCAGGCCACTCTGTGTCACTCATTGCCTCTGGAGACTTACCTGCTGAAACCGGTGCAAAGGATTCTTAAATACCACCTCCTGCTGCAGGTCAGTGGAGTCCAATGCTTTAAATCTGATTCCGTTTTTCTTTCTTTCTTTTTTTTCTTTCAAAATGATATGTTTTTTTGCTGGAAGATGGTGTAGCTATGGCATCTGCGATCAGGGGCAAATGGGGCCATGCTAGTAAACTCTAAAACAGACGTGTTAGACTGTACAGCTGATCTGTTGTCGCCCTCTTGTGGTAGGAACTATCCAAACACTTTGATAAAAGTGATCCTGGGTATGAGGTGGTGGAAGATGCTATTATAACCATGACGGCAGTTGCCTGGTATATCAATGACATGAAGAGGAAACAGGAACATGCAGTCAGACTGCAGGTATTCCCAGGCTTCAAATACTCTCTATGACTTTTAAACGTTTAAGCGATTAATTCTGTTGCAAATGCAAACGTTACTTCTTTTCATAGGAGATTGAGAGCTTGTTGCTGAACTGGACTGGGCCTGATCTCAGTGGTTTTGGAGAGCTGGTACTTGAAGGCTCTTTCCGGGTTCAGCGTGTGAAAAAGGAAAGAGCATTCTTTCTTTTTGATAAAATGCTTCTCATTGCCAAGAAAAGGCTGGATCATTTCATATATAGCACCCACATCTTTGTAAGTCATCATCATTTGTGATCAGATTTCAGTTTTAGATCTAATATATGCTTTCAGTTGGAGTGTTGCGTTTTACAGTATTTATGATATGCAAAACTCATGTTTTCTCTTTCTCCCTCTCATCATTCAAGTGCTGTAATTTGCTCTTAGTGGAAAACATGAAGGATCCTCTCTGTTTTAAAGTGTCGGACCAAACAATCCCAAAACAGCAACACATTGTTCAGGTAAAATATTTAAAATGCAGAGAGATAACTTACTTACTGAAACATATAATGAAAACTATATGACAAAGAAAAAATAAAAACCGTGCTTCTCTGTAGGCTAAAAACCAGGAGGAGAAGCGGCTTTGGCTACATTACCTCAAAAGGATGATAGTGGAAAACCATCCTGCATCCTTACCCCAAAAAGTAAGAGTTTTTATTTTTATATGTCAAACTAGTATCTTTAATGTACAGCCAAAAAAACTAATACATAGTTTACAGATGGACACCAGGGCGATAAATATCTATTTATAACATGTTTTCCAGGCAAGGCAGGTTCTTGGTGACAACTTCTGTCAGTGTAAGTATTTTTTGCATTCCTGTCATTTGCAACTGTCGCTTGCAACACTGAGCATGACAGGCTGTGAATTCTTCATGTTCTGTACCATACTTAGCCCCACAGTTTGATCAGGAGCCGATAAGAAAACCAATGCCTTCGCCAAGACTGGATGATGTTCATAACTACCACAGAGGAAGAAGGCAATCAGGTCTGACATATAGTGTTCATCAGAATACCTTAATTTGCCAAACCGCGCTTTTTCAAATATTTATAAATGCACATTTCTTGACAGAGCCCCCAGAGTTCATCTACACCCCTGAGAAAGCCAAGAAAAGCCTTCCACTCCTCCTCGAGGGTAACCTGCCATACAAGCGTGGGAGGAGACAATCTGGTGAATATATTTTTATAGGCTTAAAATTAAGTAATGAAGTACTACAAATAATTTGAGTTATAAACAAAGCTGACTAATGCATTTATTCTATGTTTATTATTTATTTGTTTATTGTTAAGTTATATTGACTCTGGCACCAAATTCAAATTCTTGTACTTTGGCAAATAAAGTTTGTAAAGTTTAAAGTCTACAATCTAATCTTTATATGCCTCAAGCTCCTGCCAAAGATATTGAAGCGGCGTTCCAGCAAAGTGGTGAGTGTGAACTTTAGTTCTTTCACTTTCTATAATTCTACTATCTCTGATCAATGATTTTGCTTTGACAGTGAATGTGAAAAATAAACAATATGTGATGAGATATAGATTTTAACAATGTAATAGTCTAAATTTTGTCTATTTTTCTTTTTCTGATCTGCCATGGCCTCACTGCTCATGGAATCCAGGTTCTTTAAAGGTGTGAGAGAATTACATTTCCTTCCATTAAATATTACATATGTACAGTCTTAATTTTATTATGTTTGCCACATAATGCAATCTTGTAACAATAGGATTTCTGTATGCTTTTGATATCACGGCTGTGATAAAATGATCATCATTATTTAAGTTTTGTATATCTTTGCTTCCCTCCATTCAATGGGTTTTAGTCTGGCAGTGAAGGGGAGCTGTGCCCGCAGGCGGATAGCATGGGCTCATCAGGCAGTACCAGTACTCTGGCATCCTCTGTCATTGAAGTTGAATCTGGTCGTGATGATCTGGTTTTATGTCAGGACGAAGATGACATGACCCCACTCCCTCCACCACCAACACTGTCCATTACTGAGGAAATCATGCAGTTCATTAACGAGAGCCGTGCTCGACAAGGCATGGCAGAGTTAACATCTGAAGTGGTACATATAGCACATTTTGACACCTACACTATGCCAATACAGTAATTACTGTAGTAACTCAACACAATGTTTTATTGCTATGAGTATAAACATTGATATGATTTTATAGCACAAATGAATGTTAATTAATTTGTTACTGTACGCTTTTAAAATGCCATTTTACTCATTGTTTTGTTATTTATTGTGCCAGTTGAATCCAGAGTCCCCGGAAGCCCAGTCATCAGAAGCACAGCCGCTAGATGAATCCAAACCACTAATAGCTGAGGTGGATGAAAGTAAACACCAGACCAATGATACCGAAAGATCAGAACCTGAAGAAACACTGGTAGATGGGTCTGACAAAGATGAGGACAGCCATCCATCCTGTGAAGCAAATGTTGCTCCACCAGAGGAGCTTGAGAAAGCATCATCACAATTGGATACCTCCAAAGAAGTGAATCAATCAGGAGAGTTGACTTTACCAGAGCCCAGTCATAGTGAATCATCTAAACTGGAAATGGTAAAGGCCACAGATGAAAAAGAGGATAAAGACACAGAGGACCCTGCCACTAAAATTGAAGAACCTCGTTTGTCTGATCATTTAGACAAAGCCATTGATGACACAGTGTCATGTAGGTCAGCATGTAATGCTTTAAAAGCAACTGACAGCGCTCTTGTCCCCAAAGCAGTACCTGAGCAAAAACTAACCAAAAGTGACAAGCAGATTATTGAGAAGATACGCAGCTATTATGAGGCAGCAGAGGCAGGTGTCGAGGAGGGTCAGACAGCTCGAAGAAATAGTTTCTCTCATATTCCTGCTGGATTAGTGAAGGATTCCGTATCTCGATTCAATGTATGTGTTCGCCAAGGCAGTTTATTTGAGTCTGAGAGTAGCCGCTCAGACTGTGTTGAAACTGATGAAGCATCTTCCTTACTAACATCGTCAGACCAAGTTAACCAGAATTTGAACCATGAGAAATCTGCAGATACAGCTATTCCTCTCGCACATTCAGATGTTATCCAAGAACAAGAAGAATTATTAAAAGACAAGACAGCAGATAAAAAGGATGAAGACATTTGTGAGTTCAGCACTTGTAAGAAGAAAGAAAGAACTGGCCAAGACTCTCTGGAAGTACCTTTCCCTAAAGACCAAAACTGTAGTGATGATACAGATGCTTCTGAGGAAAAGAAGCCATTCCTAAATAGTACAAAAACCCAGGTGCAGCATAAACATGATCCTTTACAATGTGATCCAGAGACATCTAATATGCAGACGAAAGAGACAGCAGCTGCATCTCTTCAGTATGGAAGCAGACCAAGAGAGAGAATGTCCTCTAATGGAAACCTGGATAGCCTTCCCAGCCAGATTAAAGTTGGCCGATGGTCTCGTCATAGCAAGGTGGTAACGTGTAGTCGTACCCTTTATGAAGGAATGGAAGAGGTACCGGATTTAGGATTTTTTGAGGCTGGACCAGTCAATCAATGCTTGGTAGAAAACTCAGAAAAGATTCTTAATAAAGTGCAAATGCTTGCGCGCATGTACACAGCAAAAGCAAGCAGCATGAAAGTACCACTTCACCAGAAAAAAACAAGAGTGAGTAGGGGATCATGGTCAGTGGAGAGGAAAGAGAGCACTTCAGCCAACAAGTCTCAACAAGTACAGTTACACCAAGGGGATATAAGGATCCTAAATCAGCCCACAGGTGAGTTCATAGTCTATTCACAATTCAATTATAATCTTGTGTGATATTATTCTTCTGATTATTTTAAAATGTTGCTGGTTTTTTTGTTCCAGAAGAATCTTCAGTATCAACACCCACTGAACCTTTTGGTCACATCATTTTGAGGGAGAAGCTGTCTAAAACATATCATCAAGAAAATGATTGTAATCTTATTGGTCCCCCAGATGAGATCTCAACAAATGGATCTAATTCACTTCAAGTATTAGCAACTGTTATGGAATCACAGGTCTCTGTGATATCAGACCATAGAGAAAGCTCCTTAGAAAAATGTGAGTCTAAACTACATGAAGGAGATCAATTCTTGCCAGATTGCGCTGGAACTCAAGTCCAAGCTGAGCCAGAAGTACCATCCAAACTAGCCGAATTTTCATTGGTTGAACATGCTGACTATGTACAACAGTCCATTCAGGAGATAAATAGGACTGAAGAAGGACTGATATTGCAACAAGAGAACCCTGCTTTTGTGTGCAATTCCAGTCCAAGTAGTGAACTCTTTATTGACCCAGTGGTCATGAAACATTTAGAAAAAGAGATACGCGGTGTAGAGGAGAAAGGGGGCTTAACTTTACAGCACTGTGACAGCATATTGTCCATAGACAAGCAAGATGAAATGCATACAGGACATGTGAGTTCCAAGCATGACTTGGCTGATGTAGAAACCACTAGCATAGAAGAAAAAACAGTTAGCGCAGTTGGTGCATGTCCCCCATTACAGCTAGCACCCTGTGTTCTAAACACTGTAGTTATCTCTGAAGGATCAGAGCTTTCATACCCTTTAGCCCAAGAGGTTACAAAAAGCCCTACACAACTAATGCCTCTGCTTAGTTCATGCGGCAAGTGTAGCCCACTGGATGTCAAATCCAAAGAAGACCTAAGCAATAATTTAAAGATTTTGAGCCCACCCTGTACACCCCCTGTAGTTGGACCTCCTTTGGATGAGCTACCAAGGTTTACTAGCCAAAGACCTTCAAATCTACCCTCCGCCACAGGAAGGAGAAGTCCCTTCACCAACTGGGATCCTTCATCTCCAGCTGATCAGAGGTATTCTAAATGTAGTAATCCAAATATATTTAGATATATATTCAGATATTTAAGTTATGACGTTGAGGTTGACATTACAGCAGTGTAAGTACAGTATTTGATCTCATTTTAATCTGTCTTATCTTGCCTTTTAGAGTGCCACATACCTCACTACGGACTGAGGAACAGATTCAAGATACAGTTTCAGGCCTTTCTACTCACAGACAACCTTTTCCCCAGGCTCCTAATGATAAGCCTTCAAACATTCCTTTTGGTTGTGGACATTCATTAGATGCAAAACCACCATCTGCCTTTAGCCCAAACCTGCAAATGCGATCACCCTCTCCAGTTAGAAGTGCCCAGAACTCCAGACTGTCTTCAACTGCCTCAGCTCTTACAAAGTCTCTTGCTGCCACTTGTATCAGTCAGACAATTTCCCAAACCATGGCCAAAAGAGGCGCACATCTTCAGACTGCTTCCCCACCCGTAAGCTCATCTCCTCTGCCCACATCTTCTGTAAGGCTAAGGTCACCATCACCCAAACCCATCACCTTGGACTCAAGTGCAGAGTCAGGTTTTAGAAATACATCCAGCACCGGCGTAGGGAGTCAACCCCTAAGGTCTTGTCCATCCCCATTCAGATCAAACAGTCTTCGATCTAGTCCAGCAACAGTTCAGACCCCTCCTCCTTACCGTAGTCAACGCTCAATATCCCCTGCACTTCCAGTTAGCCTCCATTCAGCTCCATCTGCTAACAGCCTAAACTCTGCTCCTCTTGAACAGCCTTCTTATACCAATTTGAATGTTAATAATAATAATAACAACAACAGTTTAAGTAATAACGGGTGGGCTACTAACCACAAAAAAGCACAACACACAAATGCAGCTGGACCCCCGCATTTCCATGATCCTCAAAGAACAACATTGCACAATAGGGTTGCTCGTCCCTTTCCATCCTCTGAGCCTAGCTCTCGTGTACAGTCTCCATCTATTTGCCCATCTTCATTCACCAGAATCTGCTCCCCTCCACCTGCACCAATTCACTCTAGTCATCTGGTAACAAAGCCACCAAATCCCAGAGCCCCCAGGCAAGGCTTTTTTACTCCTCTATCTTTAGAAATCTCAAGATCAACATCAGCTTGTTCATTTGCCCCCTGTGAGAGCCCAAGAATCACCTCTCCACCCCCTATTGGCATTCCTGCAAGTGTATGGGGTTTTGCTAATCCACAGCCAAGGAATCCCTCATTAACAAATGCAACTTCTCCAACAAAAGTGGACACAAACTCTACACAAAGAGGCACCAGAATCATCTCTCCTACCCCAATGGCAATGTCTTCATGCTCAGCAACCAATTCGCAGAACCAGAGGAGGCTAAGAGGAGCCAGTTTGCCCTTTGTCGCTCTAGGGGATAGACCACCCAGTCCAACTAGACACGAATGCAGGTCTTGGGTAGAAAGTGGACGATGGTCTGTGGGTTCAGAATTGGGCTTAATAAGTCCCCATGGGGGTTCATACAGTGGCAGCCCATCTTCTATCAGCCCTGGCCCTCTTTCACCTGTTAGACTAACAACTGAAAGGAATGGTCTTGGCGGAAAACATTTCACAAGCATTGCCTGGCCGGATGTACATGATATGTTGACTAAATACAACTCAGAGCCCAGTACTGAAACAAATGTTTTGTCCTTCACCGAGACAAAGCAAGATGACATAGCGGTTGCAGAATCGAGTTGTCGGAGCACCCTGATCTGTCCCTATGTCGCTCCAGCTAACACAAATTTGAGTCCCATTCAGTGCCCAACCGAAGGCAAAACAGAAGAAAATTATTCTAATCAAGGGTCCAAAACAACGTTAAAAACCAGTTATGCCACCACTGTCAACTTGCAGATTGCTGGAAGTGGGAGAATAGCGTCTTTTAGCAATGCACAAGTCAGCCTGACTCAGACACTGTCCCCTGTAGCGGACAGCCAGAGCAGGAGAAGGGTCAGCATCAATAGCTGCAACTTCTCAATACAGGACTGCAAAAGGCTTTGAGTGGTGTGCTCCTGAAGTCTGGTATGGTGCCTCGTTTTTCAAAGACACTTTATCTGGCACTTTAGCATGTAGCAGAGGAGAGAAGTCAGCTTAGAGATCCAAGTCCACTCTGCACAGATAAAAAAAACGTTAATGGACTATAAAATACGGGTGTCAGCCAGTTGATGCTATGGTCAGTGAGTTTATGTTTTGTTTTTTTAACCCTCAACCCTCGTTCCTGGCCAGGATACCAGTAAAATCATTATTAAAAGACTGCTTTGCTATATTTGGCAGTGTTTATTTTATTGCTTTTAAGACTCTGTCATATGCAAATGTTTTATATGTAATAAAACTAAAGCCTGTGGCATTAAAGGCTTTCAGTTGGCTGTGATATATAAAGAACTTATTTATGAAGTAGTTGTTTTCTGGCACTTAACTCCCATTTCTGTGTTTTGCACATTTTTCTCTGATGTGGTCCAGACGTGTCTGGAAAATAGTGTGTTTCAGACAAAACATTCTTGTGTATGTTAAAATTCATTTTTATTGCCAGTGTTCTGTATGGATTTGGTTATTTGAAAACAAGGGAACATAAATCGCTGCTTTGATTGTTGTTAATACAAACATCTGATCTGATATGTTTGCTGGACACAATGAAAAAGCATTTTTATCATGAGCAAGAAATGTATCTGTTGTGGACTAAGACAAGGTAATGCTGACCAAATGGACTCTCGATTTTTTTGTATGTGTGTATTTTTTATGATACATTATTGATTCCTACAGGAGATTGTCACAACCAATGAATGCTTAAGCCAAATGAAAGTATATCTCAGATTAGTTTAGCTAAGGCCTTTATGCTCCACGCCATGCTTGCTAGAAATGGTGGAAAGAAAACAAATGTTCAAACCTGCTCTCTGTACTTAAAACCAAAACAAAACATGATTTTCACACTGTATGTAAAATGTGTTCTATTATTTGTACCTAAATAAATCCTGCATAGTGTAACTCTGATTGAGACGTTTTATTACCACAACTTTATTTTTAGTTAAAAATTGTATTTTGCTGTGATATCATGGCATGGTATGTCTAAAAGGAGGGAACAAGCATTAGGAAAAAGAATGTCACGTTGCTCTGAAATGCTAAAAGCTCATAACACGAAACAGATGCAGCATTTACAGACAAATAAATAAAAACGTAGGCCTTGAGATAAAGCTTGGTGTTCAATAGCGCATATCATAGCGACTATTTACGAAAGGCGGAACTCTATTGTTTTAGTGCAGCAATAATCGGTTCAATAGACGAACGCAGTATTAAGACGATTGCATTCACGTAAGTCTCAACATGATTGATGTATTACATTTAATTGGTTTTTAAGAACCACGTGCATTAAAACTACATCGTTTATGCATTTATTAGCCTAAAATATGTACACCTCTTAAGTGAACCTAGCGTAGGCTACTTTCTGTTTCGGCTGCTCCTCGAGCACAGTTGTTTCCATGACTCATGAGGGCATCACAGTCCAGCCCAATCACGCAGCAGTATAAAACATACACGACTGAACGCCACTCACACTCGGTCGATGTTGGACTACGCTGAAGGCTCATGAAGACGAACACAGTTCGCCTATTTATGTAAAGTCTTCTCCGCTGGAAGTGGACGGAGACTCGGATCTCAGCGTTTTATTGTTGTTCTGGTTTTCCTTGGAGCTGAGGCAGATGAAGGCAAACTGACCTATTCTGCATAATGATTAAGCGTGAATGTCCAACTCTGTCTATGGACGGAAATCTTCAGAAATGTTTGATAAGGTAGGTCTATGCTACAGATTATTGCCTTTTAAATGTGTCTAATAAGTGTTTTATGAAATACTTGTTTTACTTTTAAATTAGCATTACGTAAGTAAATAATTAGAAATAACATACCGTTCCACCTTTTTTAAGGCATGCTCCTGTTGATTTTCGTAATGTGTATTTGTCTCTTCCCTCTTTTTTTTTTTTTTATAGATTACAGACAGAATATTTCTTCAGCCACGTGCTCTATATTGTGTATCTACTAAAAAAAGTGCAACCCTAGGATGGGGGAAATCTCTTCCTAGGCCCGACACCAAATGTGTTGGTGAGGGAGAGCTGTATATTTGATATGAGGACAGATTTACTCCACTGTTCCATGCGTTTTACTTCATTATTTCTATATCTACTGATCATGTTGACAAGACAGATCAAGTGCCAATTAATATGCAGCAAAGAAAGTGTGGAGATTGTGAAAATGATCGCAGGGGAGCTGGGCCAAGCGGTATCATATGATTTAGTACTGATTTTTACTTAAAAAATAAAATCTTCTCTAGATTGTTCTTACTCTGCTTTTGTTTAAGGTGTGTTTTTTCTTATGACAGAAAAATGACAGCATGCTGTACACTCCAACTCTAGCAGATTATGAGGTATGTGATTTTACATGCAATCTTTAGTTATCAGTGTACTATTTGAATATGCTGCCAAAAATCATTTGCCAGAAGGGTGATTGAATCTTTGGCGTTTGATGATAATGTATAATTTGCTCATTTGGATAAGTGATTTATTTTGGTTGCTTTAAAGCCTGATGCAAGATAAAGTGCTTTTGATAAACTGCATTAACATGAAGGCTAAATATTTACTGCAGTGATGAAGAACAGCTGGGATGTTTTTGTGCTTTTTAAGTATTATACATTCTTGTGCTCATTCACTAATGCATTTCAGAAGGCTTTTAACATTAGTGTCAGCACCATATGTGCTGCGTTGTTTGAATGCATTATCTACGGACAGTGCTATTCAGAGTGAGAAAACACAGATGTCACACTTATCCCAAAGTGTTTTGACAAAACGAATATAATTTACAAAACAATACTTTGAGGTGTTTTCTCTGTATTTGAAATATAATGAGTGTACAATTAAAAGGGTAGCAGCTATGCCATATTTTAATCATGGCTCAGTCAGGGGCTTAGAATGAAGTAGTTATCAATTAAAAGAGTAGCTTTTTGGGATTTAAATTCTAGAGTAAAACACCCTCACCCCCTCATTGATTGTGAAAGGCATCCAAAAAATTAATTTTCATAAACTGAAAATTTAGAGGGTTGTATTTCTTTTTTAGAAAACTCTTTGAAGTCAGCCTTCTTTTCATATTTAGTTTCACTTCTTTTTTTAAGATTAAAGAAATATGCACAATTTCTTTTGAATGTATTTCTTCTCCCATCTCTAAGAACTGCTTTCTTGAGCTAGTTAAAGGAGAAGTTCACTTTTGAAAAAACGTTTGCTGATATATTACTCACCTCCATGTCATCCAAGATGTCCATGTCTTTCTTTCTTCAGTCGAAAAGAAATTAATG
>JAUMHP010000068.1:7591742-7604946 GCA_032361065.1 Enteromius trimaculatus
AGCTTCTTGTAAATATATATATATACTAGAATGATATAAATAAGTACCGTAGCTCATGTTGATCCTGCAGTTCTGAGCTCCAGTGACAGTGTCAGCCTCAGTTTCTTTTCCCCTGGTCTAATGGAGAAATGAAACACAGTGAATGTTCTATGTTTGCACGCCTCCAAAAAGGAAGTGATACTGCCACGCATTATGATTAGAAAGATTCTTCGGAGAAAGTGAGAATCGCATGTGCAGTGGCAATGGAAATAATACAAGATGTTAATGATAAAGTTCTGAAACCCACTTAAGGGTGAACAGGCTGAAATGGCTCTAACTAAAATAAAATAATAAAAATAATTTTATAATGTTTAGCATTCAAACTTTTTTCAAGTAATTGCCTTGAAATAAACATGTTTTTTTTTAAATATGCACACAGTGGAATGTTACATAATGACTTCACAAAAGCAAAATATGGCACTTAAAACTGCAGTTGAAATATGCTAACCAGTTAAATGCTAATATTTCATTTTTGAAGGATTGCAAAAAATACGTTCTTGTAGGGGTATAATGATTCACATATTGTTCGTATCGTCATGTAGTATTCATGATACTGCTTCAACTCCAGAAGAAGTTTATGACTCTTTTATAAGTCTGTGCAAATTACCTAATAACTTGCTTGTCAGCAAATTCTGCTGCTAAATGCAGCTAAAATAAAGAGAACGGCTCGGCACCCCACAGAAGAGAGGGGCGGAATCAGCAGAGCTCATTAGTATTTAACCCTCAAAAGGTCCTTATTTCTTGTTTACACAAAGGGTCTTTGGGGTCAATATGACCCCAAGACCATGAACGTAACCATGAAAAATCAAAACATTTTTAATGATACAAATAATATATCATTTTGTTCGTTTACTTCTCATCTATACATTGATGCTGTGTTTTCGCCGATATTAATAACTTTGGGACCTATTTAACACGAAATTCCTCAAGTATGTTTTTAGTTTGCTTGTAAAATATTAATTTTTATGGAAAATCACGTAAATGATGGCATAAATTTTATTTAAGTTGTTTCTGGATGTTGACCCAGGTTTTGGGTGTATAATTCTGCCATCTGTTGGTTGGAGATAAGCCTATGGGGGTTACAGTTTACATAATAATTTGTTTTGACCAATAGGGGGCCCATAGAGACCCATTCATTTTACTGGTAATGAACAACTGATCATAACACAACTACTGTGATTTTTTTTCTGAATTTATTTATATATTACCATTAGAAAAGACATTAAAAATAAATGTGTGTGTGAGAGAGAGTGTGTGTGTGTGTGTGTGTGTGTCTGTGTGTGTGTGTGTGTGTGTGTGTGAGCATGTTTTTTCTACATTCTATTTGTACCCTAGTACTACACCTTCTTTTCAGTGTAAAAATTTTCTGTTTTATGCTGGGTTTGGTGATTTTTTTATTTTGACGAATAAAAAACCCCCGCTTTTTATTGCATTTCCCATTCATTTTAATTGGGGTCATATTGACCCCAAAGACCTTATTTGTTAAAAAAAAAAAAATTACATACCTTCAGAAAGACCGAATCAAGTCCAGTTTTTTTTTTTTTATGTAAATATAGATGGAAGATGAGGAAAAGTCACAAAATTTTTATTCCATTGAGATGAAGAGAAACACTTTTTTTCGTTAAGGAAAAGGTGGTTGGGGTCAAATTGACCCCAAGGTCCTTTTGAGGAACCTGTACTAAAATGGCTTGCTGTGTGCAGAGCTGTTTTTGGCAAGGTAAAAAGAGTGTTGTTTTACACCATCATTGAGAAATTTTAACCAAAGTATGTCATCATATTTACTTGTGGAAAAATGGCCATTTGATGACCCCTTTAAAAAAGATTTATCTGTTGTGGAAACTATGGCCCACATGTTTGAGAATGACAGATTTCAGGACAGTTATGAAATTGTGTTGATATTAAATAGTCTTTAACTTTAATTGTTAGCAATATAGGACCTTTGAACAGCTCTATTCATGACAAAATACAAACATATTCTAAGGTATTATGCTTCAATGACAAACTGTTAACAAATGAAAAATGACTAGTGCTTTGCAGTTGAGTGAATGAGCTGGCGCTGGGCTGTTCAGAGTGATCTTTCCCCGCCTGACTGCCTGGCTCTGGTTCAAAAGCTCTGCAATATGTGTGTGTCCTTGTAAGGGCCCCAACTAGACAAGAATCAACAAGCTCAACAGACAGCAGCGTCGGACATGAGGCATTTACTGGTAAATCCACGGCTGTTCTTTATTCTTCCATAGTCTGTGACATAACAGCTGTAGTGTTTTCAGGAAGAACCCTCTCCTAAAATACTTGTGAAACAGGAACTATGCCAAACTACAATATATAGAACTGCAAACATTGCTTGAGAAAGCTGGTAATTAGATGGTAATGGTATTTTTATTTGACGTGATCAAATTGAGATGTTGGGTTTGTTTACGTTTAAGACGTTGATAGTTGCTGTAGGTTTTGAATGACTGACTGCCTGCCTTAAATGACCTCTAAAGAAAAAAACCTGTTCACTAAATATACTAGAAACGATACTAAAACTTATACGAGTGAATGAATCAGTGTGTTTGTCCTTTTATGGTCTTTTTGATTGTGCAAACAAATCTGTTTTAAAAAACCTTATCAGAAGTAGTCTATTTTTAGGGAATCAGACAGTCAGAGGTTTGCTTGTAAACTTTTTGAGATGAATTTGTTTTTATATAAAATAGATACAACTGTTTGATAAATGCACACTGTGGAGGTCATGTCACCATTAGCTTCTCCACGTTTAGCATGCAGAAACACACACACACACACACGCGCGCACGCTGGTGGTCAGTGAAGTTAAAGGGGCAGGACGTTCTCAGCCCAACCCACCAGTGTGTATTATGATCTGATTGGTTGCTTCAGGTGCTGGTGAGCAGCAATTGGCTAAAACCAAAGCTTATTACTGTTCCATATGAGCTGAGTTGACCTTCAGAACCATAAAATGTTACATTACTTTCACATGTTTTCTTCTACTTAACTTGAAATATAGCAAAGATAAACAAAATATCCAGGTGTGGGGTTACTTAGTCTTCTGTTCGTGGTATGGGAGTCCTAAAAATATACTTATAATATAAGCCTAATCCTTGTACATTAATAAAAAATGTAAATACATTAATAAAATACATAAAAAAGAGAAAATAAAAAAAAAGGTTATACAGGTTTAGGTTAATGAAATCATTTATGAACAATATTTTATATACAATATATATTTTATGAAACATGCTGAACTCTAAACCTGCAAGAAATTCAAAGCCATAAATCTAAACAAAATGTGTTCCAAATTTGGGGTTCATATAAAAGAAATGTGAAAAAAAAAAATGAAAAAATGTAGTTTGGGTGCAGTACCATATTTTCCCTATTAAATACCAGCAAAACTCTACTGGTGCACACTGTGCTTGATTTGTGATTTACAGTAGAGTTTGACATCCATACCAACACATCCACACAATCACAGCTGCATTATTTATCCAATTGGCAGAAGCAGAAAACAGAAGTATTTGAATTATAGGCATAACCTAAAAACATTTCTTTTTTTAAACCTTACCAACAGTATGAAAGCTTATTAAGAAAACGGCCATATTTTTCCCAGTTAAATGACACTGTGATAACAAATAGCAGTTTTAAAGGTCCTTGGTGTAAAATAGATTTATTAAAGGAAATGAAAACTTCAATTTTAAAATACACATCTGAGTCAAACTGTATAGTTAAAATTAACAAAGGCAAATTTAATAAATAAATAAAATAAAACCCTTGTAAACTGTGCTCAAGGGTTAACCCTGATTTTGGTCAACATTTATTTAATATGAAAAAAGTTAATGGGAAAACCATGGGATCTGTATGTGACAGATATGTTAGCATATGTTTATATGTTTTAGAAGCTATATGTTGCTAGCATGTTTAAGCACTTCACTAGCACGATTCTACCATGCTTTAGGCTACCATTTTATGTGCTGCTTACATATTTGAGCAGATTTGCTATTGTTTGTTTACAGAATGAATGTTTAATTGACACGACTGAATAAACCTTTGGTTGTTTCAGAGTGTTCCCCGGCTAGCTTCGCGGGCTTTCAGCACAACAGTCCGGCAAATGAAAAACAAGGTGCCTGACAGACAGAAGGTTTTCCTGGTAAGGAGAATTTCAGACTGACGTGATGTCCAAAAAATACACTCTCGATGCATGAATTGTATTAATCTGTTTGCTCTAATTTACATTCACTCAATAATCTTGATTTAAAACTTTTATAAAACATTTTACAGTATACATGACTTACTTTCCTCTGCGGAACATAAAAGAGGATATTTTAAATAATCTTGGTAACCAATCAGTTTCAGTTCTCATTAACTTCAATTGCAAAACCCCACCCCCCCAAAAAAACTATAGAAATCTAAACCGGTTACCATGCAAAATAAATATATAATTAAATAAGAATATATGTAGAATCAATAAAAACACACATAGATTATTTAATATATGACTAATAAATAAATAACTATATTAATTATTGTTATTCTTCGTGTATCTAATATGAAGAAACATTATATTTATAATATAATAATTAATTTCACACAACAAAACACACTTCTAAGTTAATAAAGCTACATATTTTATGTTGCATATGGCCGTACAGTGTAAGAATAACATGTCTTTTTATTTATCTACACTTACAGGAGGATAATGGTCTGCCGGTCCATATTAAAGGAGGCACCACTGATGTCCTCCTGTACCGTTTGACCATGACCATCACAATAGCAGGTACAAAACCCCTCTGGTCAGACATAATCTTGGATTTAATTTAAGTTTCTAAAATGTACATACCAGTACCTATTAAAAGAAGTCTTCTCTCTCTTTAGGCACTGGTTTTTCCTGTTACTGGTTGCTGTTCGCCTGTATGCCCAAGAGTAAAGCATAATAACTTTAAAACCGCATGATGCTGTACAAATCTATTTCATTTTAAATACCTTAAACAATAAAAAAAAACCTCTGAAACTACATCTTTCATACTGAAGTGTTTGGTCATTACAGTATACACTACTGTTCAAAGGTTTTTTTATTATGTTTATTATTATTATTATGAATGTACTTGTAAGAGGCACTTATGCTCACCAACATTTTTAATGTCTTTACTGATCATCCTGGCTCAATTAAAGTCTTCCAAAATCTTAATGACGTCAAACTTTTGAATCGTAGTGTATGATTGGCATAAATCAACGATACGCTTCTGGCGCCACCTAGCGTCTACAGCAAAACAGGATATATAGGTTGCTCAGATTTATTCCAAAATATATTTGTGATTAGATATTTGATATGTTTGGGCGTGTGCTTGTGCCAATGGTTTTTAAAAACGTTGGTCCAAAAAAATACCAAACAATCTTTTGAATATTGTTCAATATTATTAAATTTTATTCTCTTTAGTCAGTTGCATTTCATACAAAGAAAAAAGCCCTTTTTAGTGGTTTTGGTACAGCATGCATAAGTGCAGTAAGGCGAGGTAGCCATTCTTCTCACTTGTAGGTAAAATTGCATGAAGCATAGATGCACTCAAAGAACAACACATTTTTCGAGTTTTGGATGACAGGAAGAAAAATCAGTTTTTAACAGGATTCCAGATATATGTAAAGAAATGGATGGAAACAGCATGCAACAAGATGCTAAAAAAACTCTACTGAGATGAAAGTGCGCACATTAAATAAATCTTCAAACTTGGGAAGTCTTATCTTGAGACTGTCACACTTCACAGAGGGGAACATTTTTTATTTCTTTCTCCCACACAGGGTGACATATGACAATTCAACACTGTTTTCTGAACATTATAAACTCTTTCTTGCTAGTTAGAATTACACACAAAATGAACCAATCAATGAAGTAAAATGAATTCACTATCCAAACACAGAATGCAAAAATACACAGACGTCGGTAAGATTTTAAATGTTTTTCTTAGCTTTTTCGCTCACCAAGAATGCATTTATTTAATCACAAAATGAAATAATAATAATACGAAATATTATGATTTAAAATAACTGTTGTCATTTTAATAGATTTTACATTTCTGTGAAAGATATGTGTTAATTTGTAACATTATACATGTCTTCCCTGTCACTTTTGATTAATTGAATGCATCCTTGCTGAATAAAAATCTTACTAACCCAACACTGTAAACTTTATATTGTTTGTCAATGTGCAGTTTTTTTGCAGATATTTTCAGTGCATTAAATTCCTGTTAGACAGACAAACACTGATCCCGTCATACTGTCCTGGGCATTCGAGACATCCCTTCCCTTTTCTGAGGCTGGGAGACAGAGGCGGATAAGGTTGGTGAACAAACTTTCCCAAGATGTTCTAGTCTAGCGCAAGAAGCGAATGCTCATCTTGTGGTCAATGTTGACCTTCTCCAGAGACTAAAACAGAGAATGAAACACGTCAGCAGTCATAATCCATCAACATGTGCTTTTAACACCTTACAATCTTATGTGATACCTTACGAAACTCCTCAAAAGATATTGCGTCATCACGGTCCAGATCTGCTTCCTGTATAGTGCGGTCTGCTATGCTCTCCAGCTGCTCCTCTGTCACCTGCATCCCCAGCATGGCCCGGAGTACCTGTCAATGATCACCCTGCTGTCAGTCGTATTCAGTCTGAGAGAAAACAGCTGAAAACACGAACGAAGGAGCAAGTGACCTTTAAAAGCTCATCTCTGGAAATCTTGCCATCCTTGTCTTGGTCATACAACTGAAACGCAACTACAGGAACGAAGAAGATTATTATATACACACAAATCAATATCTCATGTCATTTATGCACTTGTTTGGTGAATAGTAGTGGAATAAGCAGGATGTCGTTCAGTCAGTTGGTTATTAAAGTGAAATAAACCCTTTATATAATGGTGATAATGGCTGTCTTACTGTACGTTATCACTGAAGTAACATCGCCCAGTCCATTACTGAGAGGATGTGGTTTATCTACCGGGTAAAAGCAAACGTAAACATACATTTGAGTTTGCTGCTCCTGCTATTGATGGGTTCGGGAGAGTTGGGCTCTTTGGGTCGGTCCTTGTCAACAGGCCGGAAGTGAGCCAGGATCTTCACAAAAGTGTGGAAGTCCACCGTTTCCTTCCTGAGATGAACATGATCGTTTATGACTTTAAGACACAATGGTTGGTTGTTTATGATTTTGGTTACAGAGAAAGACTTTTTGAGATATGCCTTCACGCATGCTGTATCTTTCAGAACTAACTTCCTGATCATTGCACAGCTTATTATTGTAAAACCACAAACTTTGATCGGAAAGAGAGCTTGACCTAAATGCGAAGCGGCTAACCACCATTTTAGTTTTTATTTAGGGGTGGGGTTATCTCAAAAATATATATCACAATAATAATTCGGCATGGAAAAACATTAAACAGACTGGTCAGGACTTGCTACAGAATTTTATGTTAGAATTCAATAGTCAATAATTCGGTGTGAACATCAATTATTTTCACTCTCCGAAGGTTATAGCTCATGCCAAGCTAGATTAATTACCCTGGGGAGAAGAAGGCACCTATTATTCTGTCTCCTATGGGGTTCATTGCCAACTCCTTTATGGCTCCAAAATCCTGGGGACTATGCAAGAATGAAACAAGATGCATGGGTAAATATTTAAGTAATTACAAAATATATCTATCTCATCGTGAATAAGACATCAGTCTCACCTGAGATGGCCTCTTCCTTCTTTATCCAGAGCTTTGAAGCGATCATGGAGGCGAATAATGTGGGCAGGCGAGACTGGAAAAGAAGAAATCACATTAATTATGGAAATGATTCAATGAAGCTGATGAAGAAAACGAGTTCAAGTGGACTGTAAACAAAATGAACTGACCATTTAATCAGTTCTCTTCTGCAACCAGCTTCACTGAAATTAATTGGAGCATTTTTTTTTATTTTTAAATTCTTGGACAGGTACACGTAGGCTACATTTTGGGCAGTGTATTTGAGTAACATTGGTTTGTAACGGGAAAGTAAATTCTCATAAACGAAACAACACCTGTCACTGTCAGTCTAGGACAGTTTTCACTTGTGCAAACCGAATTTGTGCCCCTTCTTTTTCTCTTAGTGATCGTACGACTGAGAGTTACAAGTAAAAACGGCAACAAATGTGCAGGAAATGTTAGTTTATATCGTTGTTTACTTGTTCAACCGCGACAACAACAATAAGCCAGTAACAAAACACAATTGAGTCAAATGTCACTCACAGCCCGTCTCTTGCATCAACACCTCGACGTTTGGGATTTTTAGTAGGGTGGAGTTCGTCGAACCCATTTTATATAGTTATGGATCGACAGATTTCAAACATTTAGCCCATATCCAGAGAAAATAGATTAAAAAAGGATGACAAATAAGAAGTCGCGAAACGAAAAAAAAAACGGATTTTAAACGTTGACAAATGTTAGCGAAACGTTAGCGTATAACGCTACGCCGTTGCTTTTTTTTGTGCTAGAATAAAACACGCTATGTTTACACAGATTACAACGCCCATCACGCGAATGAAATCTGATTCTTTTGAGTCGAATCTTTTTAACGACTCCACAAAATCTGTCTGAGCGGTTGAATGATTCATTTTATGACTGAATCACTTCGAACATCCTAAGTTACTTGTAATGAAGAACCGTGATGGACTAATTTCCGAAATGTTAAAAATAAGACGTACTGGAAATATGTGTGTCATGTGACAAGATAATTTTTTGCGGCTGGTAGACAAGAAAACAAATTTTATATTAATCTATTTTTCTGAACTACATGTTGTGACTACATTGGAGACAAAACTAAAAAAACGTAATAAACAGCAATATGTGTTTACATAAATGGGTGTTTAATACATGCGTGCGCTATTTTGGAACTAACGTCATTACGTAATCACGTACTGCATGAAATGAATCGGCGAACCGGTTCAGATGAAATGAGTCGGACTTCCCATACACACAATGCCATTGTATGTAGTTATTTCTTCATTATCATGATCCGTATATTGTGCAATACACCATTTATTTTGGATGGTAGTATAGCGTTTCACTTACCATATTTATTTATTTATTTTCTGAAAAAACACACCAAAAGTTTCAGTTTGTCTCCGCAGCACATTTAATAAACATTTTTTTTTTTTGTGGACAGAGTGCATTTGGTAGTTTAAAATAGTCTCAACGCCTTTTAGCCTACACTGGATGGCGCCAGAGTCTTTCACATGAGATGACTGTCTGCAGTTGCACGTTTATGTCAGAAAGATATTAAAATACTTCTGTAAGATGTTTCCTCAAACCATTTATTTTGTTCAGTCTTAGCTGCCTCTTTTAATTTCCCTTGATGCTATTGGTCTTACACTGCCACAGGAAAGTGTGACTGATGTCTCAGAGGAAAATCCAAAAATCAATTTTTGGAAAAACTTAATTAAAAATCACTTGCTAGTAGATAAAAGTATCAGAATAGTAACCAAAGTATTTTCCTGAAAAACAGATGCCATGAAGGAATGGCAAGGATTTATGGGATTTGGCATTGCCATAGATATTTAACACATTTTGTGCCAGTTATTATATAACCCAAGCGTAACAATACATTTGCATCCAGTTAGGTCAGGATGTGTTATGTGTGTTTAAAAGATACAAATGTAAAGATCATGTTGATCTTGATTACACAGGCATTGCATCTTTCCTCATGTTTAATGAACTACAAATAAATCTGGGACCTGAGAAAGAAAGACAGTTAAATTGTGCCCTCTAATACAAATAGCCTATTACATATTAAACAGCAGGAGAAGCATAGCCTTGAGGAAAGTTATAACCTATTGAAGAAACCTATTTACTAAAAATTTATAGCAATACCAGAATGAGAGACACATTTTTATATCTCTTGGCATGCTTTTCATTGCAAGCTTACAGGGTTTTTTTTTTTTATTGCTCTAATATGAGTTCTGAGTTTAGTTGTGAAGCTATTTGTGAGGTCTTAAAAGAAACAAATTTAAAATTGCTGTGGCTCTGAAATGTTTGCAATGCATTTTTATTTGATATTTGTTCTGCTGCAATGTAATTTTATTCATTTAAAAGCCATTAATTCTATTACATTTGGCAGTTGGGAAGTTCTCTGTGAACTGAACATTTCCTGGTGGGCTTAATTAAGGATGCGTTCCCATTGGAAGCCACTATTATCACCAGTTATATGTGATTAGAGATCTAATTTAATCCACTTTATATGCTGTAACTGTGTGCTGGATTTTTTTCTAATTGGAATTAATATTAGTTTTAATAGGAATTATGAAACAAATAAAACCATTAACTCAAATATAATACAACAATTCAAATAAAAACCTGCTTTATCATAGTTAGCTGCAAAGAAAAAAAAATAATTTAGCTTGGTGTACAACGATAACTGTAAATTACATAACAATTTCTCTGCATTACATATACATATGCATATATATTACATAGTTTACATAAATTAAATCTAAAAATAAAAAATAAAATGAAATAAATATTAAATAAATAAAAATAACAAAAACCCACACATTTAAACTATGAATAAAAACTCATTGAGATAGAAATACAGTAGTATACACTAGTAACACAGTAAAATATTCTACTGTATTTCTACTGTATACTGTATTTTTATCACAATGATACAATAATAAAAGATACCAAACAATGACATTTCATGCATGCATGAAGAGCAGGTGGCTGAAGTAAAAGTGGGGAATCTTACGCTAAAAATTCATTTCAAGTTCGAGATAGTCAACACGCCAATAAAATGTCAACTGACCAGTTTGTGTTTGGGATATTACGCAGCGTGGAGATGTGGGGACTTTCATGATGTTTTTGCATATTTGCACTATGAGAATATATATTGTATATTTGCTTATTATTATAGTTAGCATAGTTAAAATTACAAAACAGTCTGTGAAATTCATTTTTAGTCCTTGTAAACCATTATGGTTAATGGTTTATTATAAGAATAAATCCTGTGGTTAAATCATATAAACGAAACACGTAAAACAAAAGGTTGGTCTATTGCTAAGTGGTTTGTAAACACATAGCCGGACAGGGAAATGCTATGATGTCACAAACCTTGTGGCACAGGTAAAGCACCCTGAGATTGGTTGGTATGTACCAAAACAACTTTAAATGTAATTACTTACTACATCTGTTCACGCTTACCATAATCAGCAGATTGTTACTCGCTGGGCAACAATCATGGTTTTCCAAGTCAATGTCATTGTTCTGGTGTAATCGAGAAACGCATGACTATAAATGGTTGCACATTTCTGAAAAGAAAAGCCGGTGGGAAAGTTCAAAGAAAACAGTTCAAAAGGAAATACACAAAACATGGCATAAAACCTTCTCGCTGCTCCCTCCTTCAGGGTTCACAGGATGAACACTTTGAACAACCCCTAAGTGTGCTTCTTCAAACCCACTGAGATCATTTCCCAATGATACATTGGAATTTTATGTCACATTTAAAATGGAATTAAAATAGATACAAAGAAAAGCACATTTATAAATCCACAGGTTGACAAAACATGTATTAGATTGTTTTGTACATGAATGTTAATCTATATTTCTGGCACCATGACAATGCATTGCAAAATTGTCGCAGAAACCATTTTAACTCGGAAATCTGCAAGTACTTCTTTTACAGTAACACTGAATGAAGTGTGAAATTTTAAAACAGAAAGAAATAATGATAATCTTTCATCTAGTTACAAAGCATTTTTACAGGATGTCTGTTGTCTGTATCACCTTTCGAGATATGCTGCACAAGTTGTAAAAATGCCTAAATAATCACTAGTGATTTGTTCATAATTGATGTTTATCCTCAAAGCACAAACCACTGGGGAGTAGAAAAGTCCACCTCTCTGGAAATTCCCACATTAAGACCTCATCTGACCACTCTGACTCAGTGTATATTTCTGTTTATAATTTTACATTTGTAAACCCGCTTCACACATACTCATCACAAACATATTGGCTCAAATGAAAAACCAATCTATATTCCTTTGAAATCCATGTGTACTTAACTTATGTGCCATACTATATACACCAAACTATTAGTGTTACAATGTAAATAATATTTGAAAATGCTGGCAACACCCACACAGCGGGTCTGCCAGAAGGTCTGCATTGCTCAGCGACTGTTTGTTCCAGATATTTATCTGAGAGAAACACAATGCTCTCCAGCTCATATCCTTTGTTAACATTAATCCTGATGCACCACATTACTAACTGTTTAGAATTTGAAATGGTTTGTCAAATGGTTGATATTTGAGAGTCTTTATTATAACGGGAAAGTCCCATGAGTTTGTCTCATGAATATGTGGGGGAAAATTAGCAGATAATTAGTTAGCAGATAATAACTGATTAAATTCATTTGTAAATAAAACAATTTTGAAGTGCACTTTACAAGAAAATACTATTTACAATTTTCTACCTGAAAATGTTATTTTCTATTTCTTTGTAACTGTTTGTGAAATTTACTAGCATTTTCAGTGTATATCCTTTTATTTTATTATATTATATTATATTATATTATTATATTATACGGTATGTGTATATATATACAGTGGGAATGGAAAATATTCAGACCCCCTTAAATTTTTCACTCTTTGTTATATTGCAGCCATTTTGCTAAAATTATTAAAGTTAATTTTTCCCCATTAA
The DNA here is from genome assembly GCA_032361065.1 of Enteromius trimaculatus. NCBI lineage: Eukaryota > Metazoa > Chordata > Actinopteri > Cypriniformes > Cyprinidae > Enteromius > Enteromius trimaculatus. The sequence continues at coordinate 7,604,469 of JAUMHP010000068.1, forward strand.
TGTACACACAGCATCCCATATTGACAGAAAAACACAGAATGTTTGCAGATTTTTAAAAAAAGAAAAACTGAAATATCACATGGTCCTAAGTATTCAGACCCCTTCAGCACCCTTTTGATCGAATACAGCCAGGAGTCTTTTTGGGAAAGATGCAACAGGTTTTTCACACCTGGATTTGGGGATCCTCTGCCATTCCGCCTTGCGGATCCTCTCCAGTTCTGTCAGATTGGATGGTAAACGTTAATGGACGGCCATTTTTAGGTCTCTCCAGAGATGCTCAATTGGGTTTGTGTCAGGGATCTGGCTGGGCCATTCAAGAACAGAGTTGTTGTGAAGCCACTCCTTCGTTATTTTAGCTGTGTGCTTAGGGTCATTGTCTTGATGGAAAGTTGGCTGTACGGCCAGCTCTAGGAAGGGTTCTGGTCATCCCAAACATCTTCCATTTAAGGATTATGGAGACCACTGTGCTCTTAGGAAC
>JAUMHP010000068.1:7605046-7624990 GCA_032361065.1 Enteromius trimaculatus
CAGTATAATCAAACACAGCTGGACTCAAATGAAGGTGTAGAACCATCTCAAGGATGATCAGAAGAAATAGACAGCACTCGAGTGTCACAGAAAGGGTCTGAACACCATGTGATATTTCAGTTTTTCTTTTTTAATAAATCTGCAAAATACAGAAATTATATATATACATATTTACATTAGTGCTGAGCGATGATTAATTAATCTTAAATACAATTTAATAGACATGCATGTGTGTGAATATTTATATATACTGTGGCTCGGCGAAGAACGACGCAACGGTTGGTGGATTTTGGATTTTATTGATGGTGGATTTTATTCCACAGAAGAGGTGAGTAAACAATAAAAGGTGCTGACGTCGTCTTCGGTGAGTGGTGCTCGGTGATTCCTTCGATCTCCTCTTGTACGTCCAGTGACTGTGGCCGGTGAGGGGTGGGTGCAGAGACGTGCGATCACCCAGTAAATGGAAGGTGGGGAGCCAATCGGTCACAGCGAGTCTGTGGGAAGAATGGTAAAGAGAGCAAGGGAAGTTCACACACCATCGGAGATAGTTCTCATCTGTCTGGTCCTTGATGCAGGCTTATCTTGGGATATCAGCCGTGACCGATTGGTCCGTGGTGAGTAGCTCCATGTGCAGGTCGAGTGTTGCCAGGGCGACACTGATAGTCTCTCAGAATTCCCGACACACTACATAATAAATATACACAGTTCACACACATATATATTATGTAGGCTACAAAAAAACTTTAGATTTTTTTGTTGCATATATATAAATATACACATACAATATTATATAATTGCATTACATTATATCACACATTTTAAACAATGTAATAAAATTTGTATTATATAAACTACACACACATAATATAGTTTAACTGTAATTTGGCTAGTTTATTGGTTGGCAGAGAAATAGTAAGTCTATTGTGTACGATTAAAAATACCTGTGAACTTAGGTCAACAAAGTAATAGGCATCATTTAAAGCCTTAGTCCTCACCTCCTGTCAAACCTTCAAAGGCATTACATTAATACATTACTAGCCAGACACGTGAGTCATGCAAACTCCATAGTAAATAGTTCAGTCTCTTGAAAGCAGATCCTTACGTTAAATGAAACCGGTCTTGATGAACTCAGACTTGCTGCTGCAGTCCACAACACATGAAATAAAACCTCCCATCTATCTTCACAAAGAATCAGTCATTGTTTGGAACGAAGGGAAAGCCTTCAATAGTTTACCTGGTGAAAACTCTTGTTCTTTCCATTCACTTAGATTCCTGTAACCCACACCTCTTTCTGTTTTTGCCACAGAGCATGGAAATGAAACTAGTTGGATGATTGATAGGTGCTAAACAAGTCATCCTTTTGAGTTTACACCACAAAGGTCATTATCGTTATAAACGGTAGATCATAAATACAGAGAAAGTAGAGGAAGACATTACTCACCTGTCGACTCGTAAGATTCCCATTTTAGTGAATAATCAACCCAAAAGGAATGTGCTTTAAATAAAACAGGTAAAAGTGTGAAAGCGAAAGTGTAATAAAGTCACCAGGTCAACAGGGAAACGACGTATTTCCTGTCTTTCGGACTAATTTCTCCTCTGGTTTTTATGGTGGGTACACTTCGACCCTTGTTTGTTGGAATGCAGAAATGACGGTCAAAGGTCTTTTGTTTCAAATGTTTTTGTTTTCTTGGGATATTCCAAGTGTGAACAAACACACAATAAAAACCTCTAAATATGTTGGTACTTTTAGCATAAGATCCAATCTATTCTATGCTGCTCTTAAAGGGAATTTCAGGTGTAGAAGGTGAACCTGTTGAGTCACAATGACTAACATAACTTTGGTCTACCTGGGATTTTGCCAGCGCTCTTAGAGTAAATGCCACTTCATGTTTATGAAGATAAAAAAGATACATAAGCTTTTCACTCTGAAGCGCAGTGTATTGTAAACCACTTTTAATTCCAGGTAAATGTTTCACAAATGGGCTGTGCTTTGACGATAGAAACAGACACTCAATTGCATACATCTTATTTACAGAAACAGCTTTTAGCTTTTGAAAAGAAACCGTCAGACGGTGACAGGAAACGTGTGACCTGAAGTGAGGTTTTTCTTACTTGTAGTTTACTAAGAAACTCGGGGAAAATGTGATATTGGTAGTAAATATGAGAGATAACAAACGGATGCTACAACAGAGTCATTATGTAAACAAAACGCATGCTGCTTTCGTCCAATCAATGACACCGGCACTAATATGCAAACACGAGCATTAATCTGGGTTTTGGAAATGTACAGCATAAAATTTCAGTTTATGAATATCAAGACTTAATGAGTTTACCCATTACCCATATAACTACCCATTATTTCATGTGTGAAATCCCTAAAAGCTATATAGATAATAATATTGACCCAAAAAACGGGATGGGATGGGATCGGATGTGCCATATTTTGACCATTGCTGGACCTCAGGCCTTTTCTGGGCTTGATCTCTGCTCTTTTCCCACTATCCTGTGCGTTAAAGGTGAAAAAAAGCCCAATAAAGGTAAGTGATGTAATGCTATTTGTCAAGAAGGCATCATCCGTTGCTTGACAGTTTCAGCTGTATGGGATATTTACCCGTGCATAACACTTATTGCACAATTGCATAACCTAATGGACTTCATTGAAACCAGACTGGTGTCATTGAAACTGCAAATAAACTAAAGCAACAGCAACTGCAAAACTGAAACTACTGTAAATATAGGAAAGAGGTCACGTGGAAAATGTAAAACACACTCTGCATTGCAATTAGAAAACTGTCAAAAAGTACAGCACAAAAAGCTGAATTATATAAAAAAGAAAACAGGCAGAGAGATAAATATATGCAAAAGAACTAATTTCCCCTCTCTAAGAAGCATGAATACCAGATGGGATTTATATAAGCAGTTTAAATGTACATTTGATTAGGCTGATCAGACAAAACATGATCATCCAGACACACAAAACAGTTTCTTGCCCTGGGCAACGACGTCTGACATGTGTCATCACCTTTATTTTGTTTGATCAGTGAAAGCAAGAACATACAAGTCTAATTTTACATTACTTCTTTGTATTAAAATTCAACATTCAGTGTGTTCTTAGACTGTATGAGCTGACTGGATTTATTTTCAAGGGTTTATTTAATTTTAATGCACTGGTCATCGTGTACTAACCAGTGCATGACATGTGAGTCACATCTGAAACAGCAGAACAGACCTCGTTGTCACATAACAAAACCAGTTGCTTTTTGCCTTTCATTAATGACTTCTGGCGTGCTCTGGAAAAGTTTGAAAAACCTGCAGCCCATTCTTTATAGATATTATTTGCGTATTGTTTTCTTTATTCAAAATAAACAAAACAAAAAATCCGCTGTAGGTTTGAGGGGGAATTTCCAGTCTCTTTACACTGGTTTCTGTCATTCCTGCACAGTCAGTTGTAAAAGACCTCTAATTAGCCAAATGCAATCACAAAAAACATTTTTCTTGAAGTGAAGCCAAAGCAAGCCCCCAGATTCAAAATGACTGCACTTCCTGTGTATGTTCCTCAGGAATTTTACCCATTTAATCTCGAGATGCCAAGATAACAAATAAATCAAAAAAGAACTGAGGGGGTTCTCTGAAACTCAAACTGTCTGCACAACTTACTTCTTCGTAAGTATTGAGTGGGTTTGAGAGGTGCTGCATGTTTAAAATTCACACATTTTAAATGCATGTAAAAAAATCGTAAATCATTTTAACAGTGGCACACAGTTCAAATAAGCTGCTGAACAGGTTTGTTGCAATAGTTAGCCAACATTTCCTGTAGACTGATATCCAGACAGGAAGCGTTCAATTATTTACTATAAGCATAAACATAAATAGCAGTTTTGCTTTCAAATTAGGGCAATAAACATCACATGCATTTCTTATTATAACTAATACGTGTAGCAGGAAAAGGTGTGCAGCGCTCATGCTTTTGCTTTCGCTTTGTTTTGTCACCGTCAGCGTCACCTCAGTCTCTAAAGGGACAATATTCCAGTCCTTTATCTGACACAGATCCAAGAATTTTCCCAAGCGATTTACTGTGAACGTTTCCAAAAAAGTCAGCCTTTTCTTGAAAGAGCAAGCATGCCCATTAGAGAATGATTACCCTAACACTGTTTATTGTTGGTAATGCTTTCAATATCAACGCGGAGGAGTGCCAGACTGAATTTGATTATGACCAGAAACACAGTTTGGCAATGTTCCCTTTTACAATATGTGAGCCAACTTATAAAGTAATATGAGGCAAAAAAATGAATAATGGGAATATCTTGATCCCTCAACACGCAACAAACGTAAATGTTGATACTGTTAGCAGCAATATACAGTGGAAAACACTTTTTCAAAAAATAATTTCATCTTCATCGTTCAAAATTTGAAGGAGTTTTAGTGGTGGCTTTTCCATGCTAGCAGAACATTATTTTACAAAATAACCAAGGCACTTCATAAAAACCCTTCATTTTGTGGAAAACACAGAAATCAAAATTAGAGAACTTCAATGAGAGTACAGGTAAAATTTCTGAAATTTACAGTAGTCCAAAATTAGTGGAGCGCATAGAGACCCCTGCTTTATAACTTTAAATCACTTGCTTCTCACACTGTGCTGGTGTAATCTCGGTCCACTGCCTTCCATCGCTTAGTGACTGTAGTGGGTTTCTTAGCCATAACTTCAGGATTAGATCAAGATTAGATCAGGACTCTGAGTACGTATGTGTGTTGACAGCTTCAATGAACTTTTGTGGTGTGACAGGGACATTGTCCTGCGTGAAGACTACAGAACTGAGGGAAAGGAACCTCATATAGCTGAAGGTGTTCATAGGCATTATCTCTCTGCCTTGTAGCTTTATAAAAGGCCCAACGTCTGCTGCAAAAAACATCCCTCAAACCATGACACTACCTCCTTTCACCCTACACTGACAAACTTTGGGTTCAGTCTTTCCCCAGTTTGACGAAGAACACATCAGACTCAAATAAATTAAAATTCTCTTTCCACACAACATTCTCTTCAGCAGGATAGTCTAGTCTTTTGATTCTTTATGCTGATGAGAGATTTGGTCACTGCAGAGCTCTCAGTCCAAATTCTCTTGAATGTCGAGAGACCGTATGCCTTCATTATAATCGTATGCCGTATGCAGTCTTGAACCGACTGCCCATTGAGAGTCTCTGCATTATCCTCTCCTCACGTGCATTTGTCTTTTGTGGAAGACCAGCCTTCTTGGGCGGACTTGAATCAGTTAGTGACAGTGCAAAGATGCAATTTTTTAGAATTTAGGTCTAGAACTGGAAATTTAGGCAGCCAGGCAAATAGATTCAGGTCAGATAATCAATGAAATAGGGATCTGAAGTCTTCTCTAATTTTGATCAGTGTTTTTTTTTTCAAATAGCAAATTTACTGTATTTATCCTGCGCTTTAGAATATATTTAACTCATGAATGTGCTTAAAACACTACACTTTCAGCTTCTCTAATTCTCTAATTTTGTTTCTTTGATCTAATCAACATCCTAGAAATCTTCCACCAGCTGCCTTCCCAGAGAGATTTAGTATGCATTTTCAAATGCTTAATTCCATGCATTGCATTATTTTTTTTTTAACATCTTTCGGTTTAATCAGATATGCTTCCACATCCTCTTGGACATGTTTTTTTTGCATAGATCAAATTATTCAGAATTACGTAGCATTCCCAATTCCTGTCTGTGTGGGTGTGCTTGCAGTGGAAGTCTGGATAACCATCGTTCATGCATGTCTCTGTTACCTATTAATCCCCATCTTAAATTTCTGCTGTGTTCATCCAATACACTCTCAGAAATAAAGGTACAAAAGCTGTCATTGGGGTGGTATCTTTTCATAAGGTACACGTTTGTACAAATATTCATGTTCAAATGTATACACTTTAAATGATAATATTTTACTAAAAAAAGGTATCAAAATTGACAGCTTTTGTACCTTTGTTTTCAGAGTAAGAACACAGCACCCTGTTTGTCCCAGGCTTGGTCTTATTTCTCTTAAATAATGGCTACATTATTTCCCTGCTATGATGAAGTATCATTTGACATTGCAAATAGGCATTTGCTTTTTAAAACACTCTATACATGTTTCTTTAACTGATGCAATTCTATGTACTTATTTGCACTGTGATGATATGAACAAAAAAAGCAATGTAGCACTAATATTTATATCATTATATCTTCCAATAAACATCTAATTTAGTTGATTTAACAAATGTTTGTGCATAATGGGAATTTTAGAAGTGCTTTCTAGGGCTTTTCTCGTTTCCTCCATAATTATTTTCTGAAATTATGAAAGCAGAGAAAACACCCTGGTTCAACAGTTATAGTATACATGAACTTTTTGGTATTTAAATAGATAACAGTATAAAATGTAAGAAGTTTAAAATTAGTTATCATTGAATATCATGAACAGAAAGAAAAAACAGATTCATCTAACGTTTCTCGATACTGTTATTTTGATATTTGCTTATTTAACCAAATATAATTCTGGTCTGAATATTGAATACAAAAAAACAGGTTACAGACATACTACACCCTATAATTAAAGCTAAACACAAAGACAGGATTTTTAGTCATACTTCATAAATCAATGAAGTCTGCTGAGGTAGTCATGCGTCCGTTTGTTAATACATCTGTATATTTACTTTCATTACTTAACAACACTTTCATTCAGATTGTGACTACAGTAAACCCATCTACTATTTCATTTATGGCATGATGACATATAATATGAGGAGAATAAAGATAATCTGGGCATTTATGAGAAATCTACGTTCTTCAATGTAAAACAATGCTTTTGGAAAACCCTCTTCACTCAGCACATGGCAGAAAATATTTCAGGACAAATATCAGGAAGTTGCAGAAAAAAACTGGGAGAGTTGCAGAAACAAAAGGCAATAAAATGGTTTCCCACTAAACATGCAGACACTACAGAAAAGAAACTCTAATCTAAATACAAATCTGAAAATAGGAAGTCAATAGAAAAACCTTTAATAGCATAATTCAGCTTCAAATATCCTCCTACATCGTAAGAGCAGGAGATGAGCAACTCCCCTCGATCTCTATTTAGTCCAGCAAGCATCGTTACTTTAGATTTTGGAACAGGGACAGCAGGATGTTGTTCCACTTTGCCTGTCCTGTCTGCAAAGCTTTCGGTAACACCGTCAAACGATTCCAAGAAGTTCCGGGCCACTACATTGAGCATGTTTTAATAATAATCAATTATCAAGACAAACTTAATATGAAGTCGTCACATTTAATAATTCAAATGAATCTACAGAAGAGAACTAGGATATGTATTTGGAGAGACGAACAGTCTGCTCAAGTATTCTGTTACTTCCAATAAATGAGTTAATAATTCATCTTCAATGTGCTTAGTGCCAAAATAAACTCTTTTGGCATCTAGAGTGCATATTTTGTGATGGGCTGACAAAATATGCATTCTCCCTTTGTGTGGGTCATGCAACAAGTCTAAGCAAAACTTCACTCATTTGCAAAACATCCTGTTATTTTTTTGTTGTTTTTGCATGTTTACTTTGTTCGAAAATGAACGTTATTAATGTAATTATGTTATGTTCGTGTTAAATGATCAAAGTGTAGGGAAAAACACTGCGATTAATCACTGCAGGGTAAACTAAACACTGTTTGGATTCCTCTGCAGCTGATGCATGAATGTATGCATTTCAAGTCAACATCTGATCCTGTTTGGATTTGCCCTAAAGATTGTAGATTCATAGGCAAAGATAAACCAACGCTTCCCCACATTTCACAAATGCAAAGTCCCAACAGAAACGTGGTTCTAAAGTGTCCTGATCCTGCATTTTCCTCTAATTTTAGTATATTAACACATTACTGGCAGACCGGTGGCTCATTCGTAAAATCATTAATCCTTTAATCCAAAGACCTTCAAAAGATATCTGGACATTAAATATGATCTCTGCTCAAAACATCCTCAACATTAACACGTCCTCATTATTTACTGCCTGCTGGTGTTTTTCAGCACGCATCCTGTTTTCTCTGTACGAGTTAAACGGGAGATCAGGAAGCTGGGAGGCTGTGTTCAATGCTTTACTTTAAAGGGTCCGAACAAAAGGAGGGGGAGAGAGATGGCACAAGGCCAACCCATCAGTAGAAGACGCCTGGACCATTCCCTAAATTCCTCCCATTATTTGTGCAAAAACGGGTAACTGCACGGGAGGTTGATGAACGTGGACGAGGTCCAGAAGACGGTAATTTGGAGTAACGATCACATCTTGTTACGGTGCTGACCAAAGACAAGAGGTGGATAAGGAGTTTGGATATGAGACTTGAAGTTTCATGATGAGATGAGTTTTTAGGTAAACTTATAAAATGGCTAGAGAAATACAATAAAATGTTGCCGTGTATTTCACATCAGCAGGAGTGATTTGTCCTTTTGTCCTCAGAGCTGTTTTGTCGGGTCAGTTGTCACATACCATTGTATCAGTCATCTGACTGAAAACTGGGCTCTGTCTTCTAAAAAAAGTGAAGTGAGAGTACAGTAAAGGCATTAGGAAGAAAACATAATATGCTTTATTATGTCTTTCCATTAAATTAATTTCATAAAAATGTACTTTATAAGTGCATTGTATTCTTTAATCTTTTCCTTTCACCATACAGTTCCACTTTAATTTGTTATTCAATTGCATCCAGTTCAAAATTGGCTCTACCTGGGATGCACAAGAATTCTCCAAATTAGAAAATGCCAGACCACCCATAACTTTACGGTGTTTTAACAATACATTTTACTTTCCCTTCATTCAAAACAAATGTTCCACAAATGCTATGCCACAGTTTAAAACTACGACTGTACATACAAACTAAAAACAGAAAGCTGGTAGTACGTAGCCCAATTGCGCTTATTTGCAAAATGTCATTAATTTATAATGTAATGATTATAATTAACGATTAATAATATTTATCAGTAGGCTGAGATTGAGATCAACCTCTATTAAATGGGCCTGTAGCATAAAAAAATGTTTTAAACACTTAATAGACCCACACTTTAAATGACTAAACTATAATGTATTTTTATTTTAATGTTTTGATAAGACTTTTACACATTCATTACATAGAATAATAATAAAACCATATAATAAAAATAAGTCGAAAATTGATTTGTTTATATGTATCTATAGCGTTGGCTCGAATCTTGCGTCCAACCTACCGATTCAACGATGCTTTCACAGTTTCGCCGTATCGACACCTTGTGGCCGTTACCGGGAGGATTAACCAGGGCAGACGCCGAAGACGCGGTAGGCAGGCTACAGAATTACCTGTTTTTCGGGAAAGTTGCATAGCAGCTAGTTAATTCACGCTAACGTGAGCGGCAGTGTGTGGAAACAACACTGGCCTGACAGGAAGCGGAAAAAGGTCGCTGCAGTAATTGCGTCAGTTTTTTTTATCGTGTTAAACAGCATGTATTTTCATCGTAGAAATATACGCGTTGTTTTATAAATAACAAATCGGATAAAAACGTTACATTTTAGCTAACTCCTTGAGCTGTTAATTTCCCAACGTTCTACACAGGAAGTGTATTTTGTTTGAAAATTTTCTTTAATTATACTTTAAATATACTTTATTGCACGTCTTGATAAGAAAATTAAGTTATTTTATGAAATGGCATAGGTAATATCCAGTTTCAGCTACTGAGAAGGAAGTGTCTGTTAGTTTATTATGGCTTTCTGGGGCACCACCAGATGAACCAGAATAACCTCAGCATAGGCCTATAGCCTATTCCAGTGTCCTCTTCCCGTTTGTAGTTTCAAGGACTTCCTGCTTGCAACCTTAAATTTAGTTCTCTGTCAAACGTTATGGTTTTTGCCCTAAAGTAATTTTCTTTCTTTCTTTTTATATGTATATTTCTCCTTTCCTCTCTTCTGCTGTGTGTGCAAGGTCCTTGACCTGAAGGATAAATCGTGTTCTCTGACTCCTGACGACAGTTGGCAGATTAGCGCCCCAGCAAAAGGTCAGAGGTCACAGAGCTCACAGTCAGCTCCCGGTCTAACAAATCAGAGAACAGGTCCAGCAGCAGCTGTCCTGTTTTCTAGAGAACGTTTTAAGGATTGTCAAGGGGCCACGTCGAATCAGGCCCACCAGCAGTGGTGACGTTGACCTTTATCTGTTGTCAGTCTAAGAAATGTTCATTTATGACGTCATTCTCATGTGGTCTATTAACAGAGATTCATAAAAGAATCTTTTATGGCGATGGTACATGTTTTAAAGCAGATAATCTGTTGATCATATAGGTTCTGTGGAAACAGTTGCAAAATACTTATGTACGTGTTTGTACTGAGAAGGTTGTGACTTATCAGCACATTGTTCTTTCTCTCCGGGCTCAAAATACAAGCCTTTCCTGTTGGGTGAAGTGTCAGCTGCCACGAGAGCGTGTGCACTTTCACCTGAAGGCTACTTATGCATAGGCCATTGCCTTATCGTACAGTTGTTTGTGTGTGTTTATTACTGATTGTGACAAGATACTTTTGATGTAAAATGCTACAGCAGTAAGGATAATTACAACAAACGTTTTGAAGGAGCAATGATTTTTGATAAAAAAAAATACAGAAAAAAATTGTCATTGTTAAATATGATTACAGTTTTAAATAACTAGAAAATAATTTTCCATTTGAATATATTATATATATTATTTATTTTCCTTTTATTCAAACCTGAAATTTTAGCAGCCATTACTCCAGTCTTCAGTGCCACATGATGCTGATTTGATGTTTAAGAAATAACTTTATTACAGTGAAAACAGTGCTGCTATTATTTTTGCATATGAAGTATGAAATGCCGTTTTAAAATTTAATGTATTTAATGATAATAATAATGAATTAATATCAATGTCTGTTTGAACTGTTGTATAAAATCACATTTGCACTCAATTTGCTAATCAGGACAGAAGCGCTACTCGTGATATTGCCCTCACTGCTTGTGTGATATCGCTTATATGGTATAAATATGAAACAAAAAGATATGAGAGGTATGAGACATTCAGGGGCATTTTTTGCTCCAATATCTAGAATTTTAGGGCATATCTGTATTTATGTTTCGTCATATTTGTCAATAGTCAACTGTATGAAATGTACGATGATGTACAGAACTAGGTATACATAATTTAATATATATGCTGTCCAACTATTAATTGCATCCAAAAAATGTAAAAAGATGTCACGTTTTATAAATTTAATCCACCCTTGGTGATATTAGGGTATATATGGGTATTAGGGTGATATATGGTATTAATTTCATTTAACAAAAAAATCTTACTGACCTCTTGTCATGTTTTCCAGCTGGAGTGCCCACAAGCCCCTCCAGAGGGCACTCCATCCAGAACATCAGCATCATCTCAGAAGCTCCTTTTCAAATAACACCCCAAGCCTAAGACTGTTTGCGCACACCTGGTTAAGAACTGATTGCACACTCACCTGGTTCCTATCAGGAGGACTATTTAAGACACACACACACACACACATGCACCTCATTGCGAAGTCTTGTATTCCCCAGTTACATTTCTGAGCGTTCCCTTTCTGTGTCTTGCTTTCCTGTGTGCTGGTCTTTGTCTGTTTCCCGTTTTGCCTGGTATATCGTTTATGATTCTGGATTGTCTGTATTGTTCCTGGCGCTGTTATTGACCCTGCCTGCCTGACTCTGAATAATGCTGCGCTTGGATCCGCGCACCTCAGACTACATTGTTACACCTCTATACATAATAACAAATTATATTATATATTATGTTTAGTAGGAATGAAAGTGCCATTCATTCAAAGGCTATAAATAAATATTCTTATACGGTCTCATTCACTTTGATCATTTTTAATTTACATAACTTTTCTTCCACACATGATAGCCTCCCCCAAATTAATTTTAATCACTCTTTCCCCTTTAAATGGGATGTGTTGACATGGGAAATTTCAGATGTAGCCTTTGATCCTTTAGGAAGAATGAGGTGGTCCACTCCCATCTTCCTCACCTTTGTAACCCTCCCCCTTCCTCCCAAAGACTGTACATGGACTTATAAGCAATGTGTTGACAGCTGCAAACTTCCTGGCATGTCTGTGCTGAGATGAATGAGAGACTCTTTCTCAAGATCTCTGCAAAGACTATTGCTCAGATGTTTCTCAATAAACACAAGACGTTTTGTTGTTTATTTAAAGTCCTTGTGTTTCTGTGCATGTTTTGTGAGTAGTGTCTCTGAAAAGTGCTGGACCCTTTTTAAAAACTGCTTAAGGGGTCATTTAAAACTAGTTAGAAGTTGCATCTGAACTGTACAAATCCAAATGATTCACTCGCTGAGATTGTAATCATGTTGGAAAGTAGTCAAATACCAGCGTAAGAGTAAATAACGCGTTAGTTAATTAGAGTCAGATTTAACAGGAACGTTTCAGGTCCTTGAGACTGCAATATGCTCATATTCCCGGGAAAATCCTGACACGTCTTTGGCAAATATCTAGAGACAAAAGTGTAGAGGAGCTTTAGATCCAGAAGCTGGGACAGACTCTTTGATGTCTGGGGAACCTAGCTGGCACACTTTCCTTACACCTCTCCTGAGGTGTGACTAAAAGGAGGAAAGAGAGGGCCACCACTATGGGAAATTACTTTAGACCCTCAGGCCCTCCTCGTTCTCACTCAGTTTGGGCTTTCATGTTCATGGGAACAGTCTTTTTTGGACAGTCAAGGTGTCTGTGTGGGTTAGCTGCCCTTTCACCCAAATATTGTAAAGACGAACCCTCCTCCAATCCCCACGGGTGCTTACATCCACATCACTGGGATCAAATGAAGGAACTAGGATTTGGTCTTAACTTTGAGTTGAAGTTAAGTAGAGACATCTGGTCTGATCGAATCAGCATTCATAATGAAACGCTTTATGTTCCTATGATCTGACTCCAGTAAAACCTTGTCTAAATTGTTGAGATATTGCTCAGTATATTCAGATGAGCAATTTGTCTGGTGACTCAGTATAAATAAGTTCAAAAGAGCAGTTTTTATTTATTAAAACATTCTAAATGGCTTTACTGTCACTTTTAAACAATTGAATATACATACACATGTATAATTTGCATTGTTATGCCTTTTTATCTTTTATTTTAAAAGATCAATGTGATGTATTATTAAGGGAATTTGGGTTTTGTTTTCCCTCCTATTTATATTTATGTGAAACAGGAAGCCATGGCTGCATGATTCATGTTTATAAGCACCCTGGAGTGCTCAGAATTGTGAATATGAATGGTAATATACTTTTACTCATAAGAATTTCTAGGGGTGTGAATAATTGTGTCCAGTGTGTATTTGAGAAAAAAACATTCATTTCATAATGATATTTTAAATTTGTATTATCCAATGATTGGTTCGATTTTGGTATTTGGAATAATGTAATAATGTAGATTGATTTTCACAGCCTTCTCTGATCATATTTACCCAGGGTGCCGATACGGAATGAATCGAAAATTACATAATAGGAGAAAAAAGAAAATGGCATTTTTATAAAGAACAAAACCTGTATTGAGAGGAAGTAAAACTGAACAGTACATGGAGAACAGCTATTTCAAAGACTTCCCACGGCTGTCTCTCTAACCCATAAAACCAATCCAGAAACTGTGTCTGCATGTGACAAGCATAACATCTTAAATCTATGAAAACAAGATGGTGTTGCAGGAATATGGTGTTTATTGTTAGAAAACGGCTTTTCGTCACCCCTGTAATCCCAAAGTAAGACTCAGCTGATGCTTGTTTGCAGTGGAAATGACCTCTGATCCTAGCGTGTGTGTTGTTGAAGATGGCCTTCCTATACTCAGTGAGACTACAAAAAGTGCTTTTTTTGTACTTGTCTGGAAAACAAGTTTAGTACTTTGGTTTACGTCTTGGAGGAAAAGTAGCATGAATTGATAAGCAACTTATATCCCGTCCTTTGTTTAAACAGAATTAAGGCCTTGGCTGTTCTGTGCAGCGTTTACTGTGTATTTATTTACAGGCCTATACAAACACATCTCACTTTTGTTTGTTTTGTTGAGTTTATTAAGAAGGTTTCATCAGGTGAAGTTCAATCTTGTTGTTACTGTGAAGAGAAACGAAAGCTATTCAGATATTTACTTAAATAAAAATAAAACTGTTTCTCTGGGTGCTCTTTTTTACTATTATACCCTAATTTGCTATCGTATCATATCGTAGCGTCGCAAAACTTAAGTTGAGCCACTGATGTCACATGGTCTGTTTTACCAGTGTTTTAACCACGTTTCTGGATCTGAAATCATTTCAGTTGTGTTGCTGTCTATGGAGGGACAGATGGCTCTCTGATATCATCAAAGATATCTTAATTTTTGTTTCGAAGATAACTGAAGGTCTTATGGGTTTGAAACGACATGAGGGTGAGTAATTAATGATGAACTAACCCTTTAAAATAAAGTGTAACCAAAATTATCACTTAAAAAACGTAAATGAAAAATCTTATAAACATAAAATATTTATGATTACTGTATATAATATTATAGAAATGTCTGCATGTGTCTAGGATGAGACAAGGCTTAGGCTTTATTCTAAATATCACTAAACTACTTGACTATTAAAACTCCATAATTTAAGTCACAGTATTATCATCAGTATTTAACTAAATAGTATATTATTTGGTAAAGTTATTGTAATACAAATGTGTATGTTGCAAAAAATATATATATATTATTTAATAATCAATCAAGCAGTCAATTGATGATTCTGGAAAATAAATCAGTGACTTCTAAGAGAAAGAATTAATATTTTAAGTGAGCTGACTGAGTTTTACCTCTGTCCACCGACTAAAGTAGCTGCTTATATAGAAAGCTACTCATATAGAAAGTAGCTTGTTACTGGAAATGCTACTTTTTTTAACAGCGGAGCAGTTAAGCTACTTTTGCTTGTAAAATTGCTTACACTGCACTTGATTGATAAACGTTGGCTTTGGAGCGGCGTGTATCGCTTTGGTCAGTGGGTTGGTCAGACTGGAATACCCAGTTTTGGGATCTAGCACCGGGGTCAGTCCAAGCTGTCCTTCAGCGTGTTTCCCCCACGGAAAAGCTTCCTGCGCATTCGGTAGATGCTTATCATAGCTCTCTCCCTCTCTCTCTCTCTCTCTCTCTCTCCCTCTCTCTCTATCTGAGTGAGACTAAAACCCACTTCCTTCCTCTACCTCCTTTCCCACACTGGACTCTATTGTGCAGTTGATGGAGCTGTCTGAGTTTTCAGAACGTACCGTGTAACAATGAGTTCCACTTAGGCTTGTTCAGCAGTTTTGGAGATAAAGTAGATATTACTGATCTCACAGTCAGAAAGTATTGAGGGAAAAGTGATGTTCAGCTACTGACTGGTGACTTCCAAACTGATGTCTCTGTGATCAGTTAACCTAAATTATGCAACTTAAACATATTTCCAAAACTATTCTGTGCGTTCATGCTTTGTTGCAGTGCTTTCCCTAAGGGTTTGGTTAAGTGTTAGAACATGCCACTCGATCAGTAGTGAAAATGCTTCTATTGCATTTCAGTTCCATCAGTTGCATTGATGGAAAATGTTAAAGTAATATGAAATATTTAATTTAGTAAGTATGCCCTGTACACTGTGAGAACTGTGAGGGGCTTATTAAAATGTATTTATATTTATTATTTATTTTGTGTGTTTGTGTTTAATGCCCCTTTTGAAACTATTATTATAATAAAGTGCAATAATATGAAATAAAATAAAAGTATACAGACACCTTTACATGGTGAGGAAAAATATGGTGATTTAAAAAAAAAAAAACCTGAATACTAAATAAAATAAGTGGCATTTTAAAATGGTCCTTACTGTAAATGCTATCATTATAATAATGCACAATAATATGAAATATACAATTATTTAAATATACAGACCCCTGTTCAGTATGAAAAAAATCTTTTCACTGCCTGATAACAAAAACTTAATTGGTTTTTAAACTGTATTCATAGTATGATTTAAAACAAAAAAGGAAAATCCATAAAATAAGTGGATTTTTTAAATGTATTAGTATTTATTTTTGTTTGTTTGTTTAATGGTCCATTAGAATAAAGTTAAATTATATTAAATATAAAATGTTTAAGCAGACCACTATATACTGGGAAAAAATATCAACTGTGATATTAAAAATAAATAAATAATTAAATTAAATTATTTTAAATTATTAGCAAGTTTATTTATATAGCGCTTTTTACGATACAAATCATTGCAAAGCAGCTTTACAGGAAATTAAGTTTCTACAATATGTTATATGTTGTAGAAACTTAATATATTTAACTTGTGGCAAACTTTGGTAATTCTGCATGTTGTATGTTTGTCTGAGGGTTTGACATCATCTCTTCCTCATGTGTTTGTCATCTAAAATCATTTAAGGGTCGGATCGAGTCGAATAGAGATATAATTATCGTAGCTGCTGTTCTGTTTGTTCAACTCAAGCTAAATAATAATACCACATGCGTTTAATCAGATATAACTGCAGTACAAATATTATGAGATGCAGTATGTAAATGCTCGGCTAAAGAGATGTGACTTCAGTCTAGATTTAAACAGAGAGAGTGTGTCTGAACCCCGGATGTTTTCAGGAAGGCTATTCCAGAGTTTGGGGGCGAAATGTGAAAAAGTTTTACCTCCTTTAGTTGTTTTTGCTTTCCTAGGTACTACCAACAGTCCAGAGTTTTGTAAATCTTGGGACCTGGTTGGATTGTAGCGTGGTAGAAGACTAGTTAGGTATACAGGAGCTAAATAAGGGATTTTAATTAAGTGATTGTGTTTGTTTTTTTGTTTGTTTGTTTGTTTTGTAAAACAAATTAATATAAATGAGTATATATTACAAGTTGCCAAACTGAATATTCAGCTGAAAACTAAAGGGCCTTACAATAGAATGAAATTATGCTGATTAATCTCATGATTTGCATCTTCGAAATTCTAATTCTTGAAATGTGTAATAAATTCGATGATTCTTAATGTCGTCATCATGTAGAGAAATAGGATGAATGCAGGGATTTCTTGAGCCCTCCTCCCCGTCTCTCTGGGAGAACAGCTCTACTGACGGATGTCTGAGGTAGAGAGGAGGAGGACAGGTGTTCACACAGGTCTGCTAGAGTCATCTGTGTTAATGTATCTGGTCACGCCAGTTCCCTGTACTCTCTTTCCCACGCTGCCCGGGGTCAGAGGGGAGCAGGCTGCCGGATACAGGCCTCCCCCAAAAACCCATCCACCACACAGATCAGTCCTAAAACTCTCACCAAAGCCATTGCAACTTTTTATGTCCGGCAGATGACTCCTGTAAACCATACACTTACATCAGAAACTTTCTTCCAGGACTTCTGCTTCTTTAGTGATTTAGTGTCATTCAACTTTGTAAGATCCATAATATACCTGAGAACTCTCATATGCAAACATTTTGTCCTAATTTCATTGCGAAAGAGATTCGATTTGATTCTAGAAAAATATTCATAAATGAGGCAGTATCATATTGTTGGTCAAACCGCAAGAAAAGCATGAGAGCTCGTAATTCTTTTGGGAGAATGTAAGTAGACAGTCTCAATCTCATCACATGGCAGACACTGATTTATGAACTCCTCCAACTCCAAAGAAAGATCCTCTCTTGGGACGGGGTCTGGTGGGTAGGCGTGTGGGGGGATATTGTTCTCGGTCTGTATCCCACTGTTCTTGTTTATATTTATGTGTGAGAGTATATTGCCGCTGCTTTTTCTCGGGCATGCAAAGCAGACTAGAAGCCTCCATCTGTTTTTTGCTGGAAACCGAAACAACATTAGGAACAAAAGACAACATTAGTGCAAACAACAATATAATAGGATAGTTCATGCAAAAATAAAAGTTCTGTCATCATTTACTCACCTTCATGACTAAATATTTAAAAAAATGTTTCTTTGTATATAATATAAGTCAGTGATATCTGATTCCCTGTACATATCAGAACTGCACATAAGCACCTTCGTCTGCCTTGTTTCCTTCTGAGACAATAGCAGGAAATCCAGTGAGCATTCAGTTTGTTTTTTTCATTAAATTTGATGTGGGACAATGCACTTGTTATGCTATGTTTCTGTTCTGTAAGTGTGCGTCGAGATTGTGGCACTAATTACAGTGAGAAGGAAGGGTCTCTTGTTTTCTTTTGAAATTAGGTTTGTTGATTCTCGCTCTGCCATGTTTTTTTTTCTCTGTTTTGCTATTGCCCACTGTCATAGCCCACCCCTCCCACATTCCCTTTCCTCCCTCCACATCCCATCTGAAAAATCCACTCTGTCAGTAGGACAGTATTTGTGTTGGGCACTTCCTATTTGTTCTGACCTTTGGCTTTCAGAGCCCCAGCAGCTGAACCGTGGAGGGTGGTGTCAAACCCTGACCTCACCGTGTCTCAGTACAGACATCACTGCGTCCACATTCCCAACATGACTGGCTTTTTACTTGGCGAATTCTCTTGATGGGTCAATGACATGACACTCGTTTTTCAGTCGTATCTTTACTTCAGTCGTATCGTTACTTTTCGAAATATCTATTGTTTAAATCACAAAGAAAGACTCTTATCTGCATGCATTTGATAAAAAAAGAGTAAAAACCGTAATACTGTAAAATCATTACAATTTGAAGTAGCTGCTTTCTGTTTTAATACAGCTGACAGTTTAAAGCATTCTTGATGAATAAAACTATTTATTTTAAAAATACTGATTTCAAACTTGTATAATCAAAGCATTTATTTGTCAATAAAAAGAATAAAAAAACAATTTAATGTCTTCTGTGAAAAAAACATAATTAAAAAAACAAAACAAAAAAAACATTTAGATTTTTAAGAGATTTACGCTAATTTTAAAAAGAAAACCTTATTAAATTTGTATTAATATTATTTCTTTAATGAGTCTCTTAAAATGTTGGATAATTTGATATTTTCATAATAAGGGACCTCTGTTCAGTCTTTAAATTGTCATGTGGTGTGTCTCCCAAACAAATCAGCTTAAAAGAAATAAAATAAAATTGTACCTTTTAAAAATATATTAAACTAGTCAGGGTGAAAATATTACATTTTATTTTATGTTCACTTTTTACATGATGCTTAGACCACATGACATTTTAATATAACTGAATTAAAGGACAAGTTCACTTGGAGATTAAAGATTTCCTAAGAATTTACCCACATCAGTGTGATCCAAGATGTTCATGTATTTCAGTCTTCAATCACAAAGAAAATAAAGAAAGAAAACATGCTCAAAAAAAAAAACTCCATATAATGGACTTCAGTGGTGGCCAATGAGGTCCAAACTGCAGTTTCAGTGCAGCTTTAAAGAGAAAAGCTTTAAAAATATATATTTTTAACCACAAATGCTTATTTCGCAAGGTCACGAAAGGTCAAAACAGCTAAAACAACAATGTCAGTTGGATGAGAGAATTAGTTTTCACCATACCCTACCTTTTTGAACCAAAGTACACAGATGAAAAACAAACCAGGAATGGCAGAGCTAGTGCAAGATGAGCATTTGTGATTAAAAAGTATATACATTTTTATTTTTTGTTAAAAAATGAATGATCATTACACTAGATAAGACCCCTATTCGTCGACTGGGATCGTGTAGAGCCTTTTGAAGATGTACTGAAACTGCAATATGGACTTTCAACTCCACTCAAGTCCACTATCTGGAGAAAAATTCTGGAATTTTTTCAGCAAAAAACAAAAAAACAGTTCTTTAATACCGAAAACAGAAAGACACGAACATCTTGGATCACATGGGGAAATTTTATTTTGGAAGTGAACTCATCTTTTAAGACGTTTCTTTAAAACGGTAAAGATGAGCTCCGCGGACAGATCGCCGGATCCAGATGCACACACACACTATAAATTCTTACACAATCCAACATGTTTAAAATTGAACTGGA
>JAUMHP010000068.1:7625090-7642925 GCA_032361065.1 Enteromius trimaculatus
GTTCAGTGCTTTGCTACAATCTGTATTGTTAAAAGCGCTATATAAATAAAAGTGACTTGACTTGACTTGACTAAACCTTTTTTTAAAACTATATGAAACCAACATGAAGTTCTTTGGTGGTTTGTATTTGAGCAAACGTATGCATTTTGAGGGTGTGTGGTCAGGAAGATGCACCGTTTCCTCCTCACGCTAAAGGAAAGAATAGGGGCCTAGGAGTGATGAGTGCGCCAGAATAAGGTCTACTTCCCTTCCCATGTCAAGACCTATAAATACTCTGAAAACAGGAAGATAGGAGGGAAGGAATTGTGGGCAAACTTTAATCCTAGATAGACAAACTTCTCCCTACCTTCCCCCAATTACCTCTTACTAAACACATACCAATGCACTGCGCAAAAAGATTTTCCTTGAAGTTCTCAAGCATGCTTTTTTTTTTTTTGTAACAGAAGACACAAGGGTTTACAGTAAAATGAAAGAAGGCAGTTAGATGAGGGTGTAACTGATATTTATCAGACTTGTGAGTGGAGGAGCAGGTGGAGTGTCATTCTTACATGTTTAGGTTTGGTAATGGGTCAAAGAGCTGTGCTGTAAGTTTTATTGTCCTGTTTTATTTTACCAGTAACAACTTCTTTTGTGTGGTGAAAGCACAATCAAGACAGTGATTCAGTCACGGCAGAGTTAGCAAATTCCCCAAATATCAGAATTTTTGGAGGTTTTTCTAAAATAAAATCTTAAATTACATAAAGCTATCACAAATTAAATTAAGGCCATAACACTTTTTAAAATCTCCTCTTTAAACAAACACGAACACAAACGCTTTACAATAGTCTATAGCTTCATTTAAAGGGATAGTTTACCCAAAAATGAAAATGATCCTGTCCTTCACTCTCCGTTGAAGCATCCTAGGCATTTGTGACTTTCTTCTTTCGGACGAATCCTGTTGGAATTGTTCAGACCCCTCCAAGCCTCTGAATGGGTTTAAATGGGTGATAGAAGACGTGAAATAACGCGAGCATATTCATTATAAAACGTCCCCCACACAGCTCCATCGGGTGAATAAGGTCCCCCTGTAGCTCATCCATGCGTTTATAAATATATAAATATTTCAAATGTTATAAACACTTTTCTCTCACGTCTGCGGAAAACTGGAAGCTGTCCCGGTGGGTGCACGTAAGTTGTATGTAATGCTATGACCATCATATCACTGTGTGTGCACCCTTAAATAATAACAAAGGTTCAAAAAGCACCATTTTTGCTTCCCAAAAGAGTAAACATTTGCTAAAAACATTTCTGCATTTGAACGTTTCTGTGAAGGTTCTTCACGGAACCATTGATGCCAAAAAAGAACCTTTATTTTTAAGAGTGTAGATTTTGTCACTGTCCATCAAGAAATAAAAAAAGGATCTGATTTGCAACTGTCTTCTCAGAGCATGTGCGTGAATCAAGCATTTCCTCTCTCTGTTTCACAGGACAGACGCCAGACGGGGTTCTCAGGGTCATGAAAAGAAGGAAGAAGGGTGAAATCAGCATTGATGTAGTGATGACAGGTGTGTCTTTAATCTATGTGGGATTCTCCCTTTTACTGCTCAGTCCTCTTTCTGCCTTCAGTTGTCGCTTCCGTACCTCCTTTCCTATTTATGTTTTACAGTAATTACAGTGGATAATTATATCACTTGAGGCTATGACTGGAAGCTGGTCTTCTATTAGCATAATGAGTCTCTAAATAAGGAAGTGTTCACAGTTGTAGATATAATGAGTTGGCATTATGACATCATGTTCTTGTGAACCGTTCGAAGTTAAAACTGTTACTTGGAAATGTATTAATAAAGACAGTAAGAGAGTGAAGGGTGTCATTCCCCCTTCAGGAACGAATATCTTATATCCACATTGCATGATACAGGTGCCAAGGATGTATTTCACTGTGTTTTAGCTTCTCTCACTTAATACATTCACAAGAAACAACCCTGACATCCCCCATTTGACAGTCAAGGAAACAAGAAAAAGGAAGAAAGATGGAAATCCCGTTATTGATCAACAACAGCTTGGTTTTCTAAGAAGAGCGGTTAGTTGGATTGTTAGTGCTGACAAAACCATTGAACTCAGAACAGAACATTTACTTACTCATTAAAAAAGTGAAACCTTTATTATAAGCAGTTCTGTTGTTTTGTTTCAAGATGCTCATCAGTAGTGTTTTCCTAAGGCATATTTATAAAATGTCTTAATTGATCTACAGTATGGCCTAATCCTGATGTAATCTGCGCCGGATCTTTAAGAATCCTTCCAAATTCTTTGGAAATAAGGGAACCCATACCATATATCAACACAGAGGAACAAGGGTTTTTTCTGTTCGATAAATGATAAAAACAGCCCTTCAGAGTTCACTAACTTTAAAGAGCTCGAGCATTTGAAGTGCAACAAATGCATTTTATTAAATGGAAAGTTCATCCAAAAGACGAATTCTGTTATTAATTACTCATCCTCATGTCGTTCCAAACCAGACCTCCATTCACCCTCTGAACACAATTGAAGATATTTTCAATGAAATCCTCCATAGACTGCATTTTAATTAGCACAACGTTCAAAGTGCAGAAAGATAATTGTTTAACATTGTTTAAATAGCCCATGTGACGAGAGCTACAAGAACACTTTTTGTGCGCAAATAACAACTTTATTCAATGATTTCTTCTCTTCCTGCAACGCCATTTACACCAGATGAGTTTGGAACGTCATAAGGGTGAGTAATTAATAACAGAATTGAAATCTTTGCAACAATATTTTTGTGGTGATTCTAATATTGTTATGGTTAATAGTTATCATTCTTAGTTGTGAACTGGCTTTTATACTACAACTTTTATTATTTACTGTAACAGTGTGAAGCGACCGAAGTTGGAGATTGACAATGTTGTTGTGATCTAGTACATCATGGCGTAAGAATGGCAAAGCAGTTAAACACACAGCCTTATCACCATTATAAATAAAATGAGCAGGGTGTGGGTCCTGACACACATACAAAGCTTGAAAACAAAAGCGCTCGGTTAAAAAATTAAACATTGACAATGATGTTCAATCTAAACTTCTTAATCGCTGTCTGAAATCTAATCGGACTTCGCTTTTCTTTCTCTTTCAATATGATAAAAGCATGAGGGAAAATCAACATTTCCCTGTCTATGACCTCACACAGGAACCTCAAACATATTGTGTTCCTGGTGCGCTTACATCACTGTGACAAATTAGCTTAGCTCCAGGTGCTTTCTTATCAGAGAGGCACAGAAAACTGCAGGGAAATGATTGTAAGGCTCGTGGCTAAAGGAAAACAAGGCCGATGAGCAGAGAGAGAGAAGGATGAGTAAGGGAGGGTATATATTCAGATGGCGACTTTATTATCAGTTTTAAAAAATCTGCCTTATTGTAAACAAAAGTGAATGCAAACACAAGTCATTTACAGGAACAGGCTACAAAGCTAGACCTCTTAAAACTAACAGCAGCTTAAATTTTATTAGTGCTTTTATTAATGATTCATTGGGGTTAATCATATACAAAATAAACATTTTTATTTACATAATATATGTGTATATATAAATATATTTCTGTATATATAATACATGCACATGCAGGAGAAAATATGTTGTTTATATATTGAACATATTTGTATGTAATATAAATTATATAAATTTAAATATTTTTAAAATATATACTGTGTGTGTTTATATTTATATATGAATTAGAAATATAAATATTGAAACCTTTATTTTGGATGCAATTAATTACACTAAAAAATATTTTGACAGCACTACATTTTACTCTAAATATTAATACTTGTTTCCAACAAGAAAATCAAAAAGTACAATTTATAATGCTTATCAAGGCTGCTTTTATTTAATTAAAATATAGTTTGCAATATAAAATAACTGGTTTCCATTTTAATATATTTTAAAGTATTATTTATTCCTGTGGTGGCAAGCTGAATTTTGACTCCAGTCTTCAGTTTCATTTTTATTTGATATAGAAATCTATTTTACATAATTTGCTGTCACTTTTGATCAATTAAATGTCTTTGCTGGAGAAAAGTATTTATTTCTTTTAAAAATAGTAAGTTACATAAATGCTCATAAACTTTCTCTAGTCACCTGTTCTAGAAAAGGTTTCTGAGAGTTTAAAAGTGCCAAATAGAAAATCTTCACGGTGGGTCTCAGTACAGAGACACATCCGAGTGTCTGTAGGCTGGTGGTGAGGACAGGTGTCGGGCCAGGCTGGGCCTACATGTCAACGCTCCCCAGGGAGAGCGAGAGTGGCTTATCTCTTTAAATTGAAGAGGAAGAGTGGGGGTGAATGGCAGGTGATCCTGTCTGAGGACCATTAATAACCCCTCACTATTTTCTCTGGCTTCATCTCCACTGTTGTGACCAGAGATACTTAACAAAAATACACAGTAATTACTTCATAGTAGATTAGTAAAGGGCACACTAAAAAGCTTTCCTATGAATTTTACTATATAATTCACTACAGCTGTCTAGATAATTTACTTTTCTAATGGCAATCAAACACTGATTCATACCTTGCTTTCACAAGTTCTATACCTAGGCTTAGTTTAAAATTTAAACCCATCCTAGTTCAATCTCAGCAGTTTCATATGAAAGAAAGCAAGTCATGATACAAAGTAAATTATTTCAGGATTTATTGTATGAAAAAATATATATTTCTGGCCTTGTGACAAACAACAAAATACATAAACATATATACATTTATCTATCATAAATACATATTTACAATCCAATTAAATAGTAGGAATATCTCAAGATTTTGTACAATATTGCATTGTTAAATTAAGAAAGACTGTATAAAATATAAAAGTATCTATTTGGTTTAAATGGTTTAAAAAAATTAATAAAACAAATGCCACATACAAAAAAGCAAAGAAAAAAAATAAAGAATCTTGATCTTGCATTAAAAAAAAGGGGGAAAAAAGACCCTAACACAGAGGTTCACAAAACCAGGAAATCTTGACAATGATGAGGCTATCAGTTTGAACCAACTGGTACGTTCGAGCCTTGGGAATGTCGGAAATAGCTTAGCAGCAGTGAATGTTGACAGGATGAAAGCTGTACACAACAGCATCCATCATGCACTGCAGGTTAAACAATTTGTACACAAGTCAACCCAAACATTTTCTCTCGGAAAACATACTCCAGTAGAGTTTTCAGTTTCAGTGTTTCTAAGGAGTACCTTTTCCTTTGAGCTATAACACATTGAAAGATGAGGCACTTAATTAAGATTGGGTTTGGTTCGAGTGAACATCACTGATAGTCAAATCCATTGTAGGCACTAAGTAAAAATCACAGTCATATTAAACTGTAGACTCCGAAGACAGCTGTTCACATTGTTCACAGTCGAAACAACATGCTTCGATATCTTTGATTGCTTTTCATCACAGATCCGTTTATAAATAGCATTTCGAACCATATCCAAAATAATAAAAAAAAAAAAAAAAAAAAATACTCCACGGTCACAGTTCCAGATCCTTCAGTTGCACCTCCTCCACCCATAAGGCTGATTGATTGGGCTTCATGTGATTCACAGAGTGAGATGAACTTCAGGATGCCTGTTTTCTTCCTTTTCAAGGCTTCTGTGATTAACAAATCCTTGCTTCTCAGCTCTTCCAGAGAGTTCTGGGTCTTTATGTACATTTTAAATATGATGAAATATATATATTTCTTTTTGGGTCATTTAAAAAAAAAGGAAGAAAAAGAAAATAGTGCAAATAATGCAAGTTGTTCCTCAAGTCTTCAAGTCTCTTGCTTTGTCTTCGCAAAAACATTGTCCATATCAAGAAGTAGACCTTTTCAGCAGCATGAATAAATAATAAATGTAGATATAATATATACTCTCTTCGCATCTTCCTTTTGTCTTTTAAAGACTGTAAACATTTTAGGGTCAGGCCCATTGGTGATTGAGGTGCTCCAGATTGACGTATACTGTTAAACCTGCGAAAGAACGGAAAAAGAATGCGTTAACGTGTGTCCTTTCAAAGCATCAAATTGAAATCATGATAAATACCAGTGAGAGCAGTTTAAAAGCACTTCTGAAGATGCTTACCTCAGTAGCAAATACACATTGTTCAGGAATGATGTACACAGGATGACACACTCCCTCTTTTGGATAGTTCAGTGGTGGAACCAGTAATGTAGATTCCGAGTTTTTCCTAAAATAAAGAAAACGGTTAGTTTTGCACATTCACGTCAAGCAAATAACAGACCAGGAACAAAGGCCAAAAGAAAGACGACAAGAGCATAAACTTACATGTCTAGTTTGTTGTTTGTAGGTTTTTCATCGATGCTCATATTGTAGTCTACCATCTTTTGCTTGTAATTTGATTTGTCACTGGAATGAGTGTCTACAGTGGTGGATCGGAGTGCCACGTCTTTGTTGGACACCTTAAACGGACCACCGGGAATAAGCAAGGCCTCCTTCTCTCTGCCTAAAGTTGAAGTCGGGGTCAAAGAAACGCGGTTGTTGACAGACTCCAAATCGTTGCGCACAGTGGTGGAGGTCGGTTTGTGGCCTTGTCGCATCTGTCTCAGGACCACAATGGCGGCGCAGACCACTAGAGTAAGAGTGATAAGGCCTAGAGCGAACGAGACCACCAAGGCCGCTGGAATAGTGCTGACCACAGAAGGCTTCTCTTTGTACTCGCATCTTGTGCCCATGAAGCCTGCTGGACACTGGCAGATGGGCCCAGTGATGTGGGTGTAGCATTTCCCTCCGTTCTCGCAAGGCATGAGGCTGCAGGCGTCAGAGCGGATGGCGCAGTTTTTCCCAGAAAAACCAAGCGTGCATGTGCAGGTGTAGCCGTTGATGCCATCTACGCAGGTGCCAGCATTCTGGCAAGGGTTGTTTGCGCAGTCGTCGATGTTGGTTTCGCAACGTGAGCCTGAGAAGCCAGGGCGGCAGCGGCATGTCAGTCTGTTGCCTAAATCGAGACACTGGCCACCTTTAAAAAGAGGGAACACAAGGGAACCATATTAAAGCATTAGCCTAAAACGGAGCGATCTTCAGGGTGTAAACTAGGTAGAGTAATCATAACCCTTGGGAAAGCAAGTCTATAGCTTTATGACAGCTCTATCTCACCATTTATATCAGTGTAATAGCCTCACTGGCGTCTGTTCTATCATGCATGAGTAGTACGTCATGCACAGTGGATGCATCTCAAAGCAAAAAAAACTGAAAGGTTCAGCATTTTGCTGAAGGCGGATGACGTTAGAATGTTTTGCTTTGCATTTGAAGATAAGGGGAAAATATGCTTACCATTAGCACAGGGGTTGCTGTTGCATCTGTCGATTTTCTTCTCGCAGTTGGAGCCCATGTAGCCAGCAGGGCAGTGGCAGGAGTAAGCACTGGTTCCCTTCTCCACGCAGGTTCCTCCGTTGAAGCAGGGTTTGTCAGCGCAGGTCATTTTGCTGACCTCACAGTTCTTCCCGTAAAAGCCTTGAGGGCACGTGCAGGTGTAATCATTCACCAGATCCTGAGAAGAAAAAGCTAAAACCATTAGCATTACCGTCCAAGCTCCACCAAGGACAAGACTCTAATGGAACGTCAAGATGGGATGCTTACATTGCAGCTGCCTCCGTTCTTGCACGGGTTGCTGTCGCACTCGTTGGTTTCGATATCACAGGTTTTGCCGCTGAAGCCGGGCTTGCAGATGCAGGTGTAGCTGCCCTGACCGGTGTTGGTACAGGTGGCGTCGTTCTTGCAAGGCTTGTGATTGGTGCAGAAGTTCAGATCCTCGTTGCAGAACAGGCCGCCCCAGCCTTCCTTGCAAGTGCACTGAAAGGGCTGGTTGCAGGTGCCATGCAGGCACCCTGGGT
This sequence comes from Enteromius trimaculatus, assembly GCA_032361065.1. NCBI lineage: Eukaryota > Metazoa > Chordata > Actinopteri > Cypriniformes > Cyprinidae > Enteromius > Enteromius trimaculatus. The sequence continues at coordinate 7,632,950 of JAUMHP010000068.1, forward strand.
ATCGCTGGCACTCGTCGCAGAGGGGGCCCTGCCACCCGAGGCGGCACTTACACTCACCGGGGGCCTCACAATAACCGTGCTCCTCGCTACAGCCAGATGAGCAGATGGCTGTTTAAAAAGGAGAGGGAGAGAAAGGGGGACATTAGAACGACTGGGCATCATAAAACAACCCCCCCTCTGGAGGCTCAGGCACATCAAGTATTTGTTAAGTACTAAACTAAGCAGCTGGGACGCACACAAAAGAAACACATGCCGTCTTTTTCACGGAAGAAAGGGCATATTAGGTTTCAGCACGTGTCATTGTTAAATCATGCTCTTTGCTTCTATTGTTACAATGAACAAAAGCAACTTGGAGGTTTTATGTGGCGGCAAGAAGCCGTTGAACTTGCCCGCGTTATTTATTAACTTCTTTATTTGATTTTCCTTGCAAATGTTCGTTAATCTACACGCAAGTCATCAACACTTACGTTCCGCGCAATAGTCGCCTTTCCATCCTGGCAGGCAAATTCTGCTCCCAGCGGCGTCACAGTTGAAGTGGCCGAACGCATCGTTCCGTGGGCGGCAGAAATCCGAGCATTCCTCGCCATGGTAGAATTCATCGCACACAACGCGATAAGAAAACCCAAGTTGGCTTTGCTCTCCACGATGCACGTCTTGGGACCAGTCCTCGCCTATGCTCAGTCTTCTTTTGGTGGCCAAACGGCTGATCATGTTGTTGATGTTCTCTGAAATAAATCAAATAAACTGTACGTTAACTAAAACGATCTGGGGGTGGCAAAAACATGTGTAAACTATTACAACTACGCTGATGAGGCAATAGTCGAGCGCATACCTGTTGACTGGTCAGAGGACTCTGCGTTCCAGGCTTCTATTATCAACGAGACGATTCCCTGTAAAGCCAGAACACTCTGTTTAATATTACGTACATACATTAGACGTATAAGCTAAATTAATAGGCTATGAACTCATAATTAATAGTAGGCTATGGCTTTTTAGGCTCGCCTACTCACCGGCCACTTGAAATTAAAAGGCACGCGGATATGCGCGCTGTTGGAGATGGAGTCTGCGCTGAATATTCCTGTCATTCCAGTGCCGTAAGTGCACGGCGGCTCTGGTAATATGATGTCTTGCGAGTGCTTCAGGCAAACACGGAAAAAGATCTGGCAGTCGCTGGACCGTTTACACACACTGTTTGTGCTTGTAAAAGAGTGCACTTTCAACTCAAACACACCGGATGATTCCACCTATGAAAATATAAAACAGAACTCATATTAGCACGCTGCGAAAGAACTTGTCAAAAGAGTGGCTTACGTTAAAACAAGTGGGAAATACTCACCAGATGCGCTGGTAACAACATTAAAAAACACGTTAAAAAAACACGAGCCATTCTGAATCTTCTTGTCTGCTACTGAACGATAGCAGACTGAGAGAGTAGTCCGATATGAATGTTTGTGGTGGTAAATCCACGATTTAAGAAAAAAAAAGTAGTTAAAAATATCGGAATTTAAAACAAAATGACTGAACTGGTTTACAAAAAAATGTTAATGTCGTCTATGCTGGAGCTTACAAAAGCAAAGAGAAACAGATTTCTAGCTCCTGGGACTTTGGACCCGTCAGTTAGTTTCATGGAGTGAGGACTACTGCGTCTCTGCTTAAATACAGACAAGGGGAGGCGTGGCTTGTAACTACCTCGATGGATTTACATGATGATCCCCTAAACATCATGACGCTTAAAGTTCATATTAGAGATATTAGAGAACAACATAAACTGTACGCAACACAGGCATTTGGAAGCTTTACAAAAGTTGGTTAATGTTGACATAGGCTAAGTTAAATATTAACACTGTTATCATATTTGACAACATTTACTAAGTGAATTCAAGTTGTTGGACATTGCTCCGCGTCGTGTTCCTAAACTTTATAGTTAATTCTGTTTAGAATTTTTTTTCTAAACAGGCTAGCCTGTCTGGTGCGTAATTAAACCTGTGTCTGTTGTCAAATCCTATATTTAAGCATGTGTATTTTAATGCCAATTTGTACCTCGCAATTTTTCGTCACAGTTCTCAGAAAGGGGGTGTTCTTGGGTGGAGGGGATTCGCGCATCCCCTTTAATTCAGCCCTAAAATCTTTAATTGTTCTGACGCGTGTGAGTCGTTAAACCGGCAAGCGCTTTATTGTGCCCTGGAAAGATCCGGAGGGCTCTTTTGTTATCTTGGTTTTGGATTGTGGGTCTTTGGTAAAGAGGCTGAAATGGTGGGGGGTTGCGCAGGGCATTTAAGATCGCAGATAATTGCTTTCTGGAGTAAGAGTGTGCGTGCGTGTAATAGGAGGGGGCTCTCGCTACAGCTGTATGATAATCCTTGCACCTGCGCACTGTGTTTGCGCTTCGCTTTCTTGATATAGCCAGTATAAACTACACAAACATCACCTGAAAAGATGCATAATAGGATGTTTTCCGACTAACTGATTTGTTTAATATAGTTTAAATAATCAACTTTTAAGATGTTTTTTTAGGCAAATGCGCCGATTAGAGCACGCAGCAGGAGTTGGTTAAGTATTAGCTATGCGAGCAGAAACTCAAAATTAAGAATAGCAGGTATTCCGTTTGTTAGTTCAAATGGAATACCTGCTATTCTTAATTTTGAGCTTCTGCCGCGCTGTACCGGGCCGTGTAAGGGTAAACAGATGAGACACGCGCGAACAATGCGCAGCTTTCCAAACTGTTGCTCGTGCTTTAGTGATTTTCTATTGTGATTCTAATGAGAGCAGCGCGTGCCTCCGCTGGCCCCATCTTTACCCCAGGCACGCTTTGCCCACTGGACGGCACCATATGATTAGGGGGGTTAAGAAGGGCTGCTATTGTTAATTTATTGTCGGACAATTATTAAGACAGTCTGGTTTCTTGGCTTCTGATGAACACAAGGATGAATAAACGAGAGTTATTATCTGTGAAAACAAGTAAACTGTCCCAGCAAATTATTGATCTAACAAACAAATCATGGTGTTTGTTGAATATAGCGGTTATGTGGTTTAATGCATCAATATATTGGATAATATCTCATTTGTTAATATACCAAGTACCAACCTATTTAGGTCATATATATATATATATATATATATGAAGGTAACTTTTATAATTTTTTGTAAATCTTTATTTTATTTAATTTTGTAAGCATGTTTTTATTGTGTTCGTTATCTGTATTTTTTAGTTAGGCTAATATTATTTAATAAAACAACCCAACTGCAGTTTGAATGATATCAGATAGAATTTAGGACATGAAAGTTGTGTTTTTGTTGGCTAAATTCACTTATTTGCTTTAAACTGTATTGATAAGACAGGTTGAAGGGGGAAAAAAACTTTTGAGCAATAAATGTCAACTTAATAAACTATAAACTATTATATAGGCACAAAACATAGGTACAAACATGTAATGAATACATGAATAAACAAGTGGATAACATTTCATATGCTCCTTTCTAATAAAAATGTGTTTCTGATAAATGTAATGTAAAGTAAAGAAGAATATGAACAAATGAAAGTGTTATTGTTAATGTTTAGCCTACGTACAGTAGCCTAACTTTTTATGTAAACAATGTAAATGAATGTTTATTGTTAAGACTATAATTTAGTTATAATTTATAATTAATTATAATATATAAACATAAAAGACACATGTATAAAAGTACTACAATTAGATTTTTTTTTTTTTTTTGGACCTTCCTGTCTCGTGAAGCGTGGCCTGACCTCGTTCTTATTGATGCGCCCTATATGGGGTACATGTTCAGCAAAATAGGTGTCGTGTGCTCATTATGTTCATTCGACAAAGAGAGTGATGAGGGGAAAGCGGGGAAAAGTCACAAAATCAATAGCCATCTGGCTCAATCGAAGACGCGCACGGTGCATCTATGATGTTTCCTGATATAGGTGGATGATAGATCAAACTTCCACGAACCCCCTTTCCCCCAGGGACATTAATAAGTGTAATAAAGTCACCACGGTAATGGTTTAATCGCCTGGTTTTGCGGCTTACAAAATAAAGCAGTAGATGTTTTGCTTTGCGCGCCAGCGCTTAACACTTTCCCATCCACGTGTCTCACATCCAAACGGTGTAAGAGCCGTCGCTTTGGCTGGGATAAAGCGTGTCTGTGACTGGGTGCTATGAATTCTGGGGGGAGGAGGAGAATTGGCACATGGGGGTGAAATGACACATGGCGACAGTTATGGTGAGGTGTTAGCCAGTGGCAGAAGGCGCATCTATAAATGTGAATTGGTGCTCCTCTGCCAAGGTGTGAAGCGCGACACGCCGTGCTCGACGCAGGACCGGTTCCCAGGATCCCTGCACGTGCGCGGGGCTCCGAGGCGTCACTTTATTCGCATGTCGTTTGTTCACACCTTTGGGAAACAGTCTGGTGGGGTTAAACTATGGCACAGGCGAATTCGTTTAACAGACCAGCGAAAACACATTGTACAGATGTGCTAAAGTTGACAGCGTTTTTCCCCATCATAACTAGTGGACCTAGAGACAGGTTTCGTTCAAAATGCATGAACCGAATGATTTGTATGATTTACAGTAAGTAATCGATCGTAGGTTAATATAATAGCTGAATTCCCATGAGCAGGTTGTTGTTAGTGAATCAAACACAGAGTTTGATCAGTATAGCGCAATTGTTCGAGAGAATGACTCTTAAGAGTCGGTTCTTTTAAACGAACAAAACACTTAAATCGGTCGGAGTTGTTTGCTTACTAAAAGGTGACCATATTCTAATCTGAATTATGTTTAAGGCTCGACAGGATTGACAGCGTTTAGTTAAAATATTAATTGTAATTAAGCTATTTTATATACATTAATGAAATGCCACCACATATTTGTTTTAATGCTTTCTCAGTGGTTGGAAACAGTTATTGGACTGCGCTTTCTGTCTCGTTTCCCTTAGCAAAACACGGTGTGGTTTAGCAGAGGCCAGACAGAGGTTACAGCGATGCCATAATGGCACGTGTCCTCTGTCAAACGCAAAGGTGTGACATTGACAAAAGTTTAACACCTCGCGTTCTGGAGCGTGCTGCACTGCCTCGGTCAGAGGTTATCCGCATTTTGTTGATGTGGGTGTTATTTTCAGTGCACAAAGAGAGGGTTGAAGTTTATGAAACAGATGAATTGATTTAATACTGGATTCATTTGAGACGGAGGAGCACTGACAGCCTAAATAAATGTGAAAGTTTTGATATTGGTAGAGTATGCAATATCTAATATTTTTTGGGAAGGAATGACACCAATTAATTTCAACCGTTTAATTAGTTGAATCCTGCTTACATTATGAAAGAAATGTGAAATATTTTGTCTAAAGCCTAAACTGAATTAAATTTTGATATCAAAACCCTTTACACAGAATAATAAAGAAAATTGGCAGGAAATTACAATAATTGTCTCATTTGAACATTGTTCCCCAAAATCAGTGCTGCATCCACGCCATAAAAGCACTAACATTAAATCATTTACATTATCACTTTTAAAATTACTGGGCTAAAATATTGCACGAAATGCAACAAAAATATATTAATGATTGATAAAACTGAATCTGAGTTGTGAAATATAAACAGCTGCAAGAAGTAAACAGAATAGTTCAGTTTCTCTCATAATAATGGTTTATAAGTGTTGCACTTAAACACACCTTATATTACTTTCTGCCATTTAACAAATTACAAATATTAATAAACTACATAACAGGTTAATAATTTAAAGCATCATAGTTTAAGCTGATTTGCTTTGGATGAGACATTTAAACAGGAAAAAAGACATTGCACACACATTATGTTATGGTTTGTTTATTGGAGATATTTCTTCACAAGAAAAGCAATACAAAGAACATTCCACAAGCACATCCTCAGACTTAATGGGCCATTTCTGTCGTGAAGAGAAATCGCACCATATTGAGCTCTTTATTTGAGAGGTTCTCCTCAACACACTGCAACAGTATCAGCATGACAAAGACAGTCTTCACTGGCGGCACGAACACAAATCCGAGGTTTTGCATCATGTGCCGTGTGCTGAGTGAGCCGTGACATTTTCGTAGTCTAAAATCAGGCTATTGCCTACAGCATAAGTTATGGGTTTGAAATAGAATCTACATGATGGAGACAGCATCAGTTTTTCAGTTCACATGGAAGTTCTTTGCTCTTGGGAGACAAGAAGTGGGCAGAAACTGGTCTAACCACTCTGAAACAATTTCTACTCAGTGAGATCATACATTATGGCACCATTTCTGCGTGTCTGCTGTCCAGGAAGTGCTATTTTCCACAGGAATGGAACGTCTTGGAAGGTAGCATCTCTTCAGATGTTTTTCCCACACATGTCCGTGTGCTCCTGTTCTTCCCTCCCTCCCACATACACTTGTCCACCTGTTTGACTGTGACCCCTCATCTCAATGGTCGGTCACAGTCCAGGTGGGACCATATCAGGTGGGTGTGAGCAGGACGAGTTCTCATTGCTGCTTCCGGGACCAGAAACGACCTGCAATGGTACCTAAAGAAAATCCCTGTTTCTTCTGTTGCGCAAGCTCCGTAAGTCTCTGTTCTTCTTCCTGTATGTGCGAAATATTTACGCTGTATTATTAAACGCCACTAAATACGTCATCTGACAGGAAAAGAGAGAGATGTGATGAGTACCTGTGCAAGCTGCGCCTGTCTTCTTTTGAAGGCTTCAATGGGGTCTTCCTCGTGAGCATAGTTCTCTAGTACTGAACGTACATCCTCTACTCCGCTGATGGCTATAGCTAGAGATCAAATGATATGTACAAATGAACAATAGTCCAACAACTACAGTTTGTAGTTGTAAGTGAGTCACACATACTCACTTTTAAGGAAAGCAGCCAAGTCATACAGCGTGCGATCCTCGGAGTTCCCGTCCCACTTGCGCAGCGCCAAGCCATTGAAAGGCTGTAGACCGAATGCCTCTCGCTTACAGTCCACCACAATGACTTTAGCGGAGTCTCTGTTTAAACAAGACACGTCCTGCAGGACAAACAATTAGTGTGATTAGTGAACATCATTTGAGCATATTTATCATATTTTCCAACGAGATAAAAATAAATAAATAAATTAGAAAAAAGGTTTTAAAAGATGCTTAAGATGTAAAAACAAGCTTAGATTTAAACCTTTAAACCAAAAAAAATTAATAAATAAATATATATTTTATAACAATAAAATAGCAAATTAGACACTACATTATTTAATACAATTATATACTTAACTCAATAAAAATAAATAATTAAATATAAATAAATAATTGAAAATTGTTTCTTTGATAATATACATATATGGTCTCACTAAAATTATTTTCTTAAATATAGAGTAGTAGTTAAAACAATCTCAAGTCACCAAAATATGCTGCAAAGTTATTGCACTTGCAATATTGCTTATTTCTGTTGCTAACATTTTAATGATTTAAAATATATTGGGGGAAAAAAATACAATTAAATATGTAAAAAAATAAAAGGAAATATATACAAATTTAATTTAATATATTTACATTCTATATAAATCATATTATATTTAACGGTTTGTTTTTCATTGATCTGTATAGATGTTTAACAGTGCAGTTTTTTTTTAAATGAGCAACAGCAATGTGATAAAAGCGTACACTATAGTTACTATAGTTAAAATCCCTAAAACACCTCTTACCCATAGTAAAATCATTCCAACTCCTGACCTCTTGTGAACTATTGCTCAAGAGCCCTGCCATCTAGTAAACTAGCTCCAGTCTACTTATCCCAGCTATACATACAAATTGAGGTTAAAATGTGACCTTTCTCACCCCTGAACGTTTGTGTGACACTGATGCGAACCATATTTACACCTATGCATTTGTGAAGGGGTGCAAAGACTTAACACCAGCCCACTGGCCCCGGCCCTCGCCCCGCTCACTCACACACAAAAACACACACTCTCTCCAGGCCAGCTGTCTCAGTGGCGGTCCTACAGAGCAGATGGGCAGGGACGCTGCACTCTCTCTATCACTGAGGTCATCAGCATCCCCCCTGAGGGACCGGAAAAAAAAGTTGCATGCGCGAGAGAGATGGAGGGGCCCTGAAAGGAAAGCCCTTGACGGCGGCACACTCCGTAGCATTTACAATAAATTACCCGCATCTGCCTCCCAATGAGGGACGCCTGAACCCCACCGGGAGCGAGAGAGTGTGTGTGTTTCACTGTATTTGATATAGAGTGTATGAGCGTGCATGTATAAATAATGAGATTTTTATGGATTATAGCTACACGCGAAGTTAATGCCGTCTAAATTGCATTCAAAAATGTGAAACCTAATGGTAATTAGTACGTTTATGTAGCTAGCGTGTGTGTGTGTGTAATGCAGCTGGGCGTGAGAGTGTCATGTTGCCGAGTCTCTTTCAATTCCCCAGGTAAAACATTGAAGCACGAGCTGGAGGAAGCGTGCCGCTAACTACTCACACGTGCCACGCTCCGCAACTGCCAATCAAAACCAGCCCCGCCCATTTTCTGTGCTGGGGGTGGGGAGCAGCAGCAGCATCTACTGGTGTCATATCTGTAGCAAACGGTTCACAGAAAGGCTATCTTGGGAAACGGAGTGTTGTCTTTTACATAAATACCTGGGAACCTTTCCGTCATGCTTCGCACAAAGCGATCAAGTTCCTGCTGGCCCATAAAGAATTCTGATTTGATGTTCACTTTTAGCACCAGTCATGGCACCAGCTTCTCATTGTTTTTAGTATGTGTACTAGTTGTTATTTCAGTTCTTTAGAAGACATACTTATCTGAGTTTGCTCCTTCCCCCACCCGCTTCTGAGAGCCAGATGGGAGGTGAGGGAGGAGAAGCGGAGGTGAAGCGGAGTGAAATAAACGTGGGTTGGCAGAAGGTGAATGGAGAGAGAGTGCTGATGGGGGTCTGGTGGACAAGGCCAGACAGGCAGTGGTGAAATGTGACTTGAGCGGAGACCTATTGCGCAAATACGCAGGCATACAGGAGGCAGCAGCAAAGTATGAACTGCAAATCAGTTTGGTTCAGCACCTTAAATTTAAATACCCTGTCTTTAGTAAATTCATGAATAAATATTTTTCGTACTATACATTCTAGGTTTGTGCCGACAGATGATGTTTTACAGTGTTGCACGTTATAACCAATCACACCAGGTTATGTTGAGCTTATGGATGCAATGGCCAATCAGAGGAGTCATCGCTGAAAAAGCAGAGTTGTTCGGAACGCAAATTAAGAGATTATTATTGGGAGTGTTTTTAAAGTGCATAAATTAGTGATAGGAAGTCAATGGCCCTCATTCACCAATATGTGCGTACAGATGTTTTTACGAATAAATCATGATTAATCAAAAACTTTCATACTAAGATTTATTTTAAATGTACGAAAGAACTAAAAAACACAACTGCTCATACCACACGTACACAGTAATCATGTACGCCCGGGGCATTATAAGCATGTATAATCAGATGGTTTTTTACAGGGTGTGTGAAAAGCAACTAGACATTAAAAATTGATAATACAGTATAATTAGAGGTTAGGGTTGCACGATAACAGAAAAAATTATCACAATTAATAATGACGATTATTCCATTGGTAATGAACTTTTATTCACTTGAGTATTCTTATTGCACTTTACAGCCACAAATAAAGAAAAACAAACAAACCAGACATGTTTAGAATGGAGTTTTTTTTAGCTGTGAATAAATATAAATATAGCTGTGTAAATAAATTAAATTAAACTGCCTCTTTTACATCAACTTGTAACTAACGCACATTCTCCACCTTCCTCACGTTGCTCCAAGTAAAGCCGGTTCTGTAATCAGCGGAAGATTCCATCAGGTGCGTGAACTTACATTGAGCCGCATTCACTACGCAGAGCCATTTGCTGCGTCTGAAATCGCTTACTTCCCTACTATATAGTACGCAAAAAACAGCATGCGAGGCGAGTAGTATGTCCGAATTCATAGCAT
>JAUMHP010000068.1:7644988-7663672 GCA_032361065.1 Enteromius trimaculatus
CGGATCACGTGCGTTCCGAACCGTGGGTCGTGATCCGTACGGATCACGGATCAACCGCGATCCGTTGCACCCCTAGTATTTTAGCAATGATTTGAAGTTAAAAATTGCTTTATCATGTATTTGTTTCTTACAAAACAGTTATTCGACAAGATGCTGATGGAAGAACTGTAGTGATGTGGATTGTTTTTATCATCTCTCATTCTGACGGCACCCATTCACTCCAGAGGATCCATAGGTGAGCAAGTCATGTAAAATATAACAGTGAAATCAAGATATCATATTTAGCCATCAAATCCTCTCAAAAACCTAAATTACAAACACTATTTGCACTCAAATTCGTGAAGCAGCCCATCAAGACAGTAAATGTGCCATTTTTACATTGCTGAAAAGCTGAATTGACTTTTGCATGCATTAGAATAAAACAAACCAGCAGCGACAGCAACAAATGGCTCTTTAAATCAAAACAAGGCTCATTTGCATGACTTTACAAGTGTGTCACACCAACAAAACAACAACAGACACACACACAAGCACTTGCAGACTAAAACGGAGCACAAATGTCTCGCTGATGGCATCAATTAGGAAACGTTATATTTGAGCACAAGACTGTGTTTGTAGAATCAACAGGTATGTAGGTGTGCCACTGTACCCAAAATAGTATCTATTTTGCACCTGCATTATTGTGTTAAATAGGCTGTCCTCACCACCAATGAGACTCACCATGCCCGTCTCTGATGTGAAGATCACTATCTCATAAAGCGGGGCCAGTTGCTGGAACAGGTAGTCTATGCCAGGCCTCTTCTTAAAGCGCCAGCCTGTGGCCAACTAGAGGGGCAGAGAAACATTTTTTTTGTTTTTTTTTTTTTTTAAATACCTGAAAAAGTTCAGAAATAAATGTCACAGCAGAAAAACGGTTGTCATAGTTTTAGTTAAATAGTTTTCATAACATTATACTATAAATTATAATTAATAATTTAGTTTGTAACCGGTTGGTTTGGGGTCAGAACACATTTCATTTCATTTTTATTTTATTCAAGTACCAAAAGTTTTCCTATTTCACATACATTCTATTCTTTTGATCTTTCTACTAATTACAGAATCCATTAAAAAAAATTCCACAAAAATATTAAGCAGCAGTTTTCAACATTGAGAACAGCGAGAAATATTTATTGAGCATTGAATCAACCTATTAGAATGATTCCTGAAGGATCATGTGACACTGAAGACTAGAGTAATGGGGCTGAAAATTCAACTTTGCATTACAGGAATAAATTATGCTTTAAAACATTCAAATGGAAAACTTGTTTTAAACTAATATTTCACAGAATTGCGGTTTTCCTGTATTTTTGATTAAATAAACGCGCATATACTTGAAAACCTTAAAAGAAACGTTCTGGCCCTAAACGTTTGAATAGTAACGTATATAATTTCCATTCAAAATGTGTTCACTTCCTTGTTGAAATCAATAAAAAGGGAAATAAGGAAATAACACGTAACAGATTTTTGCTATGAGCAGCCCACTGCTTCATTTGCCATCGCTGACGCGTTTTGCTTCTAGGTGCTGTTTCAGATTTCCTGAGCATTGCTATTTAAATCTCAAAGATCTTAAGAGGTCCCATCTGGAATTAATTTAACCAAACAATCTGTTCAACAGCCTCTCTCAGTCATTTACTATTGGGAATACCAGTCTGTAAAATAAAAGCAGAGTGCAAAGAAGCACTTTTCAATTTACTGTTAAATGTCTTTATTCAAATAAGTTGTATTTTAGCATTAGACTCAACAAACTGTACCGTCACAATCCTACTTTTGTATCGTTTAGAGTAACAGATACTTCAATTGCGCTTTTATGTGGCACTAAACACCTATATCTTAGTATAGATGTCAGACAAAACCAAAAAAAAAGTAAGAGTACAGTCACAGACAAAGCTTCACTTGAGGTTCAGTAGAAATCAGTGTGCCATGCGCCACGGTAACAGTCTGCTGAGGTGTGTCAGATTACAGGTCGCCTATGCTCCACCTGTCACCTGTGTGTGGCCCGTCCCTTACAGCTGGCCAGGTAGAGGGAACCGAGGGAAGAAGGGAGCAGGCAAAGGAGGCGACAGGTGGTTGGCCCAAAACAGCATTCCAGATGGCCTCATATGTTTAACAGAATTTGATAAGGAGAGTAATAAACTGATAGCAGACCAAGGGTTGTTCAATAGTAAATCAATCAGATCACATTGAGAAACTTTATTGTGGTTTGAATCGGAGTCCACGAAAATACATTTAGAGTGCATGTACAGAATATACGAGAGCAGCTGCAGGAACAGGAAGGGTCTGAAGTTAAGAACCAAACACTCCCATCAAATGCTAAACTCCATCTTAAACTTAATGAAGCATTTGCAGTCAGTGTGGGACACTGTTCCAACTATTTCAGATAAAAGTTTTCGTCAATTGGAAACAGGCCTCCACGTTTCCCCCCCCCGTGAAACGTTTCCTTGCCTGGCAGTGGGAAAATATTTTGCAGCGTTTACATGTTGTTTATTACTGCGTGTAATTCTTAAAGATAGTTTAATTTAAAAAAACGTTAATTACAAAATGCACCTACATTTTTTTGGAAACAATTTTTCCCAATATATTGTCTCATTGAGGATTTATTTTAAAAAAAAGTCTAAACATCTTGTCTCGTCTCGTTCTCATGAACCCAGTGTCTCGTCTCGTGGGATAAGTGTCTCGTCACACCCCTAATTATTAGTGTTAAAAGCAGTTGTCTAATATATTTTTTTTAGGTAACTGATGCATTATTTCCAGGATTCTTTGATGAGTAGGAAGTTCTAAAGAAGAGCATTTGCCTAAAACAGAAATCTTCTGTAATACGGTCTTGAGTTAAACAGTAAACTGACAATTCTGATTAATGTTTTATCTGAATAAAATATATATACAAACTACAGATATACTGAATGCACTGGTCTTTCCTCGTTCCTTAAAAGAGGTCATATGATGCAATCTGAAGTTTTCCTTTCACTTTGGAGTGTTACAGGCTGTTGGTGCATAGATAAGTTCAACAAAAGGTTCAAAGACTAAAATTGCAAAACTATACCTACCGACCACTCAGGATGGAGGAGGACGTCGGTGAGCTCCAGCACTAGAGTGTATGGAGGCTGGTAGTAGGGTTCTCGCAGGGGGTCTGGAAGAAGCTTTGGGCTTGTGGGCTCGATGATCATCTTCAAAGAAGTAGAAAGAAAACATTTCATATCTCAGATTCTTTCCTACGCAGATATAGTTGGGAATATTTTTGGTGTCCTCTAACCTGTCTGTAATCTTTGAAATATTTAAAGGTTCTTCTGAGGTGCTGGATGACAGGGATATCTAGAGAAAAGAGAAATAGACTGGTAAAGTCAAATGAATAAAATATTATTCATGTACCTCAAATACCTTCTACATATTAGACTTTATCTACTCATTTTCTACTGGTCATATCGACTCTTAAATCCAAAGAATCTATTAGTCTAGCCTGCAGTGTTGCCATCTTTGACATTAGATATACCAACTTTTCAAATAAAATAAATTGCATTCATATTTTTATAGTATTAGTTAGAATTAGACATTTCCTTTAGGACATTTTGTTATGTACTGTAGCTGATATACAAAAAAAAAAAAAAAAAAGAGCACTTAAACAACAGAACGTAACTCCAAGTCAATCTCACTTCCGTGAAATCAAACTGCCCACTTAGGAAGCAACACTAATTGACAATCAGTTTCACATGCTGTTGTGCGAATGTAATAGACAGCAGGTGGAAATTTTAGGCAATTAGCAAGACACCCCCAATAAAGGAGTGTTTCTGCAGGTGGTGACCACAGACCACTTCTCTGTTCCTATTCTTTCTGGCTGATGTTTTGGTCACTTTTGAATGCTGGCGGTGCTTTCACTCTAGTGGTAGCATGAGACAGAGTCTACAACCCAAGTGGCTCAGGTAGTGCAGCTCATCCTGGATGGTACATCAATGCGAGCTGTAGCAAGAAGGTTTGCTGTGTCTGTCAGCGTAGTTTCCAGAGCATGGAGGCGCTACCAGGAGACAGGCCAGAACATCAGAAGATGTGGAAGAGGCTGTAGGAGGGCAAAAACACAGAAGCAGGACTGCTACCTCCACCACTGTGCACGGAGGAACAGGAGGAACCTTGCCAGAGCCCTGCAAAATGGCCTCCAGCAGGCCACAAATGTGCATGTGTCTGCTCAAATGGTCAGAAACAGACTACATGAGGGTGGTATGAGGGCATACATCCACAGGTGGGGGTTGAGTTTACAGCCCAACACAGTGCAGGACGTTTGGCATTTGCTAGAGAACACCAAGATTGGCAGTTCCTGCAAGACGAAGGCACTGATGCTATGGACTGGCCCGCCCGTTCCTCAGACCTGAATTTAATTGAGCACGTGTGGGACATCATGTCTCGCTCCATACACCAACGCCATGTTGCACTACAGACTGTCCAGGAGTTGGTGGATGCTTAGTCCAGGTCAGGGAGGAGATCCCTCAGGAGACCAACCACCACCTCATCAGGAGCATGCCCAGGCATTGAGGGGAGGTCATACACACTACTGAACCTCATTTTGACTAGTTGTAAGCATTCAACTATGTAAAGAACAATGTATTTAATAAGAATATTTCATTAATTCAGATCTAGGATGTGTTATTTTAGTGTTCCCTTTCTTTTTTTGAGACAGTGTATATCCATACTGAATTTGAATAGGAAACTGAATCCAATGCGTGTCACTTATTTGTCTCAAAACCCAGCCCTTTTACAAAAATGCTAAAATGTTAAGTCGTTTTAAAATATTCATAGCTTACTGACATTACATCTCCACATGCAACAATAATGGCCCCTTCAAGACAATTTACACCATCTCGACGTCATTCAAACTAAAGTTATTAGCCCCATTTCATGGCCTCAGCTCCCTCCAGTCACCACATGCCATATGCCACCTCAAGCGGCAGAAAAGACAGATAAAGTGGCTCGCTGTGCGTCTGTTAAGGGAGCTAGCCCGCCAAGGGGCCCAGTCAACAACATCAGAGCACGAGGAAACAGGCTGATTGGGAGACATCGGGGGAGGGACAATATAAACTGCTTAAATACCCTCTCTTCTGACCACTCAAGCCCTTTCCCTCCTTTTCTTCCCTATTTGATTAGTTCAGAGGGGGAGTGTTTGTGCTCCGTAAGGGAGCATGTGCCTGTTGGCAGTCTCGAATGGAATAAGCTCTCCCTTGAGACTTATGAGTGAGACGAGATGGACGTCTTGTCAACACACTCATGCTGAAGGGAGACAGTGGTGGTGTGTCAGTAGCTGCCATATATATGACATTAGCTACACAGATTTGTTTCAATAACATAATGGATTTATGAAGCTAATCCACAAAAACACCTGTTGAACAACAAATAGTTCCACAAAAAGTTGTATTACTTCCTCATATTGTTCTAAAGACAATCTCACTTTGAGGAACCTTAAAGAAATCATACAAAGCCAATTTTCCACTAGCCAATATGATTCTTTAGGGTCTTAATGGAAAGTTTGTAATATAGTTTATTTAAAAATTTCTCAAAGATAGTTTTAAAAACGCTCATTTTACCCTGTCATAAACAGCTCTTTAGAGATCACTCTGTTCTGTGTACTTCCCCTTCAAATCTTCACGAGCTCCTCTGACCCCGCCCCTCTTTTCCGAAGCACTTTCGGAGGATCTTTTTTAGCCGTATTCATAGTGAAACTTGCTAATTAGCACATTATTAGGAAAGGCGATTTGCAAGGATGAATTAAAAATACATTAAACTGACTGCTTCTGTAGTAAACGCATTTCGGTTGATCAAGGGCTCGTTTCCCTTCAGAACCCAACGTAACGTTACTCCTCTGCGTCTTTAGCCACTCAGATGTCAGGAGTAAATGACTACTGCTATGTTCATTAATACATTCAACAACAAAACTTGTCTCTGCGTCTCGGTCTGATGACGGATCACTCAGGGCGGGTCTGAGGTAAGACACCAGTTCAGTCTGTGTGACACGCTGCTGTCAATCAACTATTGTGGGAGTGGCCTCTGTCAGTGTGACGTCACACCGAAATGCATTTGAGAATGGCTTGTTTTGAGAAGGCAACTTATTTTTATTAAATTAAAAGAAAACTACTGGTGGATCTTTATCATTGTAGGGTGGTTGTGTACACACTCCCAACACACATTTCAGTCCAAACAACTTGTAAAATACATGTAGCACCAGATGACCCCTTTAAAGAACAATGTTAAAATAATTTCTTAGGTTTCTTATGCTCAACAAGGCTACATTACTAATATTATTTTTCAGGATTGTTTAATTAACTTTTTGGAAGTTACAAAAAGTTTGAGACATTAAATGTCTTTCCTGCAATTTTTGGAAGAGTAACCATTTCTTTAACTTTTTGTTGATTCTAGAAAAAGTTCATCCTCTTCACATCCACCTCAGTCACTTGTTAAACTCCACCCAAACTGGCACATCTGTCCCAGCGTAAGTCCTTCCTTCTCCACTAGACCAAGATCAATACAAAGGGTGAACAGTTGCAGAAACCGTTACCAAGACTGATCCAAGACGACACCGGAAAAGCACAGAACAACTGGGTGCACTTTGAAGAGTCTCTTGTGCTAACCTTGTTTGTCAGTGTAAATGCGAGGAGTCCCATTGTTGCTTCACAGAGGGTCTGTGGCTCTCTGGAGGGATGTCCTTTGAGTCTCAGTCAAGGAGGGAGGGTAAGGAAGATCGATGGCTAGGCCTCTGGACACAACAAAGGCCTCCTTTAATCCTGCACTGGGTTAGCATATGCTTCGCTAGTTTGCCAAAGGCCATTACTCAATTGACTTTCTTCCATCGCTTTCTTTGAAAGCCTCTTGCTTTTTTCCCTCCCTGTCAATCGCTCCTTTCTCCAGCCGTGAAAAGTGGTCTTTAGGTGCGGCCCCTCTCTCCCTGCTGTCATAAGGGGATCTAACTGTCCTGTGGATAGAGTACCAAGCTTAAGCTTGTGTTGTCTTGGGTCATCTACAGTTGGCTGTTTGTTTGCCTCGAGTATTGGAGGCTTTTGGTGCTTGAGGACAAACTAACAAATCTGACCAACTTACCTATCTACCTAGGACTTATTAGAGTAACGTTAGATGTTTAAACCTAAAAAGATACATTTAACATTTGAACTTCAAATAAAAAATTTTAATAATAAACACATACATTTTTTTTTTGTTAAGCATACCTTAAAAAAGGATGTGTTAAATTGATCAATAGTGACCGTAAACATTTATAATGTTACAAATTGTAACTATTTCTTTCTCAAATAAATTGTGTTCATTTGAAAATTTAACACGGTTTTCACAAAACATTAAACAGTCAACTGGTGTCTACATTCTAATTATGTAATGACACTAAAGACTGGAATAACGATTACTAATCATAGATATATTAATACAAAGCTAAAAAAATAAAGTTTTTTTTCCAACAATGTGTCTCATCACCCATTTTGGAGAGTATCACATGCATAGCAACATACGCTGTTCTGTGTCAGCAGCACAATACGTGGAAATGCTGTTTACGCTCAGATCTGGTCGTAAACAATTTATCATTGGAGACAAATTGTTGAATAAAGTGGTTAGTTTTCTTTGCATGCAAAAAGTATTCTTGTAGCTTCATAAAATGACGGTTTAACCTCTGATGTCACATGGACTATTTTAACGATCTCCTTGCCATGTTTCTGAGCCTTGACCCTGTTGATTACATTGTTGTCTATGGAGGGTCAGAGAGCTCTCTTGTGTTTCGAAGATGAACGAAGGTCTTGCAGGTTTGGGTGAACTTGAACTATAGCTTTAACATACATTCTGTATTTCTGATCAAATAAACAGCCTCGGTGAGCAGAACGTTATTGCCTATTGGTGTGGACACTAATATAGTTAAGCCACAAATCAGATTTTATGCATATCCGGAAAGGAATCTGATTTGAATAACTGACTGTCCAGTGTATGGCAACAGTTCATTTCCGATTTGTGTGTCCATAAGCGCTCTTTCGTTTCTCAGAATTTGTGTTGGTTTC
This sequence comes from Enteromius trimaculatus, assembly GCA_032361065.1. Taxonomy (NCBI): domain Eukaryota; kingdom Metazoa; phylum Chordata; class Actinopteri; order Cypriniformes; family Cyprinidae; genus Enteromius; species Enteromius trimaculatus. The sequence goes on from JAUMHP010000068.1 coordinate 7,653,055, forward strand.
TATGCAAATGCTGTTGCGTTGTTATGCCTACATAAATCAATAAACTAAAAACAAAAATACAGTTTACAGTACAGATGTTGTCTTGCCGTCAAAGCTGCGTTGTATTATATTTTGTCTTATGAGGCAGCGGCAGGAAGCTTGAATGTGTGGCTTTATTCTGTGCTGCCATCTCTGATGATTTCATAACTCAAACTCACTTTGCAACAACACAAGCTTGTTCCTGCAAAGATGTTCAGCACGTTTTCTGCAAAAACGTCTGACAGGTTTATGTTTTACATGGCGTGAGGATGTTAAAAAGCTATGCTAAATCCGATCTGACTGGTCAGACTGAAAGAGATTTCCAGAAAAGATTTAAATATGATTCCAAAACGCATGAGAATGTACCTTGAAACGGATTTCATGTAGTCTGAACGACAAACCATCTAAATATGATCAGATTTCAATCAAATTTGGGCTGACAGTCTGAACGAGGCTTTATTGTTAAAGATGTGAACAGGCTGTAAGATTGCACGCGATTTTCTTTGAGTGTTCAGGTTCATTAGATCCTGAAGCCATTAGAAGCCTGAAAAAGCAATAACAGAAACCGAATGATCCCAATGGCTTCAACAAAAAGTCAGGTTTTACATCTGAGCGTTACACAAACACTCCCCCTATTTGTTTCCTGATTATTGTTGCTGCTATCGGTTGGTGATGAAATCTTTGTGTGTTTAAGCTCAAGCAAATCAGCCCCTCCTCCAGACACATCTGAATCCAAACAGTGCCGCTTCAAACAAGACAACACTTGTTCATCGAAGATCAGACCCAGGAGATGGGTGAACCTGTTGTAATATTTCACTCCACACATTACACCAAGTAAGAAACCATGTGGTTTTCAACCAACAGGCGCAAAGAGTCTCGGTGATGTGATTTAATAAAAACAACAGTTGTGATCACTGGCCAGTTGCCATCTCCTACAAATTGAGTCATGCAGGTTTTGATAAGGGTCGGGTTGGCGCAGGATGCGCATATAAGTGTCTTGTTTTTTATTGAATGCCGTCACTTGGCAAGGCAGCAAAGGTTTTTTGGAGGCACGCCTGTTTGCCTTGTCCCCTCTCCCAGAGGACGGCGCCTATCAAGGGTCCACTCTTCATCCCCACGCTGGCCTTCTGCTCTGTTAGGGAGGGTGAGCATGGGCCCAGGAGGCAGAAAACCTGCTTCTCCACTCCCTTGAGGGAGTAGGCGTTTCACCTCGGTCCCTAAAGTAATCATAGCCCTTCGTTATGGCATTAAAAGCTATAAGAGCTTTAGTGTTGGACAGCCACGCTCTGAGGTAATAAATCGAGGTGCGTGGGGGGAGAAGGACACTTCAGGGAATGCGCGGAATTAATTACGTAATTATGATAAGAGTGTGCGATCACGTAGAGAAAGCAAAAGCAGCCTGCTATCTCAATTGAACATCAGCAGTGAATGAAAAGCGCAGGTGGTCTGCATTTTCTGCTGTTAAGTGGCGTCTCTACCTTTACTCTATTAATGGCATATCTGTATTCGATGGTGCTATAAATACGTCAAAGTCAAATGACCACATAAAAATCACCATAAAACCCAAGCCAAATAGGAAGCCAAACTTAAAGAAACAGTACACCTTAAAAAATTTTTATTTATAAATATTAAATAATGCAGTTAGTATTTACTCACACTTATGTAGTTTCAAACCCGTATGACTTTATTCTGTGTTAGTGCCAAGTTAGATTTTTTTTTTTTTTTTTATGAAAAAAACGTTTATAATGCTGTAAATGGGTTTTCTGAAATTCTGAATTATAAAAGAATCCTGAAAAACACTTAGGTTTTAGGTTTCCACAAAAGGGTTTCTTGAGCATCAATTCAGCATATTTCTGGATCAAGGATCAATTGACACTAAAGACAAAAAGTCAGCTTTGCATCACAGGAATAAATCACATTCTAAAGTTGATCAAAATCTAAAATCAGTTATTTTAAACTGTAATAATATTTTTTTCCTGTAGAGACGTCTATAAGACACTTCTATCAAAAAATCTTACTGACCTTAAGTGAAAGAGAACAAAAAGAGAAGAGAAAACAAAAACAAAACTTACATTCTTTAAAAATTTTAAAGGCCACAAAGTCATACGAAGTCTGGAAATACATAGCGGTTCATAAATAGTGACTGAATTTCATTTTTTGGTAAATTATCTCATTAAAACTGAAAAAGAGGCACAAGCCTTATAATTCAACAACCCACAATTAAGAGTCAGTGCAGCGTGAATGAATGCAATGAAACTACTGCCAATGAGAGCTGGCACATGCACCACATGCCACTGGTGAAGGGCCAATCCCGGTGTGTGAGAGATTGATGCTTGCGGGGTCATGTGCAGGGGCTCTGCCCCATGAAACATTTGTTGTGAAGAGGGCTGACACCCGCTGGCACCGGGTAAAAGGTGCCAGAAATCCATCATGTGCCATGCTAACCTGACAGGTGAACAAACACACAACAAGCAGGCCAGAAGGGTCCTCATCTGTTAAAAGGACCATGTAACGGGGCGAACAATACTTTCAAAAGGAGGGGGAATGACAGCATTATGTGCTTGTCTACAAATAACGCAGTTCTCTACTTTATTTTTGTCATGCCAACTTCCTCGTTTTAGCTATATATTCAGTGCCTTAATGTGAAACTAAACTGTCTTATCAATTAGATGAAAACCTGTGTGTAGGAATAAAATGCCCTCCCCAACAGGTCTTGGGTTATTATTTTAAGGTTATTTTTTAATACAGTGTGAAAAGCCTCTGTTAGCGTATGAAATGTCCAAACCATTTCGTAACTGCCTCAGGGCCAGACATAAGTTCAGATAAGTTCAGATGTGTTCAGAGAACTTACCATTATCAAACTCATCTGGAATCTGGAGAAAAAAAAAAAAAAACAGAAAGGTGAGATACAAGTAGACATGTTTTCAATACACACTGGTACATCAAGTCATCACATGTGGGTATGAGGAGAGTGACTGCATACAAGCTAGAAGAACAACAACAAATTAGCAGTAAAAGATTGGCTAAAACTCCTTTGATTCTTTCAGACTGACAGATCATTTAAAAATGTAAATAGTTTTTTTTAATTACAATACACACAGGTCCAACAATAAGTGTCAACCCAATTAATATTCAGCTGCGTCTGTCAGCAGGTTCTGTCCCTCGTGGGGTCCAGGAGCCCCACATGCTGTCTGGTGGGATGGCTCACAGTACAACACAGGCAAAGGGCCTGCTTCTTATCCTTTCATTCTCCTACTGAACCACCGCTCTAGCGCCCCCCTCTGGACAGAACTGCGCCAAGCTAGTATGCCGAAACAAAGGGCCAAGTGTGATTTTATTCTGAAAGGAAACTTCCGTTTCAAATCTCATCAAATGAAAAATGTCACTTGATTGTAAATGTTAAATAAAAGCAGAAAATAAAATAAGTGGAGTTAAGAAAAGCAACACCTTGATAAACATACACTGCCCTCTGCTGGTGAAATACATTTATGCGCTTTACCAGACGCCATTTGTTCCAAATTTCTTTGTCTGACCATCTTATAATTTGATAAATGTCTCTCTCACTCTGTGTGTGTGTGTCTGACATGTTGTGAAATGTAAACGGGTTTGGAATGACATGAGGAGGAGTAAATGAAGATAGAATTTACATTTTTGGCTCAAGTATCAGTTTAGGTTTCAGTCGTTGCTTGCAAAGAGATAAAGAAGACAGATAACATAGAGAGGGTGATTGTTGTTTTATATTAAATCAAGCCATATTCATAAAGCCAAAAAAGCAATGGACATAACATGGTTATGAAACCGTATATGCAAGTGTTGCCTAAGGCAAATAAGCATGCATGCAAAAATATTTTATCTATTCAATATGACTAAGTTATGAATTTATATTTGTATTCTAAGACAAACCACAACCATTGAAGATGAAAGCTATGTAACCAGAAAGAGTGTAATATTTTCATATCCACCCACAAATACACTGCTATTCAACATACAATATTCCATTAGCTCAGTAAAAATTATATTATATTATTTTCTGTGTATGCATGTAGTATGCGTGTGTAATTAAAATATATACACACACACACACACATAAATACTACATAAATACTATAATAAAAATAAGAATAATAGACAAGAGGGCTTTTTATTATTATTACTGTTTTTACTATATTTTTGATCAAATAAAGCCTTGGTGTACATACATTCTTTAAAAACTGTTTTAATAATCCTACTTAAATGAATCTGCTAATATTTATTTTCCTCACTTAAGAATAGTTAAGTTGAAAGCCTTGCAGAAAATGCTGCACATGTCAGAGACACGCAGCCGTAGTGGCTCTTCCATCTAATTCTGTTCTATGAGAAGAGGATTCAGCCTTTGCTCTCACGCCGTCACCTCCTTAAGTGCCCTTCAATTAAGAACTTCGCCTGTAAACAAAAATGGCACCTTAAAGCCTGGCACACTCCACACGCATCGTCAACAAGGTCTTAACTACATGTGAAGTGTGCCCAGTTCCCTCACTTGTCCAAAAGGCAAGCAAGCCAAAAGGGTCATTAAACCAAAGAAGTGTAGAGAACAAACATCACTGCATTGTGCTAAGTGTGTCCTTCAAGTCGCTTCTTTCTGTAGGACATTGTTAGGAGAGTTTCATTCACATGCCAAAAGCGGGATAAACAGTCGGTTTGAAGGTTATGGCTTTGGTGAATGTTCCTTCTTTCAAAACAGTCCTTGCGCTGAAGACTAGTGTAACACAGAATAACAGAGCCGGTGCTATATGTACCACACAGATGTAGAATGGGTCTAGGTTTGACTCTGGGAGGATATAATAATGACTCGTTGGTCACTTTCAGTAAATGAATTAACAGCCGCCACTTTTAATACAACCACAAGAAGAAAATTGAACAGTTGTCCCGGTTTGAAAGAACGCTCAATTTTCTGGGTCTCGCTCACATGCGTAAACAACTGAATCGATGACTTGAGGATTGAGTACAATGTTCATAACACCCCCCCAAAAAATATAATAAAACAAAATAAAGTCCTTCGGGTTTCTTGGTATATAGAAAATCCTTGAATGTCAGTGTGTGTGAAGTTATTTTCTACCCGGGTAGTGTTGGTGTTTGTGGTGTTTTGAGCTCTCTGCTTAGCTGTAAACTTCAGTGGGTCAGTACAACAAAAAGCTTCTTTATCCCTCAGCAACTGGATGAGATTAAACCTTGTACAGCTGTTAACCTCTTGAAGGAAAAAGATACACATTAAAATTTGAAAACCTAACAAAAATTGCCAAGTTTTTCCCTCTTTTCCAACAGGCTTCTTCGTCTAAAATAGACGCAATTTACTCAGCATGCATACTACAGCGGTAACCTCTAGTGGCCAGTCATAGAATTGCACCACAATGCAAGAGTTTCTCAGAGAAAATTACTAAATCAATCAAAAGTACAAATTAAGAGGGTTACACTGGCATAAAATCTGTTACTACTCACTGGAAATTACAACAGCCAACCACTTTTTTAAATACATAAATCAGGTAAACCGTGTGCTTATGTCAAATGTTTAAACAATGACAAACAATCCATTCATGCTGGTTTTCCCCAAACACTTTACCGTTACAGGTCAAACTGGTTGAATGATCTTCTGAGAACATCTAGTAACTACAAGACTGAGGTGCCAACCTCATCGAAAACATTGTGGCAGGGTGACAAGGCCTTCTGGCAAGAAGTCTATTAAGTCAAGTCTCACCGGTGTCTTCAGAATGAGAAGCGTGACTCAGCTTTGAAAGGTCTGGCACACTCCATTCACAACTCTTACGACATCTCAACTGCCTGAGAAGTGTGCCCGATCAACAGCCTACAGCATCTCCAGCGTGAAGAACTTTGAAGCGGCAGTCGTCCCGAGGAAACACCTCAAGCCTTTACACATAGCACACTGACGTGAAAGGTAAGCCTTTAAAGAAATAGTTCACCCAAAAGAGCCTGGGAAATATTGCAATGTTTTAAAATGACTAATGATGTCAATCATATTGGCATATGACCAGGAACTGTGGAATTTCTTTCAGCCCCCAGACAATGTATAATAAATATAGAAATAAATAAAATGGTAAAAAAAAAATATATATATATATATATATATATATTTTCACAAGACAGTAAAAAACAATAAAATAAACAAGTATAAACGAGCTACAAAATAAATAAATTGTAGAAAGGTACCATAACTATAAGTAGGCTCAACGCACCCCCTCAAAAAAGAAAAATTAAAATTAGAAAAGAACAGAAAAGTTCCTTTTTAATTTATAAAACCCCTCAAAGAATAAATAAATAACATGGTAAAACAAAAACAAAGTAATTTATAAACGTAATAACTCTTTTGGAAATAAAATATATAAAAAGGTATCATATTTAAAAATAAACTTAATTTAAACAATCCCTCAAATAACGAACTAATGAGTAAGTTAAACATAAATGTGTACCAAACTAAGCATTTTCTGTCTTACATTTAAAATAAAGTGTTATAAATTGTTCTCCTGGCAACAAAAAAAAAAAAAAAACCTATGGGAAGAGAGCCAGGGTTCCAGTCCCACACTGTCACCTAACTGACATACAATTGGAGTGGGTAGAGGTGACAATTTTTTTTACAACAAAGGTCTGGCACACTTCACATTTTGTCTCTCATATGGTCATACACACATGCTAAAGTGTGCCTTTTAAAACAAGTGAAGAAAGCCGACCGGGAGAGCTGAAACCAGCAAACGGGACAGTTTTCCCGCGCACACACCTCAGTCCAGCACATGCCACAGATTAAAGAGAGCTGGAAAGGTTTATAGAGTACAGCGGCTGTGATCACACCCGGCGTGCTGCGAGAAGTGTGTCTGCGCAGCCAAAAACATCTGAAAATCAACACCTTAGCGGTTGGGTCCAAATCCCACGGTTAGGAGACCTGGCAAACCCAACCTAACCAATATGACAAAAGTATTTACAGAAGCTAACATTACTGAAGAAATGTGTGAGAAATTGCTTTAATAGCCAGCAAACTGTAACTGAATGCAGAAGATCACAGTAGGTTTGACCAGATATGGCTTAAAATTATAGCCCTTGTGTGACAACGAACATTAATCATACTTTTAGTTCTCCAAAGAGTTCTCTTTTCTTTTTCTTTTTTCCTCGGCTTAAATTAAACTAGCATTTGTATTCATTTTATTGACCTGAAACCTGTTATTTATTCAGCCAAGCTTGCATTTAAATTTCTCAGGAGTGTATATTTACTACCTTGAGTACTGATAACTATAAACAGTTAAGTGCTTAAAGAGTTTAAATTAGGACAGTAAACAAAACGCGTTACTATTTTGGTCCTTTGGTTTAAACTAATAACACCAAAGCATTCCAGCATTGACTTCCTGTTTAGTACTTTTTTTAGGACTTGATTTAAGTTTATTGCCACATCAGCTTCCCAGGCTGTTTCATGGCAAACAATACAAAATACTAAAATAAAAAAATAAAAATTATAAAATGTTATAATGTATTATATAATACAATTTATATAATTTACTTGGGAAACAAAAATAAATATATCTTGTTCCTACAACACAATTTATTTAAAAGTTTGCTATTTTGACATTCTTCCTATTCTGCTTGCCATTTCTTCAGGATGTATCGGTTGATTACTGGCTTCACATCAGAAGGCGGCATTCATTTGCAGCTTGTTAGCTTCCAAAAAGTCCACTATGTCCTGGAATCTTCCTCTTTGGTAACTTCATTAATGCATCAGAAAACTTGGGCTAACAATGAATACAGCTTTTATAGTATTAATTAATATTAACAATAATGTATTAACAAAAACAAATGAACAACTAACCTGTAGCTTTATAATATAGCTTCATTATTAGCTGAATTGGGTGTTCATTAGGGATGTAATGGTGTTAGTGATATCATGGTAACATAGGGCTCAAAGAACCAGCTTTACAGACGAAGTGCGCATGAATATATTGAGCGATATATTGCCCAGCACTGGTAACATGATAACAAAACGTCACATGTTATTTATTGATATGTAACGATATAGGTTGAAAAGCGTAGTCTTTAAACAATATTTAAAAGCCTTATTCTAACATTAAAGGTTTTCCAACATTAAAGTTGTGGTTTGGGATATTACGGTTTGGCACAGTATTTATCAAATCAACTAAACCTGTAACTACAATATAACACAATGCCTTTTTTGTAAGACTGTTTTCACTGAAGCTGGAGGTCTCCTTCAAAATAAAAGCTCTACTGTCGTTTCTGTGAAAATAAAAGCTCAATTGTCAAGTTTTAAATAATGTTTTAAGTTTTGATTAAAAGATAGTTAACAGATGTTTATTACTTATCAGAGCTAATGAAACTGGATATCGCACTACAATCCAAATAACCCACATAAGATGAAATCAACAGATGCAAGTAGAATTCAAAGCCTGTGCATTAATGCTAACTCTAACAGTATAGAGATCTTCACAGAGGAAATTAACAAATATCCTGCTAATTCTTCCGACTTTGAAGCATAGCCTACTGCCACTTAAAAATATGATCACTTAAATATGAGCTACTGTGAAAACTGCTCACACACAGCTAGTTTATTCCAGGCCCGGCTCCACAATTAAATACAATGGGTGCTTTAGAAAGTGTGCTCTAGCCTTAAATCAAATACATTTCCATGTACATAAATCACACAGAAATATTCGAATAACAGTTTTGAAACTTTGCAGCGTGTATGTGGCCGAAAAATGTAGTTCTATCCAAATTATGATCAGACTATAGGCTGTAGCCTAGAAAGCACACAAAGAGCACTTCCTTTACAATCACAAAAAGTCCCTTGATATAGTCATCTCATTACGTTTTGTTATAATGAGAGGATTTGAAAGCTTGCACTGGACAAAACGAAAGCTTTAATTCTTCACAGAGCCCAAACACAAGCATGCATTAGATAGTTTGCCTGAACAGATAATATCTCGAGCTTTTACATGGATCGGCACCTATGTTCGCAGCATGCAAAAGTCATATTAGAATCAGCTGAAATGTTCTGAAATCCCTTGCCTAATCAAAACAAATTCGATTCACAATGTTACTGTTTTACTGTATCGGTTCTGACCCCAAACTTTTGAATGGTAGTGTATATAAATATACAACCGTTTCTGCTCATCTTTATTTCCCCTCGTTCTCCTTTTAGTAATTTACAGAGAAAAATGTGTTAGAACTATCATAAAGCCAGTCCCTGAGACGTAGACAAATTTACAGTGCGGGAACAGGATAAAGGTCCCATACTCACAATAAGATCACAAGAGTTGAGAACAGTAAAACTCAACCAATATAGTGAATGAGGTGTGCGATCAGGCACCATCAGCCCTCTGAACTCTAGTGAGATCACACTGACCTGTGAAGTGTGCCCTTACAAGTGAGCTCTAACTTAAGCAGGTAACAAAACAGGATGTCTAACAAAGACGGAGGTGCGCTCTTTAAAGTGACCACCTTCCTGAACTCACACCTCTGGCACATGCCTCCTGACTAGGTGTGTGTGGCATCTACTTGTGAAGTGTGCCTCTTTAAAGGTGGGTGGCTTCCTGAAAGATTGCAAGACCTTGCTAATTTGATCTTTGATAAGACAAACAAGCTTAAATGCTCATTTACGGGCTCTTAAAAATGCATGTTTGGAATAAAAAGTCACTAAATAATGACAGAATGTTCCATTTCGGATGAAGATGTTGCGATAAATCACAAAATATGATCATTTACTATGCAAAAAACAGACAAAAAAGACATTTAAGTCGCAACATCACGGTCAAGCTGCAATTACAGTAGCTCTTGCATAGGAAAGAGAGGTATAAAATGCAACGCCAACAATCAAAGCACATTTCACTCCGGTCTCCTGTGAGACTGCCTTTGTAAAGCGAGTCATTTGAAGTGGGCCACCTCGAGAGGTGCTAGAGGTCTGCTCGCTGAAGAAAGGAAATTCACAGCACTTCGAGTAGTGTGCCATACAGAGTGAAAATCTTCACACGGATACCTGATTGAACTGTCTGCCAGCCAAAAGCGAGCGTAGTATCGATAGAAAGAGACTAGTGGGGGAGTGCAGGTGAGAAAGTGTGCCTTGAGAAATAGTGTGGCTTAGGGCTCGTTTAAAATCACCATATTAGAAAAAATTGAGGGTAAAGACGGACAGCTAGGAAGTGTTTTGGCATTAACTATCACCATTAAGATACTTTTAAACTGCAAAGTAAATCTATTCAGCTAATGTGGTATTAACTTTTTTCTCTTTCTTGAGAAGGTGGTGAAATCCTTATCTCAATAGAATATGTATAAAAGATGTATGGGTGATTTCAAAACATACGTTGAACTACTGCTTAGCGATCCCTTGACAAAAACAACTATTAAGTCTTAAAACCTGAATTTGTGAAAGTTAATGCTTACCTTATTTCCTTGTTCATCCACTGAATTGCTACCTACAGACCAGAAACAAGATGTGAGCTTAAGCAAAAATAATAATAGGTGATATCAATTATTTATCAAATATATTATATATATATATATATATATATATATATATATATACACACACAACTTAAACTTGCAGTAAAAATATATC
>JAUMHP010000068.1:7667016-7680263 GCA_032361065.1 Enteromius trimaculatus
AATAAAACATTTTAAACAAGAAAATAAACTAATAAAAATAGAAAAATAGAAAGTGCAAATATCAAGTAACAACGTTAGATAATGTTTTCAGTTACTACAAGTTATTACAAGTAAAAAGGCCTGTAATAGATCACTAAGCATGATTACAGGACATGGAATTTATATAAAAATAGTCCAGCTAACAGAGATATTCGATTTAACGTCATATTGTTTGTTAGTGTTATTTATGAAAGATATTTTACTAAATAAAGCATTTTAAAAGGGTTTGGATAATTTGACAATCCCTGCACGAGTCAATGGGTGGCAGTAGACCCTTATCACACCTGTTGCTTTATGGCAGGCCGTTTTGACTTTTATTCCATCTCAGGATATGACTTATTGATATCAACAATTCAGTTTTCACTGGTGAAAATGTTACTTCTTGATTTAAACTTTCCTTTCCTTGTCCTTTCTTAATTTCTGATATCAACAATTACATTCGTGATATCAACAATCTAATTGTTGATATCAAAAATTGATTATGAAAAGCAGTCTATGGAGACATTTCACTAGTGAAAACTGAATTGTTGTTATCAAGAAGTCATATTTTGAGATGGAATAAAAGTCACAACATTTATTCATAAATAACTCATAATTACTCATAAATAAGTATAACTCAGAAACACGTTTATTTTACAGAACACCAGCAGCTCACACTATTAACCATCATGTGGATCTACAAGGCAAATATATAGTCAGTTCATTCAGTAGTCCTGGAACCTCACAGGAACCTTCACAACCCAACCAATTCTGGTGGCTGTGGTACTGCTGTTATGTAAAGGTGGATCTGGAACACAGTCTATTTGTCACTTCTTGTGCCCCAGGGATGTAAGAGTGTGTATCGTCATAGGTCTCATCCACAAGATCAAATGTTTCTCTGTACTTGTGATTTGTTTGCCTCAGACGGCGTCACCCTGCTTCATCCTTGGCTCATCTCTTTTTGAAACAATGAGACCTGGCTGCCACCCTCTGTCCGTTTCAATGTGTACAGTATTTCCTGCATTTAGTTCTGAGAGGGATTTTGCTCCTACGTTGTAGTGGCACGCTTGCTTCTTTTGCAGGGTTTGGAGTGCCTGATGAACACCTTTGGGAGTAGTTGGTCGCAGGACTTCACTGGACACTGGTAAGGTGCTCCTTACAGTAGAACTCTTCCCATCAGAATGAGCCGGTGAATAGAATGTAGCCTGCCAGTGATAGGAGTATTTCGGGAGTAAAGTGAAGGAATCAAAAGGTTGACAATGAATGGGAAAAGGGCTGATAGTTTGTCGATCCTTGTGTGGAGGCAAGACGATAGATCTAGTTTACCTCTTCTGGTGTGTCCAGTTCGTCGCACAGTCACAATGTTTTGCCTTTGCGGCAGCCAATATATGGGCATATAGCTGCAGTATGTAAAGGAAAACAAAGATGCCCTAAGTGTGGAGGTGAACATTGTGAAGAGAATGTACAAGACAAGTGCTGCAATTGTGGGGGACAGCATAGGGTAACATACAGTGGGTGTAGATTTGAGGAAGAGAGCTGTGGAAATTGAACAAGTGAAAGTTGTAAACAATATAAGTTACGCAGAGGCAGTGAAGAGTTAGTGATGGTACCAACGAAGATAGGGAAATATCAAGACAGGATGGTCAAGTTCCAGTTTCACTTCCAGTAATAAAACCTTTTCAGATGTTACAGTAGATTTTACATTGTTAAAACAATGACAATTTATGTCATGTGCAGACATTTATCAATGAGCACTACGGTTATGTTCAGATATACACAGATGCATCAAAGAGTCCAGACAATAAGATAGTGTTTGTTGTTTCAGAGCTTAAGTTATCATTAAAGAAAAGAATTAGTGTTTAATTATCTTTTTATGCAGGGGAAATTATTGCATTACTCTGAAATCAGTTATTTGTTCAGATTCAAGTTCATCATTGGTTAGTCTACAGCACAAACATTCGGAATGTAGACCAGACATTTTAATGGAAATAAAGGAAACACTATACAGAAATCATATGATGTAGATTGCAGGAGGTTTTTTGGGGGCGCCTGCACATTTTGGTATCCAAGTGAATGAAACGGCAGATAAAGAAGGAAAGGAAGTGGTTAAAAACAGTGACAACAATTTAATTAAGTATGTATGAAATCAATTATTAGGAAAAGACTGAAGAATAGGTGGCAAAAAGAATGGGATAAAGAGAAGAAAGGTCGATGGTTTTATAGAATTCAAAGGAAAGGTGAGATGAGAAGTGCAGGGAGAAACACAAGAGATGAAATAGTAGTATCAAGGATGAGATTTGGACACACAAGATTAAATAGTACACTTTATAACATGGATAATCATAAAGGTGTGAGTTCTGTGGACAAGAGGAAACAGTGGAACATGTTATAATGTACTGTCAGAAATATGAGTCTGAAAGAAGAATTTTAATGAAAAAATTTGGGAAAATAAAAATGCTGTTTATATTGAGATACATTTTACAAAATATTATTTTTCAGTTTCTTAAAATTTGTTGGAGAGAATATAAAATAAATAAACATTAAAAATAAAAATAAAGAATGGGGGAAGACGTAATCGTTTCGATCCACACTCCATACCAGTGGTGGCGGTAATACACCATTTTGTTGTTTGTCAACCGCAAATAAAGTACCAAGAAGATGAAGAAAAAGACCACCGTTCTGTTGAAGGTAGACGTGAAAAGTGGATTTTGCTTTTGTATATCTTCAGATTTTCTTTTCATTTAATATGGTTAAAGTAGAACTGATGACGTTCTCGAGTTAAACGCCCACGAGTTACTGAAGAACAGGGTGAGTTTTCGAGCTTGGAAAAGTTTCTTCATGTCGACAAACTTACTTTAACTTATAACTATTTGGAAATAAACTAACTAAACTACTTCTAACTTAGCATTAAACTTAACCAAAGTCCAGAAATGTTTTGTCATTGTGCTGTTTGCTTCCCTATCATCAAGACACGCTTGTAAACACAAGTAACGTTAACATCTACGTTTTTAGCTTATTAGCAATTCAACAACAACAATAACAACAAAAATGTTTATGTATTAATAGTCCAGATATAAATGATGCGATATATTACGTTATAAATTCATTCTTTGTCACTTTAACGTAGATATTTGGGACAAATCTAAAACTCTTAACGTGAAAAACGCTTAACGTGGCTTAACGCACCTAAAAATCCCCACCTGGAAGTCGCTTTGGATAAAAGTGTCTGCTAAATGAATAAATGTAAACACCGACGAGAGAAACAAAAATTTCTGTCAAACCTTCCTTGTAATAATCTCTAACTACTGTCAAAAGAACGATTCCATATTCGACAGATAAAGTGAATAATATCACGTTAAGCGTTTTCTCCCCCATAGAAGTCCATTACAAGGAAACTGCTTAACGTGGCTCAATGTACCTTAACAACGACCGAGAGAAACCAAACCTCTGTCAAATTTTATTTATAATAAAGACTTGCCACTGTCAAGACGACTAGAAATCAGGTGTCCCCAACTAAGCAAGCCAGAGGCGATAGCGGCAAGGAACCAAAACCCCATCCATGAGAGGATGGGGAAATAAACCTTGGGAGAGCCAGGCTTAGTTGGGTCCAGTTCTCCTCTGGCAGGACGCCCAGCACCTAATTTCCAGTTAGTGATTATTACAAGGAACATTTGACAGAAATTTGGGCTTCCCTCGTCAGTTTTTAGGTGCGTAAGCTACGTTATGCGGTTTAGACATCCCAGATAGTTTTTTAGTATAAGGTCATGTTTACTGTTATCAGTTAGTAGTTATTGCATGGTATCACCATTTAAAATCTTTCACAATTAATTTAAATGTGTTTATTAATTACACAGACACACACACACACACACACACATATGCACACTCCCTCTTTAATCTGTTGCCAGAGCACTTAGCACCAAAACGACCAGACACAGGAACAGTTTCTTCCTCCAGGCAGTCCATACCATAAACACTAAACAACAACGTCATACATACACGTGCAAACACTTCATACCTGTTCTCACTTAAATGTTCTCACTTAAATGTCTATAGTATTTATTGTGTTTTTGTGCTACTGTGTACACTATTTTGTATATTTGTATATAATTATTTTTATTATTTGTGCCTTGTCTTGTCACTGTCATTCTGTTGTGTAAACATACCTGGCAATAAAGCTCATTCTGATTCTGATATCATACAAGTTTCCTCCTACCATATGTGAAGCTATGCATTTTGTTTTGTGTGATGTGTAGCATGTAGGTTTTGCATCACTAGCGGCCTGCCCAGCAGCATTCACCACGGCGGGGGAAATCAGACCCATCGTGTGCAGGGTGGTTATCTACCTACAGCGGGACATGTCAGGAGAGAGCTGCCTGCACCAGCTTCGACCGCAAACCGAACCCATTGTGTCAGTCTCTTCAGTGGCCTGCCCTAAGACTGACACCTGCACTTACCGCGGTGTCACTGGCAACAAGTACGTGCAGCTCAATGTGGGCGGAAATCTTTACTATTCCACACTGCAAGTGCTCACCCGACAGGACACCCTCCTGAGATCCATGTTCAGCGGCAAGATGGAGGTGCTCACTGATAAGGAAGGTGGGTTATTTAGACAGTGCCGAGATACGATGTAGCCACTCCAACCTTGGTTTGCAGTGCTGATGTTTTTATGTGAATTCTGCCACCTCTTCTTTTTTAAGGTTGGATTCTAATAGATCGCTGTGGGAAACACTTTGGTTCGATTCTCGGTTATCTCCGTGATGGATTTGTGACCTTGCCTAAGAGCAGACAGGTTATCATGGAGCTCCTAGCAGAAGCCAAATATTACCAGATCCAGGGATTGATAGACTTATGCCAGAGAGCCCTGCAGGTTGGTTTGGACTTTCCTGATTATTCTTGTTTTTGTGTGATTTTCATGAAAATACTCAGTGGCTTTTTAAAGCAACATATTTCTCCCACACTTTTTATTGTTGTAATGCACATAGGATTTCTTTTTACTGTAATGTGGAAAATATATATATTATTTACATTTTTGAATATTTCACATCTAAGTAGAATTTGTTTTACTGCTGCTTCTGATATATGATCATTTTAATTAAGACTAATCATTGTGTACTATATAGCAGGCAAATAAATCAAGTATTGTATTAATGAAAATCCTGTTTGAATATTAAAGGTAAGGCTTATGATGATGGTAGTCTCGTGTAGCCAGACTGGAATTCATAGCCGCTTTCTTTGGTCAAGGCCCGCCCATAAGGCCGTTTGACCGACATGTCAAACAACCAATCACAGTTCGTTTCGTTCAGCGTCACGTTTCAGGGCGTGGAAATGTCAGTCAGCATAGAAAATCACGATGAGACGCTGGCGGTAAACATCTGTTTGAAGCACGTCTCTCCACTTTTTAACACCCACAAGCAATTCTGGAGAACCGAACACAATACTGAATCGGCCAGCGTCTGTTGTTTCATGTTTGCCAGAAAACGCGGCTGATATCCCCTTCTCAGTTAGGTACTTCACTTGATCTTCCATAATAGATAGGAGGGGACACACAACTAGTAAAATTGAATCGCATACTTTTGAGAATCCAACGTTTAACTTATCTTAATAAATGCTTATTGTCACTCATGTAAACACGACAATAACAACGTCTGCGCTTTGTTTCCCGCCGGACCGAAAATAAAGGCGACACTCGTGTCCCCCGGAAATCCAATAAAATTCAACCAATCACTTGATGACTCAGACATTCCTGAAGGGTTTCCAGCTAAGTGTACCATACACGTGACGTCTGAGGCTGAGACTATGATAATGGTAACTGGGGCGACGTCTTGTAATATCATGTAGTAACATACCATTTTGGGTACGTAAAAATATTTTTTAATGTTTTTACATTTAGAAAGTCTATTAAATTGAGGAAAGAAAGTAATATTGTGAAATATTATTAAAATTTAAAATAACTTCTATTTTATATTTTTTATGAGACTGTTTTACAAGTTTTGAAATCTTCTGAAACATCTGAAGTCTTGAGTGAAGTCTTTACCATCACTCTAAGAAACATGCTGGCATAGGTTTGCTTAAAGTATCAATTTCTTTGAGAAAACAATCTTACTGACTTCAAACCTTTAAAACTTTAACTTTAAATTACACAAACTCTTTAAATGGTCCTAATTGCAATCATCATTTTTTTTATGTTTATCTCTCAGAAATAAACATATACATAAATGATGTGGGAAAGATATTTCTTAGCAGGCTTTGTGAAATTGGTCCATCTTTTTGTTTGTTTCCTGGTAGGATAATGAAGAAAAGGCTTTGTGTGTAATCCCAGTCATAACATCTCCTAAAGAGGAAGAGAGGCTGATACAAGGCTGCGTAAGGGTGAGACTTTCACGAAGTGCAAATATTCCCCTTTTTTTTTTAGATTTATTTTATGTTCACATATAAACTAAGATAATCTGCAACTCTGAATGTCTTTACCGTTATTATTTTCCCACTTATAGCCTGTTGTAAAACTGCTTTACAACCGAGGTAACAACAAATATTCCTACACAAGGTAAATACCAGTGCTTTAACATTAACACGATTTACCTTTTTGAGAAATTCAGTTGGCTTCTAGTGTTCTTATTGTCTTTTCGATTGGTGCTTATCTTTCTCAAAACAAAAGCAACTCTGATGACAACCTACTCAAGAATATCGAGTTGTTCGAGAAGCTGTCTCTGAGCTACAGCAGTCGTGTGCTCTTCTTTAAAGATGTCATCGGAGACGAAATCTGCTGCTGGTCTTTTTACGGTCAGAGCCGTAAGCTGGCAGAAGTCTGCTGCACGTCCATCGTTTATGCTACTGAGAAGAAGCAGACAAAGGTAAGTCTTGTTTGAGAAGCTATTTCTATAGACGCTGTTTGAACGTGTCATAGAAGAACTCTCGTGATGCGCTCAGGTTGAGTTTCCAGAAGCACGGATCTACGAGGAGACGCTCAATGCCCTGCTCTATGAGACTCTCCCCGTTCCAGATAACTCCCTGTTGGAGGCCACCCGCAGACGGAACAATTGTTGCTCACACAGTGAAGAGGAGGAGGCTGTGGAGCTGAGGGAGCGTGTGCGGCGCATTCACGTTAAAAGATACAGCACCTATGATGACAGACCGCTTGGACATTAGCCTAACTGTGAATTGAGGCTTCCAAGATATTTATATATATCCTTCCAACTAGTGCCTCTGTTTTCACATTGTCTGTGGAGAACACTAAACCACCAGCACCGTTTAACCACTTTGTAGTTCGCTGCCTGAAAGAATTGCTGCTTTTTTTGGCCTGACAATCAATGTTTTGGACATTCATGTGAACATAACACAAAAAGTTGATCAAGAACTAGCATCAGTTCCTATATTTTAATTTATTTACCTCAGTATTTGATTGTTTTTTTAAGGAAAACACTATGTTTTTAAACAGTAGTTTCTAACCTAATCATAGAATGTTTTGATAACATCTTGCCAAGATGGATTTGCCAAGAAGTACATCACTCTCTTAACTAACTGTACAGGATCATATACTCTGCATTAATCATCAAGCACTGTGATTTGATAAAAGAAGAAATCATGTATTTGGACTTGGGGTGTTGTATTTGGGAAAATCAGGTTTGATTTTTATCTAGTAGGATGTGTTTTTACTGCTTAATGAATGAATGAATATGACCTGAAGGTTTCCGGCTCTGGTTTTTTAACACTCACAAAACAATTGCTTAAGCTTAAAATCTTTTAAACAATAATTCTGCTTTATTATAAAGTTAGTATGGTTCCAAAACAACACTGGAGACATTTTTTAAAAGTATGACCTTTCGTGTGTTAATTTATTGTTAAGTATTTTGTCTTTATCTAGTAACTTTAACAGTTACTGTTTAACAGATGTTAAAAGCATAATTCACCCAAAATGAAAACATTTATCACCTTCAGTCTATTCAAGATGTGGATGAGTTTGTTTCTTCATAGGAACAGATTTTAAGATTTTATATCACTTGCTCACCAGTGGATCCTCAGCAGTGGATGGGTGCCGTCAGACACACAAGTAATCAACACTACTCCAGTCCATCAATTAATGTCTTGGGAAGTGAAAAGCTGATTGTTTGCATTTTTAAATATTCCATTTATTTGTATTTTACCTTTGCAAATCCATAGACATTTTTTTTTACATAAATATGACTCCTTTATCATATTGCTTGCTCCAGTGAAAAGTTGTCTTGGCTAAATCAGTGAAGAATCACCACAGATCAAGCAAACCGTTCTAAAGTGGATTCAGTGGATTTTCTGATGTAAAAAGTGTTATTATGCATTATGGATGCAGTTAAAATGTATTAATGATGGAATTGTTTATCACAAACAGCGTTTCATTTCACTAGTTTATTATTTTGTTTTTATCTATATCTACATAAATATTGTGATTTTAGGGTTGACTAGTTTATAAATAAATGATACCACAAACCCCTTAAACAGCTTTAAAGTACGCTATTCAATATCAACTTGTGCTGGTTATTTTTTCCAGTTGGCTGCACCTGTGCCCTTATATACCCAGCTGTTCCTTCCATAATAGGAAGCGAGACCAGCCTGCATCACGTATCTTTTCATCCAGTAGGTCATATGAACATCATGTCTTGTTGAACGCCTAAAGACAATGCCTGATTAGTTGAACCGCCACGGGCGCCTCTATCTGAGCTGTCAAATGTGGAGAGGAGCTAAAAATAAACCGCCGTCACTGCCTGAACGGCGTACGGCGCGTGAAGAGATTTATCCCATTGATCAACAATGACGAGGGGGCGGGGCCAGCGGTGATTGCGTCATAAAGGAACCGAAGATGGCTTCAAGATGCGCTACGGCAGTGCTTAGATGCGTCAACGCTCAGCTGTCAGTACACACGTTTATATGAAAAGGAAGGAAGGGTAAAGAAATACTGGGAGGAAGGCGGGCGAGCCGTTCAGATTTATGTCTCCAGCCAGTTTATGCTGCACTTGGGTTGTTTAACAGTCAGGGACAATGGGTTCGACTACAGATGAAGAATTTAAAGAGAAATTACTATGGAACGTCAAAAGAGAAGTAAGTGCACTTAATTTATTTCTTGAATGGTAAAACATGCGAGCACGATCAGCTCACATGAATGCTTTGCATCTGGTTTAGGTGCATGCATATAAGTTTCGGATGCGCTTACGATTACAGTGATGAATTAATGTGTAACGAGTTGCATTTACGAGTGCTCAGGTGGTCTATTATATTTCTTATAGGTTTACATTAGGACCCTGTCACCTGTAGCGCTGGAGGGTTCGGCTATTTCTTTGCTCATCCGCCTGTAACTTAATGTAGCTATGGGAGACAGTGATTTAATCAATGGTTTCTGCGGTGATCAATAGATTCTGCCTTCTGCGAACTGCAAAATACAGTCTAAACCGAGTAACGTTACGTTTTCAGTGTCGAATATGCTTCTAGCTTATTGCAATGTAAACAAAAACGAGTTGACTTCGAATTTCCATTGACAGACACTTGAGGGGCTGCGCGCTCAGAGCACGCTAGGTTTATTTATAACGCGACTGTGAGAGAAAGCGCGCCACTTTATTATTATACTAGATTAGAAGAGATCGTTGCATTGGTTGCTCTGCATGTTACCTGTTTTAATCTAGGCTTATTTTCTTTTTCTCACATGCAGAGAAACTTTCTCCCGTGGAATGCAACAGTGACCTCATTTTTGAGCAGCTAC
The DNA here is from genome assembly GCA_032361065.1 of Enteromius trimaculatus. Taxonomy (NCBI): domain Eukaryota; kingdom Metazoa; phylum Chordata; class Actinopteri; order Cypriniformes; family Cyprinidae; genus Enteromius; species Enteromius trimaculatus. The sequence continues at coordinate 7,676,762 of JAUMHP010000068.1, forward strand.
ACGTTAATTGCAATGGTCAAATATTGTACAGTCAGGTTCATATCTGCATTATAGTCTATAAGACCAGTATGGCCATTGTTGGTTCACACACTATAAGTTGAACTGACTTCAAACTCATTATTAAAAACGGTTTAAATAAAAAGTACATTAAGTGTAATTAAATAGTTTGCTGTTGCACTACAAAATATATAAAAACATGACATCATTTACCTCTAAATTCAAAATCATCTTGGATTTTGGAAACTGCAGCAAATAGGCTATATCTAGTTTAGTTAATATACAAGTATATCAGCCCACTCAATGTTGTGATCGGCCAATCAGATTGAAGTATTCAAGAGAGGTGTTTAACGGACAACAAGGTATTATTTTTACCTAAAAAAAGGAGTCAAGCCATACATTTAAAATTCTGTACGTACCATTCCATGCCAATTCAAAGTAAGCGTACTGAGATAAATATGAATGAATGAATGAGTGTATTTTGTAATAATCATTTGATAAGACTTCACATTCGCAGAGTTTCGAATGTGTTCACTCCAGGAACTGTACAGTGGGAGTAACTGTTACATTCTTTTATATCAGTGTAATTAAGTCTTATCTTTTCTCCCACAGCGCAGGGAACGCTAGTTTTAAATCCGGCCCTCATGAATAATAGAAATCTTGAATGAATTGCTGCAAAGAATAGATGTCCTAAATTGGGACGAGCATGTCTTGTGTGTCAGAACAGACTATGTCCACATAGCTAATTCGGCCTTCTTGAACTTAACGCACCGTCCTGGCAGCTATCATTTGTCATGATGGTTAAAGTCTAATATCATGAATTTGATAATTAAATTCTTAAGGTATCTGGCCTCAGGTGGCTCAGTGGCCTGGGTTAATAAGAAAATCAATTTTTAACATCATCTCATTCATCAAATTTTAAAGAACTTTAGTGCGTCATATTCATTCAAATCACCTATTTTTACCTCTAAAATGAGTCACTTCCTCCACAGAGATGTCTATAGTTAACACTGATTTCCATTGATTTATAGTTTTTCTCCTGCAGGTCATTCCACGTTTATGTAACCAGAAGTACATATTTTTGACATGTTATATATAACACAATATATATATATCTGTACTTTTTCAGTTATTTTAAGCATCATATGTATACTGAGGAAATACAGTATCCGAATGAGTATTTACAATGTGGTAATAACAGTCCTGCTATACACACAGGATTAGATTTTTATTCCTCCATTGACTTTCTTTGTGTAACATCCCAGGTCTCTGTCACTTTAAGCTGCAGTCAGCTGCCTTCTGGTTGCCTAGGAACTGAAAGCATCAGCAGCTACCTAAGAAGTTAAATTGCATCAGTGGACGATTAATACAGCTGCATGAAGCAGGGTTCGTCACAAATGGCTCCCACAAGAGCCAAACAACTTAGTTTTATTTTCCTGTTCTCTGTTCTCCCCACATCAACATTTATTAGCTGCATTGAACAATATTACACCATTTTGCAATGATCTATTTAATATTTGCTAAATATTTTTGTGTCTACAGAACTGGATACCTGACTTCGATTTTGAACTGCATCCTGCTTTGTGGTCTTTTCTTTTTATAGGTGTGCAAGTGATTGACTGTGTCTTTGTAGGTGTTCACTATATCCTTTTAAATTGGGAAGAGGATGCCAGAGCTCTTTGTATTTTCAGACGCTGGATGATGTATTAACTGAGCATACTGTGAAGATCTCTCTCCACATGTTGTGTGTGTGTGAGAGGACTGACAAGCTCTGATTGCCTCTTATTTCAGCTGTAAAAATCATGTGTGGTGACTTCATTAATGCCATTGTTAACGCTGTCAGCTCCGCTGGAAATGGGTTTTAATGTCATTGTGTTCATTTGAATCTCTATGTGAAGCATTTGGTCTATTTGAAGCGTCCAACCATTCTCGTGTCTTTCGAGACATGTTATGTAATGCAACAGGCTGCTGTGGTGAACTTTTCTTGTTTTTTTTTTTTATTTCTTGCCAAGGACAACAGCAAATATCAGCCTTTAAAAAAAGTGGTGAAATGTTGCTGAAAATGTACTCACCTTCAGGTCTTCCAAGATGTAGATACGTTTCATTCTCCATAAGAACAGATTTGAAGCATTACATCACTTGCTCACCGATGCAGTGAATGGGTGCCGTCAGAATGAGGGTCCAAACAGCTGAGTAATTGTCACAACTCCAATCCATTAGTTAATGTTTTGTGAAAATATGAATCCATAATCCATAATAACACTTCTTCCATTGAAAAAGTCCAAATTCACTGACATATTCATTTAAAACTGTTTTTTTTTTTTCAATACAAACACACAGATTTTCACTTCACAAGACATTCATTGATGGACTGGGGTCATGTTTAGTTATTGTGATGCTTTAATCAAATTTTTGGGCTCTCATTCTGACGGCACCCATTCACTGTAGAGTACATTTCTCCAAATCATTTTGAATAAAAAACATACTACATCTTGAATGGCCTAAGGGTTCGTAAAATATTTCTTTAAATTGCCCTTCTTTTGCCTTGTGGTAAATCTCATACAACAGGGCGCACACAAGTCATACCCATAATCAGCAGATGCCCATAATTTGCTCCTCCTCATTGGTACAATTATCCTTCTGCTGTTCTTCAAATTGCATAAACAGTATAAAGCCGCCTGCAAGGATTGTGATTAATTAGTCTGGGATTTGCTGTAGTACTGACAGTTGGAAGAGAAAAATGTGACAAAGACTCATTCTAAACAGTTCCTTGCACTCCCAGGGAAACTTATCAGTTGAATGATGCTAATTAAAGCATTTGTGGTTACGCTGTCGTGATTAATTAGTTGCTTTTGTGCAGCCAATTCCAAGAATTTTGACTTGCCGTAATTTTTTTTGCCGGTCTTTGCTGCTCCTAATTGTGTGTCTTTCCGTGTCTAGGTGAAGCAGATTATGGAGGAGGCGGTGACCAAGAAGTTTGTACATGAAGACAGCAGCCACATTATTGCACTTTGCAGTGAGTACAGTTTGAGAAAAGAGGCCTGGCATTTGCATTGTGACGTATAAAATGTTGTTGATTGTGCTGATTTTAATGTCACCACGTTATTTTGCTGGTTAACATAGATATGGTTCAAAATTGTGAGAATAAATTGTAATAGTCTTTGAAAAAAAAGTTATCATGCTGTCGTAAAAGTGAGTTTAGAGCTGTAGTAGTAGAGTACTATATAATTATTTATTTTTGGTTTTATTCAAAAATCACCTCACTTGTGTTGATTAACTCCAGAATGAAGAACTGACATCTTTATCTTCAGCATACACCAGAGGGAAAATGTGTTTGTTTAACGGAATAATTCTTTTTTACATAGTCATTTGTTTAAATATCTGATCTTTTCTTTCTTTCAGGAGAAAAGTGAAGAAACACTGCCCCTTATTCATACTGGCATCCAGACGAATGTTGCTAAAGGGCCAGCCATGGATCAGGTTGAGACTCTGCAGACAGTTGTTG
>JAUMHP010000068.1:7696831-7710156 GCA_032361065.1 Enteromius trimaculatus
AGAAAAGTAAAGTAAAGCAAAAATGTTTCATTAATATAATTTGAAATAGGATTTTCAGGAAAAATAAAGATGATGCAGAGATATTTATATTTTGTAAGACATTATGGACTTCAACATCTAAACAACATTAGACAGGAAGTACAGTAAGACTGGCTTTAACAGTTATTGAACATGTTTCCAAAGTTACCCAAGTCTTAAATGAAGATAGGCAATAAAAGTGCACAACAATGACATTTTGCAGTTAAAGTTTAGACTTCACGTATATGTTCTCAAGGATGCTTTACCTGGTGAATATGTTTGTGTAACGTTCCAGTATACTTGCAACTATACTTTTAATACTTCTTGTGACACTTGTTGTATATAAACGTATACTTACTGGGTATTTCCTTGTACTTGTTAGTATACTTCAAGTATACTTCATACAACTTTATACTATTATTCATGTGTCAGCATCAGTGAATGACCTAGGAAGAAATATATAGAGTATATATAGACAATAATAATCTAGTTGATTTGTGGTCAGTATTTTTAAAAAGTGAAAATCTCATATAATCTTTTCTACTTAGCATCCATATAATGCTAGCTATGGAAGACAAAAGCAGTTGGACGTTTTTTAGAGCTGGACATTAGTAAAGGACAAATGAAATAAAGTACTGAAAGTGTGAAAATTGGATTTAAGAGTATAAATATGTGTGTATACATTACTATTGCCCGATACTGTTGTATGCATTCAAACGTGTGCTGCGAGCATGAGACCAGTAGCTTGTGGGTGTATGGATGCATGGAGGAAGGCGTTCAAACCATCAGGCACAGAGAGATTATGTAAATACATCTTCGGCAGCGTTCAGCTCGTTTCTCAACTGCACGACGCTTTGTCTGCACGTTTGTTGCTCAGTGGAAGATGGATCCGAGGAACACAGGAAGTGCCATTTCTTTTAGTGCCTCTCAGGGCATTACTGTTCAAATCAGAGCTGCTTTTGGGAGCAGACAGTGATCGTGCTGGGTTCTCAAGGGGGAAGCACTCAGCGGCCGCTTAGATGATTCATCTTGTTGTATGCTCTGAAATTAGAGGTGTAGATTAGCAACATATTTGCAGCTTGTTGATCATGTCTGCACAACTTAAAAAAAAATGTTGTAAACTCTCACTGAAAACCAATGGCGAGGTGTTTGATTTGAGCTATATTCCCAAAGGCCCTGCTGTTTGGGAGGCCCCTGGATGTCGACTAAGTAGACCAATGCAATCCCCATTTTCCCTTCATGAATGTGCATTTTAGCTGTCTAAATGTATCAAACAGCCTCTTAAAAGGAAAACCCTGAAGCTGCTGCCCCTCGGTGGCACAAGCCAAGCAATAAAAGTGCTATTACCGCCATAAACATCTGATTGCTTTCACAAATGCAGTTGATTATGTGGCAGCGAAAGGACCTCGATTCTGCTGAGATATTGATAGCATCAATCACGCGGTGAGTCGACAGGTAGACTTTACTCAGCTGTCACGACAAATGCAAATGTCATAACTGGCCTTTCATTGCAATCGTGTAAAAAATTATCTTGATTTCATTTGCCGAGCAAGTTTCCTCATGCGTCTTGATTTAGGTTGTTCTCAGCGCATGAGCGCATGGCTAAGTGTCAAGAAAGATGGACGATGGACATATTAGTCGCCCTTTTACGCCAATATGAACATCTGCTCCATCCTTCATCTGTGAGATTAGGGGATTGGGGAAGTGTTGCCGTTGTTTATTTGTTTTCGAAGTGAGCGCACGGTGTTGAGCTGAATCCCAGCAGAAGCAGGAGCGCTAACAGATAGCTCGTCCTGAAATATTTAGTTGTGCTTCAGGAAACAGCAGTAAATCTCGTTCCCAGTTGCAATCGCGCCTCCCGTCATGGCTGTTTACCTCACGAAAAGCGAATGAGGAGTATGAAGCAGAACACAATTACTTGTGCAATAAGATTTCCCCGTGCTCGGTGCAAGTTCATCGATAGTGAAGCCTCCTGGGAAGGAAATGGAATTGAAAATTTGACGCGTGAGAGCAAATGGCTGTTATTAAAGGAATTCATAAAGCTGTTGGAAATAATAAGATGCTAATTGCTTAAGTTTATTCAGTGTTTTGTTTCGTCTTTGCTCAACTCCTCCCTCTGTGTTCTGCAGGCTCCATTGAGGCTTGCTTAAGCCACCTGTTGAAGCGAAGAGCGGCCGGATTCCTCCGCAGCGATAAGATCGCCGCCCTCTTCACCAAGATCGGCAAGGTTAACACCACAGCGAGTGAGATCTGCCGCAAGGTTCAAGAACAGCTACAGCAGCAGGCTGAAATCACCAGGTTTTAATGTTTTTATTAAACTTTGTATAAGCATAACACTACACACATAGCATTTACTTAATATATTAACATTTACAGAAAAAAAGTAAAGAAATAAATCCATAAATTATGGTTAAGTAACCATACAAAATGGAACAATCAATGGCAATTGCATAATAACTTAAAATAATACAGTAACTCTAACAAAGCCTCGACAGCATTTCAAAGACCAAGCAGATATGTTTCGATTAGTTCTCCAGGTCTGACTTTTTATTGCGCACAAGTGATGTGCATTATTTACTTTTACTTGTAATTATTATTATTTTTAATTTAGCAAACTTTACTTGTGAAATTACTTTCTTTTCAGCTGACATCACATAGGCCATGTGCTCTATTGACTAACTTTTAATTGATAATGTAGCCTTTCTGAAATCTAACTTTAGTTTACAGATGTAACATTTTTAAAGTAGTTGCAAACAACAATAGATTCGATAAAGAAGCCGTCATAATCAACGATAAACTGACATTTAGGATGAAACACCAATCACAATCCAATAAACTCAAATGTTCCCATCTTACTTTTTTCCCCTCATTCAATATCTTGTTTTATTCTGAAAATGGTTAATTTACAGAAAAAGAATGCAATTTTCGGTTCAAATCTAAAAGTATTTTCGCGTCACTAAAGTCTTGTTCACACATAGGTCTGGAACTATCAATATCTATGATGATAACTATATTTGCATTTCACAAGTTTGATGTGTCCCTAAGTCAACATATTTTAAAGCAAAAATATAGTCTTGACCATATCTCTACACCTTACCCATGATTAATGCCTAAAATTTAATGAGAGATGACTGACACTGATGTACAAGCACCAAACACTGATTGCAAGCCTAAACTTCACATAAACAAACAGCAATGTTTCGTTTCTGCATTTCAATCTGGACATACTTTACTTTTAGCTATCACTTGTTCTACTACTTATTAATAGGAACTGTAAGTAGAGAAGCTAAAAGTCAAAGTTGGCCATAAACTGGAACTGATCGTATTAGCGATGTAAGCTATGCTTTATGCCTGTTAAGCTCTTCAGACAGTGATGAAAGCAGGAAGCAGATCACATCTGGTGTGTGGAGAGGGATGATTTGCTGCTTTGTTGGGCTTTAAACAGAAGACTGGCTCTGCAGCACTCTAAATGAGGAATGGTTTGGGCGGATGCTCCGGGGCTTCGGTCAGCTTCTTATTTTCCCATTAACTCTCCATTAGCAGAGCCACATGGCCAATGTGCCACTCGAGAGTGGACCGCTCCAGCCTAATAGCCACAATCTCCAGGTGACTCAATATCTCTGTTGTGGTCAGAGATTAGTTGAAGCCACTTTGGTGTGTCTGTACAGTAGCTGCTCACACACACACACACACACACACACATTTAAAGCATTAATGTGGAGTGCTGCAGGTCACATGTTTTGTGGTGTTCGCTGCCTGTCCATTATAAGCACCCTTCCCCCAACGCACTCACTCGGTTACTCACGTTGCCACAGCAACACCATGGTGTCACAATCTAGAGCAACAAGATGCTTGCTGGTTATTGAATATCTCTACCGCAGCAATTCAGTCTAACAAAGCAACTGCATGTCATTACTTTCTTATGCAAGAGTTACGTTGCACCCAAAACCCATTTGGACTGTGCATTTTGTTAAATGATTTCATTTATTGCATTTATCATTAATCATTAAACGATTAATCATATACAAAATAAAAAATGTTGTTTACATCATATATGTATGTGTACTGTGTATATTTATTACGTTTACATAAATACGAACAAATACAGTACAGTATATATTTTGACAATATTTACATGCAGTTTAAATAGTCATATTCTCAGATTTTATGTTATGTACTATATGTAATGTATATTTTTTTTCTTAAATATATACATGCATGTATTTGTATTTATAATAAATATACACAGTAAACGCGTACAGTATATTATGTAAGCAAAAACCTTAATATAAATGAGCTAGTCAGTAAAGCAAAAAGACATTTATACAGTTAATAATATTACAGTTTTAGTTTATGTATTATTGTTTATTAGCAGTTTAAATCAAGAAATAATCAGTTTTCTTGCTTTATGAGTGCAGACTCCTGAACTTTTAGTCATCTGTTAAAAGATTGAAAGATGGTAATTCATTTGCATGGGTATAAAAAGGAAGCAGTGGAAAGTAACAACAGTGGAAATGTTGTTTAAGTGCCATCAACAACATTTAGTGTCATTATACAAAAATATGTGCTATTTGTAAATTCATAATGGACTCTGTGAACCCTTTCTTGCTGAGTTTTTATTAACAGGCCCTCTAACGCCACACTGGATGCCCTACATTATTGCTCTTGGAGCAGTAACGAAGAGTTTCATCTCCATAGTGTCTGCATACTCATCTCAGGTGCAGGGATTTATCTGCTTGTTTACACTGAATGTCCACCGCTGTGGCCAGCACTCACACACACACAGTGTAAGTGGCAGGCAGTTATGCGATCAATGCTTATGTAAATCAGAGAAGATGAGGGCGCTGTGGTACAGACAGCAGACTCATCCATCTCTGGTGTGCCTGCAGCTGTGGTGTAGTGTGATGTCCGGGCTGGAGGGAGATTGATGGCTGAGGGGTGTTATTGGCTTACTCCCATGATGGACACTCTCATCGGTGCGCTCAACATTACAGCAGTCCTCCCAGCTCTGCAGACACAGACGGATCTCAGACGAGCTTAGTCACAAAGACTGGCTTAAAGGAATATTCCATGTTTATTTTCAGCTTAAAGATGGGATTGTTCACCCCAAAATAATTTATTTACTCACCCTTATCTTTTTTTAAACATACAATAACTCCAAAACTGTAAATAGCGAAATAGAGATATTTTCTTTTTTGTGTTCCACAGTAAATGATAACAACACTTTCATTTTTGGGTGAACTGTCCCTTTAAGACATTTTTTTCTTACTGGTGCCACTATTTTTTATCCTCAAACAGCTTTATTCATTCTTGACTTTCTGCACTTGTGACAGTGCCCTAAAGCAAGAATGTTTGTTTGTTTTTTTCACTTGGATCTGTGATTTCTTCATTTCTCAGAGCACAGTGACAGCTCTCTGTCATTCCTGGTGTCTGGCTCTCTAGGAAAAACTAACCATGCTTTCTGTAATGCCAAAACATACAGTACTGTTCAAAAGTTTGGGGTTAGTAATTTTTGTCATGTTTTTGGAAGAAAAGGTCTCTTATGTTCACCAAGGTTGCATTTGTTTGCTCTTAAAAACATCAAAAACAGTAACAGTTTGCCCTCGAGGCTATCGGGCATCGTGAGTTTGAGTCCTGGCTTGCAGACCTTTTCCAATCCCGTCCCCTATCTCTCTACCGCTTCACTTCCTGTAAACACTGATCTATCCTAGCGAACAATGGCAAAAAACGCAAAAAAAAAATCATTTAAAAAAAACAACAAAAAAACGTAACATTTTGTAAAATTATTACATTTGAAAAGTACGGTTTTCTATTGAAATAATTTTTTTATTCCTGTGATGGCAAAGCTGCATTTTTTCCAGTCTTTAGAGTCGCATGATTTTTCAGAAGTTGTGGAAATCAAAATACATTCCTCTTACGATTCATTGATCAATAGAGTTCAAAATATAAAAAATAGAAATAGAAAATGTACAGAAATGTGTCAATGTGAAGTTCACTGTCGCTTTTGGTCAATTTTAATGCGTCTTTGCTGAATAAAAGTATTAATCTCACTTTGCTGACGCCGCACTTTTGATTGTTAGTGTGACTGATCCTATCAGAGAATTTGATTGACAGGCGATCTGACCAATCTTAACAAACCAGACCGGAGAGTAGATTATGGTTGGTGGATTCGAACCTGAAGATTTGTGTATTGACATTTTGAAACAATATACCCTCTGATGTTCACTCATGTTTATTTCACGCTAAAACTAATAAAGAGGAAAAGATGATCAGTTCATGTGCCACTTAAACCGAGGCTCTACAGCGACCTGTCACAACACATTTAAAAGAGTATTTATTATTTGAATTCCTTAAATAAATGACAAAATTTGGAAGCAGAGACTTTGTAAAGCCAAAAGTAACCTACTTCCTCTTGTCTATCAGCACATTGTCAGTGTCCTCTTTGCTTCGAGAAGTATTTTCCAGTGCGTGAGAACATGACGTGTAGTGTGAATGAGAGTGCCATGGCTTGTCGGATATAACAACAGAAACTATTGTGGGCATGTCTTTGCGGAGGGTCATTTATGGATTAACTGTTGTTGTTGGCTGTTTGAGTGAGCGACTCCTATGACAGATGATACAACTCTAATCTTAGATGTTCTGGCTCTTATGTTACACTTAAAAAAATGTTTCAGTCTTGAATGAGTTGACAGCAAAGTCTCTACACTTTGTTTTCAGTGGACTTATTCTTTTATTTGTGGAATTGATCTCTTTTAATTCTCTGAGGTGAGTCTTTTGGGATGACACATGCTCTGTCCCTGTCATTGTGTGAATATGAGTGTGTTGTCCTGGTTGGCTGAAGGGCCTGGTGGGTTCGAGTGGGTTTTGTGACTTCATACACTGCCCTCCTGCACTGTTACAGATGAGAAGCCAGGTCATCCTGTTGAGATGCTTTATTGAGAAGTATATGGACTCACAAACACTTAGAAACACCCACTGACAGGCACAGTCATAATCCTTTTTGTGTCTCTTGCTTCTTTCATAAAAACCAGACAGTTGAAGCATTGGATTGAAGCAGGTCATACGAGGACAAATAGAAGCACAATATGATTGAAGGAAACACACTTTGTAACTTTTTGGGGGAATAGTTTTTTTTTGTTAGTCTTTAAGATAATTACTACAGTACCACTTGATTGCATAAGACAATTTGGTTTGTAATGACTCTATTTGCTTAGGTTTTGTGTTTGTTCTTGAACATAATATTGATGGTCTTTCTCAGGAGAACCCAGAGCACAGGACAGGAGCCCCTCCGGAGACAGGGCTCTTCTGCGGGTCGAGCTCCTCAGCCACTCTCTGCCCAGGCCATCAAGCACATATGGGTCCGCACAGCCCTCTTTGATAAAGTCCTGGACAAAATAGTGCAGTATATTGTGGATAATGCAAGGTAATTAGCATCAGTACTTTATTTCAGTTAATGCAACTTTGTATGATGGATTTTAGGATTAAAAGAATAATTGAACTTTTAGGCAAACTAAATCATTTTTATATCATTAAGATGTAAAATTAGTTATTAGCATAACATGAAACGTTTAAAAATAATCCGATTTTATTTGTAAGTAATAATGCCTGCATAACATGCATTGCTCATCTCTCTTATGCAAAGTGTTATTTGCCAAGATTAAGGCTGGAAAGGTATCATTTGTCTAGGGTGATTGTTTGGTCTGTCATATGGAGCTTGTGAAATAAAGTGTTATTTGTTCAGCCTTTGAAAGAGGTCTCTGGTTATTGACACACACATTGTGTGTGTTTGCTGTTTGTGTCTGTAGTAAGTATTATGAAAAGGAAGCCCTCATGCACGACTCTGTGTTTGGCCCGATACTGGCGGCACTGCTGGGTGAGAGTCTATCTGATGCACAAAACACACCCTTTTTTGCTCAAAATGCAGCTAATGTAATATTGTTTGATTAAAAAAAAATCATATTTATCATATTTAAAATCAAAAATCTATATTTTTCATCTGTAGTCGGGCCTTGCGCGCTAGAGTACACTAAGCTCAAGACATCGGATCACTTCTGGACAGACCCGTCAGCAAATGAGCTGGTCCAGAGGCATCGCATTCACGGGGCCCACAGGGGACAAGAAGTGTCGCCGGGCCGCAGGCCTGCACTTGGGGTGAGAATATCATACATATAGGGCTTCTTGTGCTTGTGCAGTAGTTTTGTTCTAGTAAATAACCATATTGATGGTTCTTCCTCAGATCCGAAAGCGTCAGTCCTCTGGAAGCATGTCTGAGGACAAGTTTGCAGCCTCTGCGAGAGAGTACGTCGAATCCCTGCACCAAAACTCACGCATTCACTTACTCTATGGAAAAAACAATGTACTCGTTCAACCGGTAAGACAGTACACACACACACATGCAAATGCACTTACAGGAACACTAGTTTGATTTGCATCTACAGTTGTTTTGTTGATTCATTTTACATCAGTGAATCTCTTCTAATCAATATAACGTATCTCAAGGGCTGCTGGTTATGGGTATTGATTCAGTAGATAGGTAGAACTGTTCAAGCTGTTGTCTTCCCTTGTGTAATGAATGGTCAGATGGGTTTCCCTGGCTTTTTTAGCTCTCCGACCCCTGCTGACTTCCCGGCTGCTAGTTGGCTACTCTTGTGAACTGGAAAAGGCAGACTGGATTAGCCATAACACCACATTAGATTTGTCATCAAATGAGTCAGGCACAGAATGAATGTGTGCATAAAAGTGTTTGTGAGATTTGCAACGGTGACTGATGTAACTGGGCACAGAAAGTGCTGGGTCTGGCAAGGACTTGTAGAAATCAATGGTGTAAACGACCCTTGCCAAAAGGTTTGAAGTGATTCAGGTTTAATTGGATTTCTGTGTGAAACCTGATGCGTTTGCAGCTGTCATCATCACAGTAAATCGTCAGAGACGTTTTATTTATGTCGCACTGTTGTTTTTAACAGTAATTGTTCTCTAGTTTCTCCTTTTTCTGCTCTTTTTTTGTATAAGCAAGGAAAGGTGTTGCTAATTATGCTAGTAGTTTTTAGAGGAGTCAGGGAAGCCGCTGTGTTTCATTGAACAGACTTTGTTCCTTGCAGAAGAAGGACATGGAGGTGCTGCGGGGTTACCTGTCCCTTCATCAGACAGCCGAAACACTCACACTGAAGTGGACGCCCAATCAGCTAATCAATGGCACTCTGGGAGACTGTGACTTGGAGAAGAGGTAATATATACTGTACACACACACACAGGGGGGAATCTGGAAGATTGGGTCATCAAGTAAAATGGGTCGGAATAGCTTGGAATGATTTGAGATGGTCAAGCAGTGCAGGTCATTTTGCTGCAACTGTACTTAACATGTAGGAACTGAATTGATTGGTCCGAGATTGCTAGGTTGGACTGAGCAATTACTTTTACAGAGAATATACAGGAAAAGCATAAGATATGTGTCATTATGTGCTGATTGCTGGCTTGTACACTCTAAAAACGGCTTATTTTCCAGTTTACGAAACCTTTTGAGTCTCGAAATACTAAAAAAAATGCATTTTCTTGAAACTACATAGAAATCTTTGACAGACCAAAAAAAAAAACACCCCAAATGTCCCAACTAGCTAAACACTGTTGTATTGTTGAGGCTTTGTGAGATCCCAGCATGCATTGCAGCATGAATAAATTATGCATTTACTGTTATAGGATTATTGTTTTTTTTCTTCATGACAGATTGTTGTTTCAGTTGCTGTGACAAGAATTTTTTCTGTTAGCAAAATAAGACAATCACTATCACATGAACAAACACATTTACATTGGCTCAACGAAGTATCTTTACTGAACATCAAGTTCCCTTTTTTTTTTTTTTTTACTATTTGTACGCTTGATACGCTTGTAAGAAACAGATCTTAATGTGAGGTTATTTAGCAAAGCAACATTGATTTTTTTGTTTAAAAAAAAAACTACATTGCTGGTCTGTTTGAACAGAACAATTTTCTCTCTCTCCCACTTCCTATCTCTTTTTTAAAATTCTTTTCATCACCCTATAGTATTTACTGGGACTACGCTTTGACTGTGCCTTTAAGACAGATCGTCTGCATACATTGTCACCAGCGCCGTAAGTCTTATTGTATTATTCATCTTTATTGTTTACTTTGCCAGATAGTTAATGTAGCACATATTTCAGTCAAGTCACCATTATTTATATAGTGCGTTTTACAATGCAAATTGTGTAAAAGAAGCAAATTTAGGCTGCAGCCAAGTCAGATCGTGCAGAGGACTTATCTCATTCATTATCAATTACTGATTTAATTCACATAATATCACTGATTAAAATATATTTTTTATTCATGTGAATTTCTCTCAGCGGACTGTGGGGGTACTCTGGTGTTAGTAAGTCAGGATGGGATCCAGCGGCCTCCTCTGCACTTCCCTCCTGGGGGCCACCTGCTGGCTTTCCTGTCTTGTTTGGAGACGGGTTTACTGCCCCGGGGTCAGCTTGAACCCCCCCTGTGGTCCCAGAAGGGCAAGGTGACTGTTTTGCTGCAGAACATATTACAGTCATTCTATTCTACAGTAATAGAATGTTGAAATTAGTCAGGGATATTTCAAACATCCAAATCCATAAAGAATAGAATGAAAATTAAAATTAAGATGCTGACATTTTACTCTCACTCAAGGCCATCCAAGATTTGTTTTTCTTTATCGGAACAGCATTACATCACTTGAATGGGTGCCGTCCAAACAGCAACATCATAATAAATAATCCACACGACTCCAGGCCATCAGTATGTTTTAATAGAATCTCCTTCTGACGGCACCCATTCACTGCAGAGGATCCATTGGTGAGCAAGTAATGTAATGCTAAATCTGTTCCGATGAAGAAACATGAGATTCTAATTTTTGCTAGACACATTGCAAATTAAATGTCCTTGTTTGAACTAAGCAAAGTTTAGTTTGATTATTACTCTGTGTGTTTGCTTAACAGGGTAAAGTCTTCCCCAAGCTCCGTAAGAGGAACAGCACGGCCCGTTTAGTAGATCAGGACGGAGATGGAGAGGAGCAGATCGCTGCAGACTACGTGTTTCGCATCGTCTATCCGGGGCACCGTCACGACTCAAGTGAGTCTCAGCAGAAATGTGCCTGTCCTCTTCACATCTCTGTCTCTCTTCACACATACAGTATCTGTCTATCCATCCGTCCATCCACCCATCTATCCACAGTGACCCCAAAAGCACGAAAAACTTCAAAGCCAGTCATTAAAATGCATGAATCTTGCATAATAATTAAGTGTGAATCAAGCATCCAAAAGTACTTTTTTGGGGCCAATCTACATCTTCAAACCCTATTGGTGCTCACATATCCATTACTCACATGCACTGTTCAGCCAGACCTGATTTCCCTGATGTGTGAACGCTGAACAGGGCTGCATCAGACACCATCCCCACATATCATTGTTGTCTGTGTTTTGTTCTCACTTTTCTGTGGAACATAACAGCCGTTGTGGAGGCTGCTGGGAAGGTTGTGAGTATTTGACGCAGCCTTTAGTTTTTCAACTCTTCTGACTGGGATGACAGTGTTCCTTTTTATATCTGTGTATGTATGCACCGTCTCGTTTTTCAGTTAAAATATCAAAAACATCCTTAAAACAAGATTCAGTTACTTGAGGAGCACAATTGCTTAAGATTTCAAGCCTTGTTTTCAAAGAACATATCTTGATTTACCTTTTAATTCAGTAAATAATAATTAAACCTTTTTTATTAAAAAAATTAATAAATTATTATTAATTTAAAATTAATTTTAAGGATTATTTATGATGGCCTTTTTTTATCATAACTTTTAAATTCAGTTTTTATCGATTCTTTTAAAACAAGTAGAAACAATTAAAATAACTATTAATTTAATGTGTATTCTCTGAAAGCAAGGCTTAAGGTCATTATTGCACAATGAGTCCGAAATGTTCAAATGTTAAAAGATAAATACAACCTCACATTGTGTCAATCACGTTTGCACACTACCTCCGGAACTTTTGTTCTTTATAAAAAATATCGAATCAGGTTTGATTTTCTGCTTTTTTGCTCGGTATGCAATGGCCTTTAATATGGTATGCAGTTGTGCTCGTTTTAAGCATGTTTATATATTTTGCTAAATAACAAGGAAAAACTTTTTTTTTTGCAGTGTGTGTGAGTGGAACGTGACTTTGCTTTAGAGGCCGATGCTAAACTGTGTTCTTTTATTGCCCAAGCAGTCACTATAAACTACCACCACACCACGGGCAGCCGTGCGCCCTCTCTGGACGACGATGAGGAGGAGGAAGATAGACTTCACGCTATGATCTCTATGATCTGCTCACGGAACCTCACAGATCCTAATGTCATGAAAGGTTTTTATCACCAGTGGCTCACTTCATTCTCCCTCCTTCCTCTCATTCTTCCTCTCCTCCCACTTTCTTTCCATCCCAACTGTTACCTGGTCCCCACAAGCATTGGCCCAGCAGTGCGGCCGGTTGTCGGTCAGTGAGGGCAGATTGAGACACAGTAGGCTCCTCGGGTGTCATGGTTCACTTGTCACTCTTAAAGTTGTTGACCTGATCTCTATGCTTGTAACCATGGTTATATTTGCTGCTAGGTCAAGTGGCACAGGACCCTGAGTGTGTGGTGCGCACGTGCATTTCATCACACGAGAGAACAAGGGATATATGAAAAGTTACTAAACACCACAAGAACGTTACATAATGTAAAATGTGTAAGAATGTGTATCACAACAGTATGCCAGTGTTGGATCATAAATTTGTCTTAAATTCGTCCACCCACTCCCATGCTGCATTTTATAATAATTTAAATGTAGTATAGTAATATAGTAGTACTATATTAATTGATAGAAATCTTTTTTTGTTAAATTGTGCATAGTTTCAAAAAAAAAAAAAAATTTGATTTAATTTCCATCATTTGAATATTGAAACATTTATCATTTTATTTTATTTCAATCTTAAATGTAATGAATTGTACAACATGCATGTACCATATGATAACAAATCAATTTAGCTAAAATTAGTAGTTCTAACCCAAAGTAATATTATAGTTATTGGATTTATTTACATAATTGAAAATATGATTTTTAAAAATATTTTATGTATTATGTTAAATGTAATAAATTGTTACTATAAATAAAATAAAGTACAATATGTATATATGTTTAAAAAAATCTTTTTTTGCAAAAATGTGTATAGTTCTAAGCCAAAATAACCAGGTCAGAAAATTCAAATGATTGATTTTATTTACATAATTTGTATGTTGAAACATTGTTATTATACTTATTCT
>JAUMHP010000068.1:7720042-7742241 GCA_032361065.1 Enteromius trimaculatus
TTCACTTCTCACTGCTGTGTGTGTGCACTTGGATGGGTTAAACGCAGAGCACAAATTCCTAGTATGGGAAACCATACTTGGCCACATGTCACGTCCTCCTCCTCCTTTTATTTTTGCGTGAGCTATCCCTTTAACCTGATACACCATTACAGATCTACATTTTATCACAGTCAGAATTGTAAAGGTCAATGACGAAATACCGGTCATTTGTTTTGTCATTGTACTTGTGAGCAGATTGAGCTGTTGGACACGGTGGCGCTAAACTTGCACAGAATAGACAAAGACGTCCAGCGCTGCGATCGTAACTACTATTACTTCACTACCAGCAACCTGGAGAAACTGAGAAACATCATGTGCAGGTCAGTAGAGGACCGTGTTGATCTCTGTGATCTGTTTGTCTTCTCATTCGGCTGTGTGTGTCTCTCTCAGAATAGCAGCTCATTGAATTTCAAATCAGTCAGTCTGTTAGATTAATTGAAACATAAATCACAGACTGAAACTAATTTTTTAAAACGGCTGAACTGAGGCTCCGTCTACATCAGTCTCTCATATCTTTGTCCTTGTTTTATGATCCAGTTATGTGTGGGAACATCTGGAGATTGGCTATGTGCAAGGCATGTGTGACCTTCTAGCCCCGCTGATGGTCATTCTGGATGACGGTGAGTGAGACACTGAAACATAATAGACAAAAAGACATAAAGTCTCGTTTTCCCAGCGTTACAATTTAAGGTTCAAAAATGATAAAAAAATATAATAATCTAAAAGTATATTAAAAAATATATTAAAACAAATATTGCCCTATACATCCAAATCATGCATCAATGGGAAGCTTATTCAGCTTTCAGATCATGTATAAATCTTAATTTCGGAAAGTTAACACTTATGACTGGTTTTGTTGTCCAAGGGTCACATATTATATAACATATGTTAATAAATTATAAATATTAATACGTATAATTTGTAAATCATAAATTGGTTGTCAATATTAAAAATCTGATTAAATGATTTAAAATTAAATAAAAAATTCAGTTAAAATTACAATAAAATTAGTTTTTGTAAGTATGTTCTCTTCTTTTTTTTTTTACCCCCTCTAAAGAGTGCTTGGCCTACAGCTGTTTCACTCATCTAATGAAAAGGATGAGTCAGAATTTCCCTACCGGAGGAGCCATGGACACTCATTTCGCCAATATGAGGTCACTAATACAGGTAACATGACACATGACCTTTCTTTCTCTTCCTGCCTGAGTCAGCGCTGTGATTTGTCTGTTCTTCTGATGCCGTCTGTGACATCATGTGTTTTCAACATTAAGGTTTTTTTTGTTCTTTTTTTCTCTAGATCCTTGACTCAGAGTTGTTTGAGCTCATGCATCAGAATGGAGATTACACCCATTTTTATTTCTGCTACCGCTGGTTCCTCCTAGACTTCAAAAGAGGTGAGGTTCATTTCAGCCCGTGTGCCATCAAACACAGTAAAGATGCTTTATGTCATTGTTTAACTTTGTACTGTGCATCTGGTGTGTCTGTGTCAGAGCTACTCTATGAGGATGTGTTTGCGGTATGGGAGGTCATCTGGGTCGCCCCTCGCATCTCCTCTAAGCACTTTGTCCTGTTCATTGCACTGGCCTTGGTGGAGGTGTACAGGGACATTATCCTGGACAACAACATGGACTTCACTGATATCATCAAGTTCTTTAACGGTGAGTGAACTCAACAGAGGACACCTTCAAAGCTGAAGTGCCTTCTTCAGATTTTCTAAAACGCTCTCCCTGCCTTTCATCGATCCAACAAAATGACTAGCTCCACCCCAAACACACGCCGTTGGTTGAGTCAACTTTCTTCATTGGCAGCTGTGTGTTTTTTTGTAATCAACAAAAGTAATCATTCTTAAAATAACTGTTTTCTGTTTTATTTTATTTCTGTGATGCGTGATTACTCTAGCCACATAATCCTTTAGAAATTGTTCTGATAGTTCTGTTTAATATTTTTGTAGAAATTTTAATGTATTTTTTATGATTCCTTGATTAATATAAAGTTCAAAAGAACAGCATTTATTTGAAATAGAATTTGTCTGTAACATATGTATGTGTCTTAACTGTCACTTTTTATTAATTTAATATGCCCCTACTAAATTAAAGTTAAACTTTTTTCCACCCAGTAAACCAGAAAAATTGATTTTTTTATATAATTACATATTATGTATGTATTTTTATAGCACTTCTCAATAAATAACCTTCAACTCGAGTGCTTAGAAAGTGAAATGAAATGGCAATATTAAAAACTGCAAATCCAAGAATGCATTAAAATACATTTCAAATGAATAGTTTTCATTCAACACACTAACTTTGCAATCCATTAAAATACTTTTTGTTGACCCTCCTTGCAACTCTAGTTTAAGAACCCTTTATAAGACATGTTTTACTGTTATAGCTCAACCTCAAAAATACAGCAAAGTTTTAAACCGGAAATGTAGCATGTGGCCATGTGAAAGTATCAATCTATTAAATAACTGTATTGTTTGTGTTCTGCTCTAACAGAGATGGCCGAGCGCCACGACGTGCAGCACATCCTCCGAATCGCGCGGGAGCTGGTACACAAGGTGCAGACCCTTATCGAGAACAAGTGAGAATAAGAGTAGGCTGCCGCCCACCGAGTCCTGCCTGGCCAAACCTCCTCCTCGAGGCTTGAGACGGCCCGGGATCTGCCTCGACGTCTCGAGTCTTAATATCGTTTGCCTGCCACAGAATGCCGTTGTGTCAGACCCTGACGTTGTCTGCATGCTCGTGGTGTTTGAGCACACTGTGACTGAGGTTTTTTCCTTTCTCGCTGTACACGCCTCCAGCACACACCGCACCGATCAGGTCCTTTTAGATCTGCTTTTATAAGAAATGAGAAGCCTCGTATGGGGGCCAAAACCGGCGTTGAGCACAGTTTTGAATCCTCAAAAAAAGGCTGCGTTACGTCAGCTCCCTTAAATAACAACTAAGCCACGAAGAAGTCGTCCGAACAGTGTGTGACCAAAAGGACTGTGCCAATAACCATGTGCTAGTATTTCTATGCCTCGTTTTATCGTTTAGCGTCTCTATTGCCCCTTTTCTTCTGTACTTTGTTTCAGTTGATGGTGATGACGACGATGATCTCGGAATAAAAGTAGTTGACGTTGCCTTTGTAACACGTTTCACGACCTGCGTCCATACGTTTGCACTTTGAATCTGTCGCTCCATGACACCCGTGACGCTCCTCACTGACAGGTGTTATCTGGGGTCACTACACTTCCCTCAGTGTCCTAAAGTCTGGAAAAGGTCCAGGCTCTTCCACGGATCGGAAAACTGCTTCCATGTGATGTGACGAGACTAAGTGGTCTTTAGTGTGTCACATTTTAGATGCTTATTACCTTCAGGCTTTATTCACACATATACTTTTGATCATTTTATTGAGCAAGGATGCATTATAGTGCCTCTATTATGGAAAGGTTCATAGTTTTGGGAGTCCCCAACAAAAGGTTGACGTGTGCAAATGCAAGGTCCAAAAATGATTTC
Organism: Enteromius trimaculatus; assembly: GCA_032361065.1. Taxonomy (NCBI): domain Eukaryota; kingdom Metazoa; phylum Chordata; class Actinopteri; order Cypriniformes; family Cyprinidae; genus Enteromius; species Enteromius trimaculatus. Next base: position 7,723,579 of record JAUMHP010000068.1, read on the forward strand.
ATTGTCTTATAATATGCATTTATTTTTAACTTATTTCCTCAAGGACTTCCAAACAATTCGTTGAACGATTTCTTTTTCCAAACCCCCTTTAAGTGACACTAATCAGCGGTAATTGGGCGATTGGTCTCATTTTCAGTTTATAATGCCTTATAAAGCAGCGTTTGTGAGCTCAGTGTTTACAGCTGTTACCAGGGAAACCGCTATTTTGCCGCTGTGAAAGCTGCACCTAGTGGCAAAGAGATGAATTTGCATTTTCATTCATTCAGACCAACTTGAAAAGACCAACAAGTGGGCGGGCAATATGCTAATGGTGTATGCTTAGGTCAACATGAAATGTTTGGGGTTCGTTTTAAAAACGACTCGTTTGAGTGATTCAGATCTGACTCTTTTGTTTGAGAGACAATAACTTTATACAAGGTGCACTTTCAGATTTAATACTTTGCAGGATGTTTTCATTCACTTAAAGCTGTTACACACTGCCTGAATTTCCAAATTTCAAAAATCCATAATAGAGGCACTTTAAATTTATCAAAAGTGACAGTAAAGACATTTACAAAAGATTTGTTTCTAATGCTTTCTGTTTTTTAAATAATCCTGAAAAAATGTATGCATGGTTTTCACAAAAATATTAAGCAGCACAACTCTTTTCAACACTAATAAAAGACATTTTGAAGTTTTGAAAGATTGTATCACACTGAAGACAGGAGTCATGGCTGCTGAAGCTCAGTTAAAATATATTCAAACAGAAACTAGTCATTGTAAATGATGATAATATTTCAGAATATTGCTATTTTTATTGAAAAATGTGCTGCATGTGTAAGCATAACACAATTCTTTTACAAATAGCAAAAACTAATCTTACTGACCACAATCTTTTAAACAGTATTATACATCAATTTATCATATTTCCATATCCAATCTTTATTACTGATTATTCACTCGTCATTTTGCAAATGTTAAACTCTGATCATGTCCCAAATTCTGAAAAGAACTACTTGAATCTGATCTGACTGTTCAAAAATTGGATTTTAAATGAGAAATGTCACTATATTTGACCTGAATTATGGTTGTTTATCATCAAATGTGTCTTGTTAAAGAAACGTTGCTGAATAAGTTGCACATTTTAAAGGTAATTCACTTCCATGTGGTTTTCCCCATCTTCCAAGTTATTAATGCCTAAGGCTGTTTGGAATCAAATACTATCTAAACGAATACTTCACACGGTACTGCAAAATATATTTTCTTGAATATTATGTAAAAAAAATTTAAATAAAATTAGCATGCAGTATGTGGCATCCATTCGTCATTTTGGAAATAAAGCTAATTTGACATTCTCTTCGAATGAATCAGTGATTTTACATTGGAAATGGACTGTTAAGGCAAGCACTTTGCATTGTGGGATATTATATTTCATGCAGTTTGCTGAAATATACTACACATTTGGTCATCAGGGTATTTCACGCATACAGACAATTCACACACTAGTATGCACACTGTATACTGCAGAAGTAGTGCTAGTATGCTATTCCAAGCAGCCTATAAATCCCCCAAAACAAAAAGCAGCTGTATTTTTTGAACAGCTGACAGAGATTATGAGAGAAGTGGTCTTATGATGTAACTATCGGTCACTGCCTCAAACCTCGTCGAATGCGCGCGAGTGCGGATGTTTTAGCCTTTACGAAAGGTTTACTTCCGACAGGATCTCATGAACCAAAGCCTCTAAAACTGTCACACACGTGCAATGTTAAACCACAACTCGAAGACTGTTGATTAGGTGTGTAAAAGATAAATCATTTCTCTTCATTTCTACTGTGAGACATTTATTCTCCTCCGTTATGTGTGTATTATTGCACTGTAAATAAAGAGAAGAGCCCTGGATTTCTATGAGGACACTACTGTCGGCTGTATTTCTCTCAGACTCTATTTTTTACTTTGGTTTTAGAGACTGTGCTAACCTGGAGAGCTGTACAATTTGAATGTGGGAAACCTTTGTTAATTGTTGACTGTTATGTCTTTGATCAACGTTGTGCACTGGTTTCTAATCGTTTCAAATATATGTACATTTTTGTTTGAACGCCAACATCAGAATGAAGTATGTATTGTAACGGATGTATCATTTACCTTGAATGTACATGTATTATGGGGGGGAAAAGTTGTTCCTAAAGATTAAAACATTTTCATATGCAGAAAAACTTAAATAGTGTACATTTTGAATCTCTTGGAAGATAGATATAAATCTTTATGCATTACATAAACCTAAAGACATTTCTAATGTTACAAATTATTTCTATTTCAAATAAATGTTGCTCTTTGAACGTTCTATTCTTCAAGTAATCCTGGGGAAAAAAAAGAAATTCCACAAACATTAGCAGAAAAAAGTATTTGAAAGATCACGTGACTCTGAAGACTGGATTAATGTTAGATTTTGCTATGCTGTCACAGGTAACAAATGACATTGGTTTACTATATTTTTGATCGAATCAATGCAGTTGAAGAAAAGTCGTCTTTAATTCCCAAACATTTATGAGGTATGAAATATATAAAAGTGGAACTAGCACATAAAATGGGTGTAGTGCATCAAAAATTAGCCACTAGAGGGCGCTAATATAAGAATATGACTAATATCAGCATATTGGCTGCCAACAGCGCTCGGGGTTTATTTCATTGAAAGAAATAAAAGAGTACATAATTATGATTTACACTTAAGTACAAAAATAACAATCGTAAAAACAACAACAAACATCACCGATGTGCGCTCCTCTGCCAATGGAGAAAATGTCAATGAGCCTCTTCTGTTCAGCTGGCAGCTCAATTATTACAGCTCTCAATGTACATAAGGTCACTCCATTGTGAATGCAGAGAACAAAATGCATGTCTATCTCTACACAAGATCAAAGTCTTGCACATCATTCAGTACCCATGGAATTGCACGTTAAGAAGGCGTGAAAATTAAAAAATTACATTAAAATAGCGTCTTCTAAAGCTAACGCTCCTCCATAAATATTTCCTCGCTGCTAATTAAAACCACTGTATTTTCTTATAACAGAATCACAGGTTTGTGTAGCCAGGAAAATTAATAAAACAGAGGACAGTGTGGAAAAAAAAAGAAGAAAGAAAACATAAAAAAAAAAAAAAAAATTCATAACAGCAATGACATTCTTAGGCCACAATTGTTACAGTACAACATCAAAGGCTAAAACTGTCCTCCAAAGAGTGGTCTGGGTCCAGAGGCCTGTGTGTGTGTGTGTTTGTGTGTGTGTTTGTGTAAGTGTTTCCATGCATGGAGGTCCCAGCATAGCGGGGGTGACGCAAGTCCATCATGGTCCCACGACATCTGCTTCTACTCAGCCCTGAAACACAGCAAGAGCACAGCAGCTACGTCACCGCATCTCTGCTGACCTGACAGAATGTCAGCAAATATTATGATGCTTTCACAACACACACTACATACTAATCATTCTCAGGAAACTGATATATGTCTTCCTGACTTCAAATTCACTGAATATTCTTTGACATATCTAACTACATATAAAATACATTAAAAAAGTATTATTAAACTATAACCATATATATAGATATATGTTGTTGTCTTTTCCATTTATATAGGTCCAGAATATCTTCCCTCATTCATCAACATAATACTTTAATATGTTATATAGTAAGTTAAAATGAAAATACAGGTAACAGAATAAAAATAATAATAACGATAATACATAAATAAAAATTAATATTAAAATAAATAAGGAATAAATTATTATGCTTGTTATTATTAATAATAATAATAACAACTATAATTATAATGAATAATGATAATAAATGCCAAATAATGTATCAAACAACGTGGTTCAAATACATTAAGTATATTTCTGGAATAATACTTTAAATATGATGCCAGAAATATCAAATAATGTCACAACATGATGGTAGACAATTTTCAGAAAACCAAGAGATTTTGTTATCACTATTATTATGAATAATAATTTATTTATAAATAATAATAAAAATAATAGTTTTATGGCAAAACTTTTTATTTCCATGAATATATTTCCAGAATAGGTTTTTGAATTTATCAACATAACATTTTAATGATATAGGAAGTTAAAATTATTGTTGTTGTTATGATAATAATAATAACGATGATAATGATAACAGTCAAATAATGCATCAAAGAATCAGTCAATATTCTGTCTTTGAATCATGTGGTCAAATACATTTAGATTTAATACAAGTCTATTTCTGGAATAATACTTTAAATATGATTATGATGCTAAACATCAAATAATGTGACAACATAAACAAATTTAGCAATTTTCAGGAAACCACAGCCGATTTGCTTTAATAATAATAATAATAAGAATAATAATCATCATCATTTACTAGCACAGCTGGCACCATTATCTCATGAGAGTGACTGCAACAGATCACACACTTTACTGAATGCAGCGCTGTTTGTTTTGTTTCCTGTCTTCCGCGCTTGAGCACATGGGCTGTTGTGGGCGTGTTCATGTCGAGCGCGTCTCACGTGGATATTGGAATAACAAAGCGACTGTAGCTCGTGGGCGTGGTCACATTAAAATTAATGAGATCAGATTGAGAAACTCAGTATAGTGTTGTTTACTTTAACAAAGAATATTTGTTTTCAACGTGCACTTACTGCATTCAAAAGCAGACAATTCAAGCTTTCTATAGATATATTTCTCATGTCTGTGTGTCATATTTTCGCGGAGTTATAGTTAATTTTAGTAACAGCTTTTTAAAAACTGTTCGCGGAGAGAACGAAGACAAATCGCGCACACTTTTTATTTTGCTTATTTTTCAAAAGCACACACTTTTGTTGTTACTGAGAGTGAATTGAAAAAAAGTAGACATTTAACAGATTCGAGGGTTAAAATGACTCTTGTACTGTAAATCATGATAATTATTCAAAAACCTATTCGATCCAAAGAGGGAGCAAAGTTTGCCAGTAAAGATGAGAATAACTCACTTCTATTGATAAAGCTCTGGTCTGTTCCTCCTAACTTGGGTTTGGCTTTTCTGGGGACTTCTGAAGCTGTGGTAAGAGAAACATCTGTTACACATGTGTGTGGACACAGTACAGTAGGCTCTTTTCACTTGTTTTGTATTGTTGTGAGCATTTCTTCAGTGATGTTAGATTGAATTTCTTCTTGAGCTCTCTGATGTGGGTTGTTCATGTTCGTTTAGTGATTGTCTAGTCAGAGATTAAGCACAGCAACTCTCTTAAACAACACCCTGTTAACGAGAAGTTCTGAGCTTCTGTCATCTTCTTCTTTTTATTTATTTATTTTTTTGCTATTTGTCATTTTCAACTGTGAACTTAAAAAACTTAATTAAAATATTACTTTAAAAATATTTTCTTCATCCTAAGTTGTTAACTTAATAATTGGTTCATTTTCTTAGAAAATATTTTTTTTGATGTACCATACTATAAAATCATGCTAAAACATTCCCATCGTCTGTCCAAGAGGGGGCAGTATAGGACTTCTACTCAGCAGAACGGCCTATGACTACGACAGAGCGTTTGAAATGAGGCCACAGATCTACAGCTAATGTGATCAGATCAAAAAAAAAAATGAAAACATGAGATCAGAGGAGCACAGGACACCGTATTAACCAGCGTTATGATCAGAAATTACGTGAAGAGCAAAGATTCAGAGTGAGTGGAAGCAGATGGGAATTAAATGACCACCGTTTTATTTACAGGAAAAGCAATTTATGAAGAGCTTAAGGACAGGCAGAATATCTACCATACCTGTGTTTGTTCTTTAAGAAAATCAGGTAGCTGAAATTCACCCTTAAAGACCTGGAAAAACAGAAAGGGCCGGTTTTAGAGACTGTCAGACTGTGCGCAAACACAGGAACTACAGTCTTTCCACACAAATCAAAGTGCACTGCTCATTCATTACACAGTTCAAGCTCAAATTCTTCCCTTTTCTGTTTTTATTTCTCCACCTGAAGCTATTCTAATCTCTGAAAACATCCTTCTAAACAGCATCGATACAAACAGTTTTATGTGCCTCCAGAAAGCATTAACGGCCAAATGAAAAGTCTGGCACTGAACGGAAAACAGAGTCCTCTTATGTGAACCGCTGCTAGGAGGATATTGTGTGTCAATTCCCAGGGTGTCCAACTTCACAAAATTCACGAGCTCAATCCGGGGATGAAAGAAAGAGTGAAAGACTGTGAGAATAAAAAGAGAGAATGCTGGTATGAGAAGCAGCCAGTACGTCTGTTCCAGAGAGAATGACTAGCTCCAATTAAGCCTCATCCAGCTGATCTTTCCTGGCTTTCTAAGCTTAGGAAATTGCGAATGAGGAGCTTGGGCAAGTTTTTTTAGCATACCTTTGCGTGCCATAGGGAACGAAGTGTTGAGCTGATGAGAAGCCAGAAAACTTAAAGGTTGAGCCATTATTTTAAAACACTTTCTGCTGTGGCAGATCTAGACTGTGAGAAACCTGAAGCTTGAGCTCTTTATCCACTGCTGCCGGGGATGTCAGGTACTGGAGCTCTATGAAGGCGCTTTCTTTTAAACAACTCGATGAACCAGCTCTTTAAGGTGAATCAAAAAAGACACGGCGCTGTATATAACTGTAGTCTGATTCATGAATAAATGACTTTTATGAACCAGTTCTTTTAAGTGAATAAAAAAAATAAATACAGTACACTTCACAGAATCACAGTCTGATTCTGAAGCAAAAAGAAACAAAGAGTGAACCAGAAATACACCCAAATGAATCCTCAAATCCAGCTGAGTTAAGAGTCTGTGCATTAGAATGAAAACACGATAACTTATAACGCAATCAGATGGAAATTTGCCATTAGGATGTGTCTTTGTCTTTACTCAGTGTCAAATAAAAAAATAGTCCAACTAACTGTCTTTCTTTTATGTAAATGCCCTGAAAACGAGCATAATTAATCAGCGTATCATTTAAAATGCACAAAGGATTAAATATACAACTACTTGATTTAAAAAAAAAAAAAAATGTAATTTTTCTGAGGGTATTTGGGTTTCTTTTGTAAAGGGGAATTCAGCTCGCTCTCCCCATCTCAGCCAGCTCAACCGTGGGATATAGCTGTTACGCAAGACTTCAGACCCAATTACAGAGAGGAGTCTCCGGGCTGCTGGTTAAAGAGAGCTGGTATCACTGGTGGGTCAAGAGGTAGGGGTTCAGCCGGTGGGTGAAGGAGAAAGCCAGTTCGTTTGGGGTTAGTTTGAGTCGAGTAGGCTAGCCAAGCTTGCGGTGGAATTCATTTGCAATGAGAAAGGCGCGAATGTTTCCCATTTCCCATTTCGTAATAATGCACCACTCTTCCAAGACTAAATCCTGTGAATGTTACACTAGAGGTTCTCACTATGGCTGGAGGACAAACAATGCTTAGGAGAAAGACTCACAATTTATGGCTGTGACTAGATCTGGTTCATTCATTTAGTTTGAACGAAGAACAACTGAATAAATGGGATCTGTAGAACTCAAAAATCAAACAAAAAGTGTATTTTATCTTATCGTGCCCCCAAATACATCTCTTTGTAAAAAAGGGGTCTGGCAAGCAGGTCTGTATTTGCTGCAATGACGTATCTGGTTCTCTATGTTGGATATAACAGTAGTGACATGCAAAATGAGACAACCAAGACCTCACATGACATTTGTTTGGCTCGCTTCTGCTGTGAAGTGATTTATCAGAGCTGATGTAATAGGACACACTTATTCTTCAAAAAAAAAGTTGTACAGTAAGTATAGAGAATAACCTGGCAAATCCTGCGGGTTACTGAGGACCTTCATACTAGTCCTGTTCTTCAGATCCTAACAGATCCGGAGCTCCAGGGAGGCGGCGGTGGAAAATCTGACTGTGCAGCCCAGCAGGAGAAGGCTCTACTGGAATGTTTACATTCAGCCCTCCTGTAGCTGTCAGCATGGGCCGCTCACTGAACAGCAGGTTTGACTTCTATAAATACACGGAGCAAGGATTAATCATCCGAATGATGTATTAATTGGCAAATATGTAGAAGGGAAAAAAACTGTTTCAAGACACATATGTCTTTGGGTAAAAGTTGGGGCAGGGGCAAAGCTATAAAAGCAGCAAAATATGATTTGTTCGCTATATTACAACCTTTCTGAAGCCTTTTGATAGCTTTATGTTTGGAACAGACTGGCTCAGATCAGAGTGTATTATGCCTATATTTTTTGTTCCACAGAATGAATTTCAAAGCATAAGACTGTTCAAAATGTTAATAAAAAAAATAATACTGGTTAATAAAAATAATACTTTTACTCAACAAAGTTGCATTATATCGGTCAAGAGTGACAGTGAAGTTGCAAAAAAACTTTCTATGCATCAAACAATTGGTCAAAATTGTTATGTTCTGTAATGTTATTTACATTGATGCTAAAAAAAGAAATGTTTCTTGAGCACAAATTAGTGAAGGATTTCTGAAGGATCATGGGACACTAAAGACTGGAATTATTAAATAAATGACATTTCAATGAAAACACATAGGAAACAATTACTATAAAATATTATTTAGCAATATTACTGCTTTTACGTTACTTTTTATCAAATAAATGTAGTCTTGGTGAATATAAGACAACTTTTAAAAAACATTACAATTTCTTCTATATTTCTAAATAATATAAATCACTTCATCTTTCTCTGAAACTCACTTAAAGCGGCAGTCTGTAACCTTTTTTTTTGTTTAAAAATGATCTAAAAACCAATATTTGAGCTAGTGCATAACCAGCCAGCGCTCAAAACTATCGCCTTCCTTTAGCTCGATTCATCTTTTTTGAGTTTTGTGGGATATGTCAGAAGGCTGCTGCATCATTACGTCATGTCTGTAAATATAAAGAAGTTGTCCCAGCTGCTAGGCTAACTATAGCCTCTGAACGTTTACAGCCTTTTCTCACAGCAGCTGGATTACTTAAATGTATGATTTTAGCGGCAGACTGTAATCCAGACAGGATTATGTGATTATGAAACACATGTGAATGAAAATAACAAACACCACATCATTCTGCTTTCTTGAATTTCTAATTTAAGGATCAGCACCAACAGAGGTGGAAATAGCAAGGCAAATCGTCTTTCCTTTCCCTCTCATACAGACATGTATAAAGAGCTTATAGTGTAATGGCTCAGACACAGTAGGGTGGTCTGGTTAATCCCTGATGGTAGCTCAGACTGCTGTCAGCAATGAGAGGTGGCGAGCAGACAGGGATGTTGACAGATCTGTGCAGCTGACTGCGTCTCATGCTCGGGTAGAGGAAGCGCCGGCCCTGATCTCCCAGCACATCCAGAATCACCTGCTGTAGCCTCTGACGAAAGACACAGCCGAGCGAGGAAGAAACCGCAGAAGAGCTGGTGCTCACTGTTCCATATCACAGAAATAGCAAAAGCTATTCATCAAAGATGAATTCAACTGCGGCAGGACAGTCATACACCAACAGCTCCTCTAATGCAGGACGACACTGCGGACTCAATGTGTTAACACACACATCAGAAGCACAGGGCTTTACCCCCGTGCCATGACTCATGACTCTTTCACACCTTCTCTCACCTTGGGAAGAACTAGATGTTAATAATTTAACATTATTACACGCTAGATTCAACTCCGCATTAAACTGTATTGTGCAACTCCCACACAATTTGTGCTATGAACCAGAATCATATCATTATCTAAAACTAGTAAAAATCATATCGGTATTATAACAAAAAGACAAAAAAACCTAAGCTAAAATTACCTTAAAACTTAACAGAAATACTTTTTTTATTGCAGGTTGTGACACTGGCAGGGTTTTTCAGATATACAAACCATTAATAAAAAAAACTGTCCATATTTAACAAAACGAATAGACAAATGAAATGGGAACGAACGTACATTACTCAAAATAAATAAATTAATAATTAAAAATAATAATAATAGTTTAAAGGGGAAAAAGAGTGCAGTGTGGTAGAAATAAATACTATTTAATACTAAAATGATTCACCTTAAAAAAAGTTTATTTTCAAATACATTAAAAGGTTTTATTTGGATGCGATTAATCACAATTAATTGTTGAGCACTTAAAATTACTAAAATAAACTCAATTTAAAATAACAACTAATTCAATATATTCAATAAATATACTAAAATAATTCAAAAGCTTTTTAAATAAACACCAAGCTAGTATAGAAATAATACGAATACCTTAAAACCTGGAGGGCTGTAACATTTTCTTTCTATGGTATTAAAATGAAAACTAAACTAAAATCGTAGTTGATAGGCATATAAATTATATTTATGTGATAATAAGCGAATTAATTCATTACAAAATTATAATGTACAGTACAAAAAAATGGATGTTTGCCAAAGATTACATTAAACTGTGTTAAATAAGGTGCTGGCGACATGCTTTGGGCAGGAATTACACATTTTCTTCCAAAAATCTTGTTATATAAAATGTTACCCACTTTTTAAATCGAACTTTTCATGACCTCCCTTTTTGGTAAACAAACTTCCAAATAATCCTGGCCACCAATACAGTCCATTTCCACATAAATGCCACTAGCAGCACTGTTGAGACCAACGTATTGATCTTAATATCAATTTCCCAACATGAATCATAATGAAGCTGCGAAGCCACTTAATAGGCATCGATTGTGGCTTTGGACACGATTCAAAATGTACTAATTCACAGGAGACCGATGACAGACAATTAAAGGGTAGAAAAGCAAGACTGTCATTTGCTTTCCGCGTCCCGCAGCCTTACTGCTGCTTTTGTGAAGAGCAACAATATGGGCCAGGTAGAGTCAATGTGAAACTCACAGATGACTTAATAAGATAATGTCACTGAAACTCAGGCAGCTGTATACATCTGTCCTCATGTTACTGCTGTCCTACATAGTTTAGGTGTATCATGTTGAACAAACCAGATGGAAGCGAGATAAGCAAAGGCCACCAACAAAGCATTTTAAAAAGCCTTTACAGCTAAGACAATACATGAGATGATTAAATAATATAAAAGTTTTGCATTGAAGCCATTTAGAGTCTTTAACAGCTGTTTTTATTCCTTTCTTATTTACTCTAGGCATGACCCCAAAGTTCAAGATTACTGTGACCTGGTAAAAAAATGTCAACCGGAGCAAAATCCACAGGCTCCAGTAAACACAGTTTGACAATACAAAAGGGGTCCTTATTCCTAGCAAGAATTGAATTACGCTAATCTGCTTATTTTTCACTAAACTCTAAGACAATGGACATGTGATAGTGCAACCATCATTAGTCTGGAGTGCTCAGATCAATATTACCATCTAGTAAAGCCTCATTACTTAATTGTAAAAATGGTGCATTACTGCCACAAGAAATTAGATCCGAGTTAAATCACCACAAAACACGGGCATTTGTGTGTCATCACACAACAGTGTAATGATATTGAGAATGGGCAACACTGCCTTCCAACTTGTTTCTGATGTTTAGCGGTTGACAAAACCGTGCATGTTAAGGGCAGAGCATCTGCAGAAGTCATCAGACCTTACCAGAGCTCAGCTGTAACCCTGAGTTCATGAGGTCTCTTCTACAGACCCGCACCATGACTCTGCAACATTGCAGTTTTTTCTCTTATGAGCTGGGGTCTTGCAGTTCGCCTCTGTTTCCAAGGAAACCTCGCTTCTGAGAGGCTTGCGACTTCAAAGCCATTTCCACAGCTATCTAGATACTGTACAGAAATGGCAGGGAGACTCGCATTCAAAGAAGCCACAACGGCCTGCTTACAGCAAGGACACCATGCAAAGGAGACCAAGTGTATCTAAAGCCAAATTAATCGGTCGGTGTGGGAAAACGAAGTGTTCAAGTAATGTACAAACAAGCCGAAACGCTCCTCTCACACTGAGCGCTCGCTCATTTTGAAGCACTCCAGGCAGTTGTTTTATATGCATATATTTGCAGTAGGAGTGATTTTACAGTTCATTGCTCTAACACTTACAATGATTGTAAATTTGAACCCTATTTATCTAAACACCAATTTTTTAGCCTTTCACATGTTCGAGCTGATACGTGGTGATAGCTGCAGTCTGTTGTGTATGACAGCGATCTGACAAGAACCAGAATTTCTTGTGCACTTCTCACTTCTGTTACGCGTAAGCAGATCCTCATCCGGTGGATTGCACTAACCTAACGACAAGCATCTATACCAATACGAATCACAACAGTGCTACACTTGGATGCTCCTGTAAGAATAAACCATCACCTCTCATCAGCTCAAAGTTGTATCCCTAATGTCACCCAACCGCATTCAGTTGTTCTCGTGAGATTTGGGTGAGATATTCAGTGCGAAAGAACACAACATTGCTGCCTATGGTGGAGTAATTTGAGTGGTGTTTTCACTAGTCAACTAGCTAAACTAATTACTCATTTGTAATGAATGTTTCAATGACATGACAGTCGTTTCCTGTGTGGATCTAATAATTGATAATTTAAAAAAAAAAAATGTATATGCAATTTAAATTTAAATTTTTAATGTGACACTGCAGACTGAAGTAATGTATAATTACAAGGAATAAAATGACATTTTAAAACATCAAAATATAAAAAAAGTGATATATAATTATTAAAAGTAAAACCTTTCTTGAAAGTGATGTAAACGTTTTTCCAAACCATATATTTCATGTACATTTCTTTCTTTATTGCGGAAGCTCTCATTTGTCATTGACTCACATGCTTAGTCTGCATCAATTTCAGCAATCCAAGAGGCAACTGACCTATTGTGACAGCTCTGCAATACTTAAAGCACAGAGAAACCCTGCGTTTAATGGTTCTAAATAAAACGGCTCATATTCTTCACCTGAAGCTGAGCTTGCTTCTCAGACTTCAAAAATAGAGTCACAGCACAGTTCACAAAACTTAACAGCACGTGCCCTGTGTTATGGCCTGCCTGCATCGCACACCTTGGGAGCAGATCTCAGATCTTCGCTGTTGTGTGTGTGTCATTCTTCATGTCGGAGGAGGGAGGGGGGAGGCTTAACGACTGATCCGTGCAGCTGTGTTTGATCCAGGGGAAATACACATTAATACGCAGCAGATGTGCTTATCCCTATGTCTCTCTCTCACACACGCATACGATCTGGCTGTTGAAGGACTACAACAATAGCTTTTCAAAAGAACACTGAATCAAATCTGGACCGCTGCAAAAGATGTGCGCCAAAAAATGCAGTAACGCAAACAAATGCAGAAAAGATGAAATAAAACGCAGTTACAAACAAACAACACGCCTAGTTTTAAAAGCTCCCTCCTCCATTTGGGAACAAAACATTAAACATTCATGCTTTGTCCAACTTGCAGAATTTTATAGCTGAATAATTGTTCTTTTCAAACAAAACAGCGCTTTGAAGATTGCAGTGTTTCGGTGAGAAGAACAGCATGAGGTTTATTCAACAACGAAGCATGGAACGGACAGAGATTGGCACCAAATGAATCGCTGAGAGTGATACGTCCAAAAAAAGCAGCAATTGCTCAACTGAAAGGAATCTTCTGTGTGTGGGAAAGAGGGAACAACTGTCATGGAAAGCAAAGCGCAACTGCAGAATAGTTCAAGGTTGACAAACGCTTCAGACCGTCATAGCAGACATGAGGTATTAAAGGGACAGTTCACAGAAAACTCAGTCTTACGTTGTTTCAAAGCTGTATGACTTTCTCCTGTGAAACACAAAAAACTATATTCTGATTTTTTTTTTTTTTTTTCTCATATCAGTCAATAATTATCACAATGAATTTCAGGTTTAAAGACCGTTTTCTAGGTATTTGTATGAAAAATAATCTAAAAAACTTCATCATTAAAAATACTGAAATTATATTCCCTTACTGCTTTAATTCATTTAATACATGTCTGCATTAATAATATAATAAAATTCAAAATGAATATCCCATATTTCTGCCACAACACCATGGTGCAATTAGTGTTACTACAGTAAACCCATGGCAAGTTATGGAGATTTGTAGAACGACAGAATGTTTCTGAATCCATGATAGTGAAAGATTATTATTAACTATCGTATTACTTTTAGGGCTTATTTGTTCCATCATATTTCTTTTTCTGTGTTTTTCAAGTGTTGACATTTCCAACCAATCACACATGATTCTGTTGACTTTATGAACGCAATGGCCAATCGGATGCGTTCAAATGAGATGATTGCTGAAACAGGGGAGTTTTGTTGTTCGGCACAAACAGACTGAACCCTCGCTAATTCTCATCATAAACAACAAAGCACAGATGCACATGTGACGCAAGTATAAGATTCATTCATCATACTAGACAGCTTCACTGATTATATCAGAAATGTTTTTTTAAAGTGCAGAAGTCAGTTACAATGTTTTTGGTAATCTAAATTTCGGCAGCTACTTTTTGAAGGAAATTATAATTACTAACTTACAATGTTTCTATTAAATTGTTATCATGTAAAATACAAGTTTGAGTCATATTAAAAACATTAGGTTTCTTTTATCCTTACGCTGGAGGTCGTTCACTTTCCAGCAATGAAATTAAGTAAATGAATAATTAAATAAATCTGTACAATTATTTTGTGCATCTATGATCTCACAGGCTGGCGATATGATGATACGACAATTGAGCATATCAACTCAATTGCAGATATCCTCATCAGCGCATTAACTTTTGCACTACACTTGAACTGATAAATGCTGCACTGTTCAAATGCCGAATTACATTATATTGAATATTTATCAAATTCTTGTTATTGTTTATTGAGGAAAATTAAGTCTAGTTTGAGTTATTGCCCAGCCCTACTTTCAGTGTCGCACAAAAGAAAGTCATGGGTGAAAAATAGTTTCTAAGAAATAAAAAAAAAATGTTGAATTGGATTTCGAGACGTTCCGACCACAAATACATTCCTACAGCTGAGGAAAAGGCAACTGGGAAGAAGTTATGGCCAGAAAACATTGCGCAGCCATGTCAATGCCACTGATACTTTTCCAAGGATAGGAATCTGACACTGTTTTTCCCCTCAAACTCTCTGAGCCAGGCTGGCACACTGATAGAGTTCGGCACGGGCCTCTTCCCGACCTTAGAGGAAAAAAATGTCCCACTTTTCACCGTGACTGTGGTTTTTTGCTGCTTAAGTAGCATGAAAATGCTTTCCACCACACTCAGCACTCCATCAAGTGACACAGTTTTCCGAAGTCATGTTGTTTCAACATGGAAAAACACTAATAGAGTGAAGCTTTATATCAGCCCTGTCAAAGTGAATGACAAGACCACCTAGCCCACCTTGAGTGGCAGGGCATTCATTATTAATATGGAACGGGGACACTTCTACAACGGCAATGTTTTTCTGTAACTCACAGCACCTCAAACCCTGTCTGCTTGAGGAACATGAAGAGCCTGAAGCCATTTTGATCAATCTTGAAGGCTCTTACGGGGTATTAAACACATTTTATATTCTTTTTTCCCCCATGGTTTAGCATATGATTTCGTCATTAACCACTGCAAATGGATAGCAGCTGTGAGAGAGCATAGTGTAATACTGCTGAAGTAAGAACTGAGCCTAAATTCTCTTTATTAACATGAGACTTCCAGTCTGAACCAGAAGAAATGGACATTATAAGGTAACATTTCTTTCATGTGATCACTATAGTGAGCTTTCAAGATAAAGTGAGTGAGCAGCTACAACTTTTCTTAAACTATTCTCGTCTTGATCTTTTTCCAAGTAAACAAAGGAGAAAAATGAATTACACAAAGATTTGAGATTAATGGGAAATAAATGGTTGGTCAATTCACAAGATTGCCATATAACAGAATGTACATTTATTAAGATTTGACAGCTGTCAGCTAGGTCTATACCCACCAGTGAACCATGAATCATTAGCAATCAATAACTTCAGAGAAACGATGATGGAGAGATGGATTCACTCGAGTGTCGATCAATATTTGGTCCTTCATACAGAACGCCCACTTCATCTAAATAATGTGGGACTCTATGAACTAAACAAAATGACTGAAATTTAACTGTACCATCCCTTATTAAAGGAGTCATACAAAGCCAATTTTCCACTAGCTTATATGATTCTTTAGGGTCTTAATGGAATGTTTGTAAAAATTTTATTTTAAAATTTCTCAAAGATCACTACTGCTATTCTCATTAATACATTCAACAACAAAACACATCAATCTCTTAGAAGTCATGCATGATGACGGCTCACTCAGGGCGGGTCTGAGGTAAGACAACAGTTCTGACTGTATGACACGCTGCTGTCAATCAACTATTGTGGGAGTGGCCTCTGTCAGTGGGACGTCACACCGACATGCATTTGAGAACGTATTTTTATTAAATTAAAACAAAACTACCTGTGGATCTTTATCATTGTAGGGTGGTTGTGTACACACACTCCCAACACACATTTCAGTCCAAACAGCTTGAAAAAGTGCATGTACCACCGTATGACCCCTTTAAGAAGAACTTTCTGATTTGAGATGGGTGATGTGAGGTTTATAGTCTATCTAACTATATGTCTAACTAAGAATAGATATCAAATAACAACAATAATAATGTAAAATATAACAAAAACATGTGTAAATACATTACGTTTTACAATATTATCATTATTTAAATTACAATAATTACATTATAATAATACAAATATAAAAAAAATGAAAAACATAATTGAAAAATATTTTAAAATATACTTTACGTTTTACAATATTGTTATTTTTGTTATTATTGTTTTTTTAACTCAAAATAAGATCGTTTTTTCTATTTTATTTATATATATATATATATATATATATTTTATGTATATACATACAATTTTAGCATTTTATTTTATGTATATACATACATTTTTTTTAGCAATGTATTTTATTTAATTGTAATTAGCAAAGGATTCTATTTACAAATATTCTATTCAAAGTATTATGATGCTTCCTCTGCCAACAAGGCAGGCCATTTGCACTTAGTTCAAAAAGACTGCAATATTATATGAAACCTATAAACAGCAGTTTTTTTTGATAATCATTGCTTCAAAATCTAAGAGAGACCCAAGAGAACCTATTGGAGCTGTAAAGGCTTACATACAGATTCTCTGATCTGCATAACCGTCCTGTGCTAATCCCATAGGTGCAACTCACAGCTAAGTCCCCGTTTCACACTCGGAGCCGCTCTGCCCTGCAGGATGTGTGGAATGTAAATGGCTTTTAATACAGTACTTGCATTAAAAAGTAAAAAGCACAAAAGCCAAGCAACACCAAATCCTCTGATCCCAGTCTCATAACATACAGCCTAGCTTGAGCAACACTTTTAACCTACATAAGGATGTGTCCGATACATATCTGACCTAATAACATCAGCGAGATGATTTACTAGCGGATGGAGGAAAATGAGGTTGTGGTGTTTTAAGGTACAAATGAATAAGACATTAAGTGGAAATGCTCACTCTTCTAGTGTTATCCAGGACGAGGGGGTCGGGCCGGCCGTAGTTGGGAGGGTTGGCGTGGGGATCATAGCCGAGCCGGGCCAGCATGGGGGCAATGACAGGCATGTCCCGCAGCACATCTGGGGGGATCTTACCCACCCACTTGGATAAGGCCTCCACGTTGACGGGCTTGATAACTTGGTCTGTAGATCTCTCTACCCTGTGGAGCAGAAGAAGTGTGTCAGTAAAGCAGGAACATGTGCACAGGTGCTTTACCGTCTTACCGCTGTGGACTAATTGGGTCTAATTAGATCAAGCAAATGCAATTAAAGAAAGCTGTAGGCTGTGTATGATGCTTCAAACCTACTGCCTTTCATTCTCTCCAAGATCATCACAGTTCAAATTCTGCGCTATCCTTGTATTTGATGAGGTGCAAATGACATTGATGGATTTTTCTTGCGTTGCTAGTCTAGATGTATAAATTTCAGCTCAACCTGGCAGGGTTTCAATGGCATTATGCTGACATAAATGAACTTACTGGGTTTATTATAGTCCAATAAATTATTATAGTCTAGTTTTTACTGCTTACTGTAGCGGATATATACTACTTTCTAACCTGCTAAATAAGCTGCTTCCATCGCTTCGCTGTAAAACGGGTGTGGATTCAGATTTGCAGAGATATTAAATATGAATTAGGCATTATGTCACACCCTAGGTAAATTATTCATATGTCTGAAATTAAATATTTACAAAGCCGTGGAAAAACAGTACATGTCAGGTTTTTGTTTAGAGAGAACACATAGGCTTGTCAGGAGAGTTTAGTTTGCCTATCACTGACATTTGCATAGGGATCAACCTTATTCCCAAGAAAATTGGAAAACCGACTGGACGCCTATCATTGTTCTCATATGAGAGCAGATGGGAACTGCAAATATTGGGTCAGTCCCACAAAGCCTGTAAAGAATACGTGTGGGTTTTATATATATATTACACTTGAAAAATCTAAATAAAAAACTATGTTTTGTATTTTCCTGATTATTCGGCACATTATCCCACCATCTCAGTGTTCCAATAGATAATCAAGTAATAATCTGTTAATGGTAATTATTGTTTATTATAAGCTATAACATAATTATATATATATATATATATATATATATATATACACACACACTAAAACTACACTTGAATAATAACAATTTTTTTTCCTGCAATGAATACAAAAAATAAATAACAGGACAGATACATAATAT
>JAUMHP010000068.1:7758188-7781972 GCA_032361065.1 Enteromius trimaculatus
TTTTTTTACATTTTTGCTGTATCGAACCGTGACACCACTGTGTCGTATCGAACCGTGTATTTTTGAAATACACTGGTTCAATTCTAATTATTTATTATATTATTTCTTTATTTAGACAAAATATTATAATAATTTAATGCAATCCTTTTTATTAGTTATGGGAGCTGTTATTACCCAAAGCTAAAATTAATAAAAAATTTATTAAATTAATGTTTATTAAAATAAAGTTGAAAAAATCTAATTATTGAGAGCAAAAATGTACAATAAAAATGTAAATAAATAAATCACATAACTATTAAAGTTGAAATATAACAAAATTGTAAATATTAGCATTAAAGTCAATAATTTAAATAAGCAAATAAACTTAAAATATATAATCTAATATTATGTAATAGCATATAAATAACACTAAAATAACATTCCTACTCTTGATATCTTAGCTGATACAATGTGTTTACAATGGCTTTCAAACAAGAATCATAATATTTATCAAAATAATCATGGTGGGATTTTGTTTGGCCCCATCATGCAGTTATGTCTTGGCACTGCTTTGGTAAGTTGTACTGGAAATGTGAAACACTGACCTGGATATTTTCAGTGCAAAATTTATGTTGTCAATAAGCTTTTTTTGTTCAAGCTCTTTAACTGCCAACCCGAAAATCTGTCAAATACTGTACATTTGCCTCCAACAGGCTCATTTCAATATTCCAAAGACTAATATTTGAAACAAGGTCACCTGCAGTGTTCATTACATTACTTACAGATCTCGTCAAGGGAACAAAAGGTGTGTGAAGGTATTAAGGCACTAAGGCACTTTGCTCAGAACAGTCCCATGAGACCCTCTCAAGCCATTCGAAGGAGGTTACCCACAATGACCCACCCGGGAACCCAGCCAATAAAGTTTCTTGAGACACCTGAGCCTGGTACCGCTGGGAATCTATTCCAGGAGGCTGGTGATGTTAAAGTGACCCTTAATTGACACGGCTCTTCATCTCTGTCCACATAAAAGAGATTATGTGCGATCACCATTATTCATTACTGTCAAGAATTTCTTAAAGGACCAATATTGCATTACCTTACATCATATGATGAGAATCTTAAATACCTACACGCAGACACTTATGCACACAGACAGATTCTGATGGCATTAGGGAATCTATTAAGGCTGCAGGGAACAAATATTGATCACCAGGACAGTGGTTTCCCTTGTAAAACGAATAGTTCCCATTCTAGATGCTGATTGGCCAATAGCTTCACTGTGCTGCTTAAACACATCTGCTGGTTTTAGCACTCTGCAGCCAGGCCAAGTATATCAGGAAGGATGGCACATGACTTGGATGGCAACAGAATATATTTAATAACATAGAGTGTTCGTGTTGTACCAAAATATAAAGGAAGATCCGAGACAGAGAGACTTGCACCCATTCACACAGAAAATGTTTTTGCATTAAAAATAGACATTAAGTGACATTAAGTCATTAAATTAAATGACAAAAAAAAGGCAAATGTTATTTTTTTTTAACTTGAGCACCAACTTTTTAGAAAGCAGTTATGCACAAGATATGGAAATGAACGCAAGATCAATGGTGAAAAAGATCAATGTTTAAACAGAAAATCAATGGAAAGACAGCACTGTGAAATGAAGAAATGAGTACAGAAATGCATTTCTTTTTTTTTTTTATTATACTTCTTTCACATTTTTAGAACATAGTGTTGCGCACGAGATGCTGTAAAAGTGGCAGGCGCATAGTCCAAAACCTCTGCAATCTAGTGCATGTTTACACGGAAAAGCAGCAGATTGCAAAAACATGAAAAGCTGCACTGTAAAAAATTTTGGAATTATGAATTTTGAAATTTTATGCTGCAAAAGTGGCAAGCGCACAGCACTAGAGAATGTTTTAGCAAATAAGCAGAGCAGCAGATTGCAAAAATGTAAGAAGCAGCAATTTAAATACATGAATACAAACACATTGAGTTTAAAGGCAGGGTTAGCGATTTTTCAAAACCGTTTTAAGAAACGGAATCGCAGCAGAGTACCAAAACAACTTGTAACCAAGGGGTGAGTCAACTAATGATGTGGAGGGGAGTGCGTTCAGTGAACAGCTGACCCGAGTGACAGAGATAAAAACAAAAATGGAAAATGTCTGTGGAACGGTAAGGCAAGAAGTAAAACCTGTATACTGTAAATCATTCAATCAAGTCTGCCTACACTGGACGCAACGGTGTAGACAGCATCACTGATAATGACTTCTCTATTTTTTGTCGCGCCACTCACGTCCTGTATAGACACTGTGTAACATTGGTTCTTCTTTGTTTCACAGAACTAATCGTTGCCTGGGTTGCGTAGACCCTTTAGCGGTAGGGGCGTGTTTATTTTTGGTGATTTCAAATATCAACTGAACCAAACGGATGTCTGCATTGCAGACATTGTAGGGGTTGCACCAACTTAGCCGTTAACATATTTCAACTTCTTAATGTCATTCATCATCTATAAACCGCTGACTGTTCTTCCTTCTGTATCACTCACAGAAATAAAACTGCTGTAAAAGCAAACACTGCTTTCCATGTTGATGTTATTGGTGACGTCTATCTTTAGCTGTTAATCATACACTTAGATAAATGTCAGAGTTGCCCTCCTTAAACCGTGACATGCTATGATCAGCCGCCTCTGATAAGTGCGAGGAACTTGAAGCTCTCTTTCAAGGTCTGCGCAGAGTTACTTTGGTGGAGAGGGGCCTTGCTCGTGATGGATTTCTTGGCAGCAGGCTGTTAGTGCTGACAGATGGTAAACAGGAATTCCACACCCAGAATCCTCAGTGTAATGGATGAGGCTCTCCACAGGAGGAAGCCATGTTGCTCAGGAACATCTTCCCTGAAATGTGTCATACGATGAGTCACTTGTTCATCATCTTCCCTGTCTGCTTTAAGTTCAAGCTCACTTTTAAAGCGTTCATATGCTAGAAACCCCCTCCAGTTTATTCCACAGAGGAGAAACGGATCTCACACAACACTGAATGGGAGGTGCAGACTAATGAGAAAGCTGCATTACTGTTCAGATAGAAAAGGCTGAAGAAACGGGAGGAATGTTTACTCGGTCATTAACCAGCATCATCTAGATGTAAATCACTCCACTCAGGAACAGCCCCTTCCAGCTGATTTACTATTGTGGTTAAGCGATGTTTGGTCTCGCGTTTCACATTTGTGAAAGAGAAATCAAGAAGGTGTTGGTATGAAATTAATAGAGCTTCCACACTTCTGTTACAGATATCCTCCGCTGGATTTGACATTGATCTGTTTGGGAATCCTCCACAGGCCTGTGCTGAAACCAGACCACAGCATCACTTAATAAGAAGAGGAGTCTGAGAAGCGTTTCTTTAACAAGACACGAAGGGTTTCTCTCTCTTCTTAAACAAAAAAAATGAAGGAATGCATTTTCTGGAATGAAGCGTGAATCATTGCTTTTGGCTTCCTCATGCATTGGTTACTTCTTATTGGCATACTTCACTCATTTGAGTTCTTCCAAAAACAGAAATAAAGAATGCATCATGTTTTCTAGAAAAAACAGAATTATTTTCGAAACTGATACAGTAATAAAAAAAAAACAAACATATTACAATAATTTCTAAAGGATCATGTGATTCATTTATATTTTTTTAAATCACCATAAAATCTGAATTTACTATTCTTATTTTTTTCTATGGAACACTGCAGTATTTATTATAAATGATTTGTCTGTGCACGTAATTTTGTTTTTATTATTCATGTGCACTCATAATCTTTTATCGAATAACTTCCCCTCCCTCTTGCTACAACATCTATTCTCTTCTCAGATGATGTGTTTACCAACGTGAGGGGGCGGAACAAGCTGTCACTCACATGAGATTATTACAAAGAACACTACAATTCAATCAATTCCCAACTGGACAAAGAACTTCCCTACTTTTTTTAAAGGAGCGATTTGTTCAATAAAGTGTTCCTGACATGGAATCACAATTTCTGTTGCATGCTGACTTTAAAAACATAAGATTGGATGTTTATAAAGCAAAAGAAAATTCTATTCGGGTTACATGGGTGTCACTGGAAACAATTCAGACATGGGAAAAGATCAAACTCTGCAATCTTTCCTTTCATACAACACCGATCCTTCCTAAGGAGGTTCAATCTGGACCACTTGAACAAAACGCTTCAGAAAAGACACCTCAGAAAATGAAATCCTGCACTGGTGAATGAGCAACAGACAAAAGTAAGCAGGATACTTTTCATTTTAGATATGAGGGCTCCTATTCAGGGCATGGAGAGAATGGGAACATTTGATGTAGAAAGCACTTTGTGAGCAAAACCACGCAATCACTCCTGAATTTGACAGCCGTGTGTTGATGGTATTTCTAAATGATTATAAAAGACACAAAAGGATTGCTCAGGTCAAGTGTCAATCATTCCTTAACAATTGCACACATGTCACTATCTACCCATCTCATCTGTCAGGGCTCAATGCGACTGGTACAGATCCACTGAGAAAAGCTTTTAGGTTTGGTCAAATACCAAATAATTTGGTAACACTTTACAATAAGGTGTCATTTGTTAATATTATGTTTTTACTAACATGAACAAACAATAACGAATACGTTTATTACAGTATATGTTGTTAATGTTAGTTACTGAAAATACAGTCGTTCGTTATTAGTTCATATTAGTTCACAGTCCATTAACTAATGTTTACAAACACAACTTGAGATTTTAATAATGCATTATTAAATGCTAAAATTAACATTAACTAATATTAATAAAATGCTGTTAATTCTTAGTTCATGTTAGCTCAAACACAAATAAACTATTTCGTATAATGTAATTTTATTTAAACTGAATTGCAGCAATACTTTAAAATTTACGGGTCGTTGTTAAAGTACATAAAGTCACGTTAAGCGGTTTCCTTGTAATGGACTCCTATGGGGGAGAAAACGTTTAACGTGGTATTATTAATTTTATCTGTCGAATATGGAATCCTTCTTCTGACAGTAGTTAGGGATTATTACAAGGAAGGTTTGACAGAAGTTTGGGCTTCCCTCGCCGGTCAAAATAAGCATTTTTAACATTAAGCGTTTCAGAATGTCCCCGTTTCCACCGCTTGCTAAAACAGTGCTCTTGCATACCATACAAATCACGTTCGTCTCATTCGTATCACTTGTCCTATATCCAAACCAAATCCACATCACACACGATGCACCTTTTTTCTTTACAATCTGCTTGTTGTTGGTTTCATCACATGTAAGCGAACTCACCGCTGCTGCCCCGAGGAGTGTGCGCGGCACTACCAGAGACTCGCTGAGGTTTGTCCAAGAAGTCGCTAGATTTGTCACTAGTCGTTTTTTTGGAAAAATATCACAAAGTCGATAAGTTCATTGATATCGCCCCCCTCTAAGTTGTTGTGATGCCTAGTATTTAAATGTAATTTAAAAGCAATTTATTTGCTATTATTTTTGCTTGCACAAAACTGTAAAAATTTTAGTATCAGCTACAATATCAAATTATATCAGAATTTTAATGGTGCATCCCTAAAATATAGCAATGTCACAAATGTTTCACTAAAACATGGTAATCATCTGATGGCCACTGGATAAACCTGAATCTTCAATCGAGGCTGAAAGAGACACTGGGATAAAGAGAGGCATTAAAGCACTCGCTAATCTATTATGGTCTTATTTCTTGCGACCTCCAACCCCAAAGCTTGCTGTAGAAAGCCTTTTAAGATCGCATTACTTCATATTAGTACAGCCACATTTTGACAGTGATTTTCTACATTTTCAGAGAGGCTTTTAGGTTCCCGAACGAGCTTGAATGATTTGCGCGATGCAGCACATTTAAAACGATCTGTGACAATGCCTTGAGAACCAAAGGGCCTAATCTAATATTCAGATCCACCGACTAGAGTGTTTTATCTAAGATGCCCAAAGTGCGGTGTTGCAGTGCTAAAACTGATTTGAAGTGGCAATTCAATCAGCTCACAAGTATAAAACCTCCAGAGTAATTTCTCCGTAGTTCATATTCGGTACAAATGATAGTGCTTGAGCATCAGAATGGGCTCGGGAGTTAAAAACATCTCGAACCCCACTGCCTTCTTTACTATTGGAAGAATCCTGATTAAAAACATGACATCCGAGACCGTAAATGCATGTTTAGCCTATAAGAAGAGACACAACACCATAGGAAGGTCTTTGTTGAAAGTCCATATTTCAGGTCTCTCTCTGTACACAATCATGATTGCGCAAAATGCAAGGACGGATCAATGCGCAAGTGTTGCGCTTGTGAGAAGAAACCACAAGAGAAGTTAGAGTTACAGCATTTTTTGAAGTGTTAAGAAAAAGGACTGTCCATCAAGTAGATTTTCAGTTCAAGCAGAGTATGATAGTAATCTAACGCCCAGAAATGTTTTACTCTTAATAACTTATATTCAACATAGGCTAATCCACCAATGAAATACATAAATAACTAAAAATAAAAATTGTATTAAATAAAAATAGTTTCAAATTGAATTAAAATGAAACGAATACCTTTTCAAAAGTGTATAAAACTAGGGGTAAGACAAAACTCCAAGGAACGATCAGGAATATGTATTCTCTCTCTCTCTCATACACACACACACACACTCACACACAACAGTCTGTACATCTGTCTCTCTCTGAAATCAGACAAGAAAATCAGTCAGGATCATTCGCATTGGACTTGGCCAAAGCACAACCTAATTTCAGTGAAAGGTATTTCTATAGTCCAAAATAATCTTTTGAATCTTAAGGGGCTGTCTGGTCATGAATTATGAATTTGGCTGAAGTGACAGCCAGGCCATGGGGCTAAAGACAAGCTCTGTTGACAAAAACCTAAACAGAATCCCTTGTCAATCATCAAATGTACTTCTAAAATAAATACTTTTCATTTTGACACAATTAATAACAAATTACTCCAGTTTATTTAATCAGAACGAACAGATGCCTCAAATCAAAATGATTAAAAGGTCGCCTCTAACTATATATATATATATTTTTTTTTAATCTGATTTGTCATAACGTACACATAGCAGGGTCTGACAGACAAAGCAGATTGATGTCACTGACAGCTCGGCGGTCGTTCTATACTGTTCAATTCAAACGTTGGCACGTGCACAGTCTGCATAATTTTTCCCCAGTCAAAACATACGAACACGTAAGACCGTTTTTTTAAAGACTCCAAAACTTAAAACGTGGAAAAGGGTTGTTTTGGATCTCGCCGAAGGAAAGTAGACTGAGATGCGGTTATAACGGATGGTAATGCAAAAACATTGTAACGCTGCAACACTTTTAGATTATGTGTAAAGAAACGCACCTGGTTTGGTCGATCCGTCACGACAGACGATGAGCGGGTTACACAAGAACTCTTTGTAGTCGAGGACCAACGCACAGACGTGCCATTCGTTTGAGCCGTTCCATTCACCGCTTTAAAATGCGACACTCTGAACGTCTCGACGCTGGGCTCACCACAACTGTATCACATCGAAGCGCGTCACCTTCACCGGGTTGCCAGATGCCCGTTGTTTCGCCTCAAGTTTGCATAGAGGTTTTTAATTAGTGCACTGTTTTAAACAAGTACGACCTGGTTTTGGTGGATTGTAAACGCAATCGCATTATACTATTATTTTAAATATAGTGTTTTAAATATAAGTACCTGAGCTGAAATCTCATCTGAGCGAATCACAAACAACGGTTTTTCGTGTGAAGCTTTTATCTCACACAGGCAACACGATTACTCGTTCACTGACTGAAGAAACATTTTAATAGCAACGCTCCGATTGGTTTGACGTGTTTGTTTCGACGTATGCTATTGGTTAATACGTGCAGTTGGCTTTAACCCCGCCCTCTTTGGTTTTGTTTTGCAAGACAGCGCCGTGGTCTAACAGGGTTCTTAAAGGGAAAGCGCATCCTACTGTTAGCTTAGAAACTATGACTACTGCTGACTAATTTTGCTCCTTTTCTGGAACAAATATCGCTAATATGAACATATTAAAATAGTAAACAATTGAAAACATTTGTAGTTGTATTAATAAGGGGATAATTAAAAAAAAACCCATTATTTTAGAGTCAGATTCGTGAAATGTTCAGTATTTCCACTTTTTCGAATACACAAATATATTGTTTGAACTGAATGTTACAACTTTGACTCATGGATGCATTTTATCTGATTAATTAATATTCATCATTATATGATCTCCCTGAGTGCATCACATCAACTGAGACTTAGCTACTATTTCTAAGCAAGTTTCCAAGTTCCAAGGAAGTCCCGCTTCAAGTGATATTCTGTTCCACTGTTTCTTGAAGAAATTTGGAAATTCCGACATCCCGGGTTGGAACGCATGCACCATTACTGGCAAAATAAGCCTCATGCAGAATAAGTTGCATTTGACAGCTATTACTGCACTAATAGACCATAACATGAAAACAGCACTCAGCTGCTCTAGAGCCAAGATATTTTGAGGCCCTGAAAGCTATTATCAATATAGTTTCACAGCCCATGTTTCATGTTTCTTGCTAATGCTGTGGTCAAACGCACTGGAGATGTGGAGCTGACATTTTTCAAATTACAGATTTATTCAACACACTTTTATGAAACTGGAATACAGAATTGTTTTATATATAATATACACAGAACGCACACATATTATGCAAAGTTTTGTATGCGATTACTGCGATTAATAGTTTGACAGCACTTATTTTGTTATATATCTTTTTCTCTTTTCCCTTAAAACAAAAACATCACTTTGGTCAGATTTCTTTGAACAGGGGCTCTTTAAATGGAGATTAATTATGAAAGTCAATATGATTTTTCCATATGTTCATTTCAGTAGGAAGTTTTACATAGTTCAGGGGGTTGTGAAAATGTATTCTCACCATACATTTTAGTGAGATGACAATCAAACAAAAGTCACATTCCCTGTGAGGGGGCCAGTTTTCCTGGCCTGTAGCTCCGGCTATTCAAATATCATCTGTGAAAGATGGCAAAAATATGACAGACTATGTAATGACTAATAAGCAGGTGGGTCAGACATTGCATCTTTAACAATATGTCCCCGGAGAGAGGAATGGATGGTGCTGAGAAAGCAAACCAAAGTGTGGGAACAGATGGGTCCTGAGAGAATGGCAGGAAATCACAGCCTGTGTGGTGCAACATGGAGTGTCGCCGTATGGGCCTGTTCAAATCTGCAGTGGGACAGGCACCCCCGAGTGTGCACTCTTCCTTTATGGCCTCTGTGCAATTTGCTTCATGTGGCTGCTTGCATAAACACTCCACTGCATCCTAAACATATACAGCAATGAACAAACCTGCGCATTACAGAAAACCACAGAACCACTGAATGTTGTCTTGACTTGAAAAGTTTAAAATGATTAATTATTAATTAAATGATTTTTATATTCACTTTAAATTATTTTCTGTGCTTATCTACAGCATGCAACAGAAGTAGTGATCTTGATTGTTGGTAAGTTTTTTACTCCATTGACATGCATTATACTTTTGGACTCTTCACTGTTAGCCAGTGATAACTGTACCAATAACATTCTTCTTTTTATGACAGAATTTTACTTTTGGGGTAAACTCTCAGAGTTTCCATTCAAGAGCAATGTTCCCAGAATGAATGCAAAATGATAAAACAGAATGTTCCCTACCATTCGCATAACACAAAAATAAACAACTATACCTTCAAAGCAGGAATTTTCATAACTTAATACTAACGTTAGCAAAACATTCTTTGGAAGAATTTCCAGAACCTTAAAATAATTCTTCAAAAGTTCATGTCAAAATTTTCCAACTTGTCCATGATCTTACCAGCAGTGCTAGAAATCTCAGTCACACCAGTGAACGTTAAGTACACAAGTACACAGCCTCGTAAAACCATTCAGCCGCCTATTAAGGTCTCCAAAGGTTTGATGCAATAGCTGGTTGACTCTCATTTACCAAGAAGCACTGAGAGAAAAGGATCATGTGTTTGCAGACAGTTAGCTCCAGGTTAGAGTCAATGCTTTATTGGAAACACATGTTTTAAGAAGCCACGAAACCTGAAGTATTTGGAGCTATTTGGAAGGACACCGTGTCTAAAGTTAGAATACAAAAGACTATTTGATTTTGTGTGATGTGCAACGTAATGGATGTCTGGATGAATGTGCATGCGTGAGCTCTCTGTCCTCGTCCTCCTCTCCTGCAATCAAATTCTTAATCAGTCACACAGTGTCTGGCTTGATTAGGTAAAAGCCTTCAAGCTCTGCCAAAACCAGAAGATTGGGGGACAAAGGGGGAGGGTGATGGAGTGCTTGGCCCAGATAACTCATCTGTTCATACTCAAGGGTACCCACAAAAACTAAAAAACCCACAACTTTGTTTTTCACCATACAATTTTTTTATTAAACTGCCATCCTTGTAAAAACATGCAGCAAAATGTACCTGGACTTCATACCAGCTGTGCTTGTTGACTGTTTAGCTGTTTTAACTGCTTCTACTCTTCTATGAAGGCTTTCCAGTAGACACTGGATCACTGGGATTTGCTCCCATTCAGACACAAGAGTATCATTGAGGTCCGATGATAGATGAAGGGGTCTGGCTGACAGTCTGCATTTCAATTCATCCCAGAAGTGTGTTATGAGGTTCAAGCTGGTGTTCGGTGAAGGCTAGTCAAGTTCTTTCATACAAGATCCAACAAGCAGGGTTCTCTAATTGGTCCTGTTTTATTTATATTTCGACTGAAAATAATAGTTTAGGGATAATGTATACAGAGGGTGTTGTTTAAGACTGAAGGGATTTTGCAGCAAGGTTTATGGGCGGGGTTAGGTTTAGGTCATTCGTACAAATTCGAATTGGCAACTCATAAAATATGTACGATTTAGAAGAAATCGTATGAATTTATCAATTAGCCACCTCGTAAAATATGTACGAATTGCCGTGAGATCAGGTTGTTTTTAGCGGAGAAATAATGCTGCGCTCACGCTATCTTGTAATTACCATAATTCCGAGATGACAACACGTGACATTTTACTCATAACTTTCCATTGTCGGACTTGCGTGACGGCGGTCACGTAGTACATCTTTCACTTGTCCAAGACATAACTCTCTGAGGTTGTAATTATGAATTCAGGAGCACATGAGAACTTTGGCGTTGAAAATGTTTGAATGTTTTGAATAATTTATATAGAGTACAATATCACGTTTTGTTATCTCGGAATTACAAAATGAAGTAAAAACAGCTTAACATACCTCAGAATGTGGTATCCAGTCTTTATGATCCTCAAATCATGCTCCACGAACATTTCTTATTTTTATCAATGTTGAAAGCAGCTGTGCCTCTTAATATTTTTTGTAGAATTTTGCAAACAAATCTTATTTGACATTATAAATATCATTTAATCATTTTAATAAATAGGTCTAACGTAAAATCTTGCAAATCCCAAATTTTGAACAGTGTGTATATAAATACATTAATAAATGTATTTAATATGCTTGATGTGCCAACATGTCACTGAAAGGAGCATCCACATACTTTTGTCCATGTATGTAGCACTTTCTGTAAAAACCAAAGAACAATTCATGTGTCTTTTTGCAAGATGCTGTTCCATAACTGTTTTTAAAGTACTACTCTAGTTTATTAAAAAATGGCCACATCTTGCAGTCTAACACAATTTAACAGTGGCTTCCAGCTGGCCTGACTGTAAATAAGTCTGCAGTTTGCGTATAAATCCACGGCGAATGTTATATGCACTGAATTAGCAGGCTTGTCCCCACAGTTTAATTGAGGTGAATCGGGCTTGGCAGGGTGCCTGGTCTGATTTTTGACTAAGCTGATTTTCATTGCCCACTGTTTAGGGATATGATCCTGAGGCAGATGGTACATCTAGTGAGATTTAGAGGTAAACCAACATCCGTAATTTAGTGATACACAGTTGACAATAAGTACAAAAAAGGCTTATGTTGCACATGCCCAGAGCTCTTAACTGCAGGAGAGGTATAAAGTTTCTTAAGTAAAAAATACATGCTGTGTCATCATCAGGGCTTGCTTACATGCTTTCACAGCTGGAATGATTTAGTCAGGGTCATTAGGTTGCTGAGGGTAAGTTGCTGAGAAAATGTTGGTTAACTTTATTACATTTTTTAATTACTAATGTAGCTCACGAAGGTAGCAGCACAGAGGTAATAGGTTCAAGGTAAAACAAGTCTTAGTAAGAGTACATAACCAATATTAATCAGCTCAAGTGTTTTAGTATTGATAATAATAAAAAATATTATATTATATTATTAATAAATAATATAATATAAGCTGGTAATTTTTGCTGTAATTTTTGACCCAATATATGTAGTCTTGGTGAAAAAAATAAACTTATATTTTGTAGTTTGCAGACAGTTGTATACGGTAAAAAAAAAAAAAATCTGTAAAATTTAATAATAATTTAAAAAAAAAAGTAATTTGACCGTAAAAAAATACAGTAACAACATTTTTGATTTTACGGTTTTAAGTTAAATTTACAGTTGAATACCATAATTTAATTAACTGATATAATGTTAATATACCAACCTATTAAAGCACTGAAATCTGTTTTGTACCTTTGAATAACAAATTAATAATAATTCATTCATTGAACAAAATTCAAAATGCAATGCAGAGAATTCTGTGAATGTCAGTTTACCATTAACCATTTAACAGGTTTGTACCGTAGCATTTACAGTATTTACCGTTAAAATCATGGCCATTTATTTTTTACAGAGTAGACATTTGAACTCCAAATTTCAGTTTGCATTGTATGAGACGATCCTCAACAGACTGCACCCTAATAATTAATTTTTCAGGTGGCTCAAATTAAAATGTTCAAATTCCTTTCAAACTGTGCCACTTACAGCAAGTAAGTAATTTACACTCTGCAAAGACATTGAAAGCAATAGTTCAACACAGACACAACCAGTGCTCAATGATTAACACGAATGTAAATCATGTTTTGCTCACAAACACAGACGTCACAACAACAAATACATTAAAACAACATAAATCAGCCAACAAAACATGTAAGGCTAACAGGATTTGTGCTACAATGCATGCTGGGAGCTCACAAATCTGGATTGTTTGCTTGGATAACTGTTAAGCAAATTGGAACAACAGACAGAGGAAATACTGTTAGTCTAACATGTGTTTTTATGTAGATTCTCATTTAGCCTTTCTTTTTTAAAGGGTGTAAAAAGTCTTATGAACAGGCGGATTGTCTGTTCTAATTTATCGCTCCACAGCACCTAGCTTTCTTTAAGGGTTTTAGTCTTCAACAGGGGCAGCTGCAGAGACAGGACTGTATGTGGGGGGTTAAAGGGACAGCGTATGCCGGACACAGGACTGCAGGAAATGCCTGTTTCCGGCCCATACAGACAACTATGTGGAGCAAATGGGAAGAAAATTGGACCTCCATTTGTTTAACATTCAGTCAGGCAGAAAAGTGAACAAATAGCCCCACCGGGGTCACTTCCACTACGACAATACAGTTTGTTAATGTTTAGCAGGCGCTAATTGGGCTGAATAAGTTGCCTGACAAAATGATGACCATGAAAAACCACATTTTAGGAGGTTACTGCATTACTCTTTTTACATAGAGTCTGCAGAAACACAGATAATAAGATCACAGCTTGCAGGAAAGAAAGACGTCGAAGAATGTTGCATTATTCAGCTTGTGTGGTAACATTACCTCACTGCATGACCATATATCTTAACCAGAGGGCGGTGGAACATATCTGAGGGTCAGGAGACCCGTGGCCTTACTGCTGCATTGTGCATTCCACTGGGTCCTTCTGAAACTGAGAGGACGTCCTTTTTTGAAGAAACATCCAGATACGGGACCTCTGACCCCCTTAGACTTCTGCAGGGTCAGGATCAGAGAGCATTTCAAAGGCAATAGACCAAAGATTTACAAGAGGAAGGTTTCGTGTTTCCAAAATGTAGAAACATTTGCATCATACCACACTTCCTGACAGTGCTCAGAAACACTTCTCAGCAAACAAGTTCAGTTTCTGAGTCACAGGCTAATTATTTTCAGGTACAAGGCGTACTCTGTGTGTGTTCATTAGCTGCTATTACCCAGCTAACAAATATGGTTGTCTGTTTGGGTTTTTCAGGAAAACCCAATGTGAGCATTCTGAGGATGGTTGACTCAACACTAACCTTCCCAAAATGTTTTAGGAACCAAATATTGTTATCTATGTAGTTAAAGGGTCAGTTCACCCGAAAATTAAAATACTGACATTAATTACTTTCTCTCATGTCATTCCAAACCCTTCGTCTTCAGAACACAAATGAAGATATTTTTGATGAGATCATAGAGCCATCTGTCTCTCCATAGACAGCATACCACTAAAATGATCGCAG
Organism: Enteromius trimaculatus; assembly: GCA_032361065.1. Taxonomy (NCBI): domain Eukaryota; kingdom Metazoa; phylum Chordata; class Actinopteri; order Cypriniformes; family Cyprinidae; genus Enteromius; species Enteromius trimaculatus. The sequence continues at coordinate 7,772,593 of JAUMHP010000068.1, forward strand.
GTCCAGAAATGTAGTGAAAACATCGATAAAACAGTCCATGTGACATCAGTCGCTCAACTTCAGTTTTGCGAAGCTACAAGAATACTTCTTTTTGCACAAATTTAATTTAATCTTACATTCTTTTTAGGTGAACTAACACTTTAACGCTAATTGTAAAAAAAGTTATGCTAAAAAATGCTAAAACTGAAGGCTTACTGTGTGTAGCTATGGTAACGTCATTTTCAAAGCAGATGCATGTCATATCTTTGAAATGAACAATGGTTTTATAAAACCAACAAAATCTTGAGCCATTTTATCTGAGCTGTAACGTCTCCTGGGTACCAAAGGAACGCACAATCCCAAAACCTGCTTTAACAACTAAACCGAATTTTGATCTGAAAGGCAGCAGACACAGAGAAAAAGCATGTGTCCAATAGTTTTAAAGAGATGTAAAAATAAAATTAGCCCATAATTTACTCACTTAAGCCATCCTTGACTTTCTTTTAGACTAATACAATTGTTATATTAAAGGGTTCACCCAAAAATGAAAATTCGGTCATTAATTACTCACCCTTGTGCTATTCCAAATTTGTAAGACCTTCGTTCATCTTCGGGAACACAAGAAGACACAACAAAGACATCCAGAAATGTAGCAAGGACAACAGTTGGTAAACAGTCCATGTGACATTAGTGGTTCAACCGTATTTTTACAAAGATTCGAGAATACTTTTTGTGTGCAAAGATACAAATTTGTTCAACAGAATTTGTTCACCAATTCTTTTCCCTGAGCTATTATCTTCTGCCATTTTGGAGAGACCCCAGAATGTAATCAGTGCAATCAGTGTTGATTACGTTCAGTAGAAAGCACGCACACGCTGAACATAAACAACTCTGATGATGCTGATTACATTCTGGGGTATGGGTCTCCATTTTCGTTTATATTTTGTTTAAAACTAGTCTCTTCTTGGTTTATATCAAAATCCTTTTTTTCCTAAATTTTTGATTTGTACTTTATTTTGTGACCGTTATTTTGTTTTATGCTCTACTGTTCACTTCTGTGTTCGTCACTTCTCACCTGAAGTTTACCCTACAGTATGTCTACTTCCTACGTCATCCCCTGGATGCCATTTTCTTGTGAATGCACGTTTACAGTAGAAAGTTTAAAAAATATATATTTTTCTTACATAAACTCATCAGTTCATTTCAGAAGACCTTTATTCACCCCCATTTTTAATATAACTCCAACTGTCATAAATGCTTAGGATGACTTCAGGGGGAGTAAATTATGGGGTAATACTAATTTTTGGGTGAGGTGAACTATCCCTTTAACTGATCTTGGATCTGTTTTATAATCTAAATTCATTTTTAAATAATTTAATGAATTTTAACAATGCATGTCATTTATTTGCGTCTCTGAAATACTGAAATACTATCAGGAATAAAATCAGAAAGAACCACACAATTACTCCCATTTTAAGAGTTATAAAACCTTTTTTTGTGTGTTAGAAATACCCTATGTTAAAGTGCCTGTTGTTATAAGGACTTTTATACTGATGGGGTGGCAGAAAGAGAAGAGAGGAGAAGGCGAATAGAGAATAAAGTGGAGAAAAAGAGCTTGTTAGTATCCGAGGGTCTTACTGTATTTCTCTAAAGATTTAGTTAAAGCCCCGAAAACACCCACAAACACGCAAGCAAATATGTTCATTTTCTAGATTTATAGTTTGTTCAATTTGAACAGATTGTTTGACTGAATGATTCAAAGACTCGCTTATAAATACAGTCATCACCACCTGCATAACAATGTATTCTGCACAAAAAGCAACTGAACAGTATACACAGACAGTCTGTCTGGGACAAGGAGTATGGGATCAAAACATTAAAAATGTCCAGCAGAAATATCAGTTGTGCTGTTGTATAGTTTACATTTTCCAGCAAATAATGTAATTTAATCAGAATGCACAGATTCCTTTGAACTGACATCAGTGGAGAAAGATGATTTGAAATTACAATAGCAGGAGCATTTACTGTAAACACCACATTTCCATAAAAACAGCACAAGCCTGTGAGGGATGCCAGTGCAGAAATAATAAATCAGAGAGGCTGACAGAGAAACCAACAACGGACATTCTCTGCGGCTCACAGTCCATAAAAAGATTGGGTGACCTCAGGTCTGGCAAAATAGACTCTCTGCATAGTCAAATGAAGCTTCGCTTGTTACAAAGCAAATAAACGCCAAGTCTGATTCATTAAAGTGAGCAGAGCTACAGTAATTCAAATCTTAATACCGCAGCTGGCAGGAGAGCGACCGTCAGAGCCTCCGAGATATTCTTCATCTCCTTTCTTCACACAAACAATGCGCCTCAAACAGCAACCTCATCATCCACCCACCATCCAGCAGCGCTTGTTTGAACAGCCCTGGTAAGTTGCTGCAATGATAAAATATGATGCTTGATATTTGATGCTGTGTTATTGTCCCAAAACTCATAAGTAGCTTGTTTATGTTCTTTTTTCATTCCAGCTGGGTCGTAGTCAGGACAAGGTCTGTTAATCTGACATTCAAAGGACACTGGGTTCAGTAAAGTTAAGCTTAAATGACAGCTCTGTCTAGAACAAATTAATGACCCATCGTCCTTCCTTTTCTTCCAATGTATATAAACGGGACCAATCTGTAAATTAGACCGGAGATTCAAATAAGTTTTGACTAAAAAAAGCAACCTGGCCTCAAAAAACTATTTACCTCTGTGCACTTTCTGTGCAATGCCGCTTTTACGTACCTTACTGTTTCCTTCGCCGCTGTTTCAAATGGAAATGTCCATTGAACTGCGCTAAAACAGGTTAAATTTTATTTTATGACGTTGATATAGGTAAGTATTGCTATGTTTTTATTACGGTAAATGTCCGGGGACTGTCACTAAAAGTTAATGCTCTATCATTTTGTAAATATGCCCTACACCTAATCCAACCCTAAACCTACCTGATAGTGTTAACAAATGCAAAACTGATATAAAAATAGCATTTGTTGATGTTACCATGTCATTTCAGCTTTCTTTTATGCATTTTTGTAGTTTTGTTGAACCAATGTAACATAGAACCTATATACAGGGCCGGCCCGTGGCATAGGCAGTATAGGCAAACGCTATGGGCGCTGTACATCTAAGGGGCTCCAGAAATGGAGGAAGAAAAAAAGTGTCACTTCCACTTAAAACTAGTTGGTATTATTACTTCAGAAAGGAATATGCCCGCATTAATTTAACTGCATACCAAAGCCTACTAAGTAGTAGTTGCAATAATAGCAATAATAATATAGCATACTTAACACCTAAGACGCCCCTCCACCCTCTTCTGAATAATCGGACTTTAAGGTTACATGGTGCTCGTCTTTTGATGAATCAACAAGTTCAACATGTCAAACCGTCCCAAACTGTCTGGTGCCCAGGGGAGGAGAAAAAGAAAAGAGCAGGAAAACGCGACAAAGACAGGTGTAATGTTATGGTAAAGATGATGTTAATTATATTATTTTGCTGTTTTTCTGATTGATAACGAAAGTGGCTCGTGCGCGTGGTCACATAAGACTTGCATTCAAAAGTAGACACTTCAAGCTTTCTATAGATATGTGTCTCATGTCTGTGTGTTTTCGCGGAGATTTTAGTTTATTTTAGTTTACTTTAGTGATGCGTTTCTAAAAACCGTAACGGAGAGAGCAAAGTAAAAACGCGCACACTGTTTATTTACCTTATTTTGAAAAAGTTCACACTTTTGTTTTCACTGTGAGTGTACTCAAAAATAAGTAGACACCTATGAGATTCGAAAGGTGTATAACATTTATTTGTGTGACCAAAGTCAACGGAGTATTTTAGTGTCTTTTGCACTGATAAGAAGAAAAAAAGACGTGACCATCGACTTCAGTCAGCGCTGGCAGCCAGGTGCATTATGGGTATTTCTTTAGCGTTTACTTTTTTTGTGTCATTTAAGCAAGACAGTTGGGTTTTTTTTATAAATGATGTTGTGTGAGTTATGTTCAAGTTAGTTTGAGTGTGTTTGGTTCATTTACAGCCCCGTTTAACAGTTATCGTCGTGGAGCCGCTTACTGAACATGCGGTATTAGGGCATGAGTGCAACCTGTGTATAAAGTTTAAATGAAAACACGAATGGCTGCCCGTATCGGCAAGCGGTCAGGTAAAAGTATAATATAATTTAGCCTATATTGGTCCAAATCCTAATGAGCAGCAGCCAGATGACACAATATGTTCAGTTGATGTTTTAGAATTAGTTTTTTTTTATTTATTTGAAGTATTTTGAATATGGAATTGCTTTATTTAAATAAAATAGTAACAAATAGTGTACAAGACATACTAATAAGTTTCTTATGAGTGTACACTAGCAGTAGAATTAACTACGATGCAATGGGGCGTCACCCGAAATCTTGTCTAGGGCGCCAAATTGGTTAGAGCCGAATTTTGAATGTACATTTGACTGTACTTTAGTATTAATTACTTGTCTATTTATTCAGTTATTTTGGTGGTAATGCAACATTATGCAACAAATACTATCAAATATGCTGAACAACCAGATATTGCCATATTAGCTTAAATAAAACAGTCAATGTTTTTGTAGAATCATACATACATAACATAAAAATAAAGAGCTTTTTATGAGCATTATGTAGCTGTATTGCACTTCTACTGTTATCAGGCATGGACACGGTATCTGTCTTATCATTATAAACACTGACACAGATGAATAGTGCGAAGCAGCAAACAGCATGTACACACTCAGGATTTGTACTCCCACCACTCCTCGCCTAAGCAAATAAAACGGAGTGCAAATGGGATTTTTTCTGAAATCGCATGCTGCACACTCCCTGTGCATTTGGCTAATGAAACAAATCAGATTTTCTCTTTAATAAGATGTGACAGTCAATTGTCTTTTCTTCCGCAATTTTCCAAAGACCGAAGGATGGTTACAACTGATGCCTGTGCGGCGAAATATGAGACCAATCAAGGGCCGAGACGGTTCTGGAGACTTTATAAATGTGCAAGGTCAGACATTCTGCCGGTCAGTATCAGGGACAATAGAACTCTCTCGTCTGGTATGTGCTATAGTATCTGCAGGCTCAGTGTCTGCTGTGTCCACAACCCACAATCCCCTGCTGTGGGGCTGCAGTCCCAGGGTCTGTCACCCAGGGAAAGGGGATTTGTCACTTTGTGCAGAAGCCCATCGGTGCTCTTCTCCAGTGGGCTCTGGTTACACTGTCTCAACACCATCTGCGCTCAGTAGCACAAAGCCAGTGGGGTCCTCCGGCTGCTGAGATGAGACATGTATAAATGGACTTACTGTACCATTGCTTACTGCATTAGATAGCCTATCATGGATTAACAATGAATCAATCAATCAAGGTTAATGTTCATTTCTATGTAATAAATTTTAACCTTTTAAGTATAAATTTAGTTAATATATTATGAATTAAGTTAACAATGAACAATAGTATATTTACTTTAAATAAAAATTACATTAAAGGCTTAGTTCACTTTTTAATATAAAACCTCCTGATAATTTACTCACCGCCATGTCATTCAAGACGTTCATGTCTTTCTTTCTTCAGTAGAAAATAAATTAAGGTTTTTGAGGAAAACATTCTAGATTTTCCGCCACTAAATAAAAAAAAAAAAAAAAGGTTCCGTACTTGTGACATTTTATCTAACAATTTTTTTCTTGCAACTGGGAGATATAAAGTCTGAATTGTGAGGTATAAACTTGCAACTATGAGAAAAAAGTCAGATGCGTGATATAAAGTCGCAATCTTTACTTTTTTCTCAGAATTGTGAGAAATAAACTTGCAGTTGCAAGTTATAAAGTCCAATTTTGAGAGGAAAAAGAGACTCAGAATTACAATTCTAACTTAATATCTCGCAATTCTGACTTTATAACTTACAATACTAACTTTATAACTTAAAATTGCGAGTTTATATCCCACGATTCTGAGAAAAAAAGACAGAATTGTGAGATAAAAAGTTGCAAGAACCTTTTTTTTTTTTTTTTATTCAGTGGCTGAAATATCGTACTGATATTGATATCTTCCATATGGGACCAAATAGGTTAAAAAGAATGGTCATTTTCTTAAAAAAAATAAATAATTAAAACTGCATATACCACAAATGCTCATCTTGCACTAGCTTGACATTATGCATCTAGTTAATGAGATTGAGTGTTTTGGTCTACTCTATTTTTATTGAAAAACAAGACAGAAAACTAAGCATGTATGGTCTTTCCAATGTGATTAATGCGTGAAGGTATACGCGAAGGTCACACAAGCATTTGTGGTTAAAAAGTATATACATTTTTATTTTTATTAAAATAATGACCAAATGTTTTGCTAGATAAGACCCTTATTCCTCAGCTAGGATCGTGTAGAGGTTTTTCAAGCTGAACTGAAACTGCAATTTAGACCTTCAACCTCACTCAAGCCCACTATTTGGAGAAAACTCCTGGAATGTTCTCCTCAAAAATCTTAATTTCTTTTGAATGAGGAGGAAAAAAAAGACATGAACATGAGGAATTATCAGGAAATCTTTATTCTGCAAGTTAACTATTCCTTTAACAGACACTGTGAAGTCTTGCTCTTTGTAAGTGTTAGACATGGCTGAGTTAAGAAAAGTCTCTTCTAGTTTTTAGATATTTCTCTTGGAGGGGAAAAAACAGTAACCTTTTTTTCCTCTAAACTATTTTAGTTTGCGAGTTCTTAGATAGGAAATAAATATGCAACTGCCAGCCCTTTTGATTTTCAGCTTATTCAAATTTAAAACAATCTCTTCAGTTCATTACTTGGAAACTCTCGATACAAATGTAGGTCTGAGTTTCTTCAGTGCCGCAGCTGAACTGCTTAATTTGAAATGGAACTGGCCCAAAAACTGTTAACCACAGGGGATCTACCATCCACGGGATTCTCAAGAGAAAATAACTACAGGCCTGGAATCTGACCTCACTGAAAGAAATGTTTTCCTTCTTTCTGCTTTCTGCCGCCTAAGGGTCTTTGATGAAAGTTGGCATGGTTTTAATGAGTTTGACTGGCAACCCGCACAGCTTCTGTCCATACACGGCTCCGTGATGCATGAACACTCATCCGAGTCTGCATTTTTGAACACAAATTATTAATAAAATGCTACATTTTACACAAATACACTTCAAATAAAGAAAAAATAGCTTTCTATGTAGAATACACTAACAACGGCCTTACTACTTTTTGGACCTCGGATTTCATCAAAAATCTTAATTTCCTACATTTTTCTAAAAATCTATTCCTTCAGACAAACAAACAAACAACTAAATAGTGTGGTTTTCTGATGTGCTGTCCTGTATTGAGGCTTTCCTGTACTTAATAATAAAATATTACAAATATATAAGAATTCATAATATAAAAAGCACAGAAAATACACAAAAGGGCCAAAAAGACATACAGTACAGAGATAAAAAGAGGCCAAAAGGGGATTCTGGCTTACAACAGTCATTTATGAAGACAGGTTGACCGCACAAGGTTGACGATAAAGGATGAACGCACCTCATTATTTTTACAGCAGCAGCACCTGCGACAGATTCACAGGTCAAAATCTTCCACAGCAACACACCATTAACACTATGCCACTTTCTCCACTCTGAATGTAAGGCAGTGATGCTAAAAAGGTATGGAAGGTATTCATTTTCGGAACGTAAGTTCAGGGAAACAAGTATTTGGACAGCTGCTCTGTTTAAATGCTTTTATTTCATTCTGAGAATCTCAGAGTTTGCCATTGATATCATCCCTCAAGTCACCTTTCTGTTTAAACAATGCTAGAAATTGCTTTGACGTAATGGAAATGGCATTGTTTACAGCCTATAGGAAAGGTAATTAAGCACTTAGATAAACAGAAAGCACAAATGGCACCTTCTCATATTGATATTATTACGTAAATGGACACCCTCAGTTGGAGACCAGAGATCAATACTGTCTGGAAATATCAACATGCGAGTTTGGGCATAATTGCAGCGGTGAAAGGTGCTTACTTATCTGAAATCCATATTTCCATCTCAACACTGACATTAAGCCTGATATGGCATCAGAAAAAGCAAATGCTCACTGAAAACTAATGACAACACAAAGCAAATACGAAAAGATTCGAAATATTTGAACTTTAGTTATCAAACTAAAGCCAGATGCCAACTGGAAATGACCAAATCTTCAAGGTTATTCCCCGAGATTATCATATCTGTTTCTAATTTAGTGCAGCCATTTTGGGATTTTTAAAGAATTCATTCATCACGTTCAAGCAAGGTAGACAATATTTCAAGCACAAGTGAGCTTCCATATTAAGCTTAAGATGCTTGGACCAGAAACCAGCTGTTTTGGGTGATTTAGGCCATTTAACTGATCTAACTGATTTCCACTCACAAGCCTTATCGGAGTTCATTTTATAATTTTAGTATCATTTTAGGGGGCTTGAGAACAAAATGTAACTTAAACGCCTAAAACAAGAAAAGAGAGGCAGAACAGAATGTATATTGAATTTAATACCTTTCCTCATTGAATCTGCATGTTTGATCTGCTAATCAAAATCGTGATGAGTAGTGAAACAACTACTTAAAGGGGTAGTTCACCCAAAAATTGAAATTCTGTCATTAATTACTCACCCTCGTGTCGTTCCAAACACATAAGACCTTTGTTTATCTTGAGAACACATATTAAGATATTTCTGATGACATCAGAGAGCCATCCGACCCTCCATAGACAGCAACACAACTGAAATGATCCAGATCCAGATCCAGACAATTCAGGTGACATCAGTGGATCAACTTCAGTTTTGCCGAGCTACAAGAATACTTTTTATGTGCAAAGAAAAGAAAAATAAAATTTAACTCTACCGTTCCTCTCCCCTGACTTACATCTTCTGCCAATTTAGAGTGTATTACAATGCAGCACATATGCGAGCTTTAACATATTTGACGTAATCAGCCTTATTTACAGCTGCGTGAAAGCATGGGCATGTGTGTAAAGGAAAGCGTACGCTTACGTTGTGATAAGTCTTCTGCCATTTAGAGAGTAAATTCCTTTAGAGAGAAGAATGGTAGAGTTAAATTATGTCGTTTTTGTTTTTATTGCGCGAAAAAAGTTTTCTCCTATAGTGTCGCAAAACTTAAGTTGAGCCACTGATGTCACATGGACTGTTTTACCATTTTTTTTCCAACGTTTCTACAGAATTAATGACAGAATTTTCGTTTTTGGGTGAACTAACCCTTTAAGCAGAATGTTAAAGGGATGTTTTCATCTAAAGGACAGAAAATGCCATGTTCTTATAAAACTCTAGTTGATGCAGGGTGATGGGTCCTTATCGCAAACTGATGCTTTTAGCAATGTTAAAGGGATAGTTCAC
>JAUMHP010000068.1:7791966-7815540 GCA_032361065.1 Enteromius trimaculatus
TGATTTTGAATCGCCGACAGGTCCAGATATTTAGCATGCCAAATATCTCACGGGTGTCGGCGACACGTCTGCGATTCCCTCAGATGGCGTCTTTGACACCGTGTGATTGTCACTCGCGTGAACGAGCACCGATTTGACTGTGATTTCGGGCACTTCTCTGCGATTTCTCAAAATCTGTCGGCGAGTCAAAATCAGGGCTAAAATGCATAGGTGCAATTCCACTGTGAGAGACAGAATCTAAAAAGAAAAATCCGGAAATCACGTTATGATTTTTTTTACAATTTATTTGGGAACTATTGTGTCAAATAAGTATTTGATCACTTGCTTATCAGCCAGATTTCTGACCCTCAAAGGTTTTAAATAGTCCAGCTACACTCTGCTCATGATTCTAAATTAGTAGCCCCTGTTTGAGGTCGTTAGCTGTCATAAAGACACCTGCGCACCCCACAATCAGCCAAAGTCTAAGTAGCAACATGGGCAAAACCAAAGGGCCGTAGAACGTTTCTATTTGCAGTGTTTGGAGGAAGAAGAATGATGAGGATCATCCCAATAATACCATACAGTACCTACAGTGAAGCATGCTCTGAGGGTGTTTTTCTGCACAGGGGACAGGACGGCTGCACTGTATTAAGGAGAGGATGAACGGAGCCATGTATTGTGACATTTTGGGCAAAAACCTTCCCTCAGTCAGAGCATTAAAGATGGGTCGTGGCTGGGTCTTCCAACATGACAATGATCCAAAGCACACAGCCAGGAAATCCAAAGAGTGACTCCGTAAGAAGCATATCAAGGTTCTGGAGTGGCCTAGCCAGTCTCCAGACATAAATCCAATTGAAAATATTTGGAGGGAGCTGAAACTCCATGTTGCTCAGTAACAGCCCTGAAACCTGACAGATCTAGAGAAGATCTGTATTAAGGAGTGGGCCAAAATCCTTCCTGCAGTGTGTGCAAACCTGGTGAAGAACTACAAGAACCGTTTTTGACTCAAGTGATCAAATACTTATTTGACATAGTAATTCCCAAATAAATTGATAAAAAAAATCATACAATGTGATTTCCGGATTTTTGCAAATGCAAAAGTAAGAGAAAAAAGTAAGAGACCTTGCAAAATAACAGAGTGATCAAATACTTGTTGACCTCACTGTATATATATATATATATATACACATATTATGTCTTTAAACAATAAATTCACTTGCAGAATTGTTTTAAATGGGTTTTTGAAAGCTATAATAAAAGTATTTTAAAAATGTTAATGAAAAGAATACCGTTTTATTAGAGGAAAACACATAGAGCGCCAATGGCTTTTCTCTTGCGTTGATAAAACTTATGGCTTCACTCAAGCCATTAACAGTGATGATTGGCATCAATGGTCCAAAGATTTCTTCTTGCATGATTTTGAAATAGGGTAAAACATCCTTCAGAACCGTAGGAGCTGTAAGGGAAGAAAAATGCTTGTTTTTGATTTACTAAACAAAACGTTAAAAGTCATGCCTTTTTTTTACTGGGAATAAAAACTGTCCTTACCTATGTAACATTGTGAGCGATCACTCTCTCCTCCAACAGCAATAGTGCATTCATTCATTAGAGCCAATACTCTGTCAAAGTGACGAGTATTAATGATTCGGCAATAATCTGGAGAGCTTTTAGGGTCCTTTTGGTAGAACTCCTGAAATTAGTTAAGATTCTGGGTCATGTGTAACTATCAACATGCACATGAACTACAATTTTAAAAAGAAAAGAACAATACACACCAGTAGTGTTTTTTGAATCTCTTCAACTATCCTATCCTGAATGCTTGGCTCACACAGAATATAGTCAGGGGCAATGCATGTCTGGCCACAATTTGCGAACTTCCCCCAGGTTATTCGTCTGATATACAGTAAAGACATGTGGAAATCTGTTATTTCAGCTGATAATGTTTCCCAGAGCATTAAATTAGGGGTTTTAAGTCCTGTCTTAGGATTTTATGACTTTAAAAAATTCTGTCATTATTTACTCACTCTCATGAAGATTTTTTTCCCTTTCAATTAAAGTCAATGGGGTCCAAAATTATATTGGATCCCATCGCATTACACTGCATAGACAAATCAACACTGAGACGTTTTTCCATTTGCTTTGCATTGAATTAGAAAATTAACCAGAGCAAAGGGGAGTAAATAATGAATTTTCATTTTTAGCTGAACTATCCCATAAAACTGTATACTACCTGCATGCCACAGCAATGTCACAATTCTTGTCAATATAACAGGGGCTTTTTCCACCCAGTTCTAAAGTCACTGGTGTGAGATGATGAGATGCTGCTTCCATCACCAGTTTCCCAACCGTGCTGCTTCCAGTGTAGAAGATGTGGTCGAAACGCTGCTTCAGCAGCTCCTGGGTCTCTGGAACCCCTCCCGTCACCACTTGATACATCTCCTAAAATAATTCAAAAGTTTTTGCAAGCTGTTCCCTAAAAACCATTAACATCAAACATGAGACTGAATTACAGAAACAAAACGAATTCGTGCACCTTATCCAGATATAGAGGAAGTAGTTCTTTCATAACTCTAGCAGAGTGCTCACTCAGCTCCGATGGTTTCAACACAGCTGCATTGCCTAAACAACACAAGGAAATGGAAAACAGTTAAAATCTTATTTGGTGTTGATGTGAGCTTACACAAATCGACAAATCATTTCTGAATCCACATTCCTAGCTTTTAATCTTTCTTCAAAATGTGATAACTTCAGCCAACCTCAGCCAGCTCAGTACTGAGCAGCATTAGAATTTGATTTAGCTTTCCACCCCTCCACCACACGTCTAGATCTGCTACAGATCTGATCTGATCTTACCTGTATCCGATTCCTATAGTTCTGAGTAAGCTTCATTCACACCAGCAGCACACGCTGAGCTGATCTTGTCCAACAGCACTTCCTACACTTATCACTAAAGTGTATTTCCACACTTGTCATAATGAGACATGCTTTATCAAGTTTCATCACCTCCTACAGTATTTACTATTGTTTTATTATCCAATTTATTCCCAATAGATAAAAACAAGTCCAGCCCAACATTTTCTTCTGTTTGTACATGCTTTATATAGTGTATGGTTGCACACATCTTTTCACATTGATTGTTATTACTAAAAAAAATCCTACTACCAGCTGCAATAGCTCCAACCAGGGGCTGCAGGATCATGGCCCAAGGGTAGTTCCAGGTTCCAATTATCAGCACAACACCCAAAGGTTCAGGCTTTACGTAAACATCATCCAGGGCGCTGTTGAGATTCTTCTTCACAGGCCGAGGAGCTGCCCAGTCTGTTATTTCGCTTTCCGCCAACTTGATGTCATTCTCGATGCTGATCAGCTCAAAGAGCGAAGTGTTATATGTATTCTGTTTGATGACAGTGACAATAAAGAGTTAGCATTCAGTAACAGTGAATCATTTTAATGGCAACAAAAACATTCAGTGTTTTCACAGAATTATATTTTATAGCTTTAAGGAAACTGTCAAAAAGGCTGCAGTACCCTGTTGAGGTCTTGTTTTAGAGCTTGCTCGATGTCTGCTTGCCGTTCAGTGATAAGCCGGTGCAGGGCTCTAAGCTGCTGTTTTCTGTACTGCAGGGGTCTGGATCTGCCCGACTGGAAGACCTCCCTTAACCCATCCACAACCTGCTTCTCCATGTGCACAGGTCTAAATTATAATGTGTGAGCAAAAAAAAAAGTTACATTTCTTAAAAGTCAACTACAATTCCAGGAGATTCTGTGTGAATATTAAGTACAGAGGATAGTCAATTGTTATCATAAACAGAAATTTGTCAAAGCTGATACAATTGTCAATAAATGTATGTCAGCGTTTTCAGAATTCCCAAGGTAATTGTGAAACCTGTCCAGAGGTCATGCTCTTCTATTCTGTATATATATACATTTAGTTTGTTATGGGAAATTCTATATTCTTAGATCTGAGGTCATTAACTTTTTTATTTGTTAAGGCCATCCTTTTTATCTTTTAATTTTGCACTGATGATTACTTTTATGATTTCCTGATTAAAATAGGCTTAGTGTGGCTTTTCTCTTATTAACGTGGTTACACAGTTGCTGTCACGTGACCGTTTAGAAATCACGAACCACGAAGGTTCACAAAAAACTGCTCTTTCAGTAATAGTTGACATATCGGTTTAAAATTCATTACGAAGGATTGTAGTCTCTTAAACTTCAAAAGTTAGTCACAAATGTAACTGCTGGGAATAAAGAAGTTTCCAGGCTGCATGTTTATGGATGCACAACATTTTTACTTTACGAGACGAAAGCAGTTTGTTTACGATTAACGTTAGACATAGTAGTTCGCGTGCACACAGAAAATGTATAAACGATTACGAAATGTGTTTGTAAAAGTCACGCGACCATTCGGCAAACATATCAATTCACTTCGTGTCTCGTCTAATACTTACATCAACTCGTTTGTAGAGGTTCAGAATAGCGGAACGCTTTGCGGTGACGTCGCGGGAGATCAGAACGCGACAGCGGCGTTTGTACAGTACGTTATGTTGGGAAGGCGGCGCATCGGTACAGCGCACATGTCCACTTATGACAGAACATTATCTGCTCTTTATAACGTAGAGCTGCTGAAGTGGGTGTACCAGAGGCTTATTACATGTGATGCACAAATCACACAATTAATAGTAGAACATGGGGTCATTTATTGTAACTTATTCATTAAAATATATATATAATTCAAGTGGCTAGACTCTTTTTTTTTTTTACTTCATTTTATAATGCTTGCTAGTGACTAATTAATTAGGGCTTAAAACATTACCAAGAGCTATATGGTCTGTATCTGATCATGATTATTCATTTACATGTTACCAAAAGTCTGAGTAATAATAAAGACATGAACAAGAACAAGTGTACAAGATCATAAGAGACTGTTTGAACTACGAGTGCTGGATATATTAACATCTTCAATCACATCAACAGCCCTCTTAAGATGATGGGTCAAGGAGGTTGTCCTCATCGTCGCAAAAACCTCTGCAAAGCACAAAACACAAATGAAACTTTCATGAGAACTACATTACAACAGGAAGACAGTTTAAGGTGTATGTCAGACAGCAGATTAGACAGTAGATTATTTTATAACATTCTAGAGTATAAAGGTCAAAGGCTTCTCTTTTACAGTCTACCTAGGAACAATAATAAAGGTATATGACCAGCTACAAATTTTCCCATCTATACAGATATTTGGCCATATGCTTCAATTTTCTTGTTGCTTCGCGTACTTCGTTATTAAAAATGGAAATAATACCAGCATCAAATATTGCAGAAAGATAATTACAAAGTTAAAGTTATGAGTCAATAAGTTTTTTGTTTGTTTTGGAAAAATTAATACTACGTATGCAACTATATGATATGGAAATATTTTATAAGAATTGCTCTAATCAGCGTAGGATGATTTCTAAATGATCATGTGATACAGACACACGTATATATTTAAGAAACATGTTTATATATTAAATATATTTATTTATGACATTTATATTAATATTTATTTTCCCCAGTATTTTCAAAATACATGCTGTAAGTATGCGTCTTTATAATAACATAATAAATATACAGAGTACACACATAAATTATGTAAACAAAAGCTTTAACTTTGGATGCGATTAATCACGGTTAGTCGTTTGACAGAACCACATTTTGATTTGGTAATCTATGTATATGCATTGGATGCACTTTTAAGTAGCCTACTATTAAATATCTTGTAGGAAACATTATATTTAGCTCTTATTTACTACATTTACCCATTCGGAGGAACATCTCACCTGCACCACAAAAGCTGCCAGTGCAGCAAGCATAGCAACCTGTGCCACCTGACGCCAGCGAGACAGATTAACCTGCTTCAAGAGTAAAACACGGGCCCAGCGTAACTTCTCCGTTGTATGGGGCGGGTAGCGCATCTGATTCACTCCCTCCATGTTCAGCTTCTTAATAAGACAGCTGCGAAGGTGACTCAGCTGATCGAAGCTGTATTTGCCATGGTAGCAACCCGTTCCACTATTCCCTGTTACAATTACATAATAAATCGATGTTTTTCTAATTTAGTAAGCCATAAAAATGAATAAAGATACTCACCGACCCCACCAAAAGGCAAATCACTTATGGTGAAATGCACCAGACAGTCATTGGCTACAAGCGCTCCACTAGATGTCTCTGTTATCATCTGTTTAATGACCTGCGAGAAAATACAAATTGTTTATTTGCTGTTTTACTGTGGGTGGAAACAGTGCATCCCACTACCTTTTTACTGGAAGAGAAAACATAGAGTGCTAAAGGCTTTTCTCTTTCGTTGATAAACTCAATTGCTTCTTTTAAGCCGTTAACAGTGATGATGGGTAGAATTGGCCCAAAGATCTCTTCCTGCATCACTTTGGATCCTGGTGTCACATCCCTCAAAACAGTAGGAGCTGAAGCACAAAGAAAAAAATGAACTCATGACAGCATTACATATTTACTTTACTTTTGCTAACTGGGTACATACCAATGTAACACTCCGATTCATCACCGTCTCCCCCAAAAGCCACTGTGCTGTCCTCTATAAGTGCCATTATCCTCTTAAAATGCCGCTGGTTAATAATTCGTCCATAGTCTGCAAAGCTCTTGGGGTCATTCGTATAAAACTCCTGTAGGTAAATGAATAAAACAATGAGGGGAAGAAAAAAAAAATCACATTGACAAACGAGAGCATCTAGATATAAACAAACCTGGATACATTTCTGGATCTCATGAATCACTTTGTCTTGGATGCTGGATTCACAGAGGATGTAATCAGGTGCAATGCAGGTCTGGCCGCAGTTCATATACTTCCCCCAAGTGATGCGGCTAAGGATGTAAGAAAATTGGGAAGCATTTTTTTCAGAAAATTAGTTGATTATTATTACTTTTATACTTGACCACACTGGAGTTCCATATCGCTTCTCAAAACTATTTCAGTTATATCTAATGTCCTCACAGCTTATTACAGCAAAAGAGCCATCACCCACAAAAACACTGACCAAGCGAATAAACGTAGCGAGCAATAGGATAAAAATGACAAAATATTATCACTTTTTCCCAAAGTCAACTTAACAAGCTACAGGTATTCCGCCAACTTAAGTGAGATTGCTTTATCAATAAGGGAACATCAATACATCACTTCACAGGAAGTGCAGTTGGAAATGAACCCAGCAGCCATAGCACACTAGTCAAGCACTTAAAGAAGTTTAAATTAAACAAAGGCACTCTGACGTTAATATTGAGTTAATTAGTCCCATGTGTGATTTGCAAATGACTGTTTACAGGTATAAAATGTTAAAAATGCTAATATCTGGTTCATATTGTGCCCAGATAACCAACTTGGGTGATTCTTTTGGCCAGTCATTAATTATTCCCAACAACAAAAATATTTTTTTAGGTTTATGTAACTCATGGCAGACTCACCGGCAGGCAATTCTGATGTCACAATTCTTGTCAATATAACAGGGGCTTTTTCCACCCAGTTCTAAAGTCACTGGTGTGAGATGATGAGCTGCTGCTTCCATCACCAGTTTCCCAACAGTGCTGTTTCCAGTGTAGAAGATGTGGTCGAAACGCTGCTTCAGCAGCTCCTGGGTCTCTGGAACCCCTCCCGTCACCACTTGATACATCTCCTGAACACATTAATGGAGATGGTAGAATTAAAAGGATAATTCACCCAAAAATGAAGTACTCATTCTCATGCCGTTTCAAACACTTAAGACCTTTGATCATCTTCTGAACACAAATAAAGATCTAATTAAATCTGAGAGCTTTCTGGTCCTCAGTAGACAGCAATGAAATGACCATGTTAAAGGCCAAAAAAGTAGTAAAAACAGATATTGTAAAAACAGTACATGTGGGCTCAAATGTTATTTTATGAAACTATGAAAATACTTTTTCAGGTTCAGAAAGCTCATATTTCAGTGAAATACCTTAATTTGTGTCTGAAGATCTTATAGGTTTGAAATGACATGAGGGCGAGTAATTAATGACAGAATTTCATTTTTGGGTGAACTTTAAGCTCAGAATTAAGTAATATAAAACTGATGTATAGACGGTTTCAACGACAGCAACATAAACAAACGTTACTGCGCACTGCGTGCTTTTGTGGCCCTAACTTAACGTCCGGTAAACATCCAAATAGAATCAATAACAACAGCTAAGTCCTTTCTAGAGTACATTATATTTTTGATAACAAGCCAAATAAATTCGCTGCGTAAATCAGACGGATTTATTAAAAATGCAGACTCATTCTCTGCCAGCAGGAGGTGCTTTACGCACGAGAAACGAGAGGTTTCCCCGGTAGCGGATGTAGACAAAGCAGCTCTGAGCTTACAAACACTGAAATGAAAAGGACATTTTCTAAAGACAGTGATATAAAACCACTCAAGCCTTGGTTGATTTTTAAACGTGCATTAAGTGGTTGTAGTCGGCGGCACAGACCAGACCAATAAACAAACTAGGTATAAATATAGCTAACTTAGGTCCAGGCGCGTGGGCCAGATTAAACCGTCTATTAAAAACGACAGTGTCATTAAAAGAAGTATTACAGGGTCCAGGTAGAGAGGCAGGAGCTCCATAATTTTGGCTGTGTGAGAGCTCACTTCTGAAGGTTTCACAACTGCAGCATTACCTAAAGAAACAGAAAATATCAAAGGCAGCTTTTAAATATAATGATAAAGAGAATATAAGTGAATAGTTGCACCTGTTCCACACAGTGAAAAAAAAGTGTACGGCTTCAGAAGACTTGAAATATAGTGTACTATTATGCTGTATGGGCGACCTTCGTTACATTTGATGGTGTTTTTACCTTTAAGCATAGCAATAATTACATGGCATATTGACAGTTTTGGTAGACGTTTGCTTTACCTGCAGCAATGGCACCCACAAGAGGCTGCAGGGTAACTGCTATTGGATAGTTCCATGCCCCGATGATAAGCACAACACCGAGAGGCTCTGGCTGTATGTACACATCATCTACAATGGTGAGAAGGTTTTTATTCACAGGACGAGGAGCTGCCCACTCAGCCAGCTTGCTGACAGCCAGATTGATTTCTCCCTCCAAGCCGAGGATCTCAAACAGCTGTGTTGCATTTGCAGTCTGTGAAAACACAGCTATTATGTTCAATACAAACAGACATCCAAACAGAACATGCAGAGACTGCACTATTGATTCACCTTATGGAGGTCTTCTCTTACGGCACTGGCAATGTCTGTTGTTTTTTCTTCAATGAATCGCTTTAGGTTTTGAAGTTGTTTAATTCTGTAGTCCAGGGGTTTAGATCTTCCAGTCAAGAAAGCCTTCCTGGCCTGCTGAACTGCCAGCTGCTCCCGAGACATTTCTGTAAAGTCAGTCTAGATTGCGAGTCTGCGAGCAGAGAAGACTGCATGAAACAAGCCTCCAAAAAAAACCCCATAATATTAAGTAATAATGACAGAAACTAATAAATGCCATTAGTGCAGTATACTTATTTCACAAACTCCAACATGTACATGCATGTTTATGAGGTATTCCGATAAACTTTACCTGAAAGATTTCTTTGTCAGGTCGGTTTTGACAGCTGATGTCCAGGTGTGAAAAGCACTTGAGTAATTGTACAACGCTATAAATTTGGAAACGTTTGATTATATTGGACTTTTTACTATACATACGTACATACCTTTTAGGTCATTATAAATTAGCATTAATAACTTAAGCAAACCCAAATGCATTTATGTTAATGATGCAGTAGTGTCTATAAGCAGACGTGAACACTGTATGATTGTTGAAGAACTTACAACAAATTGTCTCTTTATTTAAGCTGCAATCTTGTCTAAATTGTCATTCCCATGTGGATTTTCTAGGTAGACGACCTCTGGTTATGCAGTTCCGGTGGGAGGAGTTTGTCAGTTTTGTGGGAGTCATCTCAGTGAATCAGTTTACTAAATGATTCGCTCATATGATTTTAGTTTTGTAAAATGCTGGGAACGATTTAGTTCAACTAACATCTGGTGTACATAATCGGAACATTAAGAAAGTGTGATTAATCACGTTACAGAGCTTTGTGCTTCATATGAAAAATGCGCTAAACCTTAGTATTACATTTTAGGAATTAAATGTGGATACTTTTTTTACCTCCCTCTACTATATGTGTTAAATACGTTCAATTCTTTCACGCTAAAAAAAGGAAAGTTTATTATTTTCTGTGTACTTTACATAACCTCTGGCGAAAACTTAGACCGCATGATAATGATAATTGGCAAGATTTTGATTTACAAAGCTGGTGAACGAAAAACAACTTGCAGAGGTCTGAAACAGACAGATTACCTCAACATAACTTCACATCATCAACCTGCGTCGGGGATCGTTGATCTTCTTCTTCTTCTGTGTATTATAGGCTGATAGTCCACATTTACCTATACCGCCACCTGCTGGACTAAAGTTATCAGCATCGAGAAATATCCTCGTCTATTTCATACATATAAATACATACAACAGTCTAAATCTGCATATAGAATATAACGTTATATTTTAGCACTTAAATTAAAAAAAATAGTCCATATTATTGTGATTAGAGTTTACCTATAGTTAAGAGTAATTATTCTAATTTTTTTCTTGTCTGTATTCACATGATTATTTACCCGAGGTCACTAAATACAAGTAACACCTTGTTATGTTCAAACGGATGCCTCCGTCAGTCCATCGGCGACTTCCGCATAATCAATTTGACGTTTTTTTTTCCATTCAGATGATAATTGCTCCCATCATTGTTAGACTGTGATCTGGTGATCTCCTGCCCTCCACAATCAGGTGGTTTGTCTTCGTCTGGCATCTCAGCTGAGACCTGTCCACTATGGGAGACCCTACCAGTAGTTGTGAACTACCAGTGGCGTAGCTCTCAGCATCACAGATGCACACAAGCCCTCACAGCACGTCAAGCTGCAAACCATGTGAGGGACCCTAACCTAACCTAACCCAACTGCTTAAAACAACCGCATGTCAACCAACCAACCAAAACATCTAACAACTAACAACCATGTAACGACGAATGAAAACCAAACAGAGGAGTCCAGCAGCCACAACACAACAAACTAACCAAGTGCAGAAAACCTTGCCAAATTCATGTCAACGCACCAGAAACCACCAAAACATCCGGACAAAACCACGCAGCAATGTGATAAAACGGCAGATCAGCACAGTCACCAAAAATATCTGAAAAACCATCCAGCAACTCTACAAAATAAAACTTACTCTACAAACTGAAGCTTACTCTATATTAAAGAACCATGTACAGTAAATGTATATACAATATTTACAGTTCCCGTTGTGTGGAGCTCCACATGACACTGTGATGGCTCAGTGTCTGGCCTTCTTCCTTCTGGGTTCCTCGGGCAGGGGTTCTTCACTGATGTTCATGTCTATTCGTGGAGGTAAGCTTTTGCTGGTTGTGGAGAAGCTTTCAGTGATGAGATTATATCCTTCAGGCTGCTCAGTCTCCTGCAGTGATGGGCAGCTGAGCGCCTCCCACAGCTGCTGCTTTATCTTCAGTCCCAGCTCAAGGCTGTAGGGACGGCGCTGACCACAGCATGTCTTCATCATTGGCTCGACTACAGAGTGGTAAATGTCCTGGTAGCCCTGTATACTGTGGCCGTGGATGGAGTCGGGCACTTCTTGCTGGAGCAGAGGAGCCCGACACGTGTCCACTGAAGAGACTGAGACTGCTGGTCGGAGGTTGGGAAGAAAAGCAGCGTTCTTCATGTAGCGCTCTTCCAAACATTTGGGTCTTCTAGTTTTGGCAGAGATGCAGCTGTAGGTGTGATCTAACTGGATGACAGCTGCCAGCTGTGGAAGCTCACAGAACCCTTGAATGGAAGAGCCAGCCTCCACTAAAAAGCCCTTCAGGTGTTTGGGAAGAGCTCTGGTTCTTCTTGGGCGACGCTGCTCCATGAAGAAGAATCAAGAGAAGCTTCACAAACGGACAAACTGATGCAACTCACCAAACCGTAGGGTTGTGAAGAGCGTGTGTGTGCGACTTCAAGGCTTCAGGGATAGTTGTTTGGTTTTTTAAAAATCAACTAAAGCTGCTGTACTGACATAGAATGTTAGCTTATTTAAATGTAAACAACATGACATCATTAGCAGCAAGTCAATTGGAGCAGCTTAAGCTATATGTTGCATTTAATATGCTTCTGTATTACCATTAAAATCTTCATTTAATGTTCATTTAATGAATATATTCCTCATCTTTGTGTGTGTGTGCGTGTGTAGTGGTGTCTGTTAAGGCCAGCATCATTACGAACTGCTATAATTCATGAATCCTTTAAGTGAACAAATCATTCTGACGTTTCATACCTTTCAGTCTCTTCCTTTTGAAGTGCGCAACTGCTTTGGTGGCTTTTCTGCCTCCATATAGACTGACTTTAGCACAAGCTGGTAGCATGTTTCTTGTGACGGAGCAGTTCATTAGCTGTAACTCTGCTGACCGAATCTGTGTTTGGAGTCTGAATGAATCTTGTTTGTGAAGTAATATATAGAAACATACATATTGTTATTCAATTGTTTTTTTTTTAATTTCTTTGTTGTGCTTTGTCTAGCTAGTTAAGTGCTCATATTACTTAATAAAAACCTTTCATTAACCTCTGTCTTGAATTTGTTGCAGTCACCAATATTGAAAAGAAACTTCAGGTTGTGAACAAGAAATATGGAGAGGCTGAAAAGAAAATTTCATTTATTTTCATATAAGACACCATTAGCATTTATTGTAAGGACTAATAATTTTTCATAGCAATACCTTTGTGCTTTCAAATATATGATGTGCAATATATTTTCACTAGAAATACATAAAGACTTATGAACCATCAAAAAGTACAATTTAACATGATTTGTATACACTGTATCTACGGTATCGTCGTGTTTATTTGATTATGACCTCTCTGCTTTTACATCTCATGATGCTAACCATATTTTGAGCTACACTCAGTTTCGGTTTATCGGATCTATAGACAAAATATGCAAATAAACCAAAAAAGACCAGTTGCTGATATTCATATTTAATAGCAAAAAATTACTAATTACTTTTATTACATAAAATGCATGTAAATATAAGGGGTCAGTCTGTATCCCTATTATAATGTTGTTAGAGTAAGATGATATTTAAATAGTTGTATGATTAAATATCAGTATGTTTTAATTGTGGTGGCAAAAAAATGCAAAACGATGATTGAGAGATAAAATATACTAATAAACTTTTCTTAAAGCCTGACGTAACATATTGGATACTTCTAAAATAATTTTTTTCTCAAAGTAAAACTATTTGTGGATCATCAAGCCTATTTTTGCTTCAGTACAAAAAGTGTTCTTGAACTATTACTAACAATATAAAAGTTATTGTAATATGTTTACTTAATAAAAACCATTGAAGATTTCACTGCAAAAGACAAATGCACCATGCACAACCTGAAGGTAGACATTTTTAATAATTATACTACAAGGCCTTTTAACTGCTAAGAATATAAATAATCCGTCAGAATGAATGTGAGTATATGATTCAATGGAATTTACGGGGTTAATGAGATTGTTTATGGATTATTGCTATTAACGCTAGCCATTGCTTTTAAGAGGTATGCCAGTATTGCCATTGAATTCTTGACCATCACAGCCGGTGGAAACTGACAGTCATGATCATGCTGTTCTCCAATGCTAAGCTGGAGATGGACCCACCCGTGTCTATTGCCTCAGCCTATAAATCTTTTACTTTGATGCCTCACATGGACATGCAAAAGGTATGTTCAGACATGAGTCGCTCAGCATGTGACTTCTTAATAACAACAGCAGATTTAATATTTAAAGCACTATCTCACACACTGTAGACATCTTGCGATCAAAATTTCTGGGAATGCTGCCCTGCAAAAACATTCTTAATCAACAATCATAAAGAAACTAAATGACTCAGTTATATAAAAGTGAGTTTATGCTTACATTTTTTAAAAATATAACTGTAAATGGTGTAAAACAAATCAACTTAATTTAAAGAAAAATTGTTCTCACACAATTGATACAGGCTATATTTTCTTGTTTTAAGCACAAGATGACTTTGGGCCTGTTTTGGGCCTGTTTTTGATATTTTTTAGATATTTTTCCTGCTGAAGTAAATGTATCTTGATTTATGAATGTTTAGGTATTTGAAATGGAAAACTACAAAAATGCTAAGGAAAGAGAATAATTTTTTGCAGTCTGTTTTACCACCAGAGGATGCCAGTGAGGCCTTTCATGACAAAAGTAAACAGTTTTGTTTTTATTTGCGTGTTCATTCAGGTCGCCGCCGCCAGGGGGAGGACCAAGTGCTGTCAGATTGTTTTTGTTCTGTTAAAAATAAATTAGCATTGGAGTCCAGCACTCTGTGCAGTTATCACTTTCTATGCATTTGTTCAACGTAATGAACATTTCACATGCATGTTTTTCTTGAACTTACTGAGTATTATTACCATTAATACATTTTTATTTCTTACTTTCTTTCATAAGTACTTATTAAACTACCTTCTGCTGGACAATTAACTGCGTTGGCCTTTTTCACATTATCCCAACAGTGTTCTTCTCTTTTGTATAGCCTACTATTCTCATGTCGAGCTAGGGCTTTGTGAAGCGAGTTGGGACTATCTCTCGCGGCGGAGGGCGACGCACTCGGGTGCGCGGAGGAACACTCTATGATGGTCTTCTCCTGTAAGAGCTCTGTCATTGTAATGCAGCAAGCTGTGATCATGGTCAACTTCTTGGAACGAATTGAAGATAAACGTTAGATCCCCTTCACGTAACGGATCGTGCTTTTAACGTCTTTTCCCGCGTTTCCTAAAAGTAACCCACTGATGTTTTCCGGCAATGTCCCGCGAGATCGAAAGCAGGACAGGGGGGTGAACTGAAGAAATGGTGTATCGTTACCCAGCTATCATATGGATTTGAAGGGAGTACCATAGAAGCAGAGGACAGATGACTATTGCATTGAACGAATAGGAACGGTGCTGGATTGCGTTTTTTTACGAACTGACCTGTCATTATATAAGCGGCACTGCGTGTGTATGTGTAAAATAGATGTCGGAACACTTTCAGATATTATTTATCGCGATTTATCTGCTGCTTTGTAATTGTAGACATTATTGGATTTGCTCTGGCTGTCATTTTAGCCAGCTAGCGATGGGTAACTCAATGACCCACCGCGCCGTTAGTGAGTTAACGAGGCACTATCACAGCAACGTTAAGAGAGAGAGGCCGTTTGCAACCTCTTTCTTTCTTTTTAAACTGAACTGACATCATGTAGTTTGGAAACTATATAGGTTTGAGATTAATTAATAGCTACTTCATTTAGCTATTTTGCGAAATGTCTTGTTAACTGGACCAGAGGGCGACAATGGAACTAGTTATCAACATCCTGCGCATCTAGCTAGTAAACTTCACCTTTAACGATAGCTGTTCATTTGTTTTCATTCTTACTTCGTCTTGATTTTACGCCAGACAGCTAACAGCAAACTCTCAAGTGTACTATATCGTCTTTCGCATTGATAATTTGGGGATGACAGGGTTCTCCGACAGACTGTCGTCTGGATTAACGAGAGTTTGAAGAACTTGTCTCCGATAGCCTCTCCATCACAAGCTGTTGTCTATCACCGGACACCTGCCAAAAAATGGAGACGGTGGGAGACTTTGAGTACAGCCGAAAAGACCTCGTCGGACACGGAGCCTTTGCGGTCGTCTTTAAGGGAAGACATAAAAAGGTAAATAAGCACATGACTGGCTCGAGACCCTGCGCCTGAGCATCATTATTCACTGCAAAAATCTGGGCCATGCTGGTTATATGCATGTAGTTTATCCCATTTGCATCTCAGTAAGAGTGAGGCATTTAAATGTCACATTTACATGCACTAAATGCATTTTAATAGAGAAATATAGATTTGTGTAGAGCATGCGTTGTGTTTTTGCACATCTCTATGTCATAGCAGTTCTTGATTAGAAACCGTGGGTTGTTTTATGTAACGTGTGCTTGAATAGGTCACATACTGCTAGAGTCGCTCATTCATAAAACAGCCTCCGTGAATAAGCCGTCTGACGTCAATAGGACTGACCGGTCTACTTGTACGTTTGGGCGGAGGGACGGGACCCATATTTTGTTATGATTTAAGTGCTTGATTTTGACATTGCCTAAACACACAAAACACACTGAATGTATGTTATGAGGACATTGCAAGCCACTTAGACATCATTGCATAAAAGTAATAAGTATCTGTGTTTGCTGTTATTGTTTTATTTTTAAGTTATTAGAACAATAGGAATTAAAATCTTTTAGGTCCACTGTAAAATGTTTAGTATTATATAATATACAGGTTTAATGTAAAATATTGAAATTTACTAGAAACAAAAACTGGGATAAATACTACGCCTCATAAACAAGTATGTTGAATTAATAAGCTGGAATAGATACTAGGCTAACTGGTGAGATTTTAATTGGAGACTTTGGTACAAATCTGAGCAAAATTGTAGGCCTCAACCATTGAGATCTCCTCTGAAAACATGGGACATAGGCTATGCAATTACTGGGTTGTTTTTCTCACGAAAACCATTTGAGAAGCATGTTACATCTCCATTATTTCTTAATGTAATGTCATTGGTGTCCAGGTGAAACTACTGAGATATTAAAAAGATCTAATTTGTGAATATCGGATAATATTCTTATATTATTTAAGTTCCAATGCAACAGAGTTTGCAACACATGCACACACACAGACAAACAGAAATGAAATGGTTAAACTATTATATTAATACAAACATGGACACACACAGAAATTAAATGGTTAATACTCAGTAAGCATGCTTACACACAAACACGCACACACACAGAAATTAAATGGTTAAACTTATATTAATACAAACACACACACACATACACGGGCATACATTCACATGTATTGAATTGCAATTTTAGATATTTGAAATAAATGATACGGAACAGTTATTGCAAGTCCTTTAAATAATTTATATGTTATTTTCAGGTTTCACTGTAATGATTATCTGGCAAAATTGTAAAACCTTTATGAAAATAGTAAAGTGTAACTAAATGTGACTTTAAATGTTAAAATATTGATTTTATAATGTCTCCATCAGCAAACATGAAAAGCACTGTTTGTGTTCTGATTAGTGGTCTTTCACTGTAATCTAGTGGTTTTTAATTGCAGCTTCTTACACCTCACTGTGTTTAAGTGTTATAACTATTACAGTGTTTTTTGTCAAAATTGTTTGATTGACATCATTAATCCCTTGTAAGCAAAGTTGTTCAGAATGAGGAGATCTATGATATTATATAAAGATATAGTCTGTAAGTGAGTGTATGAGGGATTTAAGGTCATTTACTCTGGAAATATTGTTATTTAATCTTATTTAATGGTTAGAGTGCTAGTTATAGTCTGAGCTCTTTGAAACTTTGCATTATTTGCATAATTATTAATCTAGAGAGTCCAGGCAATTGTTCTGTATTGGTTTGATCCAGCGAGACTACCTGAGACTAGTTTGAAAAAGTAGATTTGTAACATTTTTGTGAATAATTAATGAACGGTTTGATTTTGACAGCAAAGGTTCTTGAGGCAAAGTTGCTCATTATGAGGAGGTATATCAAATGATCGATTTTTATAATTTTTTTTACAGACCTTTAGGACCATGAGTCGAACATGCCCACAGAGTTTCATTCCGATCGACCTCGAACCTTGTCTAATAAGTGCTCAAATTTCATCGGCCGATGGCGGCCATGTTTTTTAAGATATGCTAATGTCCTCATAGAGACAGTTTCGACCAAGTTGCTGCATACCAAATTTTAAGACTAATGGTTGCCTAGTTACAGCTGAAAATAATTTTTTCTTGTATCATAACACCGCCAAGTGGCAGAGCTGCGTATTTTTTTTTTATTTGACTTCAGGTTGGGCTTATACACATGTGTATAGTTTGGTGAAGGTAGCTCATTCCGTTCCAGAGTTATAGTCCGAATAACATTTGGCTAACATTAGCATAGACGCTTATTGGCCTACTGTTTCGTGACAAAATCTAAATTTCATCTTTTTTTTTTGATAATTATTGATACTCAATGTTCAAACGATTATTTCTGCAGTGGTTTGGTTTCGATCGTTTGAAAAACCTAGGACTAGTTCGTAAAAGCGGGTTATGGATATAGCTAAATTTTGTGGGAAAACGGGGTGTCCTAGAGCAAAAATCCCACCTGTGCGCTTTTGTTCGGGCTAATGCAACGACAAGCGGTTTACGAGCTATGGCTAAAAATGTAAGATTTTTTCTTTTTTGCACCCCCGCTTGGCCGATGGGGCCGGTTCTTTGCACCTGAGTAGCAAGGAGGAGTACTACCATCTGACCAAGTTTCCGCTTGCAAAAAAAAAATCCTAACAATTACAATAGCGTTTTAGCGCTATGCGCTCGAACCCCTAAATGTAGACTTATTGCAGGGCCTAGGTTCAGTCCACCAATCGTTGACTGAATGAAGACTGATATAAATGGGCTTGGAGAAGTCCAACATGTGTCACCATAGAGACGCCTGTTGTTTCACCACAAGATTGAGCTATGATAATATTTTAAATTAAAAACGGTAAAGGTCAGAAAATGTAAAAACTGTAACATACTGTACGCACAGATAAATTCACAAAACATCAATAGCATGCATTTAGAAAGTACATTTATTTCCATTTCACCCCAACTTTAACATCAATCAAACTTAAATGTTAATATTGGCCCATACCTCTGTGGTCAATGATTTATTGTGCATCTGTAGATCATTACAGTTGGTTATCTGTGCATGTTTGTGTGAGGAAAAGCTTAGTGTATGCACAGTATGTAGCACAATGACTATATATAGCAGGAGTAATCTGATACATATTTATGATCACCTACCTCGTCCAAAACAGCTGACTCAATACTACCAGTTATTTTCATCCTACACACATATTACGATATTCATAATCACACATGCTTTTGAGTGCTGATTAATGCATTCTAGCTGGAAGGACATGCAGAACGATACAGGACATAAATAAGCTGCATATATTCGCCATTTATGTTGCGCATTCAGCCTCTCATTCCTTGATTAGAAGTTAAAAGCAGAGACTTTGAATGCTCATCTACTGAATGGGGTCAGTAGCGTTTTCTCCGGGTTGCCTTCACCACGCTTGGCTGAGTCGGTTTTAAGCGAGGCGAGATGAACGCAGCCGCTCTTGCGTGCTGCCAGCACTTGGCTACAGCACAGTGTGCCGCAGGAACATCTCCTATTAACCTACATTTACATGAAAAGCATCATTCTATTCATGGATTTCCACTCTGCGTTGGGGACACAGTGTCTTTAAGCTAGTGTGTGTGGCCCTATGGAATCCCATCATACACAAATGACTCTCCCAAAGGCTAAAATCCCAATTATACTCTCTGCTTTATCTGGTCAGAAGTTGAGAAATAGATGCGTAATGGATGCGGCATAATAAAAAAGAAGCAAAATGCTAGTGTGTCTTCAACCAAAGACTCCCACATACAGGGTTAAACAGTCAATATTTCAACTCTTATGCTCAAAATGTAAGAAAAAAATGCTTTGTAGGATTCATTGTAATGTAATTAGGCCGTGTAACCCCCCTCTGCCACCCCGCTTAATGATAATTGCTCTCTTTGTATAATATTTGCAGAAGACTGATTGGGAGGTCGCCATCAAGAGTATTAACAAAAAGAATCTCTCCAAATCTCAGATTCTGCTTGGCAAAGAAATCAAAATTTTAAAGGTGAGCTGTCATTGGTGGTTTTCTTTTTTGTGTTAATAATATGTGTATTATGCAAAAGATATCTCAAATCTACGTTTTATGTATCCTGAAGAAATTGTATTACTCTTTCTACAAAATATAAAGCAGCACAACTCAAGCTTTTGAATGCTGTGCATATTATTATTGCAGTTGTTATTTTAAATAATAATTTATATGATGTATCTGTTTTCTGTTCCTATATTCTACTATTTTTCACAATGCCACAGTATTTACAGACAGTGACAGTATTTTTTTTAACAGGAACTCCAACATGAGAACATCGTGGCGCTGTACGATGTCCAGGTAATGCACTTTTACCCCTTTATTGCTATAATATCTGAATGCTTTATCCTTACTAACTCAGAGCAGAGATGCCTTGAGCTGTTAGTGCTTTGCTACTATCCACTAAGAGCTGTGAGGGCCTTCGGGACTGGCCCAGTTCTTATATAACACCACCATTCACATGATAAGTCACATGACCTGTCCTAGACTAAGCCCTGCTGTACGTTGCATGAGACCACTTGAGTGATTCTCTAGTGCAAATGAAGTCTTTAGAGCAAACATTAATTGCAATTATGCAAAAATACATTGCGTGTAAGTCTCTCGCGGCGCACGTTAGAGAATAACGTCACTGGCCAGAAGGAAATAAGATTATTTCTCAGCATCCTTGGGGCTGAATGCTAAATGTCAGAAAAATGCAGAAAATGTCAGCCTGTTTTGTTCGCAAGCTAATTCATCCATCAATACCCAGCGTTCCTCCTTCTGCATCCCACCAGCAGGCTCTTATAGGGGGAGGGTTTGCCTCCTCTGGAATGGTGTGGGCTGTCTTTTCATTGGTCCAAACCCTCGGCTGACAGAGCAGGCACTGTTCTGAAAGGATGCTGACGTCTACGGCAGGATCAAGCTGTGGGTTTAATTATGGCTGTTATGATTCAGTCACCTATACACCTTTGACACGTTATGCTTCCCAGTATAGTGAAGAGAGACGTTAAATATCTCGCTCTTCCCACGCAGCATGCTTATATAACACTCCCACCCAACACAGACCTGCAGGACCCCTCATTTTTCAGTTAAGCATGCTTTTCTGCATCAGTTTTTGTGCTGAACGCTGCATGATTTTCGGTCTACTCCAGGAAGACACTTGAGCGATTTCGTGTGTAATATATCTCTCCTGCAAAGGCAGAGAGGTCAGAGCACACTACAAGCGGTTTACATGAGGGAAGGAAGAAATGCTGTTTATCTTTTAGTTGGTGTGAGAAATTCTAGCATTTTGTCTTGGCTGCGAAACTTTGTCCCATTTGGCCCGAGGTGTGTTTTTCCTCCCTGTGCTGAATTGGATAAGTGAGTGTCAGTGGTGACGTACTGTAGCTGTTCATAAGCTGTTTTTGGATGCTCACATGCTGCGTCGCTTATGTAGTCAGGCGACCATAAATAAATTTGTGCAACGCTGAGATCTGCATCCAGCCGTTGAAATCACGCGCTCAGTCTGACCAAGGTGGAAGTTCATCTTAACTTACCCTGGAAGATTCAAGTCTTTCCACCCCTCCGTATTTCAGCTGCTGAAAGACAGGGATATCTGAATCATGTTGAATACTCGCATGGGTTTGTGCAGGAAGGGCATTTGAATAGCATTTGCATCAGAAATTAAATGCAGTCTTGAACACTTACTGTTATGAAATACAGTATTTACATTTCAAGATATACTAAATGAATGATGAAAAACTAGCATATCAATGAAAAAATAGAAATTAAGAATAAAAAAGAAATACTACATGACATATATATTAAATATAAAGTCAATTTGGAAATGTATATACAGACATGCATTATATAAAGGGCTGTCAAATCGAATAATCATGATACATACATGCATTTATTTCATACATGTATGTAATATATTTGTATATTTATAAACAATATAAATATGATATATATGTAGATATAGTGCTGTCAAACGATTAGTTGTAATTAATCACAGCCAAAATAAAAGTTTTTGTTTACATAATATATGCGGATGTGTACTGTGTATGTAGTATGTACAGTATATATAAATGAATACATATATATATATATATATATATATATATATACAGTCTATATTTAGAAACTGTATATTTACAGTACATATATATTTATATTATTGTTATAATTTATATAATTTAGAATTTATATAATATATATTATATATAAATCTATTTCATCTATAAACTAAAAATATAATATAATAATAAATATATACATGCATGTGGGTATATTTAAATATACTTAATAAACAAACATAGCACAAACACATTATGTAAACCAAAACTTTTATTTTAGATGTGATAAATTGTGATTAATCATTTGACAGCACCAATATATACATATGTAAATATTTCTTGAATATTTATGTGTTTTCATAAATGCATCTAAACATATACAGTACACGCAATATATTATAAAACACAAACCTTTATTTTTTTAGCTAGTGCAAAGGAAAAACATGTTTTAGTTAATACCTTATAATGTTAGAACATTTTTTGTATAACAGCTACAATTATACTAAATACTTATACTAATTACACTAAAGTGCTTTATTCCCCAGTGGCAGAAGCATTCTTTGCGCTGGTCTTTAGGTTAGTGCTCACAAAATTAGTTTGGATCTCTGTATCTAATATAGTCCTTCATTCCTGATTTAATGGCCATTTACCTCAGCGGGCACCAAGAGGCATGTGCAGTTCTACAGAAAAACTGTGACCTTTTTCCAGCACACTTCTCCTGATGGCATCACAGAGCCCTGGGGAATATCGATGGTGCTCTCTTCCAAGCCCAATTACTCTACTGTAGGCTGTTTACAATCCACTGTCATTAAAGATGTTAGGAGGATTGACTTTTTTTTGCACGCAGCCAGAGGTGTCTAGTTAAAGCATAACAACAGGGAGCGCTTGGCCTTTCACACTGAAGCTGTGCTGAAAGAGGAGGCCCTCAGATCCCACTACGCCACATGGAGCATATGCCGCGCGGTAGACCTGCAGCTCCGATAACCGTCTCATCCCACATGATGAAGAAGTGTGAATGGAGGCTGCTTGTGATTAATGCCAACGTCAGTGCCAGTTCACACGTGCCGGCTTGTTTCGAGCGCGTACACATAGAGATGTTGAAGCGTTTATTGAGCTTTTCCTCAATGGGGATCTGTACCGATGGAACTGAAGATATCTCAGCAGCCGTTTTAATTACAGGCTTGCAGTAAAAGCTGAGCAGCTCCAGTCAAACGCTATTCAGAGATGTCCCTGCTCTGACAGAGGGAGGCTGGAGACCTGCTGTAATAACAGGGTGGTGATTCTTCTTCTGCCTGACACGGGTGTACTTGTGCATTGCCTTTAAAGGGATGGTTCACCCAACAACTCACCCTCAGAGCTGCAAAAGTAGTCTAAAGTAAACCAAAATTGCGTTGTGTCTTAGAGTGAAAGTCGCCAAAAATATGTGTTCTGTGTTTTTTTAAACACAAAGAGCTGATGATTCAGTGTCGTTCAGTTCTCTTTTAAACTGGATGTGGTCAACAAAAGAAAACCTTTAAGGGCTGTCTCTCTAAAAAGAGTGCCAAAATAAAAGTGTAGTGTACTGTAAAATACATATTTAAAAAAATATATATAAAATATATATTTGCACAATTTTTTATTTATTTATACAGAAGTAATAATTCTTATTTATTTATTTATTTATTATGTTTATATATATATATATTTATTTGTTATGTTTATGTATTTT
>JAUMHP010000068.1:7815640-7847953 GCA_032361065.1 Enteromius trimaculatus
GGGTAACCGTGTAATTTGTAATATTTTCAAAATTGTATGCATGTGTATTTATGTATACATAATAAATATACACAGTACATATAAATATATAATTTAAACTTTTATTTTGAATGTGATTTATCGCAATTAATCATTTAACAGCACTTAAAAATATAATAACATGAACAATTTTTATTCTTATCGTTTGTATATAAAATTATAGACGAATAGCCCATTTTAAATTGCAATTAAAAAAATAAATAAAAATAGTATATATATATATAAATATATATATACTTTTTTTATTCCAAGCCTTTATAATGTTAGATTTTAAGCGGAACAGAAAATATGATTGATAAATTGATTGCATGTATGTCAGTGGTGTTTGTTGTTTTGGACACCACTAATTTTCATTTTATGAATAAAATTAGTTGAAACATTCTTTAAACTATCCCTTGAAAAAACAGAAGTGCTTTTTAGATGTGCACAAAACATGTGGATTTGTAAGGAGTTCACAGGGATGGAAGGATTGGAAACATCAAGTGGGAATGAGTGGGCTGGGTTTTGAGTCTGGGTAGGAGGAGTCAGACTTGTTTATGAGTCACATATGCATAAGACAATCATATGTGTCAAAACAAAACTTGAACTTCCTGTAAGAGAACAGCGTGTCCCAGTGGAGGATGAATTGACTTGTTGTCTTCAGTTTTCTGAGAAGAAGGGGAGGGATGAATTCAAATGAAGACAATAAGCAGTGAGTGAGTTTGCAAGGAAAGAACATCTGGAACCTGTTAATGTTTTCCTCGACAGCTGCCTGCAGGAACTAACAACCGTTCAGCTAATAAGTTGTGTTAACAATGCAGAATTAATGCATTCTTAACCATATAGTGTAATAGTGCTCTCTAAATGTCCGCCCCCAAATTTCTTTCCACCAACATGTCACCAAATATAGGTTGTCTGTTTACCAGGCCTTTGTAGGCTGTAGTAGACCCAAGAAAGTCTGTTTATTTCTGTCTTTATCTTAATACTGTGATGTTCTTGGCCTTGTCACTGGCTAAATTATGTGCTGTTTTTCTTCACTACCTGTTCCTGTTGATAAACATCCTCTAGTGTGTCATTCAGAGCTCCAGGGACATTAGTGTAGAAACATTCTCTTCTAAAAAGGCAGTTTGTGTCTATAGGCTCACGACACCTGACGTATTCGTTACAGCCCTAGAATGTTGTGTTCCCTCATCATGTAGATTACTAGAAACCCGTTTCTAAGAAGAACACATCCATCTCAAACATTCCTAGTATTTAAAGCCATGCTTTGGCTTGCGTCCACCTTATGTAAGCCAGCACATCTAGTTATGATGCAATGCTCACACTGACTGGCCAGACGGTGCTGCTTTTCGACTTCATATCATGCCTGTATTTTCCAATGCTGTAAAGTTTGTGTTAGCTGTGGAGATATGATTGGAATCTCAAAGCTTGAGTTTGTTTTTAGTCAATGGTGCTTTGTTGTAGGGTTGACCCCTATAGCAAAATTCAGGTTCTGTATGATAGCAACTGTAATGTTTGATGCAACAAAATGAATTTATTTGCAAAACATCGAACTGAATAATTAATCATGTAGGTAAAAACAAAAAGTTAGATTTTGATGAGTAAATTGGGTAATTAGGCTCTTTATAGTGTCTTGTTCTCAGGTGATGAATTAAACCATTGATATTAAAGTTCTTAAGCAAGATATATATATTAGCTGAGCATTTTTACAAATTTCTAATCTAGCATCATTTTTGGTTGGGGTAAAGTGTGTCATATTATGAAATTCTGATGCAATGGTAGTCTGATGTCAACTCCAGTTTTTCAAAATTGCTGATATTGGCTTATTACCTCTCTATGGGTGATTATTCTTTCCATTTATACTGTATATCCAGTCATGCTTCCCAGCTGCATAATATGCTAACTTGCTCCAAATGCACAGTAACTAATGTTACATGTCCCACAGAAGTAGCAGCACATTGTTGCACAATGATGGCCGTTCATGTATTGTCCAGAGTTCAGTGTATGGTGACCGATCTAATTTTTATCCTTGTTTACATGGTAAATATAAATGACATTACCGCTGCTCTTAAATCATGATGTATTTTGTTATGCAAGTGCCTAAGTGGAATCTCAGCTCTTGCCAAAAGTAAGGAAAAAATTGGCAGGAGGAGACCAGGACGGCATTTGTGTGTTTGGACATGTGGTTCTGGACCATAGCTGTTTGTTTTTCTTTTTCTGCCCACACTTGGTCATTTCTCATCAAATGACCCGTGTGTTTGTTTGTGGATATCATGCTCAGGGCCATTTGACTTCAGATAAAGTCACAGATGAAGAGGTCAAGTTCAAGGAATGACTGATATGTAATGGCAGCGTTAATGATGCCCTCGAGTTGATCAACCCCTCCACCCTAGCCGGAGATGCTCCATTTCCTTTCTCCTTCCCATCCCTCTTTACTGCCAGCTCAAATCAGCCCATTATGCAATCAGACTGACAATCAGTGGCAGTTCCCCTAGTAGCCCCTGGACTGCATTGATCCCAGATCCCATAAATGGAGATGTGGGCTTTCCTGGGATAAGATTATGAATCATAAGCCCATGAGCTGCTTGTCTTTGATTCAATATTACAAGGACTTTTTTTTTTCTTAAATAATGTGGTTTAGGAATGCACCAAAAATAAAATTGTGGTAGATACGATAAGCCAATGATGATTTTTTCAGATATTAAACTAAAATAATCATATCAAATACTTTTTCTAAATCAAAATTAAACACTAAAAGCTAAAATTAATCATTTGAAATGCTGCAGGTACATGATTTAGTTTAGCTGTATTATTAAATTATTCGTGTTATCCACCAGCATGAATTTCCTTACCAAACACTGAGTTAAAATTTGACCAAAATCAATCGTTTCTATAATTAAATTTCTGATATTTTAAATCAGTTAAAACATTAGCGAGACGCCTCTCCATATTTTTTCCAAATAAATGTTTTATATTGTTTTGAACAGATGTCTATGCAGAAGTTCTGATTAAATATCAATCATTTTGTATCTCCAAAACTAATTTGGCCAAAATACTGAGTAGCAGAGATTTCGAGCATTCAGTCGTGTTGAGGTGGGGAGGGGTGAGAGCTAATATAGGCAAATGGAGCTATGACAAGCTCTTCCCACACACACTCTCCACAGGCAACCACTTATGAGCAGCACATAAAATGGCCGCGCTTTCTTTGTTAATGGACCAGTCCATCACAACTGCATTAAAGGCCTGCCAACATCAATTCACTGAAAGTTACAATGAATTATAAAACTTTGAGATGAGATGATGGAGGAAGCTCTGTAGATCGGTGGTTTGTCTTGTTTACTGTAACAGCCCACTTCCTAGAGAAAAAAAAAAAAAAAACATGGGCTTTGTGTTTTTTATTTGGCTGACATTCAGAGTCTAGTTCCTTAAGTATTGACACAGCAGCCCTAGTTTCAACAACATGAGGTTTGCAAGCCAGGATCTGAAACGTGAGTCGTTTTTACTTACGCACGTGCCTGGATTTGCACAACCACCTGCTTGCTGGAGGATATGGACCTGTGTTCAAACAAATCAGTGCTGTTGATGGATGTTAGCTGTTATGGGCTGTTACTGAGTAAAATTATGTTTTTCTTTTTTTCTTTTAGGAAACGCCAAGTTCTGTATTCCTGGTTATGGAGGTGAGCATAAAGCATGTATTCACCCCTCTATTTATCATTTCCCCACGCTCTTGTTGTTGTCATGAGGCCACAGCATGCCTAATGTTTCATGGCTATGGTTTCTAGTATTGCTCAACACTGCTGTCTCTGAAGGAGAAACAAACACATGAAGAGGCCAAACTAAAAATATCAGTTCAGGGAAAGCTGCTCTCAGAAACAATTTCAAGAGCTTTAACGTCAACTGTCTTTAGTGTGTAATATCAGTCCAACACGTCTGATGTATGTACCTTATGATAATGTAACCTGCAGGTTTTCTGAGTATTGTTTATTGGCGCCTGTGTGTGTGACACGAAACTAGAGTTTGGTGCTTCTGAAACAAAGTCCTCGAAGCCAGAGCCAGTCACACTTAGCACACACTGATGCAATTTGCTCTTTGTGCATGCACATGTGTCCAAGTTCTTGGGTTTCCTTTAGATAGTAAAGCGCAGTATTAGCAAGATTCCAGGGAATGAACTATATGCTTTATATGAGAGCAGCTCATAAATGTATACGTGTAAACTGATACAAAAATAAGGGAGTCAAGGAAAATATTTAATAGTTAATACAATTATGAAAGTTATGTAAATTAGGGTAGGGTAATAAGGGTTAATGTAGTTAACAAACACTAAAACCACATAAAAGTTACTTATAAAAGTTATTTTTTTTTGTAATAATATTATTTACAAGGCAACATTTCTCATTTTTATTTAGTTTAACTTAAAAACAAACTGAAATAGTCAATAAAACTTAATAGGTATGCTTAAAAATTAATATAAACATGCAACAAAATTACTGTAATACTGTAAAAACAAAGCAAGTAATGTTGTTGTAGGTTATTCTAGTGACCTTTTTCTCTTAGAGAATGTATAAAGATTCTCTTTTTAATCACTTCTATAGAATAAAACTTGCTTGTAAGCCAGATGCAAAATGTATCACATAGTTTTATTTTTTTCAAGCCCTCTATCACAAGTTCTGATGTTCACTCAGAGGTTTAAAGATGTTATTTAATGTTAAATGTAGTGTATT
The DNA here is from genome assembly GCA_032361065.1 of Enteromius trimaculatus. Taxonomy (NCBI): domain Eukaryota; kingdom Metazoa; phylum Chordata; class Actinopteri; order Cypriniformes; family Cyprinidae; genus Enteromius; species Enteromius trimaculatus. The sequence continues at coordinate 7,820,380 of JAUMHP010000068.1, forward strand.
ATCTCTGTCCACCTCAGTACGCTCAGGGCTATTTCTCTCCCTCCATCAATGATGTGGAAATTTTACCAATACACGCTTAATGCTGCATCACTTTGATGTGTGTGTCACTACACCACCCTATCCTCCTCTAGCAGCCCATGAAATATCCAGTCCTCGAGCCTCGACATTGCTTTTTATTGTTCTGTATCGATTTTGAAGTTTATTTTTCTGTTTCCTTTTCAAGTACTGCAATGGAGGAGACCTGGCGGACTATTTGCAAGGTAAGCAGCTTGTGAGGTGAACACATCATTTGGTCAGGAGTCTCAAATAAAAAAGCAGTGTTTTTAAAACACTTGTTAGAAAAGATGTGTTGTGTGTGTGTGCGCGCGGTTGTTCACTTCTCACTGCTGTGTGTGTGCACTTGGATGGGTTAAACACAGAGCACAGATTCCTAGTATGGGAAACCATACCTGGCCACATGTCACGTCTTTTCTTTCCTTTCCTTTTTTTTTTAATGGGGAAATGAGACAGTGTGCGTTAAAGTGTTTGCCTCAGGGTTCAATCTTAAAACACACTTACCTCCAACACTCTCAGAGAGCCATTACTGCCTCTGTTATCATATATATTTAACGCTTAGCCCACATACCTATTGTGAATAAACCGTGAAGTCTGTTGTTAGGTGTTTACGGGCAGTCTTTATTCTGCCAAAGGAATCTGATTGGTCTATAAACCATGTTTTCATTGAATGTGTGACGCAAAGGGCATAATAGAGATGAGTCAGGTGCCATTTACTTAGTGCGTGTGATGCTGGCTGGACTGTTATGTTCAGATGGAGTGTTATCTTTGTTTAACCATGACGGATGACACAGTACAGCAGGTCCTAGCCTCTCACACTTCTCCCCCTGTATAATTATGCAACCGTTCCTCAGTTATACAACCTCACTGCTACGTCAAACACTGTGTTTTAGGATCTGTACAAGGTTCATTGTGATCATAATTGCTTTGTTTACAGAGCAGATTGGGTGAAGGGAATCCTCTTAACAGCTCAGTGGATTACACCAGTTTTGCTCTAACAGGGGCCCCCGAGCGACATCACTACATGTAAAACCCCTGAGCAGTTTCTGATTTTAACATTTATGGCAATCAGGGACAGAGAGAACATGCCTGTGATGGTTTGGGTCCTGTGTGGTTATAATTAATGTATGAATTATAGGTTTTTGTAAAGAAAACAAACATATAGTTCACCCTAAAATTATGTCATCAATAATTCAACCTCATGTTGGACTTCAGAACACAAATTAAGATTTTTTTTATGAAATCTGAGAGCTCTCTGACCCTGCATAGACAGCAACACAACTGACATATTCAAGGCCAGGAAGGTAGTAAAGACATGGTTAAAATAATCCATGTGATGTCATTGGTTTAACCATAATTTTGTCCTTGGGTGAATAATTAATGACAGAGTTTGCATTTTTGGGTGAACTATCCCTGGAAAATTGTAATTTGTGCATTTGGTATTTTTTATAAAATAAATATCAGAATAAAAAAATCTACATTTAAACAAGAAGAACATGGTTATACATGTAAATATGATATTAATTTCAATATTAAATTCATACGTTTTATACGCAACTGAAAATGTTGGCAGGCATTACTGGCCCAGCTGGGTGTGGTGAAAAATGATGGATATTATTAAAATCTTGCAAGGTCAGGACTTTTCAATAGTCGGTCTTCATTTTGAGTTATGCTTTGTTCTGCAATATTTATTTGACTTTAAATGACTCATTGGCTATAATGATCATCTGTATCACTTGTGGTCACTTTAGCAACATTTTTGGCATTTCGGCAAAAAAGATCCATCCCTTATAAACAGTGGCCTAGTGATGTGAAGCACAGCTCACACAGAAGTCACTTTCAAACCAAGCTGCTTTCTTGGTCATCACAGCGAAGTTGTGTGACAATGCAAAAACTGCACGGGGGAACCTTTCACCCTCACCCAAAACTTCCAATCATGTGGATTCCTCACTGCATTCGTCAGAGAACACTCTTTAAAACTAGCGGTTCTGAGGTTTCTTGACACATAACAACAGTTGATTATTCTGTTTAGATGCACTGGGATGTAAGTGGTCATCTCGCAGGGGTATCTGGGTAAATCTGGGAGGAATGTCTTAATGGATTTTATAGCCATGTAACTCAGCAGTATGATGTCTTTGCTCTTTCAGCCAAGGGCACTTTGCGAGAGGACACGCTGAGGGTCTTTCTACAGCAGATTGCGGCAGCCATGCGCATCCTCAACAGTAAGGGGATCATTCACAGAGACCTCAAACCTCAGAACATCCTGCTGTCCTACACGGGCCGCAAGAAGTCCAGTATCAACGGCATACGCATCAAGATTGGTAAGTATAACTTTTTGCTAGTATTTTGTGCTGTACATTCATTTAGAGTAAAACTGAAGCGTCTTAAACCACATGAAATATCTACGTTCCAAAGCTGAATGAATATCTCAGGATGTTTATAGTCCATGTACTTAGCCTTTCATAACTAACGGTCTATGTAATGCACTTTCCCCCCCTCTGATCTCTCGCACAGCCGGTTCTTTGTTACCATTGTTTCTGCAGTCTGTGCAGAAGTTAGAAGTCGTGACTATCAGACAGCAACGAGTTGCTATTAATAACACTGGCGCTCTCTTTGTTTTACAGCTGACTTTGGTTTTGCAAGATATCTCCAGAGCAACATGATGGCGGCCACATTATGTGGATCCCCAATGTACATGGTGAGTAGCCACAAGCTGAATCCTGCCTCAGATTTTTGAAATATTGCAGCAGTGTGAGACATTGGCAGCATCATGTTCTTACAATCTGTCACCTGTCCGCATAGGCTCCAGAGGTGATCATGTCCCAGAATTATGATGCCAAAGCTGACCTGTGGAGCATTGGGACTGTCATTTATCAGTGCCTCGTGGGAAAACCGCCTTTTCAGGTTAGTTTCATGACGTTGAAGATAAAGTAATATATTTTGTATGCCGTAAGTGTTATTTTGGATGATGTTTTTAAATGGTGCTTCATGTGTTTATGTGACCAGGCTAACAGTCCACAGGACTTGAGGATGTTCTATGAGAAGAACAAGACTTTGGTGCCAAAGTAAGGGCACTGACTAAATTTAGTTTTTCTTTTGCCGCATTATTCGTCATAATGTTTAATGTACAGTTGTCTCTTTAGATACTGATTACCTAAATTATTAAATGAAATGGATATAAAAGTAAATGGTGTTCTTTTCAAGACTAGTGAAACAATATCACAGTTTAAACTAACATATTAAGCAGCACAAGAATTTCTTTACTCAAAATATAAAAAAATGTTTCTTGAGCAGCAAATTTTCATATTAGAATGAGTTCTGAAGGATCATGTGACAATGTTCTGTATTTGATCACGTAAATTCGACCTGATGCAATGAAATATCTTTTGAACTCAAAAAATTGTACATTTTGTTTTTACATTTTCAGTGCTGTGTGTATACACAAAAAAGAAATAAAATGAAAAGAACAGTTCATTTACCAAATATTTACTCTGATTTAAATTTGGATTATTTTTATAATCACCACTGGTTGCTATTTACTAAAAAGCGAATGCTTTGTTGACAGCATCCCGAGAGAGACGTCCCCTCAGCTGGTAGATCTGCTGCTGGGACTGCTCCAGAGGAACCAGAAGGACCGTATGGATTTTGGTCAGTGCATATCTGTTGTTTTAGTGCATTGTGGGAGGATTTCCACCTTGTTGTTCCCTTTCCCTCATCGTATACTATTCTTTCTGCAGACACTTTTTTCAGTCACCCTTTCTTGGAACCAACATCAACTATTAAAAAATGTAAGTAATAGAGCATTTGATCGGCAAATTTAAAGTGTGGCTGGACACTAAAATGGTTTTTGTTTTACCCAGCATGCCCTGTGCCAGTGCCTACGTGCTCTGGCTTGGTCACAGACAGCACGTGTGGCAGCTCTCCTTCCTGTCGTTACGTCTCTCCACCGGTAAGCCCCTTACATTGTCAATGCTGAGTCCGCCGTCACAATGCCACAGGTGTGAGCAGAGGTGTTGTGTGAGACGATTATGGCCTTCAGAAAGGTAATGGTACTGACTCAGCTAAAGCTAATCCAGTGTTTACCTTCACTTTTGTGTTGCAGTCCCTGCCAGACATGCAGACTCTCCCCGAGGATGTGTTGTCCTCTCCACCTCTCGGCACACCCAACTATCTGCAGCTGTCCAAAGAGTCGGGCGGCAGCACCAGCAGCAAGAACTCCTCCTGCGACACTGACGACTTTGTGCTGGTCCCCCATCTCTCTGGAGAACAGTCCTGTGAGTCACATAATGTCCCTGACACATGCCACGCGACTACACAGCTGATGTCTACACTGATAGAATCATTTAATAATCAGTTAAAACATTTTAACATTAAAACATACGTTTTTTACTCTATTTGACCATTAATGTATGATAATGTAACAATATATTTTGGGAACACTTTACAATAAGGTTAATTAGTTAGCTACATTAGGTAACATGAACTAAAAATGAACAATACGTCTGCGGCATTTATTAATTTTAGTTATTGTTAATTTCAGCATTTACTAATGTATTATTAAAGTCATGATATTTTACCTGGAAACAAAAATGAAAAATACAGAAAAAGAAAATGAATATTTGCAGTTTAGTGTTTTTTTACACACACACTAAGCACTATATTTGAGCAGCTGGTGGAGCTGCTTATGTGTGTTTTTTAGCGTATAGAGAGGCGTCAGCTGAGTCAGCGCTACGAAAGCCTTCCAGCGCTGTTTACGCTCTCACACGCTGTGATTTGTTGGTGTATGTGAGACTGTGTATTTATGTAGTTCTCACGGCTGTCTTTCTTTCTCTCATCTTCAGATGACCCTTCTATGGGTGCAGTGCCCCGCAGGCCATCCAGTGAATTCCTTCTGTGTGGAGGGTGAGTGTGACATCGCTCGCTTACCTCACTCTAGATACGTTACAGTGCTTTAAAAGCTCAAACTGTCACCTCTGCATGTTTACTTGCGTCGAGCTGTGCAAATGTTAGACAAGGATTTTAGCAGGCTGATATTTATCAGGCCGAAGACACACAGTTCACAGTCGAGTCCGACGTGCAGACAGGAATATTAAGTCTGGATCCTTTTTTTTGTCTGTTTGCATCATGGAAATATGGAATTATGGATTAGCAGACTGATCCGTCGGTTTGTTAATGTCACAGGAGATATTTTTGGTGGCTTCCACTCACAAACTGCTAAAAGCTCAGAGGGGTGAATCACACGGCTGGTGAATGAGTCCTGTGGGAGCAAACCCGCGTGTTGTGTTTGTGCTTCTGCCCTAAAAATAGACCCTGCTGTCATTTCTTCCCATCTGCATGTGATCCAAAACTGTTTCCACACCCTTTACTTGTGAACCGACCTCTATTTTCGTTCAGAGGTGCAGAATTAAATGGGTGTTTTAGGACTTGGCGGTGCAGTTATGCATTGGATCTGACATGATTTTGACAGTGTGACAGTTAAAAACATTCGCATGCTGTGCATCTTTTGTCTCATAGTCGTATAAAACAGAAGCGGTTTTGTTTTTGTGAGAGTCAGTGCACTTCCTTCTGCTCTGTGGCTTCTCTGTTTCCCGCTCTTGTACAAGCAAGACATACTCCACCTTCTCTGTCTCCTCTCTTGTCTATTTATTCTTTTTTTACACATCCGCACAAACTTAAGACCAAAAGGTTGGACACTCTTGACTGATTTGCTAAAAACGAAAGTAAAGAGTGTTATTAAATTGTCAGCGTTTTTGAAGTGAGTGTTAAATGTAAACTTCATCTAAAGGTCAAAATGAAGATGACAAATTCATAACAACACAAGCAATGTCCACTGTATTTTTATGAACTAACATTAATTAAGAATTTAACTTATATTTTCTGAGAACAAGTCTTAGTATCTTACACAATTTTGTAAAACTTTCATATTTTCATATTAAGTATAATATCTTTATAAAGGTTCAGAATTATCATTATTGTTATAGGCTGGATAATAAATCTTGAATTCATTTTATTTTTTAATAGAGGTTTATATATATATATATATTTAAAATATAAATGTATTGAAAAATATGTACTTGAAGATATATTTTTTTGGACGCAGAGGTTGTTTTGTTCTTCTTAATAGGTGAAGTTACACCGGACGTGATAAAGCGACCGTTCGTAATTCATGTAAGCGCATCATAAATAGGACATGGCAGCAGTTTTCTGTCGCCGCTCGCATCCCGTGTAAACAGTGTAACATTGGTACTGCTTTGTTCACAGAACTCGTCGACTGGGTTGTTTAAGCTACATACAGTATGTGTGGGGCGGAGCTGTCAAAGGGGTAAGGGGCGTGTTTGTTTTGGTGATTTCAAATATCAACATTAGCTTCCAGAAATCGTAAACCCTGCCTTTAAGTTTTGTTATGGTTGCTGTAAGTATGTTTAAATATTTTTACTGGAAAGATTCATTTCCAGAGATTTATTAGAATATAATATTAGAATAGATACAAAAAAATTCTCCTACTACATTGACTTAAGATGAAGTTAAAGTAAACAGTATTATTAAATTCTAAGCGTTTTTGAAGTGAGTGTTAAATGTAAACTTCATCTAAATGTCAAAATAATAACAATGAAGTGTAATATAAAGTATATGTTATATAAAGTTTTGGGACAGTAATATTTATTCAGTGTTTAAAAATGCTCACCAAGGCTGCTTTTATTTGATCAAAAATACAATACAATATTTTATTGTAATTTTTTTTTTTTTTCGTCAGTAAACATTTCTTCTTAACGTTGCTGGAAACGGTTGTGCTGCTTAATGCTTTTGTAACCGTGATATAACAGCATCTATTTGAAGCAAAGTCATTTGTACATGAATACATTATTTTTTACATTAGACAGTGCTATGTCTTTAATTCAGCAAAGATACATTAAGTTTGAAGTGAGATCAAAAGTTAAGACCAAAAGTGACAGTAAAGTATTCATTTCCTCAAAAACAGACATTTTTTCGCCTCGTCAGTTATGTCCTGTTTGTTTTGCTGTGCCATGCTGAACTGACTCTGGGTCAAACAAAGAAACTCTCTTGTGTGCCTGCTTAACCGCTCACGTGTAGCTCACACTCACACTCCTCCCTCACTCATTACATAATCCAGGAGCTCAAATCGTGCTTTTTTTTACTTTTAGCTCCCTTCGTTCTTATCGGACCTTTGCTCGGTGCGCGCACCCCCCACACATGACCCAGTAATGACACCTTTAAAAAAAACATTGTGTTCCTGATAGAAAAAGAATGAGCTGTTTTGTTTCCTTTGTCTGAGTCCAGGGAAGGTAGGTGGACCCAGCACGTGCTTCTGCCTGAAACACCGCCCATTTCCCCTCCCTCCCCCTTGCTGATTGGCCAGGGCTTTGTGTTTACACTGTAGCTCCGCCCCATCTGGTTCGGCCATGCCCTTTGAGCAGAAACTGCTTTGCTTAGCTCATTTGACAAAGTTACAAGCTTCTCGCAGTTTACATTTAGTGAACGCATGTTGGAAAAAACTTATTATAGAATAAATGGGTTTGGAAAAGCATTCTGACTGGATTGCAACCTTATTTTCTGGGTTTCTCAGACCACCGCAGCCATCCTCTGGACAGACCCCGATGGTATCACCACGAAGCGAGACCACGCCGATACCTGTGCCCACCCAGGTGCGAAACTATCAACGTATCAAACAGAACCTGTCCAGCAGCCCAACCACAACACTTTATGGCTCTCCCAGGTAAGACATCCAACAACGGGAACAATAATAGCTAACTGCTTTTAGTAGCATGTTCGAGTCATTAAGATGCAATTAGTGACATGATTGCATCAGTTTTGTGTGATCATCTCACTTCGGGCAGAATTCGCCAAGTAAATCATTGGATTATGTTTGGGAACAGGTGGGTTTAGGGTCTTCAGGCAGGTGGCTAGCAGTCTCTGGAGATAATGGTTGTTGCATAGACCCTTATTAGTCACGCCAGACCTCAGCAGCTGCTCGGCCTACTTCCCCCTGACCTGCTCTGTGTGTCAAAAAGTGATTAAGCTCATCAGTCAGCATATTTTGAAATATTATTTCTGTCTTATATGTTTTCTTTTTAATATATATATATATTTTAATTCCAGTGGTGGCAAAGCTGAATTGTCAGCATGATTACCCCAGTCTTCAGTGTCACATGATCCTTCAGAAATTAATTTAATATCCGATGCGCTAGAAACAATAGTGTATCAATAAATATTTTGTTGAAACCTTGATAGTTTTTTCCAGGAGTCTTTAATGAATATAATAAAATGTATGTAGCTAAATCGTTGCTGTCAATTTAATGTATCCTAAACCCTAAACAAAAAATAATGAATTTAAATAAATAAATATAAAATCTTACTAACACCAAAACTTTGAATAGTACTGAGTGAAGCTAAATGGCACTTATTCTATAGAAAAACATACTGTATACTGTTTAAAATGAAAATGAGCATAAGGATGCTTTGTGGTTGCGAATGAAATTACACCTGCATAGTAAGTCTGTTGGGACCCCCAAGTGTGGACTTAAGGAGAACTGACATCATGCATCCACTAAAATTACAACTGCTGGTCAAGAAAAATGATGCTCATATGAAATTAAGGTTGTCCAAACACTGCTATAGAATGATGTTTGGTTGATTTTATGGTCACAGGTCAGGCACAGTGCGGCGCTCCAACACTAGCCCCATGGGCTTCCCTAAAATGGTGTCTGGGTCACCTAGCGCTGCAGATACCGTCCAGACGGTGGGGCGACGTCTGTCTACGGGCAGTTCCCGGCCCTACTCCCCGTCTCCACTGGGTAAGAGTCCCTGCTCTCATTCTTTTTTCGGTTTATTGGGAAACTGTATTTTGAAAGACTGACATGTCCTGACATGCCTATTTTATGAGCGTCTGTCTGTTTCTGTATTTGTTCCCCAGTGGGCACTATTCCTGAGCAGCTCGGTCACTGCTGCTGTGGACATCCCCAGAGCCACGAGGCACGCAGTCGCAGCTCCTCAGGTGGTGAGTTATATGTGAGAAGCTGACATGAAAAGCCACAACACTAGTGTTTCCTTTTCTAAGTGGCGCCATTAATAGTTTAACAAGTGATAGCCGCAGTCGCTATCTAAGCTAGAAAAGCATTTTTTGCAGTTTATGGCCGACAAGCGATCGGGAACAATGCATGCTTCTGGGAGCTTTCATGCAAAACCTCTTCAAACCTAGAAACCTTCAAACCTGTGAACCCAATAATCGTGTCTAAACAGGAGACAAACTCACTGACCTTGTTGTCTTCAATGAAGTTTTATGGTCTTATTTACATACTGCAGTGCCACCTAGTGCTTGGTTATGAAATTGAAGTGCCATATCAATAATATGTTAAGGTAAAAGGTATAGTTCACCCAAGAAATATATATATATACTCACCCTCATGTCATTGAAAACCCATAACATTTTGATTAATGTTCAAGACGCAAATCCAACATAGCCTCTGTCTACATGTTTATTATTATTAGATTAAGTTAAAGCCTTAAATAAATCTGTTCATCATATAAAGCAGTCATATCTTATATCTCAAGACTTGCTTGATTCATTTTACAACAATCTATTAAAAAATAGTTCACTCAAAAAATGTTAATTTGTTACTCTCAGGCCATCCAAGATGTAGATGAATTTGTTTCCTCATTGCAACAGATTTCAGGACATTTAGTTACATGACTTGCTCACCAATGGGTCCTCTGCAGTGAATGGGTGCCGTCAGAATGAGAGTTCAAACAGCTGACAAAAACACTCAAGTGCATCAATGAACATCTTGTGAATTTGTTTGAAGAGGATCCACTGGTGAGCAAGAGACGTAATGCTAAATTGCATGTTTTGAAACAAACATACATCTTGGATTGTCTGAGGGTGAGTAAATTTAAATTTTTGAGTGAACTACATCTGGGGCCGCTTGCAATAACTTAAGCCTTTATGTTAAGACAGTATCTTAAGGACTAGTGTGACTAGAAAAGAGAGGAGAATACCTGAAATAACTTTTCTTTTTTAATGAAATGGACACTTTTGTTTTGTTTTAGGTTCCCCTGTACCGTCCTCTCAATTACTGGGTGCTCGTCTTCAGAGTGTGCCCACGCTGACTGACATTTACCAGACCAAGCAGAAGCTACACAAGCAGCTGTCTGACCCAGTTCACCCCACTGCCTCAGCCTACTCCACCAGCCACTCCCCTCAGCTTGGTCGCCCTGGCAACCTAGGCACCTCCCCCACCAAGTACCTTGGCTCCTCCCCTCGCACCTCTGATTGGTTAACGAAGTCACCGCTGCCCACCATCATTGGCTCACCCACTAAAGTAAGCTTAAGGAGCTGTCAGGTAAAAAGGCTTGTTGCAGGCCTAGATCGAGAGCTTTTGGCATTAATAATATAATTTCTTCTTAAATAGGCAACCGCTCCATTCAAAATCCCTAAAACTCAAGCCTCATGCAACCTCATGGCCCTGGCCTCTCAGCAGGGTATGACAGACAGCCCCATCCCAGTTAAAACAATGATGGATGGGCGTGATCTCTGTGTACATCACTGCTCAGCATATCCCAGCAGCCGCCAGTGTGCACCAGAGGCCAGCAGGACTTCCTTTGGCAGGTCGGCAAAAACATCTAATACAAGCAACAAAGTGTTACAATTTATTATGTAAAAATATACATGTATTACTGTAGAATCAGTACATTTTTATAAAAATAAAATAGTTAGCTAGGATGCTAAACTGATCAGAAATGAATTCATTTGTTGTTAAAAAAAATCTTTCAAATAAATGCTGTATTGTTTTCCATAAAAATATTAATTTATGAATATTTTGTAATGAAAATATTTCACAGTATTACTGTTTTTACTGCGTTTTGATCAAATAATCAGCCTTGTTGAGCATAAGATAACTCTTTTCTAAACAAAAAAGTCACCCTCAGCTTTTAAACTGTAGCATAAGAAAATATTACATAGCTAATGAATTATGAATGAATGTTTGCATAAATTATGATTTTTTTAACTGACCTTACTGACAGACATTCATAGGTCATCTCTATGATATAATTTCCTGTTGTTGTTTTTTTCTTGCTTGTTGATCACACCAAATGTGATTCATTTGTTTTTTTAGATTTATAATATTTAAAAATATATATATATATTTGTAAAGATTTAATATTTGTTTTTTAATCTAATTTCTTTTAATAATAAAACAGTTTTTTAATCTTAATTATAATGTAGAATATTAAACAGTTGGCATTTATGACTTTATGCCCCACAAAAATATCACAAACCAGAAATTAAAAATGCCACTGTTTGCCTTTTTTATGTGCATGAAATAAAGGTGTATATATTTGGACTTAAGTGCCATGTCACTGACCTCTGTGTTAGAATTTCTAAATGAGTTGAATAATAAGCTGAAGCTGTTTATCTCTTAGGTCTGTAAGTGCTGGCAGACTGTCTGAGCAGCCGGTGAGGATCACTTTGGGAGGACAGCCGTACCAGGGCAGCACAGACAGCCTCAACACAGAGAGACCCATGGACACAGGTAGCCCCCTTTTCCCTTTTTACATTGCTACAGTCCAGTTGTTCATATTATCTCTACTATTCGCAACCCCACTGACATCATTTGAGCTTCTCCCGAGTGCTTCTGTCTTGCATGAAATGTTCTGAGTGGCTGCTCAGCGTTTGTACGTGTTTTGTGACCCCTGTATGCATCACTCCCCAGCCCCGGCAGGGACTTGCGGTTTGGCAGCAGGCGGGGCAAGTCCCCGCACCGTTGTGTTCACGGTGGGCTCGCCCCCCAACAGCAGCACCCCTCCCACCTGCAGTCACCTCGCCTCCCGCCCACGCACCACCTCAGGTGAGGGGCTTCGTCTCATAAACCTGCCCCATACATCACTGCTTCAGCCGCTGCGTTACGTGTTTAGTACCTGTGCCACTGTTCTAAAGACATTCTGATGCATTATGGTCCAGATCTAAAGCTAATAGATACCTCTGTGGCTGATCGTGTGTGTCTGTGTGTCTGCAGTAGGCTCCAACAGTTCGGCTGGCTCGCTGTGCTCCACCAGCGGTAAGGTGTACATGGGCTCTCCCCCAGGCATGACCATCGGCAGCTCCCCACCAGGAGCGGAAGCGACTCCCAGCAGTCTGCGCTATGTCCCTTACGGCACCTCCCCACCCAGCTTGGATGGATTCATCACCTTTGAAGCTCCAGAACTGCCAGAGGAGACACTTATGGAGGTGAGAGAGCTAATACAGCTGGAGCGTACAGAGGTGGCCAAACCCTAGTATTTTATATGTAACCCCACTGACATCATTTGAGCTTCTCCTGAGCGCTTACTGTCTCGCATGAAGCACTAACATGTGTGTGTTTTTGTTTGCAGCGTGAGCACACAGACACACTGATGCACCTGCGTATGATGTTGTCTTTTACGGACTGTGTGCTGGAGATCGCTTCTCTACGGGCCGGAGGACCTGATCTGGGTGCGTCTGCCGCCTCTCTCTACCCGCCCCAGGACAGTGTGGTGGTGGATCAGATCAGTCAGCTCAGCAAGGAGTGGGGGTAAGAAGAGTGCACGGGATCTTTAACAATGAGAGTTCATAACCTACAGTATGTAACGCTTTGGCCGTGGTCTCACACAGGCAGGTGGAGCAGCTGGTGTTGTACATGAAAGCCGCACAGCTGCTAGCCTCCTCACTACACCTGGCCAAAGCCCAGATCAAATCTGCCAAACTAAATCCATCCATGGCTGTCAAACAAGGTGAGCTGCTATATAAATGGCTTTGCTAAAAACAAGTGTACATGTGTGGTCAGTTTCAGTCAGTTACTTCTCCTGAGTATTAAAACAATAGGAAATACAATAGTATAAGAAAGCAGTGAGAAATATTAAATAATTGTAAAAAATCGTAAATAAAAAATTGATAAATCTGTATGCATATGTGAAAATGTATTATTATTTAGTTAAAATTATTAAATAAATTATTTTAAACCATTTACAATGACAAAACTAAAATAAAAAACAAGCAAAAACATAATATTTAAACTGGTATTTTTATTTTTAATTAATTCCTTCAGTAACTGTCATTTTTGAGGACAAGGATTCCCTATAAAATCTTTTTATATGAGGGTATTTTAAAAGTGTGATTTGTAGATGCAGACAAGTTATGAAAATTAAAAATGTTGTGAAACATTTTTCTAGTTATGTTCAGCTCAAAAATATTGTATTGTGTAGATATTTGTAAGCAGAAAAAGAAAATCAAATAAAGAAATAATAAAAAGAAATAGCTACAACTAACTAGAAATGATGTTTAAAGATTAATATTTAAAATTATTTATAATTATGTGAACTTTTTTTAATGTTTAAAAATGCAACAAAAAATTATATAGGCAATTAAATGAAAAAAATACATTTTGAAGTACTAAAAAAAGTACTTAAAATAATAATAATAAAAAAATAAATAAATCTGTCCGTACAGCACAAATAGCAGATACACCATCAACTGGTCCATCAGCTGTTATCCTGAACTTTAAAACGCTGAGAACCACTGATGTGTAGTAACAGATGAAATTAGTGACTAACATATCTTGTCTCTTAATTTCAGTGGTGAAGAGTCTGAACGAGCGCTACAAGAGCTGCATCTCCCTGTGCCGCCGCCTCACGGACAAACTCAACCACTTCTTCTCAGACAAGCAGCGATTTGTGGATGAGATCAACAGTGTAACAGCTGAAAAGCTCATTTATAACCACGCTGTAGAGATGGTGAGTACGGATGGTCATGGCAGCCTTAGAACTTTGTTGACTTATTTATTGACTGGTTAACATTGTTGACATGTTTGTGTATCAGGTGCAGTCGGCTGCACTAGACGAGATGTTCCAGCAGACAGAAGACATTGCATATCGCTACAACAAAGCCTCCATGCTGCTGGAAGGCCTTTCCAAGGTCCTCCAGGACCCAGCTGATATAGAAAACGTCACTAAATGTGAGTAAGCGTCTACCATTTCGTTAAGACTGAACAAAGCTGAAATAAAATGCTTGAATCTTTCTGTCTGTTTTGTACAGACAAGGCAAGCGTGGACCGGAGGATCTCGGCTTTGTGTTACTGCACCGTGACCCTGTACGAATAAAGAGCCTGATCTGTCAAATCTCGGCCAGTGCTCTCACTCCAGGGACCATCATCTTCTCAAACCCCAGAGAAGACTAAACAAATCCCTCATATTTGTTTTGTAGCAAAGCACTTTCAGTTCGTTTTGATTCCTTTCAATCACAAGCAACAGACCAAGTATTACAATTTTTGCAGAGGACATTTTGAGAAGGATGTGCACAAGTTCACTACCAAAGATGAAAACTAAACAGAGACTTTATAGTACGGACCTGCATTCGGATCCATCTGTTTCACCCCCCTTTTTTTTTACATGAACTAAAGGGATTTTGGACTGGGAATCATTGGACGCCCAGCAAGTGAACGTCAATGCAAATCAGTTCATCTTATTGTTTTATACCGCACTATTGCTTTGAATATTTATTGGGTTTTTAGAATTATATGCTAGTGTTATTGATGATAGTATTGAAAGAGGACATGGACAGGGGCTGGATGTGAAGCCCAAAGTCAGACAGGAACTTCTGGTACCACACACACACACAGTCACATGGTTGAACTTAGGAGGAATCTGTAGTATTTACAAAATCAGCTTTGAAGCAAATGCACTTTATCGAGGCAGATCTGAAAGGCGCTTGTCCTAGAACATCTGGCAGAAGGTGGAGATCTTGATTCTTCAACCTTCTCCAAGGCTCTTCCCATCTCCATATCTGAAATCCAGTGTGTCAGGAAGGCCCGTGAGCATCAGGTTGGTTGGACATTGGCGCCACATGAGAGCCTCGTGGTGAATCATCCATAACGGTCAAAATACTTGAGTAGTTACTTACCTTTTGATTCAGCCGTACTGAAGCTTTTTATGTTCATATTAATACTGTAGCTTTTTTTAACCGATGTGCGCGAGCTGTAAATACTTGTACATTCTGCATGTGTGTGTGTGTTTTTATTTTGGAGTGAATGCGAGCGAGCACAGAGTGATTGAAGAAGGTGGATGCTGCCGCCACCATCCCTGCCTCTCATTTTAAGAGCACAAGATATCCTTGTTTTTGTTTTTTTGGGGGGTTTTTTGTTTCTTTGTAGAGGCAATAGATGCAGACAACTTCCACAGATTCTTCGAGGCCTCACGGAACGCTCAAGACCTCACTTTGCATGGCAGCTCTTGGTTAACACCCATGAATATCTTGTGTACGATAACGCATTGTGTGGGATGTCCCAGGTAAATAGGATAGAGCCACTGCCAGGCTCTGCGTTTCCGCGTTCATCCACTCTGCTCATGACGGTGTTGGTGTAACTGCACTTCCCAAGTGCTGCAGTGGCCAGTATCAGGATACTGAAGAACTGAAAGCATGACTTTGAGCAGTCTACTTTCAATTGTATATGTTTTTGAACACCTCGCTCCCTCTTTCCTGCACCTCTGCCTCTGTTTTTATTTCTAAAACGGCTCATTGTGAGCCTACCAAGCCTTTACCGTACAGAAAGAGAAGGCTGTTCTGCCACAAATCCATGCATATCTGTAGTTGTAGGACTTCCTTATCCAGGTCTGAGATGAACTGTGTACAGTTGAACTATTATAGAAGGCACATGTACCTGTGGAAATTTAGAATGTATTTGCCCTTCGTTTAGCACCTTTCCTTTCTGATAAACGCTTACGACCAGCCTATCACAGCCTGATGCAGCCTGAAGGCCCCGCTCCCTTGATTTTCAGTGACAAATGTTGATGTTTTAAATGTTTTAATCAATATGTGTGTTTTACCAAGGGCATCTGTGTTGTCTGAAACTGTAGAAATGCAGTTTTTGTTTATTAAACAGATCAATTTTATCCTGTTATCCGAGTCTCGGATTGTGTTTCGCAAACATGTCGGATGCTGTATTTAAAATTACAAAGGCAGTGCTGAAAGTGTAGCAAAGGTGAGATACAACTAATCAGGCACAAAAATAACAGAACAATACAATAAACTATCTAAACTACTACTAAGTACCAAATTAGTTTTTGCAGCAGTAGTGTATTATTACTATTTATGATGCTGGTTTCACTATATGATTTTCTCAATTTTTTAACAATGAGATTTCAGACAAGTTACAAAAGTAAAAGACTCCTTTTGTTATTAAATGGTGAATATGTTCAAAGAAAGATGTGAAAATATAGTTATCCAGCAATGGATCCCCGTTTCACAGAAAAATAAATAGGAAGGAAAACAAAGGCCAAGTAATTATTCTTTACTAATAAAAAACAAATAATATATTTCTGTTGTGCAGCAAAAGATAACTGAGCTTCACCAATACTGTAAATGCAATAATTAATAATTTCCAATCAACATGTATTTGCCTGCAAGAGGACGTGTCTATAGTCAAGTGAGGTCAGTTTCATTTATATAGCCCATATAATGGCCCGTGCAGGCCTAGACGAGAGAGAGGACATATATCAGCAAACTCTTTAATAAAGTCTGTGTGGTGCCCTAGTGCCCTATAAACAGTAGCCAGTACAAACATCACAGGGGATTTATAACTATAACTATGTTTCTCTAGATACTGTTACATGCAGCACCATAACTTCAAACAAATTATATTTAAAGTCTGCCTTCTGAAAAATACAGAGAATATTGCTATAAATTGTAGCAACTCCACCTCCTTTGCCTTTCAGACGTGGCTAATTTTTATAGCTTTAATCTTGGGGTGTAGACTCATTTAAAGTAATTTATACTACCGTTGAATGCTTGAATCTGATTGGCTGACGAACGTTCTGAGGCGTGCAATTATTTTCAGGGAAAAGCACGACGAACGTAGTTCCAGGCAGCTCTCTTGACCGCATTACAGTTTCATATCACTTCGCATAGCTAACTGTAATAATCACACGTCCTTGCTCATGCACACCACGGTTACACACTCACACAAAAACGTGTTGTCAGCGCTGCCCTGACGATTTTATCAGTTGTAGCAACTTAGAGGCTACACGTGACATTTCTCACTAGCCAGGTAATAACAGCGCTGCATCTTAAAGCAGACTTACAATTTAGAGACGGTGCTTCAGAACAGTTGAGGGACACGCAGAGGTAGCCTAATTCATACAAGCTCTCTCTCTCTCTCTCTCTCTGTTTCTCTTTCTCTGTGTCTCTGTCCCTCTCGCTCTCTTTCTAATAACTTCATTATAACTGCATTAGTCTGCTATCAACGGCTCAAGCCTCCATTGCCAGTTTCAAAATGACGTTTTGGAACGAGCAAAAGAGTCGTTGGATGAGATGCGGTTTATTCCTTCCGATTATTCCTTATCTGGTTTTAGCCAGGTTTCTGTCAAACAGAGCAAATCTAGCTTATGATATTTGATCAAATCATTTACAAACAGTGATTTAGTAGAAAAAGACCTGATATTCAGTAATCCGAGCTTAATCATTTGTTTCTCTTTATTATACACTGCTTGTTTTGAACATCAAATTAAATTGTTAATAGTTGAAAGAGTCTCTATGTGCTGAGCATTAACTGACTGCGGTGACGTGAGCCGGCTAGCAGACAGTCGGTTTAGCCTGTCTGTCTGCTTCCTGACCTGGGCCTCAGTTAGTCAAGTTTGAGATCTAAGACTATGTGCCATATTTCTAGAAAGAAGAGCGGCATCACCCCAGGAAGGATGAAGACCTTCTTTTCAACAGGTCAGGTCTGCCCCAAAAACCTGTCCAACTGTCTATAAAACCTATGCTATTTTGCAGGCGCACCACTTAGACATCCATTGAGACCCAGCAGTCTGCTAAGCACTAAGCAGGGAGGGAACCAGGACATTATTATTATTATATAGGTATATTATTATAGGAATTTATTAATGTGCTCATATTTAAATTTTCTATTCGTTGCATCATGTTTTACTTGATACCATTTTGTTTTGTTGATTATATATATAATATGCATTTGTCTTTTTTATTCTTTGAACTACCCATGCCATATTACTTTTATGTTTTGTGATTCACAAAATTCACTCCCCGGACATCCCCCCATTTACAAAGATTCCTTGCCACCCTACAATGAGAATAATAGTTCCACCTTTTTAAACATAAACATCTGGGTGATGTTATGAAAATAAACCTACACTATGACATAAAAATTAGGGCGTGTAGAGGGGTGTTGACAAGTCATAAAAAATATCTCTTGGTTTTGAGACTTTAGTCTTTGCAACCTAATGTGCTCAAGGACTCAATTGCATATTTGAAATCACAAGTTTGAATTCTGATAAAAACTTTTTTTTATAATAATAATAATAATAATAATTCTAAAATAAAACTGAACAATTTTTAAGTTAAACACAAATCCTAATTACAAACAACCGCCTCATCACACAAGCACTTCAGGGTAAAATAAACACACAAAACCAACTAAATTGAATCAAAGCTGACACTTACTCCAAGAACCAGAAGAGAATCCACTCACTTTATTACAAGTCAGTAAACCCTCAGAATGGTTTCAAATCAGGATGTTATTTCAAAGTTAAAAAAAGACAAAACTTTTCCACTAAATATCACTGTAAACATCTTTTTAGCATCAGTCACAGCCTATCTATATGACATGGAAACATATATTAAAAGCTCAAAAATAAACCTACAAATATTACATTACAATGGCCTAAACATTGTAGCATTGTAGCACAAAGCATTGTATGTTCAACCAGTCCTGGCACACATTTTCTTTAACATGTTAAGCAGCTCAGTGACCTGATTAAAGTCTTCTGGAGATTTATTGTTCACAACATGGTACCGGTGACCACATTTCCTCAGGATCTCCTGCAGAGGTTCACCGTTTTTTTGAATGTGTTTTTCAACAGTTCTGTCTCTTAACTCATCGCCCCACGTGAATAGCACAAGAGTGTGTGACCACACCATCCCCCCAAGAATACCCAGATATTTCTCTATAGCGCGTCCGTCCCGCTTGCTGAAAGAGTCCACTGGGATAACGAGGAGAAATATGAGATACCCAGGAGGAGCCAACATCACACTGCGCAGGATCTCCTGCTTCACCGATCTGGCATCAGCCAAACCAAAGAGGCTCCATCCCGGAGTGTCCACTACAGCTAGTCTCAAGCCCTCCACCCAACCGAATCTCCTCACACAACGCATCGTCTTCTTTCCGGCCTCAAACTCGCTGCGTCCGAAGATGAGGTCCCCAAATGAACTCTTACCAGCGTGTCTTCGACCAAGCAGCACAAGTCCCATCAGAGAACCACCCTCTGGGTTGACTGACCAAGACACAGACAGTCAAATCAAAGGTAAGGTACATTCAGATGCTCACAATAAGCAGACCAAACAGGTCAAATAAGATTTAATTATTAACAGCATCTACTGTACCTTGTCAAAAGTCATACAACACATACCCAGTATCTGATGTATCCATTAACTTACCAAATGTTGTCTCGGTGTTCACTGCCATTCTTCAAATGTTTCAGAACATTCCTCAATCCTCCTTCTCAGTAAGCCACTCTTTGTCACATATATCCGCTTAACTGTTGGTTTAACTTGTATCAAACTGTTTTCCATGTTTCAAAGTTCACTTCTTAGTTCTGTGGAAGTCATTTTCATTATGACGCATGTTTTGACAAGAAAGGGTCATCCAGGTTGGTTTAGTTATTACAAAGAAGAAAAAAAACACCGGCCTGATAAGGATTCAGAAGATTTGTGTGGTAGTTTCGACAGACTTGGGTCTCATATATACAATATGAAAGTATATCTTGGCATGGTAAGTAAATATTTTTCCTTCACATGCCTTACAAATATTGATTTTGGTCTGTTCCATTTCAGAGGTCTTGGACTTATTGACTGTGTTTAACAATTGCAGCATTTTAAATGATGTCATTTTGTTAGAAATATGAAATATATAATATGAAATGAGAAATATGTTTCCCTTTTAGTCGAGTCACTTCGACGTTACTGTACATATGGGAACTCGCATGAGAGACCAATCACCTCTGAGCCTTATCAAAAAGGCTGAATCTCGTAACAGCGTGAGTATAAGAGAGAGCGAATGCAATGCACTCATTAGCTTTTCACTTCGGAGCACTCCAAAGTTTTCTGATCCTAAGAAAGCCTGTTTCCTGATCATCGTATAAAAGAGTTCCTGTTTCTCTTCCGCCAAAGTTTGGACTGGGCAGCCGCCGGCAGAACCCCGCGAGCTGGTAGTCTTTTTAAAGACTGGTGTGCCAGCTTTTTGCAACCAGTAAGTGACCAAACACTGAGTTGTGCCGTGAGGTCCTCCCTGGGCAAACCGGGAGAAAGAGACAAATTTCTGCAGCCGGTGAGGCATTCTTCCGAGATGTCGATCTGGCCATGTGTTTCTGGGTGCAGAAGTTTCCTCACCTCTTCGGAATGTCTCTTGTGTCTGGGCCGAGACCACGCTAAGGCAGCTTTTGTGGATGGTTCATGGCTACATTGAGGTCCCGCCTCTCATTCGTGAGATGGCTCCCCTCGCGTCCTTCCCGCGTTGGTTTGTCAAGCTCTATGGGCTTTACGACCACTACTTCCGTCGGAGGGAAAGTCCCCGTGGACTTCGGCCCCACCGCGTAGTCCCGTGGTGTTACCGGAGCAAACAGCTTCCCTGCACAGCAGGCCAGGCATTTCCTTTGATGCACCCCAAGAGGCTGAGAGGTCTTCGGCAGCATCAGAGGTAGAGTCGGTTGGTGAGACTGATGCCGGATCGGGACAGCACCCCTCCGCAGTCACTGCCCCGTCTGAAGTGGATATCAAACTATCGGCTATGATCCTCTGAGCCACCGAGGGGATCGGATTGGAGGTCCCGATGGTGTCTCTGTCTGATCCCTCTTGGCTGGATAATTGGAGGGGAACGCGCTGTCACGTTCCCCCCCAGTACCCTTCTTCTCGGAGATGCATGAGGAGCTGACCAGGTTGTGGCGGGCCCCCTACTTGACACGCCTGTGTCATGGCTCCTCCACCCTCACCACTCTCAGTGGCGGGGTAGCTAAGGGCTACGTGGCGGTCCCCCAGGTTGAGCACACCGCTGCACTACACCTGTTACTGCAGGGCACCACCACCTGGCGGGATCAGCCATGTCAGCCCTCCAAGGCGTGTAGACTCTCTTCCGCTCTGACGCGGAAAGCCTACTACGCTGCCGGGCAAGCTGCCACCACCTTGCACACTATGGCTACCCTGCAAGTCTACCAAGCCAAGGCGCTAAAACAACTGCACAAGGGTGGTTTAGCCTTCTGGGATCAGTCCCTCCACCTCCTCCCCTGTAGGCTGCCCCACCGTGGGCACGGCGGTCAACGTCCCCATGATTCCCCTTGGGATCAGGCTGGCGGCTTGGAAAGAGCTTCCCAGCCCGTTGGAGTGGTTGATTCGGAGGATACACCTCGGCTATGCGATTCAGTTTGCCCGGCGTCCGCCCAGGTACAGAGGCGTCCTGTATACCGCTGTCTGTACGGACGCAGACACAGCTGTCCTGCGTGTGGAGGTTGCAGTCCTACAAGCAAAGGATGCAATCGAGCCCATCTCTCCAGCTGAGATGAGGTCAGGGTTTTACAGTCCCTACCTCATTGTGCCCAAAAAGAGCGGTGGGTTGAAACCCATCCTGGATCTTCGAGTCCTGAATCGGTCCCTTCTCAGGCTGCCGTTCAAGGTGATCAGGGTGATCAGGTGAAGCACATTCTAACGTGTATTCGGCACCAGGATTGGTTCGCAGCCATAGGTGAAGGTGAAGGACGCGTACTTTCACGTCTCGATTTTGTTACGTCACAGACCCTGACTGCGGTTTGCATTTGGCCTGTCCCTCTCTCCCCACGTCTTTAGGAATCTCCCTTATGGAGGATGGGCATGCGCATCCTCAACTATCTTGACGACTGCTATAATAGCTCATAGCAGATGTTGATAACTCGGCACGTGTTGTGCAAGCACAGGGACCTGGTGCTCTGGCACCTCAGCCATCTGGGCATTCAAGTCAGCTGAAAAAAGAGCAAACTCTCCCCAGTGCAGAGGATCTTTTTTCTCGTTATGGAGCTGGACTCAGTCGACATGACTGCTCGCCTCACAATCAAGCACTCGCAGGCAGTGCTGAACTGTCTGGAGTTATTCAGACACAAAACAGTGGTCCCTCTCAAAACTTTTCAGAGCCTCCTGGGGCATATGGCAGCAGCAGCCGCAGTGACGGCGCTGGGCTTGCTTCATATGATACCGCTTCAGCGCTGGTTACATGATCTTGTCCCGAGATGGGAATGGCACCGTGGAACACTTCGGATTGGTGTTTCCCCGGAGTGTCGCCACCTATTTAGCCCGTAGTCTGACCCTGCCTTCCTACGGGCTGGAGTGCCCCTGAGACAGGTGTGTGGACATGTGTTAGTCCACACGGATGCCTCCTCCATAGGTTGGGGTGCTGTATGCAACGGCCAGGCAGCTTTGGGTCCATGGACAGGTGTCCGACTGCGTTGGCACATCAATTGCCTGGAGTTGCTGGCAGTGCTTCTCGCGCTGCGTCGCTTTCTTCCGATGCTGCGCCACAAGCACCTCCTGGTCCGAACAGACAGCACTGCGACTGTAGTGTACATCAACCGCAAGGGTGGTTTATGTTCCCTTCGTATGTCGCAATTCGCCCGCCATCTGCTCCTGTGGAGTCAGTCGTGGTTGAAATCGTTGCGTGCCATTCACATTCCGGGGGAACTCAACCGTGCAGCAGACCAGCTCTCACCAGGCAGTCAGTCCACCCACCCCGGAGTGTGTTGACTCCACCCCCAGGTAGTCCAGCTGATCTGGAGACACTTCAGCAAGGCCAAGATATACCTCCCCCGAGTGCTCCCATTGCTGGCTTTTTTACTCTCTCAATGAGACCCAGGGTGCTCTTGGCAGGGATGCACTGGCACACAGCTGGCCTCTGGGGCTCAAGTACGCCTTTCCCCCAGTGAGCCTCCTTGCACAGACCCTGTGCAAGATCAGGGAGGACGTGGAGACGGTCCTGCTGCTAGCGCCGTATTGGCCCTCCCAGACCTGGTTTCCCAACCTAGTCTCTCTCGCAACTATTGTTGTGTCATATTCACAAAGTAATTTAAAGGTATTCACGACAACCTGATGTCAAAATAGAAGTTTGGTTGAAGACATTATTGTGCCTTAAATATTACTGTTGTTCAGTAGAATGTACATAATACTATTACTAAAATTATTACAATTTATTCCTTAACATTTCCTTAAAAAGGAATATTTACACAATATTCACACAATATGTTGTAATGTTAATAGTAAATCACTTTTGTCTGCCAAAAACTTAATTTAATTTTTAGTTAAATTTTTTTTTAAATTTAATTTAATTTAGTAAAAAGAAACCATTTTTTTCAGTTGATAACCAGAAAAATGCAAAAACAAAACTTGAGTATTCAAAAAAACCCCTATATTTTATTCACTTATTGTAAAAAAAAAAATTCTCTCAAGGTGTATGTTGCTGCCATCACAGCATACCATGATGCAGTAGATGGTAAATCTTTGGGTAAGCACCAACTGGTCGTGAGGTTCCTCATGGGTGCAAGACGTGTTTATCCGCCTAGACCGCACCTCGTACCGTCTTGAGACCTTGTCTGCGGCAGGTCCCATTTGAGCCACTTGCATCAGTAGAGTTAAAATACCTGTCACTTAAGACCGTACTCCTGACTACGCTGGCCTCCATCAAGAGGGTGGGGGACCTACAAGCTTTCTCTGTCGACGAAGCGTGCCTAGAGTTTGGGCCAGCTGATTCTCATGTCATCCTGAGACCCTATCACACCTTTCCGCAATCAGGTAGTGAACCTGCAAGCTCTGCCCCAGGAGGAGGCAGACCCAGTCTTGGAACTGTTTTATCCTGTTTGTGGACCGCACCCAGAGTTTCAGGAACTCCGAGCAGCTCTTTGTGTTTGCTATGGAGGTCAGCAGAAAGGGAATGCTGTCTCCAAACAGGTTGGCCTATTGGGTAGTAGAGGCCATCTCCCTGGCTTATTTATACAAGGGAGAGCCGTGCCCCTTAGGACTGCGAGCCAACTCAACAAGGAGTGTTGCTTCCTCCTCACGGCGCCTCACTAGCAGACATCTGTAGGGCTGCAGGCTGGGCGACACCCAACACTTTCGCCAGGTTCTAAAATCTCAGCATTGAGCCAATGTCCTCCCATGTCTTAAGTTAGACATCAGGGGATCGGGAGTCCGGCTGGTGTCAGCCTGCTGCGGCATTCCCACGGGATCCGTGCACCATTTTTCCAGAATGTTCCCTACGTGCAAACCCTGGGTCCTCCTGCCCCGCAGTCAGGACTAGAGCGGAGTAGTCCCTGCCTGTGTTCCTACTGTGTTGTCTCATTTGCCCAGTAGGTAGTGCCTTATATTCTCCACAGTCAGCCAAAAGGCCGTGTTTCCCTTCATATGTATTATTCACATTTCCGCATGTAGCAATGAAAACAACCCCTGCTTCAGTAACAACTGGCATCCCCGAGGGGTCCCTTTAACTTGGCCCCCGGGGTGTTGGGAAGGTTACGTGCAGATCCTTCTGCTAACACGCTCTTCCTGACAGCACGAGGGTCTCTGCGTAACGCGACCTTAGGGTCGTGGTCTTTTCCACGGGTCTGTTCCCATATGTAACATCGAAGTGACACTTTGATATTTTGTACGTAAAAATGGTATCATGGCTAAAACTTAAAAGAAAAAAAAAGAAATAAAATTTTTAAAATAGAAATTTTAAAAGGCTAAAAGTTGCCTTGCCAATTAGGTTACTATGATTATTACTGAAATGATTAGAAACAAATAAAAATGTAAAACATTAACCATAAATCACTAATAAAACCTAAAGATTTAAATGAAAACATTATAATTCTCAATATTTATAAATATCATAAAAGTATAAATATATATAATTTTCATTACCCAAATTATTTCATGAATACATTAAAATAAATAAAATTAAAATTTCAATTGTTTAACAGTTAATGCAAACAAGTGTCCTATTTACTCTAACTAATTAATCTCTACAGAAAGATGGCATAGTTTAGGCTGAATTCGCAACTCTGTTACTACAAACTAACAGTGAAAAATATTTCTAAAACAGTTTGGTAATCTTAATTAACATAGATTTTTATTATAAATATCAAAAGTTGTATTTATTACTGCTATTTAGTGGACCTGAGCTAGTATGGTCTGAATTACGGGGACACTAAAGATGTCTATAAATCACCTAGGGGTGTGCAATAATCGTCGGCAATAATATCGTAATTGTTGTTTTAATGATGCGCGATTAGACAATATCGAGTATTTTACAAACGCCATCCAAAACACCGCCTTGTAAAGTCTTGACTAGTATGTGTGCGCATTTACTCTATTAAAATGCAGTTAGAACGATCACAAAATTCAAGATACGGGGACAAAAAATGTATATATTTATATCATCATATAGTCAATATCACATAAAGAGTGCTGTTTCTTTCTCCAAAAATTACCATGAATATACTTTTTTTTTAACAACAGTTCAGAAACATGTTAGTTAAAAACATTTACATTATAGACACCATACCGCCTGCTTTTGCTCAGTTTCGTCAACAAATTTTTTGTCAATATCGCACACCCTTAAAATCACCCCCTCGCAGTAATCAAAGTATGTCCTCAAAACCAAATAAACATGTGCACACACACAATCCAGTGTCTTTAAATTTTGATAGGTGTTATACAAATGGCAAATAAGTGTTTTCATATAATATTTAATAGCAAATAAACACTAATTTGTCCAGCCCCATTTTGGGATCTTTTCATTATTATTGACAGCCGACAAAACACAAAAGATTGTAACAGTTCATTCTTCTAAAATTTATTCATACATATATATTTTTTGACTTTGACTGCCATTGTGTGACTCGTATCACATCGGCTCTTGACCTGTAAGCATAAATAGATGCCGTTCTCTTACCTCTGTTAAATTAACTGACAACAGTAATGGGTCATTTTCAGCACCACTGTATATAGTACATTCTCTATATTTCATCATATATAAAAATATACAGATTTTCTTTTGCAAAACATTCTTTCCATGTTGTTCAATGGCATGAGATCAAGGATCCATATACTGTCTGCGTCATCTCTCCTCCCGTCCTCTAATCCTTCTGATCACATTTCCATTCACAGCATTTCAAAGATCAGTAGCAGCCACACTGAATAAAAGTCACGCCACACGCCGTTCTCTCACCACCACAGACTTTCACAACAAACTCCCGTGACTCCCTCAGAAAGTGGAGGAGAGAACAAAGCATACACAGAGAAGATGATGGGTGGGGGTGAACGGGACGATAGATGGTGGAAGAGGTGATGAAAAGAACAAGGTGTGCTGAACAGTGCACCTCCAACTAGTTCATCTTCCAGGATATCTGGAAATAATCCAAAACAATTATCAAGTAAAACAGAGTTTTTAATATTGAGGCGTTCTTGATCGAGAGGAAGGCGCATTGGGATGAGAGTTTGATTGCAGTGCATAGAGAGACGTCTGAGTCGGAGCCACTTGGGTTATTGCCTGATGACGAGCTGCCGTCTCACACACACACACACACACACACACACGTACACGTACACACAGAGGCGCTAGGACCTCTTTAACACAGTGGTGGAGAGTGAGAGGGCACTGTGTGCGCTTTTCCCAGTGGCCAGCAGAGAGCGATGTTCATTCTCCATGACAGCCCAGAGGAAGCAGCATAGTGTGTCATGTGTCTTCAGCCCAAGGCTTCAAGTCCACAGTCCGTCTTCAGAGTCCCGCCCGCTCGTAGAACAACACGTAGGCATCACTACTGCGAACTTGGCTGGCGGACATTGGCGTGACTCTGGAAGAAGAAATTAGTTGTTGACCATCAAATTTGAATTAAAAATCTGGGAATAAACCACTTGAATATATAGTTTTAACATCTCAAAGAAATGTAACATGATGGGAAATTAATAAACAAATCTTCATTTTGAAGTGCAGATGGTCAAGTGTAGGGCTCTATGATTTAAAAGATGCAGAAAACACAGACAGAATTGTGGAATTCAGTCCTAAAAATGGAATTTAATGTAATACTCGGAATTTCACGGAATTCGTCAAATAGCGATATACGGTTAGTATATGCAAATATTAAGCAAAAAAACATTTATATATGAATCGTGCATGTTCTGTGTGAATGGCTGTGCAGACAAGCGTTTCGTTTACTACACACATACTGAAGCGGGACGCTTGCAGTGATTTTGGCCTGCCGTCCCTATAAATGAGCAGGCCAACAGGAACTTAAACAATCTCTAGAACAATCTCATGAGTCACTTCATGAGCATTTGACCTTTTAATTTGAGAGAAACTATTGTTGTGTCATATTCACAAAGTAATGTAAAGGTATTCAGGACAACCTGATGTCAAAAGTTTGGTTGAAGACATTATTGTGCCTTAAATATTACTGTTGTTCAGTAGAATGTACATAATACTATTACTAAAAT
>JAUMHP010000068.1:7853997-7867858 GCA_032361065.1 Enteromius trimaculatus
TTTTTTTTTTTTTTTTATTTTTTTAAAAAAAAAAAAAAAAAAAAAAAAAAATATATATATATATATATACACACACACATATATACACAAAAATCAGCTGATATATCGGAATATCGGATTTTAAAACCAACAAATATTTGTATTGTGTCAGCCGTTCGGTAGGGCTCTAATCAGCAGCACCACTATATCTCCTACAGTTGAAGAAACAGGTAGTCCAGCTCTGTTTTGAGTCAAAAATGGACAA
Organism: Enteromius trimaculatus; assembly: GCA_032361065.1. Classification (NCBI taxonomy): domain Eukaryota; kingdom Metazoa; phylum Chordata; class Actinopteri; order Cypriniformes; family Cyprinidae; genus Enteromius; species Enteromius trimaculatus. The sequence continues at coordinate 7,854,242 of JAUMHP010000068.1, forward strand.
AGTAAGTACAAGAGCAGCTAGTACATCCCATTTAAACCACTTACTGTATTTCCCAGATTACGAAGCCCCACCAGGCCCTGGGCACTCTTTGAGTTCTGAAAAACAGAGAGGAGATGAAATGTTAGCACAGGTTATAGGCTAGATGTCAGTGACATTATCAAACGGACTGAAAAGTTGCTCTCATAAGGTCTGGTCTAATTACTCAAATTTTGGTCTGTCAATAGTAGCTCACACATTTTATACTTTTAGACCTTTCTGTTGGTCATTTAGATGACCAACTTAAACACTAATATAATCTCTGTGAGCAACCTCTTTAACACAAAGCTGAAATGACAGCGTTTAAGCTGAATTCCAGCCAGCATCATTAAATGTGACCGCACCTCAAGTCAAGTGGTTCCAGGAAACAGAGCTCTGTGTTTCCATATAATCTGTTTTTTAGTAGAGGTGCTAGAGTGATAAAGCGGACCAGCGAGTAATCTGACACCATGTTGTTTTCTGTCGTGCCAAAGCAAGGGAGGGGAAACGTGATCTGCTTTGTGCTGGAACTCTGATGAACTTACCTGGTGCTGGCCAGGATGTTCACACTGACCACATTTGTCCAGACCGCTTCAGTGACACAGCAGTCAATATTTGGCGAACAAACAGTTCATGGCAGTATATATCCCATCAGAAATGTTTAACAAACTCATTATAAGGGTATTAGCTAAATCACGCTTCCATGGAAAATTCTTGTTGAACGCCCATTTCACGGGAACAGTCTCACCAGCCTAGTTTGTCCTTCACTGCTGAGTAATATCAGCGCTGCCAAAAATAGCATCCTTTTACATGGGATGTCTGCTCATTGGCAGACTTTTGTATCGTCACGGCAAGACTGATCCCAGCAGCCACAGGATTTTTATAGGCACTAAACCAAGACGCTATATGCAAAACGTGGCCATCCGGACGTCTGCAACGTCCTACATGACACTGTACTAAAACTGAGAAATCAGTCTGAATGTCAAATGACGGATACTGTACATGTCCTGCTTCATGTCAAGGAAACATTTATACAAAGTAGGTCTATTTTAAGTTGTGATTCACTCTGAAGCAGACGTCTACTGCTGTGTGAAATGAGACGATGCTGTTGTTGTTGCCAAAGCAGCTCGTGGTTGCTTCTCAATGTAGTGGTACATGTACCCTACGGCTAATAACCTTCTCAGAAGTTAATACCATTTGCATCACTTGGTTTCAGGATTAAAAGTGAAGCCTTTGGAAACTCTGGAGGAACCTGTTAAAGGTATAGAACACCTGCCTGAATGATACGACTCATGATGAAAGTTTCAGGGCAAAGCTGGATGAAGAACTTTAATGAATTAGTTTAATATTTGTACTATTTCCATGTATAACGACATAATATAATAACTTGATATGGGTTTGCCTTCATGTTTTTGATTTTGTGTGTCAAATCCTGCTTTATAACACTCTTTTCCATTTATTTCTCTGGTGGCCGGAGAATGTGGAAGTGGGTCACGGTGTTCTGTTCGGCATTCTCCCCATTACAGAGGTGAGGGAAGACTAATCCTGCTTTTATAACAGCTCGCTGCGAGAGGAAAATGTGGAGCAAATACTTAAATGAAACATCCAGACGGGCAGCCTTCAGTCATCAGCGTACACTGACCCACATAATATTAGTTAAAAAGCTCTGGTAGCTGGTTTAAAAAGTGAGATGTTTAGAGTTTATAATTTTTCTGTTTTATGTCAACTTTGTGTACTGTCCAATACTCCTAGCCAAATAATTCCACACATTTCTGTCTGCTGGTTGAGGTAACTTTCTTCTGTTTAAAGAAGTCTTTTGAACTTAGACACAGTTTTTTAGACTTTAATTTCCCAGTAATACTCAAGCTCCTGTGCCAAAACTTTTGTCCCACGTACCAGTATGTTAAATTAACACTTCATTTAGATTGTCCTGTTTCAGATAACCTCGATAAAGGCACCGGTGGTACTCCTTGTCCTTCACAATCACATTATACTTTTCACACCTCCAGGGGATGTAACTCACAAACAACTGCACAGAGAAAATCTTGTTTACACATGCTAAATATATGGGTTGTTTAATATATAAGTGTCCTGATGAATATTGGAGCACATTCCGTGACGCTGAAACTAATCGCACGGCAGATAATGAAGGCTCAGCGACAAAACTGGTACATGAGGCCTACTCCTGACCCCGGTGGCATGAGGCGGGACTGAAAGTGCTGCCGGATACAGAAGTGAGCTCTAATGGGATTTCTGCTCATTACGTAACAACGAACAACCATTCTGAACTGCCTAATGCGTCATTCTTCATCAGCATGGAGGTTGCACTTGATTTATGTTACTCTGTTGCCTTATTTAAAAAAAAAAATGCAGTGTGTCTTCTGGTAAACCCAATGTAAGGTGCTTTTTTTATAGCATTGATAAGACTGCTTAATCAGTTTATCTTAAAATGCATAACAGCATAAATATAACATACAGTAGCAGTCAGAGGAGAGAACACCTAAATGCACTGAAACAAGAAATGCAAATGCAAGATTAATTTGCATTATATAAGCAGTGACCTGTCAGAATACTGATCCCTTACAAAGACTTAGAGAGAGCTTAATGATGCCGTTAAGTGCAATATTAATGACATCACAGCATGAACTACTTTTTAAGGCTTACTCAATGGGCCTCAATAAGCCCCATTCATGCTTTCTTCCCTTAAAATGTACTGACCTCTATTTTGGTAGAATTTATGGCTACTAATCCAATGTTTTCACTAGTTTATTTAATTATACATTAGTACTTACGCATTCAATTATTCTGTATTTTTTGTTCATTGCATACTGTTTAATATCCAAAATAGATATGCCATTGGAACTAGGAAGATTCTACTTCTATATCTAGATTCTACTTATCAGTTTTCAATTTTACAAGTAATAACTCAATGTGTTTGTTGGTTAATTAAACTGAAATACAAAAATAACTAGCTAACGCGAACTATTAAAAAAATATAAACTACAAACATTGAAATAGTATTCAATGGCTAATGACTAAAAAAAGCGATTTTATTTGTAATTATTACCCATTTGCAATGAACAAGTGGTAGTGAAATTAGTAAAATAATAATAAAAAAAGACCGTAGTGGCTTTGAATTAATAATACGAATCGCCGTAATACGCATATGAAGCGTGTGCATACCTTGGCATGATTAATCAGAAGTCCAACGAATGTGGAGACCAGCATTGAGCCGGACATAGAGCTTTTCCTCCGCATGTCCTGTTTCAGGAGGGGGAACGCAGTCGCAGGTGGCTCCTCTGGTATTGTAACTGCATATGAATGTCGCATGCTGGGCATGATTAATAAAATCCTTCTGAGGTGTATAAACACCAACTTTAAGAAACAGCTACTATCGACGTTCTCGCATCAAATATTCCAGGGTCCTTCAGCTTAGCAACTTGATCGGGAAACGACCTCTACAGCGGTGCAAGGCAGCACTGGGGACGAATAAAACATCTCGCGCTGACAGACTGCACAACCGAAACGCTATTCACAAAATAATAAAAATAAACGCAGATGCAGAGAACTATTCTCTTGTGTGTCGAAGTAGATAGAGTAGAGTTCTTAAGAAAAAGTGATGGCAGCGAGCTGGAGCTGTCAGGTTGCAAGCTGGAGGCAGCGCGCGGACCCATGTCTTTTCACTACAGTCCCGCCCACACGAGCCTTGCGCGCGCCTCCGACGTCACTGAGGGCAGCGGGTTAAACACGCCACAGTGACAGAGATTTACAATAATGCTATGGCCGTGACTCATTTTAAATGGACCACTTTCAAACAACCCTTCACAACTCTAAAACGGAACACCCTAAATCAGTTTCAACTTCGAAAAGACACCGTAAAGTGTTGACTGGGCTCTGAATTAGATTTTGTTTATATTGTTGCAAATTGTAAACTAAAACCACAAAACCAGGGTCATATGGGTCAGTTTTCTTTTCTTTATATTTTGATTTATGTAACATCTGAAAGCTGAATAAATAAGAATTTAATTGATACATTGTTAGGATAGGACAATATTTGACTGAGATTCAACAATTTGTAAATCTGAAAATAATAATAATAGTATGACTACAGTTAAGAAGAACTTATAAAGATTAACAATATAATTCCCATGAAGCTGATTTGAAACAGTGTGTATTGTAAAAAGTGCTATAGAATTAATTAGCAGCATCAATTCTTTGACAGGAAAACCTTTTTATAATCAGATTTAAAATAGAACAAATGTCAGCAATGCAAGCAATAAAAAGTGGGACAATATGTCTAGTCTTTTGGGCCGGGCTCCATATTCAACTCCACTCAGCTGTCGCCCCCACTACAGTACTAGAGAATATGAATATTCTCTGAACTTAGCCTGTAAAAGTGGCAGAGAAATTAGAACAGGGTATGAAACACACTAAACCCCAAAAGAGAACACCAGACTGAGGCTGTTATGCTCTTACGAGACGGTGGGTCAAATGTCATCGGGTGCAACCCAGTTCTGGATATACTAGAAACACGTAATACAGCATGAAAGTTACCTACATAACAACTATGTCACTTTTGAAGGCCATACTCTACATGCATTCTATGGTCTCAAGGCAGATGCTATATTGCATTTATATTGCTAGTCTTTACAACAAATACAATGAATCTACTTTTTATGACTCAGAATATTTTTCTTTCTGTCTGTGTCTTATTCACACCATATTTCACTGAAGTTGACTTAATTGTAAAAAAAAAACAAAACAAAGAATGCTGAGCATGTTAATCTATGCTTATGGGTCACAGACGTTAAGATGTCTGCATCAAAAGAAATTCATAAAAGTGATTTAAAATTATGAGAGTTAAATGCCAAGATTTGGTTGAAATAATGTTACATTGTCATTCAGTGTAACACAGTATTTATGTAAAAGTTCAAACAACATGCTTATTCTCAACTGTACATATTAAAACTATAAAAAAGAAAAAGAAATCATATTACATTTTATTGTGTTTTAAATGAGCAAATTTACCCAAATTGTCATCTTACTGACAATTGTTTAAATAGTGGCAAATTAAAAAAATAATTTAATTACTTAGTATTAGTAATTAGTATTTGGGGTGAAAGTAGTTCATATTTAAATGTGTTATAAATAGATTTTTGTTGTAAATATATTGTTATATTGAATAAAATTTTAGTGGGAATATTTAGAAAATCAGGGGAAAATGTGTGATATTTATTTTTGGCTCAGAAGAACAAAAACAAAATTGCAATATATTTAACCAGAATACTTATTAAAAAATTTAAAGCAATATTACACATATTATTTTTTTGATACAAAGTTATTGAATAGGTATTTTAGAGGTATTTACTCTGCCCTTCCAGTCTTATGACTGAGTCTATGTACACAGCAAACAGCAAATGAAAACACTTCCTTGAAATGCTACAGAAGTGTGAAAAGGTAAAGGAAACAGGGTGGATTAATGCGTTTCTTGAAATGTGTAATTAGACACTTTGAATGAGTGCCAAAGATCCATCAAGGCTTTAAGCCAAATTATGCACTTGATGTGCATCAGGGCATCACTGTAGTTGAATTTCATACAAAATACAAGCGCTGTGCTCTGCTGTTTGTTTAAAAAATAGCAGGTGACCTGTTATGAAATACAGCAGCACAAATTTTGGATGGTCTAATAATAAAAGAACGTGATGAGTGAGTGAAATTTAACACAACAAATCTCCTTTGCCAACATCCACATAATTATAGACGCAGAAAAAACATTAGAGGAACACTTTGTACTCAAGAAGAATTGAGTCTTCACTGGGTTTCCTCTTTAAGGACCTCATGTGAAGAGAATAAGAAGTCCTGAGCTCTCAGCGGCCTGCCAAAACCCAGATGCCAAAAAGGGCCCCAAAAAGGAGGCAGTTGTATCCAGTTGGTCTGAGCCTCATCAAAAAACATGAGCTTTAAAAACTTAAAAAAAAGAAAGAGGGTACCTAGGTTAATGTTGTAGAAAAGCCTACAATCTAACAGACCTGTTATATAAACAAAGCTTGGCGCAATGAGTAGTTAGTAGAGAACGTGAAGGGAACTGTTTACTTCTGGGTTACAGAAGTGTTTGAGACAGCTGTGGAAGCTGTGTTAATGCTGGCCCAGCCACGCAAAGACTCTCAGTAACACTAACCTACCACTGGCTGGGAAACAACAATACTGTAGTTCAACGGTAGTTGGAGACGGGGCAGACTGGATACCTGTTGAAGTGTGCTGTTCCTCACACTAATAAAAATGATTTGGTCAGCAAAAATATTCTGAATAAGAAATATCAGGCCAGAAATACACTACACAAGCATGCAAAGGAACTGCAAGTGCGCAATCCTGGACACCTAGTGTGCGTTCTAGCATTACTGCGGTGGTAACAAACGTCAGTACTCATGTGGCTGATAGTGTTACCACACTATCACTGTTGACCTCACAGACAGGAACTCTTCATTTCTGGAAAACTATTATGTTTACATTGCATTCATTCTCATTTATTGATTAATAAATTGAAAACGTTGAATTCAAGATCTAAAAAATGATTATAGAAAAAGAGAGTTTACATGAATGTTCACTATAGCACCCCTTGTGGCAACACTGTGAATGTACAGCTGGCAGGGGTCATGAACTGAGAAACCAAAGCTCCCCTGATCTTTTAACATAATAGGCCATTGTACTATAAAAAAACATCCTCTGTGTTTCAGAACTCAAAGCTTTGTCTAAAAACAGCATATATTGAAGACAGTCTGCCAAAATTACAGCTTTTGGAATGTTCTACTCTAAGATGTAATAGTGTGGATTTGCTTCGCCTCTGCGTAAGATCATCAACGAGTTCACAAGAGAGGTGGATGTGCAGGTTTGTGTAGAAACAATAAAGATGGCTACTAAGGCAACAAGACGCTGTGTATTCCCTACGTTTTTATCCAGAAGCGCTGAAAGAATTATAGTGCATATCTTCAAATTCTTGCACTTGTACACAGTAGCTTGGTTCACGACAGCATAAATGGGCAGAATATCTGGAGCATTAGTGCGATTATTAAATTGAGTTGGCAAAAGCACTCAGACTTGCACTCGCTGAGCTGATTATTTTCTGGAACTCTCAGGTTTTAACTAATGTAGTCTAGACTAATCATTTTAAAGTCAGACAGACCTCACTGCTCAGCACTGCTCATTTAGTCTGGGCTCCCAGAACCTTAATTAATGACATAAACAGCGACTAATTTGAAATAATAGCCACAGATTGTGTTCCACAGAGGTTCCTTTAGCATAATGTAATCAGACATTTTAATTAATTATTAGAAGCACTGTGAATCCAACAAAGGCGCGATAGCAAAACTCAGATATGGCTACGTTTAGAATAACATTAACCAAGTGGAGCACACTGCATCATGGGCTGCTTCCTTTTAGGGGTTTAATTACACCAAGCCATATCTCCCTATCTAGTAGTAGAGTTTTTATGTTAGCATGGTATTTTAAATATACCTGCCCAAATCAATCATTTTATCTGCAACTTCCTAAGATGAGTACACTTATACTACAAGAGACACTTGAAACACAGCTAAATGCTACACATTCCTTACACCTCTCAGTACAAACTCTGAGCCAAAGGGCACTTGAGTAACACTTGAGAAATGAGAGTGATGCAAATGTAAGGATCTGTAAAAAAACACCCTCCTAGCATCATTCTCTGCATCATAGAAATAAATGGGTACTGACCAATGAGAAAACAGGGATGCTCTTACCAAGGACTCTCTGACTGGTGAGGTGGAGCGAAAGCTGGAGGTGAATCGGCTGCTGCTGCTGCTCTTCAGGCCATCCTGCGTCGAGCTCCGTGAGAGGCCGTAGCTGGAGCGAGCGCTACCGTAGGAGTCAGTGCCTCGGCTCTGATAGGACTGCTTCAGGCCACTGCCGCTGGACGTCTCGCTGAGGCCTAGAGCTGACAGATCGTGCGTCAGATCGCTCTGACTCACTGACTTCCTGCGACTGAGGGAGATGCTGGAGGACACGGGTGAGGAAGAGAGGTAGCTGCTGGTGGCCGGAGAGTAGCTGTAGCTGCTGTATCCCGAGCCTCCGTTGAGGCCTGAGCCATAGCCCTTCACCGGTGTGCGGCTCAGACTCTCGCTGCGCCGGCTGCCCAATAAATCAGTGCGAGGGATAGGCCGACCCCGGTCGGGCTCTGACGAAGAGCTGTAGTTGCGCGAGCGGCTGGCGCTTGAGCTCAGGTAGCTTGAGGAGGAGTAGCCTGAGGAGGAGCTCTTATAGGGCAGCTTGTCCCGCTCATAGGAGCCCAGCGACGGGGTCAGGGAGGAGCCATATGAACTGTAGTGACTGGTATAGGAAGAACCGGCATAGCGCTTCGCCGTAGAGGAGACACGAGACATGCTGGGAGCTCAGCTGGACGTGAGGCGATTTCAGGCTGCATGGACTCTGTAAACGGAAGGAGACAATACATTGCATTAAAATAATAGCCAATACAGACAAAACCAAAAATTAAGCATTTAATGAAAATCTGTTTGCTATATGTACTGGACATTTTTTCCACTTAAAACCCACTCCTTTTTTACAGATCCTCCATCCAAACGTTGGGCTCAAACAAGTCCAGCCCGATTTTTTTTTTCTTTTTGATAATCCATTTTACTTGGATATGTTAAAATGCAGAAGAAAACATCTGTAACTAAAACAGATGAAAATGAAACAAAAAACTGTTTAACTAAAAAAAAAAAACTTGTTTGGAATAATATAAGTGAATTAGACATCACAACATTATAATGTACAGGATGAAAAATAGATAATCATTTTGAGACTAGTTAAAAAATTATATTTAATAGTATTATCAGTAAGTATTATGAGTAATATCAATATTCTGATCTTGATGAAAAAAAAATTCTGCATGTGTTTTTATGTAGATACAATTTTATATAGTTATTTTATCAGTTTCATATGTAAATGTCATAAAATAGGAAAACAACACCCTAATTTTTTTCAGTGGCCCAAACTGAGCAAAGAATATGCAATATTGTGCAGTTGTTATTTATAGGGCCAAAAGTCAGTTAGCATGTAATAGATTGTGTGCAACAGGTTTTTCAGCAAAGTTATCATGCTGATAATTTAGAGGCCTAGGAAATTTGCATATCAAATATTGTACAGTAGGCTCTCTTTGATTAAGTAATTGTTTATTTGTCTAAATGCAGATTTATAATACAATTAAAGATCAAATAAAGATTTTATATATATATATATATATATATATATATATATGTGTGTGTGTGTGACGGAATATGTAGCACATGTATATTTGTAGCAATAACAAAATAGATTGTACGGTTCCATTTTTTTCATATAAAAATGACTAGGATATTTAGTAAATGTTTCATAAAGATATTTTGTAAATTTCTAACTGTAAATATAAAGTTTATTTTTAGTAATTAATATACGTCGCTAAGAATTCATTTGGACAGCTTTAAAGGTGATTTAAACTTGATTACTAAAATGGCAAAGACTATGTATTAATAGAATATTATTTACTTTTAAGTGCACTCTGTGTGAAAGTGAACACTTTTGTCAAAGTGGCCCAATATGACATCAACACTGGCTGATGAGATATTAAACATTTTAGCTCATATCAACCAACAAACTCAAAATCCCCCACACCGAAGGTCGGCGGTTTCATTACATGTGTATTTCAGCCTGTCTCTCTTCAGTTGGGCAATTTCAGTCAAAATGGTAGGGTATAAACACTACCTGTTATGAATTTTGAATGACTCTGTGTCATGCCCAGAGGTCTCTTGTGTTCTGTGCGCTTGATCCTGAAAACATATTCGATGAGTAGAAGCATGTGACTCTTGTCCAAACAGCACACACTGCGAGGGATGCATATTACGCAACCTACGGGGGGCTTTCACTGCTAGCACGGGACCCTGAATGAAGCAGGCGAACAAAATGAGTGCCTTTGTTTTCATAAGGGGCCTGGGATTGGTGGTTTAGCCTGAGAGCAGCACCGAAGACCCCGCTGTTTGAATGAAACAAGAGAGCCCCCAGAGCCGGGCCGTGTGTTATGGTGGCACAGTTTGTTCTCGTGGAGAGACGGGCTCTTGTTCACAAGGCAGTGCAGCGTCTGAATAAATAAAAGTATCTGGTGTTGTTGATCCGTGTTGGGTTCATTGTGATGGCTCTTATTTCTTTAATCTGTCTCTCTGCGCACTCTCTCTCCCTTTCTGAGTGCAGCGTTCACAGACGCATCAATAATTCAACACGTAGATCTAGGGTAGGCTGCACGCTGGAGGCAGTCCAAAGCACATGGCAGAGCGACGCTAACATGCTTTCACCAGACGAGAACTCTTAAGACAGTTGTCCACTGCTTTCACATTGTGTTCCCTCTCCTTGACCACAATAACAACAGCCAAAAAAACCCTACCGTACGGTATTGAGGAATCTCTGGAAAATTCAAACCTCTGTAATGCCACGACAAACTAGTCGAAAAAAAGAGGCAGAAGAATACATTTAGTTTGCGTTGCACTTCATTAATAGATGAGGTGGAAACTGATTAACAATCAAAGAAAAGCAGACTTGGCCAGCTTAACTGAGGCAACGTTTTGACCAACTTGGCAACTTCTTTTCTACACATTTGATATATGTGTGTGTGTGTATATATACACACATTTAAAAAGTAACTAAGAATAAATGACATGGGTAAAATTAACTACTATTCTTCTTATTAATAATTTAATATTATTAAACTATTTTTAAATAACGTATTCTATTTAATTATTACTGCATTTTTATAATATTCCTCTAATAATTAAATAACATTAAACACTGTAATGTATTTGAATTACATTTACAAGTACTGTAAGATCCTTCCAATATGAGGAGATTTTTTTTGTTTACTGCAAAATCATTACAAAAAACAAAGCTATGCTCACCAAGCCTATATATATTTGATTTGAAAAAGTTCAATAAAAATGGTAATAATACAGAACATAACATTATTACAGTTTTAACTGTAAATCCTGTGATGCCAACCTAAAATTCAGCCATTACTCAAGTCTTCATTATCACATTAATATGCTCATTTGCTGCTGAGGAAAACATTTATTGTAATTATTATTATTAATATCAATGCTGAAAACAGTTGTGCTGCTTAATATTTTTGCGAAAACATTTCTGTACATGTTTCTTTCAGGATCTTCCATGAAAGTTTAAAAGTAAGGCATTTATTTGATCAGTTTCACCCCAGCATATTCATTTTTTAAATCTTTTGCACAAAGTTCTATGTCATAAATATAAATACGCGTCATCCTAATCCGCTAGATCACAGAAGCAGGCTCTGTTGTCTGTAGTCATCCTTTGTTAGAAATAATTACTACTAATAAGGAAACTTTGACTTTTAACAGAATTAAAATCCTTTAGTAGAATAAGATTTTGGACTTCTTTAAACATTGTTAGTATTCACAGACAGGTGATTCCGTATAAAGGAAGTCAGTGGGGGTTTAGTCAGCGGTCAGGGTCTGAGCTGTGGGAGTGTCTCCGGCAGTAAGCATGTGACAGGTGAGGACTTGTCAAAGGCGACGTGGTTCAGCCCTGTGATGCCTGACAGACATCCACACTTGCATTCATGCTGATAGACATGCTGTCATTACGTGCACACCACCGCTGCTCCTTAACATTCACATCTAACACGTCACAACACCTACTTTTAGCTCTTTAGAATTTGGAAAGCTATGAAAGCCGGTTTCCACCTCAGAGTGAAAAATAAAAAAATGACTTAACGGTTGTGACTCACAACATGACATTAAATGTAGCCACGCTGTAACAGAATCATCCCTCTATAGACACCAAACGCGATAAGAATTGCACCAAAAGGTCAAAAAAACCATCCTGAAAACAGTTAAGCTGCAATATGTATAACTTTAAATATCGAAACTGGTTTCAGGAAGGCACTGTGACATTGAATTGTCCTAAAATATCTGAAACTTGTGCAGGTGTTTGTGTTAGCAACACCAACAATATGCTGAAGACTTGAGGCAAAGTCTTGGGTACAGCTATATTTACCCTGAAATGTGAGCAGATAAGAGCTCAGCGGCCAAACTCAGCCCCCCCTCCTATGACCAAAAGCAATCTGGCAAGACTCGCCTCTCAACAATATTCAGTCTTCCAAACCAAACTCACAATCTCTGTAGCTATGTTATAGGAAACAGACTGTTTATTTTGATCTGAAAAGACAACATCAGGCCAAATTTTTAAGGCAGCAGGTCATTCCAGCTTTTTAAATCATTTATAGTCAGCGTAGACAACCTGAATAAGGAATGTGGAACACAGATTTTGTAACGGACTGACATTAGGGCCGCTGTCTCTGAAAAGGAGACAATGGGGATTACCATGAGAAACTGAAATTGCAAATCAGGTGTATAGACATACCAAACTGCTCTGATCTTTTTTTTTTTTTTTTACTTCAAAAGATGAACTTGATTATTTGCACTGGATTAGCTCACCCTAAAACTCTGGAGACAAAATGCAACCTTGTATGTTGTTTGTAAGTGCCACAGCACTCTCTCGGTATCATGTGTGCAGAGTGCGCTAGCAGGTGGGTGTTAGGTTCAGGGGTACCTACTGTAAGTAGAGCCGTTCTTGGTTCTAGCGGACGGAAAAACAGAGGTGGCGGTTCATTATACTTCACATACACCGTTCAATGTTCAAACCTAAAAAGACAAAAAAAAAAAAGGTTTAGGAATAGCTAACATTCATAAAATAATAGCACACTATTAAAAGCACACTAAGTACTAGACAGAAATAAGGAAACAGGCCTGTATAAAGCCTATGAGATATAAAAGCATGTACGTCAATTCGTTCAAAGAGGCAAATGAGAGCATCTTTTAAAACCATGCTTACAAATGTTCTGTATTCCTATGCATCAGTTTAAATGTCAGACTTTCATTACAATCCAGAGCGTGGTTACGCTGAACGGCTAACAATAGAGAACCTAACAACTGATGACTTGAGAATGTCACGCACTCTCCCCCACAGACCTCACAGCATTGGATAGCAGTCAAAAGAGCTTAAAGTTAAAGAAAAGAGCAAGTCATTTGGAGAAGAGGCTCACCAGTAGGATTTTCCATGGACAGCGTGTTGCTTTGGAGGCTGTAGCTCCAGAGTGAGAGGACCAGGGAAGGATTGCATGAGCAGAGTGATCCAGAATGCTAGAGATCATATTACTGAGCTGGTAAATATAGCAATTGCCTATGACCTCCCTGGGTCATTCAACACTCCTGCATTCCAATTTGTACTTAAAGGAATCGCATTAAGACTTTTTATGGGCAAGACTATTATATATAGTTTATATAAACATGAAATATTTTGATTGTATACTTTTCCATTAAAATTAAAATAATTAAATATAACATTTTATATAAGACATATGGCATGTTTTTAGATTTATTTAGGGCTATGTATTATATATATAATATATATATATAGAGAGAGAGAGAGTTATATTAAATTAACTTTTTTTGTAACATTAGGGCCACTGTCAATGTCAAGAAATGGCAAAACCAGGTTTATGGATTTCAAAACTTT
>JAUMHP010000068.1:7867958-7881757 GCA_032361065.1 Enteromius trimaculatus
TGGGACTGTATTGGACAGGTGATGAGCAGTGCCTGGTTTTCTCCACACATACCACTTAGAATTAAGGCCAAAAAGTTTTATCTTGGTCTCATCAGACCAGAGAATCTAATTTCTCACCATCTTGAAGTCCTTCAGGTGTTTTTTTTTCTTGCACTGAGGAGAGGCTACTGTCAGGTCAGCACCTGAGTTAAATATATGAGTATCACAGCAAAGGGTCTGAATACTTAGGACCATGTGAAATTTCAGTTTTTCTTTTTTAATAAATCTGCAAAAATGTCAACAATTCTGTGTTCAATATGGGGTGCTGTGTGTACATTAATGAGGAAAAAAGAACAAATTATTTTAGCAAATACCTGCAATATAGAAAAGAGGGAAAAATTGAACAGGTTTGAATACTTTCCGTACCCACTATATATAAACTTTTTTTTATTAAATTCTATATGCAATATATTTTATAATTAACATATTAAGTAAAGAAGCTACTTCTTAAGATGTCTATGGCATCCCAGACATACTAAAAGTACTGCATTATTGTCAAAGGTTAATAAAAGCCAGTCAGGATAAATATGGGAGGGTAACTTTTAAATAATCATCAGAGAGTTTAATAATTTAGATTAAGTAACCAACCACACCCACATGACTTACTGTAACACTACTAAAACACACATATTTAGATTTTATAGCTTATGTAATAAAAAATTATAATGCAGGCTACATGTAAGTTTTAAGAAAACAAAAAAAAAAAATAGAAATACTGCTGAGACTTGAACAAATCTGGCTTGGATTTAACAGGAGAGGCTGGGGGTGTTGTAACATTAACTGATAAAGTGTAATGTATTCAGCCTATCCTCTGTATCTCTGTAATTTTTTAAGGACCTTTATTCTCATAATTATGCCAAATATTTACAGACCCATTTTGTTTAAATATTATCATTTCACTTTTTTATAACTATAATAACTGATTGTGATATAGTGGAGTAGGTTGTAACAACACTGCATAACACACTTTATGAATTAGTAATATATGTATACACTACTTTAACTTGAAGCAGAAGATGTAAAATCAAGGTCAAAACAAAAAGGGGTAACAAAATGTTACACACTGCCCAGTCTCCCGTGCCTCAGCAGCGTGTGTCACGTGATCAAGCTGCAGTGTACAGCGCTTCATCACTAAACTTCACCAAGTACTACTGGATAAACAAAACATAACCCAAACGCTTTGAATAAATTTCAAGTTTATATTACTATTACCTTAAAACGACAGACTTCAGCATATTGGTGAATGATGATACTAAACATTTATTTAAAAAAAAAAAAAGACTTCTTATTCATATACATTCAATCAGCAGGACGGGGTTTTAAGAACTGAATAACGTTACCTAACTCGCGATTTTCCTCTGCAGAACAGTGTCGCTTCATACATTTACACGCAAGACAACTCGCCAGGCGATGTTATGTAATTAGTGAAACGTCCAGAAGCTTCCAAATAGGGCGAGTAAATCAGTGGGAACGGCGAAGCGAGAACGTGCAGCGCGAGCATTCATAGCATTACTCACCGGAGTGAGCGAGACCATCTCTTCAGGGAAGAGCCCACCTTGAGTGAGACTTCCACGCAAGCCACTTTGAACTCTTGCAGCCGATGCACGATCGTTCACTGATGCTCTTCAACACAATCTAAATATTAACCGTGGCGTTTTGGTTCTTTCTGTCCTTGTAATATTCCAAGCTCTTGACTTGTAATCAAAAAACGGTCGCTCACTTTAACGGTGACGTCGGAGAGATTTTCTTTCATCCGATTGGTTCATTCTGCTCTCGAACGTAATAACAATGCCACCGCCCACACTGTCACCCTGGCGACGGGAATAAACACTTTTGAGATTAGAGATCTTGGTGCGTTTAAAGGGATAGATTACACACACACACACACACACACACACACCTGTATAATTTTACTCACGTTGCTCCAAACCTGTTTGACTTTTTTTCTCACATGGAACACAAAAGGAAATATTAAGCAGAACAATATACACGTTATTATATATGAATACTTTAAAAACAGAAATACGCTACAGTACGGATATAAATCCAATAAATACAAAATCACGTTAAACATATTTGGGGCGACAATGTTGTTAACTAAATCCATTAAACGATTCAGTTAACTCAAATAAAATAAAATAATATGGAAAATGTATAAAAAAATAATGATAATAAAGTACTAAATTACTTTAAAATCTGATTAAAAGAGTAAAAATAAGGCTAAATATATCAAATTTAAAATATATAATAATAAAAAAATGTTACAAAAATAAACGCTATTTCAAAATATCAATAAATAATATAATTTAAAAAAAAAACTATATTAACACTATTATGACAGTCAGTAAAATACAAGTTTATTTTTCTTTAGCCTTCGACCCACTCCATTCAACTTTCAAACATAGATACATTATTGTGCACATATGCTGGCAACTCAATGGTATAAAACAGTCTAATCTGATTTTAAAATTGTAACATTAATGGTGTGACTGTGCAACTCAACTTGAAGTATGTAAGTGTTCATTACAATAACAGGCCTAATGCATCCATTACATAAATGACTCTCTGGAATTCTCATCCCTTTGACGCTTAACAGCCTTTTACACACCCTTTACAAATTAACTTTAACCAAAGATTAAGAACCGCAAATGTACAAGATATAATGCAAACTGAGAACCAATTCAACACATAACATCCTAACAACAAACGGCAAAACACAAATGCACAGATAATGTTTTTATCTGGATATAAAAACAACTGAAAAATGTCTGCAAAATAAATTTCACATGGTAAACAGTGGTAAATTTAACTTTCATCGTCACACTTCATATGCGCAAGTCACAGTTTAAGTGGCATTACCTTCAAGGTCGTAAAACTGGAATATCAATAATGCACACATATAGAAAAAAAAACATTAAATAATTATGCAAAAGTGAAACCCTAATATCAATAGCATGTCCTATGTGGGCACAGAACATCAAATATTGATACTCTAAAAGGGAAATCTCTGAAGAAGAAAAAAACGACTTCATTCTGCTTTAATGTTTGATTAGGGGTTGCAGATAAAGGCAGAAAGAGTGTTAAAGGCATAGAGGATGCTAGAACCTTCATATGTGATCTTTATCAGCTTTCTTCCTCCGACCAAACAACAAACTTTAAACATATGAGACGCGAGCTAAATTTAATATTATATGTTGCACTTCAGTTTAAGTTATACTCATGTAAGTCACTATTAAATCTACTCATTTCACTTTTTGGTTTTAAAATGGAAAAAAACTGATTCCAAATTCAGAATTACAACTTAATTCAAGATCACATCTTACTAATGAGAAAGCCGAAATGTTCAATGAGAAATGCTACAAATTTAAAAAAAAATTTCAAGCCTTTTCATACACTTTTATATATCAGTACATAAGAGAAAAGCTAATCTACTACTAACCTAAGCATTTGCGAATGTCAGAGTAACGTGGCACACTGACAGTGATGCCAAAAGGATTTCAGTGCTTTCCTATTAAGTCCATCCTTCAAGTCATGCTATCATGTTATGTATGAACTAAAAAATACAACTAGGTTTCCAGGTTTCAGTCGCGGAACATGTTTTTCTTGTTGAATCAAGTATGACAAGCAAATGAGGTTCATGCACCGATTTGATCGATGTGCCAGGTATAAATAAATAATTTGCTGGTTTTATCCTGTAACTTGTCACTTGTCTTGCATTGCACATTTCAACACACATTGAAGTTAAGCTGCAGTACCTTTAAAAGAACAAAAAATAAAAACATTTCTGTTTTTAAAAGCATTAAAAAAAAAACCCCGGCATCATTTACTTACATTCCAAATCTGTATGTTTTTCTTTCTTCTGTGGGACACAAAAGATGTTCTGAAGAATACAAGAACCAAACAGTTTTTGTTTCCATTTTTGGTATGGAAAAAATTACTCTCAAAGCATTTTCTTTCATGTCCCCTAGAAGAAGTCATACAGGGTTGAGTAAATTATAAACAAACAGATTTGAAGAAATTTAGCATTACATCACTTGATCACCTAAGGATCCTCTGCAGTGAATGGGTGCCATCAAACAGCTGATAAAAACATCACAATAATCCACATTACTCGAGTCATCCATCTCCTGTTGTCCTCTCACATTAAAATCCAAGGAAGTCATCTCTCTGCTGATTCTGATAAGAGGATTTTTTTCACTGGAGAAAGCCATTTTGCCTTGAATTTGTTTCTTAGAAACATGCAGCTTCTCACTTCATGAGACATTCATTAATGGACTGAAGTCATGTGGAATGATTATGGTGTTAACAGCTGTTTAGACTCTCATTCTGACGGCACCCATTCACTGCATTTTATCCGTTGGAGAGTGATGTAATGCTAAATCTGTTCCAAAGTACAAACAAACTCATCTATATCTTTGATGGCCTGAGGGCGAGTAAATTTTCATCAAATTCTCCTTGCGGTATTCTTTTAACTTTAGAAGCCCAATTACCCACTAATGTTCATACATATTGATTGGTTTGCTACTGACTTGTTTTGTTACATTTTTAACAAATAACACCAATCAATAATAAATACTGTGAATAATCATATTATATATATAATACGTGCATGTAATCTTTGGTGGACTGATGTTTTGTCACTTAACAGATCTTATTATTCTGCAAGTAAAATATCAAAATAAATACACTCCATAATATGGATACCAGTGAAATGAAGATAAGCACTTTTCTCATCATATGCTTTGTTTTGGAGGTACAAGTTTGAGGGCCTACTTCCAAAGCAGCAGAGAAAGTACTAATAGAAATATTCAAAGGGATAAAAAAAAAAAAAATCACATTAAATAGCAAATGCATGTGACTCAGCACTTCCCTTCTGGTTTCTTCAATCCGATTAAAAAAACCTAACTGGACATTTGTGAACGGGATGTTTCGCAAATCTTTCCTCGTGTGAATCTAGCACTGTCCATACAATATATAAGGCCTGAGAGTCTTTTGCATGTAATTAATGGCTGACAGCATACGACACACATCAGCAGGCAATGGATATCCATGACTTCTTCTTTAAGACATCAGTGCAGTGTAACATTTTCTTTCAGCTATGGGTGATTGTCTTAAAATCTGTAAAAAGCACATCCTGGGCTGCCAGAGCCCTCCTCTGTGCTTTATTTTTGAAGAAACAGGCGTTTGAAAACACAGGGGTGCTTGTGAAGACAAAAAGGAAACCTTTAATAACAGCAACAAAACCAAAGGTGCACAAGAGTCCTGGTCTTTCTTATGACCGTGTGGTGACATGACACATTATGTGCCGAACTAAAGCCCCAGCAAATCCTAGAAGTTTTTCCCTGAAAGACAGTCCCATTCACTCTGTGGAGCTTAGATGGCGCTAGTTCAAAGTGGATTTGGTTATTTTAATATAGCTTTTTTGTGATCCTGGAGAAAGACAGTTATTTTGTTTTGGGAACTACCAGGATCTCATCCCCATCTTGAATGCTGTAAGAGTGCAAGGCCCTTGCGCTGTATTTCAGCTCATCGGGGCCAAAGGCAGAACACTTGTCGATGTAATAAAGGCGCATGTTGCTGGTGGGGAGCTGCACAACAGTCCTCAGCTGCTTCTTCAGCTCTGCGACGGTCTGGTCCAAGCGGATGCTCACCTGTTCCACCTTGTCTTCATAGCGCACCTCCACTTTGGCGTGGCAACGCGGCCTCAGGTCGATCTCAGCCAGGGGAGCCAGTTTCCCATATTTGGTCACCAAGCAGTGATATCTCCAAAGCGAAATGCAAATACTTAAATCAAATTCAGCCTTTCACTACATGGGCAAACCAACCTAAAATGCCTAAATACTGTAAAGCAGGCATTTTCAGCTGTACTGAAATAAAACTGGAACAATTTTCACTTAGAAATTACTAGTAAATTAAACAAATAAATACAAGTAGAACAATGAAGTAAATGTAGGCTGTAATAGTGTTAATATTTATTAAATATTTGTTTTATTCATACCTATAAAAAATATTTTTTAGTGCATGCAAGCATATTTGGTTCTGAAATGTATACAAACAAAATGTATTTAATAATACATTACTTAATAAACAATACATTTTATTTAATAATTAATAATTAATCATAGTTAGTGTGTTTCTAATCTAAATAACAAAAATAATGTGTTGGACAGTTGGACAGACCACAAGATAATAAAATGAAATAGATCTCAAGGAACACTTATTAAATATATAAAGAATAGTGCTGCCTGACACTGTCTACACCAGATGCAACAGTTGTTGACCATTGTTTTAACAGCTAAACGCTGGCTACACTTGACACATGCAACTGACTTCAAATCAATTTGTCCTTGTTAACATATGTTAGAATTAGTACAAATGATTTGAGTACCTCAGAAATAGAATTGGACACCAGTTTATTATTGGTTGCATTGCATCATGCTGCACAGCATCAAGTATACACAACATATAAGTATACACTATACACTTTTAGTTGCATCACCTGAATCTGGTATAGACATGGTGCGAGTTCAAGAACGATTCAAAAAGTTTCTACATGATCTACTAAGTGTTTCCCAATCCTGGACCTAATGTACCCCCAACACTGCACATTTTAGATGTCTCTTTTACCAAACAAACCTGATTCAATTCATTAGCTCAAATATGCCTGTCAGAAAAGACATACATCAATAACATTTGGGGGTTCCCTGGATTGGGAAACACTGGTCTATACTACAATGTTCATGCTTAAAAGATACCTGTGGGGCAGCTCTTCCTCTGAATGATTCAAGTGATAACGGATAAAGAATCTCTCAGCATCTTCTCTCTCTCCATCCATCACAACACTCCCATTCAGGCTGGTCACTGATGGCAGTCTGCAGGCGGGAGAAATTAGATCTTTTCATCAACATTACTATAACAATACTATCAGTTTAAGTTAGAGTTCACACAAAACTGAAAATTCGTCTTTTATTTACTTGTCACATTCATCCCTGTAAAACACATTGGACTTACTGGGCTATCATTAGACTGCGACGCTCCGTGCTTGTGTAAGCCTGCAGTAGAGGAATGCCTTGCAACCTCACTTCTTCCAGTTTGGGCAGACAGTTTAATTTCTCAATGTCCTCCCATCGATTAAGTCCTGACTCACAAAAAAATTGTGTCATAAAAAAAGATTTTATTAGGTTTATGTAATTACACCGCACTCAAATAGTAATGTATAGACAATTTCACACTTTCCCAGCAACTGTCACTAACACAACGATACCTGAGTTGTGCAGATTGACGCTTCGGAGGTTGGGGAAGAGCCGCTGAAGGATTTCTCCAGAGTCTTGAATGGAGCTCAGGTTGTTGTTGGCCATGATCAGAGTGTCCAGTGCAGGGAACATGGAGCCAAATTTTCGTACATCACTCCACTCCTGGAGGCTGTTATCTGTGATGTGAAGCAGACGCAGTGTGGGGCAGGGCATGGCAGCCGGTGTCACAGTGGTGTACTCATTAAGGCACAGGAACAGCTCCTCTAGTCTGGACAAAGCAGATCAATAATAGTGAAAAGCTGTCACATCAGAGACATCTTCAGAAAATATGATGGTTCACATTAAAGCAAGAAGCTGCTTTTTGAAAGTCATTGATTGAATTCATAGTGAACTCTCTCAAACATCATTTACTGCTCAACAGAGTGACAAGGAAAAGTGGATGATCCCATGAGAATGAACAGTGTCATGATGGTACAATCAAAAGACAAATAAATATGCAAGACATATGCAGGACTGCATGTACACGGTCATTAAAATGAAATGGAAAAAGGATTTAAAATCATTACCGTAATGCCTCAAAGCAATCAATACCACGCATTTCCACACATTAACTGTTACACGTATTATCAGTCTATTTTTTTTAACTACTGTTAAGAATTTAAAAAGTGACTCACTCAGGCATCTCTTGTGTGAATGTGTGCACTGTGTCCCAGGACACCTGGGTATTGTTAAGCACGAGGCGGCGGATGCTAGAAAAGGCCTTTGCGCAGTCCGGCTCCAAGACCGCATCTCTCAGCTGATTAGAGCTGAGGTTCAGGAACTCCAGGTTTGGGACGTTAGAAACAATCTTGCTGATCTAGAACAGATTTAAAGGGTTAAAACACACCATTTTGGGACACACAAATGTATAACATACATACACACTTCTATAACATTATGAATGTCATTACTTTCACTTTTTATTAATTTAATGTGTTCTTGCTTAATAAAAGTAAATACATTTTTCCTTAAAAAAAATAACATTGGTTTGTTTATTAGAGTTAGTGTTTATTTACTAATACCACTGTATATACTATGTATACACTATGTATATTCACAGATCATAAAGTCAGTCATTCCAGTCTGTTTCTCCCATTAAGCTATATACAGTGCATGAGTCATATGGACTATTTTTATGGTGCTTTTTCTGTATTATTATTTGGAGCCTGACAGCCTCTTTGCTTAGAATTGCTACTTTACAACAAAAGGCTGTTCACTAATTCCTTAAAAATGTCTTCTTTTGTGTTCCAGATAAAAGTAAAGTAGCATATGAAATTGGATAAAATAAAATTTACGTGTGGATCCTCAGATTAACTAACTCACCTCACGCCAGTCTTGGAGCTTGTTATGGGACAGATCAAGTTCAACTACATGAGCACAGAAGGCAGCAATTTCTCCCTCTTCTCCTGCATGACTGATTCCGCAGCCATTCAAAACCAGAATACTGGGCAGGTTTAGACGGTCTGAAGGCAGAATGACCACATAACTAATGGACTATGAAACATGACGACAGCTGCTAAAGCAAACACTGAAATCACCAAGGAACCTTACCTGACTTGTTTTTAACTAAACCAAGCCTCACCTTTCATAGGCGATCCCTGATGTCCAGACGGCACAACCACAACACCCAAGCCTGGACCCCGACGGCAAGGGAAGTTTTCCGGGCTGTACTTCTCACTGATCGCCTGCATAAAGGTGCGGCCTTCTGTCTCAGAAGCTTCCATTGTACCGGCCAACACCGTATGCAACTGTAAATACATGGTTATTAAAACGTTTATATAAGCCCTATTCAGATGCTAATTGTTTCTCAGTAGTTGGTGATTTTAATGCCATCCGAATCCAGGATGTTGGTGTTTTTCTCTCACAACCCCTATAAAAATCCCTGTCCATATTACCTACTGTTTTTTGACAAAGTCCTTTGGTAATTTAATTGCTGTCCAAATTTGCATCTCAGAGTCAAAAAGAAATCAATTCAAAATTTAATTCAAAACCCTTTTTGAGCACTCCTGAACACCATCCGGTAACGTTGTACTTCGGTGTAATATGCATACATATTTATTTCTGAAATGCCAGAAAGTACAATACTTCATAACTGCTCGACCAACGACTAGGATCAGAAAGAGAACGTAAGCACATAAACATTCGAAATGGGTCTTTGTTATGGCAGCAGCAGATTTGCAATACAATTTAAAAATGTGCATTATAAACAGAAATATTGCATATAATTGCATGCCATCACCATCTGAATCCATGAGTTTTTTCACTGAGAAGATATGTAATTTTATTTTTACAGACGTCCATATAGATACAATTAGTCATTAAACAATATCAAATAGTTGCTTGCTAGTTAAATGTGCAGAAATAACCTAGTCATCCGTAGGTCGATGTCCCAAAGTGCTTTTTGAGGAGTCATACATGTCTGCTTCTATCTCAGTCAATGGTGTGAATTTGAGGTGGCTGTTTGAGCTGTTTGTCTGAATGATCTTAAACTAAACTTATCTGATATTTGAAGCTGCTTACTGACCTTGACATCCAGCCAAGTCCTATAAATCACTTCCTAATTGTACCACATGTCTTTTATTAATCTCACATAATACTATTTTGGTGTGATCCTACATAATACCAGTTTTGCTTGAACTTTCATTATTTGTACACTTAACTAACACATACTTTTAAATATGTAAGTTACATAATGTGTGTCTCCATTTATTTAAAAAGTGTGTCATGCCATGACCCATGTGTCAGACAACCTCAAGCAGTTCAGTTTAACAAATAGTGAGAAGCTGCAGCCCTCTGGGCTAAAAGCTCCATTTTTAAACAGAACTGGCCTAGATTTAACCATCTGGTGACTAAATAAGCCATGTTCTTTGCTAACATGAAACTGCTGACTTCACCTAGAATAGCATTTACTGTCTTATAAGTTATAACAACAACAACAACAAAAATCCACTAATGAATAAGCATATTAAATATTTTTTTTGCCTAGATTAACTGGTATGTATATGAGAAGCACGAATTTTAAAGGCTCTCACCTGCTGTGCAATTTGTCCTCACAGGTCCAAAGTTACAGCAGTGCCATAAAATAACGTTTTACTACAAAAGTTATTTGTCCTTTGAGTGTCAGGGTTCAAACGGAAAACGTGGCTAAAAACCAGCAAAGAGACTGGCCTCTGCTAAAAGTCCTCACAACACTTTTCTGCAAAAAGAAGAAACCAGGTCAGCAAGAAGGACGGACGACCATTTCACCTTCAGCACTAATCTGCCTCAAGAAAGCCAACACACTCAATATGCATATGAAAAACTTAATGTTGTTACACCATACACCTCAAAGCAGGTTTCCAGGCTCTTGAGGGAAACACATAACAAGGAGACCTATATCATGTAAACACTCTTCCAACAGCTGTGCACATATCAGTAATAAAAGAACAATAGCTGAGTTGTTAAACAAAGTGTTGCCAAGACAATACACTAGCTAAAGCCGTTTCTTTAAAGCCCAGCGTTTTAAGTATCAGCTTACAAGAAAAAGAGCTGAAGTCTTTACATTTCACAGCTCGTTGCACATTTAATAAAGACTAAGAAATACCTGCTAAATAAATATATTATATGAATGTATCAAATAGTAGCTGTAGAGCAACATCAGTATGAATATGGCTAAAGTTATAGAAGAAAAACTATTAAAAAAAAATTGTATTTATGGATTTTTTTTATTGATTACTTGACAATGCAGTACACATGTCATACCCAATTTGTGTCCTCTTAAACCACATTAACATCCACACACACACACACACATACATACATACACTATACATTAACATAACAGTTAACCATCATTCGTATTTTTTTTAATTAAGTAAACCACCACATAACAATTACGTCATGATAAATCGGTAAAGGTGTTGCGACCTTCGTTTGCGATTTTATAATACAAGAGGACATTTATAATAGACACTGGTACTAAATCAGTGTCAAGTTAATTTCCCTTGAGCTACTGCACGAGGACACATATATTAAGCCTGACAGCACCGGTCAACAAAACAGACGACTCGATATTAAACGACACGGAACGAAAATTTATCTTTGTAAGTCAAAACCTGAGAATGACCATACTTAAGCTAATATTTAGCTAGCTAGAGACGAAAACATCCCTCCATCATCCTGAAGTGTCTTACATTGAATGAGCAGCTCCTCAGTGAAACGAGGGCAGGACGCTGTAATCCAAACCAGCTCCCAACCGTCAGTTTTTGCACGTCACGTCATTTGAAGTCTCGCACTTTGATCGCCAAACTGTTCCGAGAAGCTCTTGTTATTGTTGATTAATCAGTCACGCTGACCCTATTGTCACGGAAGTGGCGTCACTCCAGCTGGGCGCTCTCGGATTGGCCCGTTCGGTTGTACGCGCTGTCTGAGCGCCCTCGCTGGCGGAACCGAGAACAACAGACGTTAAAATAGGGCATTTCTGGATTTAAAATACCTCGCGAGTCAGACTGTACATTTATAAATCGAGTTGATTACATGTGTGTTTTTAAAAAAATAATATTTACAGCGTGACTTCAAAATGCAAAAGTTGATCGATCAGTGCAGAGGATCCCTCGTGAATCATGGGGTGACTGAGGACGAGTCTGTTAATCATAACTGATCATGGCAAACCCTCAAGTTATGGACAAAAATATGTTCGACAGACCAAGTATCAGATGATGATGATTCAGAGATCAGATATTCAGAGATTGCCTAATGCCTCCCTCTAGTGGTAAGAAAACTTTTCACCGGGACATTGCTTTTAGCAACGTAAAAGCTTTTGCAGATGAATCAGTGTTGTTAAGTACTGAAACTGAAATAATAGCAATAAAATGTAAAAAAATACATACTTAATACCTCAGTTAAAATGAAAACGTAACATGCTAATTTAAAATATTAAGAAATATTATAATAGTACATAAACATTACTAAATAGCACACATTTGAACATACATTTTTCCATTTTTAGGGACATATTTGTCTCAAAACTTTTAACGTTTACTTTATTGTAGCATGAACTTATTACAAGCATTATTATATATGAGACTGTGTATATGAGCATATTAATTATATATGTGGACAAGTATAATATGAGCACAAGTACATTCATTTGAGCATTCTTTATAGAAAGATGTGGAAATCAGCCATACAGATCAATATACAGCAAAGCATTTTTATTTGCTATGAAGATACAGTATTATTGCATATTAAGAAAAGCCAACCTTAAAGCTAGGGTAAAGCACAGAGTTATACTGCATATAGAATTTTGTTGTCTCTTCTGCAGTGTCATTCCTCAGGCACAATGATTAGTGTATTCTGCTTCAGACCGTTCACCTGCAAACAAGATTGAAAAAGCTGCAAAGGTGCCAAGGCTTAAATGTGTATAAATGATTAAGTGGCAAGTAATTTAGACGTACTTGTCTGGTAGTAATCATAGACTTTTACAACTGCGTGCTTGAGGTTTTTAACTACGAAGGTTTGTTTCATACGTAGTGTTCGGTGAAAGAGCATGTTCTTTTGAACCTGTGAAACATATGAAACATTCAAATTAATTACATTTGATTAATGAGTGCTATGATATAATATAAGTTTGACATTTTCAACATAAACCAGATAATATGGTTAATTGACATTTTAATCACACTGGTTGTCATTGTAAACCACACATGATGTCATTCCCACCTCTTGAAGATACATAATCACATGGTCATCTTTGGATTCAAGACGATGTACTGATTTCTTTAACTGTGGAAAAACATCTTTTTAGTGCAAACTATTATATTAGTATACATTAAGAGAAGTTTGGTGGATGCTGACTTTATCTGCCTTACCAAATCCAGGGAAGAGGGCTCTGGTTTGAAACCGGACAAGAGTTTTATATCTACAATGACCATGTTAGAACTGTCTTGTATCCCAGTATACCTGAATGGATAACAAAACATATTAAAAAAATATAGAATATTTGCAATAATCCAGTAAATAATTAAATCTTAACCCTGAAGGTGTAAATCAGAATCTGCTCTTACATAAGGTCAAATACGACATACAGGATTTGTCCAGTCTCATTCCGACACACTCCCAAAGTTCTAACAAAGATTTGTAGTGACTTAGATTCTTTGGGAGTTGGGATATTGTAGAAAAGAGACATCTAGAAGAGAGTCAAAGAACATCAGAAGATCTCTTTAAACTATAATCTGATCGTAACATGGCTTTTAGTTTTTTTGTGTGCACTTCACAGACCTGCACAGACACACATGTTGAGCCCTTCACTTCAATGCTGTATTTGGCGGGAACGTTCTGCAGCTGCTTCTCCTGGTAAAGTAACTTGTTGTCCTGATTGACATCAAAGTGGTGAGTGTCTGCTGCTGACTGCACAGTCACTGTGCTGGAGCCGTCAGAGCTGAACACTTTGGTGGCGTACAAAGACAGAGCCTGAAGAGCCACCACTGT
>JAUMHP010000068.1:7897248-7909020 GCA_032361065.1 Enteromius trimaculatus
GGCAAGGCCCCGCGAACAGCGGGCCAATGCCGTCGACCACACCCCATGGCGTGATGTCTCTGCTCCAATGACAGCAGATGGCGCCATGATGGTGTGATGGGGCGCGTCCCTTGCCTATTTAAGGCCCGGGACCGTCAGCCATCTGCAGATCATTCTCCTTCAGCAACGGAATTCTTTGCTGTCCCTGACTGGAAGCCTGACGGAATTTGCAGCCGGAAAACATCTCCCCTGCCACCTCTACGATTCCTAAAAGAGCAATTTCTTTACCATTCGCTGTTCCACTTGTGGTTCGAGGCTGCCGCCTGGCGACGTGCACCGCGACCACGCAGAAGCCGCCTTTGCTGGACCAGAGTGTGAAGTGTGTGAGGGCCTCAGTATGGCCACCCTTCGCGGCAGGCTCGCGTCCTTTTCACCACCCTCCTGGTCCTGTCTCACCACCTCGTGAGGAAGGATCTCCTGTCTGCTACCTCTCCGAGGAAGCCCGTCCCTCTGCTTCGGCGAGCGACCTGGTTTCCTTCGGGGTAACAGACGATGAGCTGCTGGAGGACGCGTCCTTAGCAGCTTCGAATATGGATGAGCTGTTGGGCTTGGAGGACCCCGCCCCATCTGCTATGTCAGAAGCCAGCTCAACGAAGCCCAACGGGGATGCCGAGCTCTTCCACATCCTTGCCAAAGCTGTCTCCGAGCTGGGTCTCGACTGATCTCCTTCGTCTCAAGCCCCCCGTCAGCGCTCCACTCCCTTCTTCCCAGAGGTCCACGATGAACTCACCAAGTTGTGGAAGTCGCCGTACTCCGCCAGGCTGAAGAGCAAAGCCTCCACAGCCTTCCTCTCTCTCGACGGAGCAACGGAGAAAGGGTACGAGATGCTACTGCCCCTCGACCAGACGGTAGCCGCCCATCTCTGCCCCACCCTTTTCAGCTGGACGGAAAATGAGACCAGCCCACCCTTCGAAGCCCTGCAGGACCACGTCTGCACTGGCTGGATGAGCCTTCTATTCTGCCAATCAGGTCACCTCCGCTCTCCACGCTATGGCGGTGCTGCAGGTGTTCCAGGCAAAGCTCCTCGCCACTTCCCGAGGGCCAGCCTGATGCCAATGCGGTGAGGGAGCTCCATAGCGCGACGGACCTGGCACTGAGGGCCACGAAGGTGATGGCCCAAGCCATTGGCTGTTCCATGGCCAGCCTCGTTGTGCTGCAGAGGCATCTGTGGTTAAACCTAATGCAGATAAAGGACGCGGACAAGACTCCCTTTCTGGACGCTCCGATCTCTCCAGCACTTTCTGCCCAAGAGGACTGCATCTGCCTCTGCCTCTCCTAGCCGCTCAAAGCTGCCAGCACAGCAGCCCTGCAGCGTGACTGCGTCCTCACACTGTCCCGACCTGGGACCTGCCCACGGTGCTGAATACCCTCAAAGGACCTCCCTTCGAGCCGCTTCAGACGGCAACAGTGAAAGCACTAACGCTTAAGACTGCCCTGCTTCTAGCACTGGCATCTGTTAAGCGAGTAGGTGACCTGCGCTGTCTGTCAGTCCTGCATGCCTGGAGTTCGGGAGAAATGACTCGAAAGCCCTAAAGATCCATTGCCTCTACCTGGGCCTGGGTTAGTGGTGTTATGTGAGATGGCTGACTGGTCTTCGTCGTCTACCTTTGCCAGGTTTTATAATCTGGACAGTATTATATGCCAGGGTCCTCTCTGCTGAGTAAGTCTCACTCGCAGCTTACTGTCTCTGAACTCCCTCCTGCAAAGCGAGTCAGAAGGAGCTGATGGTCGTTATAGGCTCACTAGCTGCAGTTCTCAGATTCAGTTATAGCCTGACAGACTTACTCTTTGAGCTTCATGTGCAGCGATATACAGCGCTTTATTGCCTGACTAAACTCCTTTCCGGAAAAGTGAGTTAGATCAATCTTATTGTCATGACAGGCTCTCTAACTGCAGCCTCTCGGCTTCAGTTATAGCCAGACAGAATTACACTCTGAGTTTCACTTGCAACGCTATGCAACATGTTATTATCCGACCAAACTCCCTGTGAAAAGTGAGTCGGCCAAAGTTATTGTCGCTTAGGCTCCCTGAACTGCAGTCTCCTCAGCTTCAGTCATAGCCTGACAGATTAAACTCTGAGTACCACCGGCTCATCAGCGAGTGTATTCACCCCCGCCTTCGGCTGCGCTGTAAGGCACTGATACTTCTACAACTCTCAGTCGCTGCCTGGTCTCAAACACAGTAAATGCACTCAAATCCAGCCAAAAGATGGTCCGGCTAAAGGGGCATTATAATCATATATCAAGGTTCTTTCATTATTTGACCACCTTGCGCTCAAAGAAGACAACTCGGGGCATCACTTGGGCATTCTTTTACCTGACCGTGTTAACGCCGTGGGTATAGGCTCATAAGCCTCCAAGTGATTGGACAAGAGTGCTTGTGACGTATGAGGCTTCGGGTTTCCCCTAGGTCTGCTCTCAGGCTTCAAAGGTCCCTTATAGCAGGGCGGGATTGTACTGTGTTCCCCATGTGTCTTAGCAGACGCAGAACGAGTGAAATGTCGAAAGGGAATGTATAGGTTACTTGCGTAACCACTGTTCCCTGAGACATGGAACGAGTACTGCGTTCCGGGCCATGCTATGAGAGGCCGTCGCTTCAGTCGAACTAACCTGAAGATGGCTGGTGGTCCCGGGCCTTAAATTTTTGCCCATTGTTTAAAAATACAGCGGCCAATGACTGTGCAGTTTTAGTAAATAATAAAACTGCGTTTTAGAATAGGCTTCAGTTAGGGGGAAAAAGGAGTTTTCCCCATGTGTCTTAGCAGACGCAGTACTCGTTCCATGTCTCAGGGAACAGTGGTTACGCAAGTAACCTATACATTTACAGGCTTGCAATGCATTTGGCCGTATTTTGGCGAAAAAATAGTGTCAAAAGTCTATGCGCGGAAAAATGTAACTCGGAAGAATACAGATCATATTAATTTTGCATTAGCATGAAGCTGCAGTTTCACAATACATGAATTACACTTGCAAAAAATTAATAGACTGCAAATGTTGTTTTCTTCATGCTTGAATCTTGATTTGCGCCTTTACAAATCTTTTCTTGCGCTTGCAAATTTAATGTGCGCTTGAAATCTTATGTACACTTGCACAACAAGTACTCTTTACATGCAAATCTTTTAGGCATTATTTTATCTCCATACTCCTGCCACTTCGCAGAATGAACACTACTTCAAATGCACCTGGTCAAAAAGCCTGGTAAAGGTGGGCTAAACTATTTTGTGCAAGGGAGAGGGTGCCTGTTCTCAGACACTATATGTACTTGGACACCATTTAGGACATCAATCAACTGATGAATTTACCCAGAATTTTATTTATTTAAAGGAAAATTACATTTAATTCCTCAGGGGCTCTCCTGGTAAATCTGGTAATTAAGTCCCACTTTTTACCCAACTACAATGTCCCTATACACACACACACACACACACACAAATGATAAGCTCACCGATACTTGAATAGATGTAGTTATCGCAAGGGACGTATTAACAGTGAAATTGGCCAATCCATTGATGTCTGTGATAAGTTCTTGAGACTGAGACATGTCATAATTAACAACAACCTTAAATTTAGGAAATGGGTTCCCTTTGGAGAACTCAACTTTAACCTGGTGGAAAAACAAAACCAAATCAAGGACATATGCTGAGAAATGTTAATGTAAAATGATGACTGTTTTTAGAAACAATAAAGACTAATTCAATGAAACCTTTGCTTGTAAGACTGATCCTTTCTCAAAGAACTCTGGCAGGTCAACAAACTTAACGCTACCAACTGTATAGTTCAAAAAAACATTTTCAGACCTTCCCATTGAGATGTCTGAAAAAAAAAGAAAAAAAAAGAAAAGCAAAATGGTGAAATCTTAATCACAACCCATCCAGTATGCACAAATGTGTTTTGATTTATCAGTGCTTTGAGGTATTTTGTTTTAATTCATTTTACAATACAAACCTGTCCCCCTCTCAGTTACTGATGCAATGAATTCAAGAGAGTGTGGCATAAAATGGGCTTGTGATTCTCTGATGAAGAACGAAATTGGGAACATCTCAAAAACACAGCCAGTCTCATTCAGCTATAAAAAGAAAAACAAAAATATATGTATATATATATATATATATATATATATATATAGTGCCCTTCACTAATATTGGCACCCTTGGTAAATCTGAGCAAAGGTGACATTTGTTTATCCTTTGATCTTTCATTTAAAAAAATCTCAAAATTCCAGCCTTTCATTGAAGTAAAACAATTCTCATGATGAAGTGATGAAGTAAATGTTTTTCTCCAGTATATGTTGGCCACAATTATTAACCCAAGATAAAAGCTCTGAGTTTTTTCCTGCAATGCCTGAAGAGTTTGGAGAACACCTGATAACACCTGTTTGTTCTCCTCTTTAGTTCACCTCACTCATTTTCTGCAGGGTTCAGATCAGAGGACTGGGACAGCTATGGCAAAAGCTTTTCGATTATTGGCCCAATGGAAAACCCAACCATAGCCCATTATAAGATTTTTAACTGAGTCAGTGAAATATTGATTTTTATCTGCTTTTATTTGAGAAAATCCACAAGTATAAACAAGATGTCCAGGACCTCCAGCTGAAATATAGACCCACAACATCAAAAACACAGCATTATACTTCATTGTAAACAAGGAGTACTTTTTATCCATTTGTTCACCAAACCCAGCTTAAGTATTTGCTGCTAAAAAGCTCCTTTTTTAGTTTAATTTGATAATAGTAGTTCCAGTCCTGTCTGACAACTGAACTTGCTGGAGGTTAATTTTGGATGAGGTGAGGAGATTTTTTCTTAAACCCTCCTGAACAATGTAGGGGCTGTTAGACTATTTTTTTAAAGGTTTTCGGACGCTAAGACTCAACTCTTTTCTGCAATTCTCCAGCTATTGTCCTTCAACAGTCTTTAGCCACTCAATCTCTTCTCCTCTCCGTGTATTAGGAGGATAGAGACATACGTCCTTTTCCAGGCGGTTTCCTAACATTGTATGTTGATTGGAAATTATTTCCCTGATGGTGGAAATGGAAACATTAACTGCTCTAGCTCTTTTCTTAAAGCCACTTCACTAATTGGTGAAGCTCAATTATCTTTTGCAGCATATAAGAAATATATTCTTTGTTTTTTCTCATTGTGTTGATGATTAAGGGATTTTGGGCTTTGTTTTCCCTAATATATATTTTTCTTTGAAACAGGAAGCCAGGGCTGGATATTTTCATGTTCATAATCACCCTGGAGTGCTCACAATTGTGAATATGAATGGGAATATACTTAAGAGGTATTTTACTCATAACAGATTCTAGGGGTGCCAATAATTTTGGCCAACAAGTATTGGAGGAAAACATTTATTTCACATTGAGATTTTCTCCCCATTTCAATTGTTTTACTTCAGTGGTAGGTTAGAATTTTGTAAATTCTTTGAACGAAAGATCAAAAGGATAAACATTTACAAGGATAAAAAATCATTTTCACAGCCACCTTTTCTCAGAATTACCAAGAGTGCCAATATTAGTGGAGGGCACTGTATATACGGTTTTTCGCATAATAACTAAAAAAATGAACATTTGGTCATACTTACAACTGCTGACTTATTAACACAGAGTGGAGTTTGATACTGATAGGAATAATAAATTCTAGCCGACATGGTTTTGCAGAGTCCCATCTTCACACTACCCTGGACAGGACGTCCATGAGTGTATCTGTTGAAGAAACACTGTACATGAAGTCATCGTCCTACATTGTCCTTACGTTTATATTTAATGTTCAAATCATCTCACCTCCCACACACCCCCATCTTTACTTCCTCTTCATTTGCTGTCACTGTCTTTGGCTTGTGTAATTTCACTTCAAATTTCGGTAGAACTATATCACAAAGACAGTTGTGATGTTATCCATTTTTAATAAGGTAAATAGTTAAGAAAAAAATAAAAGTTCTCAAAATTAAAAGGAGAGTCCAAACAGCTGAAGAAAGCATCTCAATAATCCACTCGACTTTAGTCTTTAGAAACAAATCCAACAGTTTTCATTTTAAACTGGCCAAAATATGAGTCTACAATTCATAATATACTCCCTTCCTGTTGTCCTCTAATATTAAAATCAATGAACATACAGTCGTTTCCTTTACGCTGTGTTTACACAGGGGATCAGCTGCAACAATTGACGGCTGAAGTTTGGCACTGACGCCATGGTCATAGTAGTGTCAGCCAATGAAATTAGACAAGAACTCAACAACAAAAACTCGAATACAGCTTCATTTTCATTCATGGACGCCAATTTGGTTGCATTAGCGATAGCTCGTGAATCCCAGTACATAAAAAACAATTAGTCATAGAGAATCGGGTGATTACCCACCGCAATAATGAGTTTCTCCTCCATTTTAAAATTTATGCTCAGTTTGCTGCTCTTGAACAGGATGAATGTGATTTGCTGCCGCCTGGCTACTGTATATGCATAGCGATCCTGATTGGCTGGCGCTTCCATCAGCAGAAAAAAAAAATCTCAAGTTCTTCTGCAAGCAACGCCAGTGAAGCGCTGCAGATGGACCCACAATTATTTTCGACAGGGCTTGATGTCACTGCATGCCTTAAATCTCACAGATACTCTTTTGCCTTTGCCTGGATTGTACAGTTTGCTGTTGTTTGACCCTGTGTGTTTCACTATGTTTTGTGAATAAAGTTTTGCACTTTGATACTGTTAAGATGCGGACGGGACACACGTAAGTTCAAGTGTTTATTTAACAAAGAGTTCACTCAAAAGCAGATGAGAGAATGGCAGGTGAGTAAATAAAAGTTGGATATGACTGGAACACTTATACAGATGATGATTGTTGATATCTTTGTTACAGGTGGAGCGGTAGATGAGACGATCACACTAGGACGGAGACAGAGACACAATGAAGACCACAACCACAGACGCTGGAAAGACGAGGAGGGAATTCTTTGGTACATGGTTGAAAACACAGAGGATCGAGAAGCAAACAAGGAGAGGTAAGTTCAGCAGGTAAGTAACAAGATTCGCTGAGATAGGTTAGAGTCCACTTCTCAAGAACGAGCTCGGACACTGTGTGCAGAGTGGTGTGTGGTTTTATGTGGTGCTTGATAGGTGTTGCGATCTGGATCAGGTGTTGGTGCCAGTGATAGCAATCAGTATTCTGGTGACTGTGGGTGTTAGGGTGTTTTGTGCATACTCGGCCCAGCCCAGGTATTGGTTCCAGGTGTCTTGGTGGCCATGGCAGAAGGTACGGAGGAACCGCCCCACTTCCTGGATTTTACTTTCGGTTTGTCCATGGGTTTGGTGATGGTAGCCAGAGGAGAGGCTTATGGTCACACCTAGGAGACGAAAGAAGACTTTCCATAAACTATATGTAAACTATAAATAAATTATATGAATTGGGGACCTCTGTCAGACACAATGTCTTCGGGCAATCCATATGCTATGAAGATATTGTCAAAGAGCATACCTGCTGTTTGCCAGGCTGTAGGAAGACCTTTGAGGGCTATTGCACGGCAGAATTTAGAGAATCTATCCACTACCACAAAGATGCAAATATTACCTTTAGACGAAGGGAGATCATGATAAAGTCAACCCCTAGGTGTGACCAGGGGCGGTTAGGTATTGGAAGTGGATGGAGCTTTCCTGATGGCAGACGTGGGGTCTTCAATATCCCACATTCCCGACATCTTCTGATTTACCTCTGTATGTCCTGCTTTATCCTAGGCTACCAAAACCAGTCGTGAAGGACTCCAGCCAATGCCTCCACTCTTCCAAAGCCAACTTTAGGGCCAGCAGTTCCCAGCTGCCGATATCATAATTTTTTCTCTCTGAGTTTTCTAGATAAGTATGCACATGAACGTTAAGGTGTGTTCCCCTGCTGCTGGGATAGCACAGCTCCTATGCTGGTGGTGGATGTGTCCATTTCAACTGTAAATGGCAACTGGGGATTTGTGTGTATGAGTATGGACGCAGTGGTTAAGGCAGTCTTGAGTACTTGGAATGCTCGGGCAGCTTCTGTGGTCCAAGACAGATGTTTTGGTTTACCTTTGAGTAAGGAAGTGAGTGGACTGGTAATAGTACTATACCCATATAAGAAACGTCAGTAGAAGTTTGCAAATCTTAAGAATCTTTGGAGATCTTTAATCGTGGAAGGTGTGGGCCATTTAGTGATCACATCAACCTTTCCCTCATCCATCTTGACGCCTTTGTGGTCGATATGGTGGCAGGCAGGCAGCTCTCTTGGGGCAGAAGACCTCTTGGAATAGAGCATAACAAGGAGGAACCTCAAGAGATTGTTTCTCTATAGGAAGTCGAGCATAGTGGGAGAGAAGCAAGATTGAGAAAAGGTAAATTGGGGAAATACTCTGGCCAATATTGGAGACCCCACTTAAGGATTTCACCGGAGCCACTATATGGATGGTATCATGCTTCACCAGCCACAGACGCCCTAGGATGATCAAGGAGCAAACAAGGAGAGGTAAGTTCAACAGGTAAGTAACAAGATTCGCTGAGATAGGTTACAGTCCACTTCTCAAGAATGATCTCGAACACTGCGTGCAGAGCAGGCACGTGCAGAGGGGAGTGCGGAGGGTGCTTGAGCACCCGCCCCTTTCCTCCTGGATGCCTCAGTGCCCTTTTCTTGTTTTTTTTTTTTATTTTTTTAAATGTGTATGTGTGTATGGAGCCCTGTCTTTGCCCCACAACAATAAAATGTAACTATTAATCTAAATTTTTCTAAATAAACGGATCTGGCTCACATCAGTCACATTAACCAATGCTCGCTTGTGAGGGCAGAGCATGCTCTTTATGAGCCAGTACGACTTTTGCACCCGGTGCATCATTGATATTTCTTTAAAGTTTACTCATTTTTGTGTCATTTAAGCAAGACAGTTGCGTTTTTGTATAAGTGATATTATGTGTGCTTATGCTCAAGTTAGATTTGGGGGGGTTTGTTCATTTGCAGCCCTTTTATATAAAAGTGTACAGTTACCGTCATGGATAGAGACGTGTATGGGAGTGACTTGTTGCTATTGCCATTAGGTTAGGGTAAGTGTTACTAAGTGTTATTAAGTATACGACTTGAAGGTGAGTTGCTGTTATTTATTTACTATTTGCCCTCTTGTTATAACTTTGAGCACCCGCCCCGTTAAACGTCTCTGCACGGCCCTGGTGCAGAGTGGTGTGTTGTTTTATGTGGTGCTTGATAGGTGTTGCGATCTGGATCAGGTGGTGGTGACAGGTGATTGTAATCAGTATTCTGGTGACTGTTATCGTTGTGAGGGTGGAGCCTGGCTTGGATGTAACAGATACCCACTCGAATCTCAGTCCCTTCGTAACAGTGACAATTTTATACTGTTGAAATAAACCAAAAATTAACCCAAATGTTGTGTTCATTCAGATGCATTTTTTCTCTGTTTGTTTACCATTTTGACGTTACCCAATTCACAATGCTAAAATTGTATCCAAAACTGTTCTACATCTTGGAGTTTCAGAAAATGTTCCTATTTGGGGTAAACTATTTCATTAAATTATAAGTCACACTAAGGGATTCTCTTAATAATAATAACTATTCACTGGAAGTCTCTCAGGGGAACCCAAAATTGATCTTCTATGGCTTTGACATGAAAGCCCCTTTTATGGAACTTTTATTTTTAAGAGCATATAAAAAGTAAATCTAAAAGTACTATAAGTTCATACTCACCATACTCTTTAACCTGAAAATATTCTTTCACTGTTTGTTTGCTAGTCTCTACAAACAGCTCATATTGACCCAGAGTAGCTTCTGAGCTCAGCGTATGGGAAAGTTGCAGAATCTTGCCATGTGTTGATGTGGCATTAATCCACTGATTGATTCTGTTCATTCGATTGTCCTGTTTGACAAAGTATTAAAGACATTAAACACAGCAGCAACAGGAACATTTATGCACAAAAAAGTGTCTGTGATAGGGGGAAAACAAATTAAGTTTACCTTGAGTCCTATGAGTTTGTACTGTGGATGTAAACGTATAACATTAGGCCTGGTTTACATAACACCAACATTTAAACCCATGCCTGTTTACTCTTGAGGTCCAAGTCTGAAAGTGCACTTCAGGTAGATTTGTGCAAACACTCATATGCAAACATGACTAATAAGATCTGCTAAACATTCAACCAAAATTAAACCCTCTTTAACCACAATAACAAAGGGAAAAAATACAACTTACTGTTTCATCAGCTGGCTTCAAGTTTAGTTCCACTGTGAAAATCCTGAAATGAACTGTAAAATTGAGGAATAAAACATAAAGTCTACTACATTGCATGAAAACAGACTGTGATCAAAGCAGACAAAGGCTGAATATAAAGCAAAATACCTGTTTGTCCAGGATTGTAGATTGGTTTATCCGTTCTAATTATTGTAAGTGGATTATATGACATGAATTTGACTTTTCTCTTTTCAATCTGATGAGTTCTTTTCCCTCGAGCTTCCACTTGGATCTCTTGCACTGAATCAGACTCAGGAGCCTGTGTAACACATGCAGTTGTATAACAAATCAGCATTAACTTTTCTAGAGAGCAAATATTCTTAGATATTAAGATATTTAACTTGAAAATATAGTTAGCTGTTGTTTTGAGAGTCAGAGTAAACAATATTCGTCCATTTAGATATTATAAATGAAATTCATGAAATTCACAGTGCTGCGTGTAGGGTTCCCAGAATTGTTCTATATTTACAAAGACTTTTTTAATGGGGAAATATTGTATTAAGACAATAATAGATATGTTGCATTAAACATGTAACAAACATGTAACAAATGCAATAACATGCCTGAAAGTTAAGGCAGCGGTGGAATTCCTTCTCAGTTCTCTCATGTAGAAGTGTTCTGTTCTGTTTATTGTAAACTAGAGAAATAGTAAGCTGCAGATTTTCTTCTGGTTTTAGAAGGCTTATACATAGTTTAGCCTCCGAGCCTGATCTTATGACACCTGGGAATGTCACCATGAAAATCCTTTAAAAAGAAAATGTATGTGCTTGAAACTAATGATAAGAGCAAGCAAGCTAACGCACATGATAGAACATATTAATAAATACAGATTATATTTAACAAACAGATATATAATAAAAGTTAACACTTACGGCTGAGAAGTTCCTTTATAGGCAAGAAGCAATAAAACACACGTTATTATTATTCCTCTTTTGGGTAACACAAGAAAAAAAGGCATCATGAAGAAATGTGAAGACTGTTTACTAGCATCTACCAATGTCTAAAACTTTACCAAACAGTTTTTGTTTATTTTACTGGTCACATGACCTCAGAGATGATTAACTATTCAGCAGTGATGGCAAAGTGATGGCTTTTTCTTAAAAATAAATAAATAAAACATGTACAGTAATTCAATAAATTAGACAACACTAATCATTTTAAAGAAAAATACACAAATACACATTTGAAATAGAGCATGATATCACTGCTCTTAATGATTGCAATCCAAAACTATATTTTACATGAAATTAATTAACTGGTTATAAATACATGTATATATATATAGAGAGAGAGAGAGAGAGAGAGAGAGATTTGCACCAAAAGGATTTAATAAACTAGTTGTCCAGTCCTGTTCCGTTCACACAGCGCGTGTGTTCCAAGAATACGGATGTTGTGGGTGTGAGTTCATTTACAGAATATGGATTAAAGACACATCTTTTTAGCCAAGCATTCGAATAATGCATCTCAACTTTTCCTGCAGTTATATCTGATCAGATG
>JAUMHP010000068.1:7921837-7945549 GCA_032361065.1 Enteromius trimaculatus
CAGGATGAATACTGATCATCAGAGGAGGCTTTGAGAGTGTAGTCTGAGGAAGGAGCTGGAGTCACTTTAACCTGTCAAACACACATGATTAGTGGCATATCTGATATGATTGGATAAGACTGAGTCTGAAGTCTCACCATGATGCACTTGGACAGATAGTTGAAGACAGTGGCCTTCAGCTCAAAGATTTCCCCACGGATGATGGAGTAAGGCAAAGAGAGCTCCAGGAAGAAGGGCTGGAAAACTGTCAGCTGAGCAGGAGGAGCCAGACCCAGACCTTTGGAGGACAGACAGAAGGCCTCCGTCTCCCAAGAGGTGATGGTGTCAGGAACCGTGACAGGAACCTGAGCTGATCCAGAGTCCCTGTGTTGAAAAAACAAGAACAATATTTGAAGCATCCATTTTTTCCTGTTATTCATAACATTCAGCAAAGAAAAAAAAATACTAGACTCTGCAAAGCAAGTATGTTTTTAATCATCTGTGTATATTTATTATGTATATAAATTAACATTTAAGAAAAATATATTATGTTTATATATTAAATGTTAATATAAAATATATGAAGATGAATATATATATATATATAAAAACTAAAATATTCAAAATATTTACAGCACTGTATGTGTGTTTATTTATATATACATAATAATAATAATAATGATGTAAATAAAAACCTTTATTTTGGATGCCATTATTTTCAATTAATCACTTGACAGCACATATCAATATGATATAACAGGTACTAATTATGTTTCACGAACCCAACTTCAGCAAGTTCCCAAATCCATGTTTCTGGAAAAACTGTCCGAACAGTCACTACTGGAGAAGCTCTGCTAGATGAACCAAGATCAGGTGAAGACATCTGTAACACTGCCACTGGAGCATTTTGACGATACATCACTGAATAAAATATATATTTTTAGAGGTAAATGTTGAAATCTGTACTGCATGTGGACATCAAAATCAAGTTCATATACTGCAGTGAGTAAAACCGCAAATGGAAAACAGATCATCATAATACAGTTTTATTTTTGTGTTGTGGACTTTTCTACATTTCAATTACTTTAGTTTACTAACTGTAGTTTTAATATTGTAGAGCTATCAAAGTTAATGTATTGACTTTAATTTTAGCTTACAAAAATGTTTTAATTAGATTTAGTTAATCAATAATAAACAAAAATGCTTTTATATGTTAAAACTAATAACCCCAGAAAAATGGTTTCCTTTTCCTACTACATCTGTCTAGTTGTGGATATGAAACTAAACACCTACAAATTTTAAAAATAATTATTTATAAAGATATTACATGTACCTATATCACTGTATCTCTGATAAGTAACGCCTTTATATGACAGACAATGAGGGACTCGCACAGCCAGATTTGTAGCCATCTTCAGTCCAACTCTCTGCAAAAAGACAACAAAATGAATTGTCAGAACAATCAAATGACTTTTTCGTGCAATTACTTATGCATGTACAGAAGAACCCAGCCAGTATCTCCCAATTATTATCTTCTGCACTGTCACTCATATAATCTACCTACCTTTAAGGATTCATAGGCGCTGTCTGTCAGTACAGCTCGACGGGGTCTCACATGCAGACATTCCTGCTGATCTTCAACATTATAAGGATAATCTGACACTGATTGCACTGGCAGCATGCTGAAGATCTGTGATAAGAGCACATTCACATTAATGTTTATTCTCCTGAGATGAGGATGTTATCTTAAATACTGATTTTGAGGTGTCTTCTCCTGATGACGCCAATAATGCAGAATGCAGACTCAGACTATTACTTAGCTTGGTATTGGTTTTCCTTTTTTTTTGAATACTGAACTAAATACTAAAAATAGATTGGATTTATACATTCCAACTATGAAGACACTTAATCAACAATCAACACTGAATCTTAAAGCCTTTACACCTTGTCAGTATCCAGACGTTTTCCTGACTCCAGGATCAGGACGCTCTGATCTACAGCAGTGAGGCCACACAGAGAACCAGGCTGAGCTGAGAGCTGGAGAGTGTTTTTCTCACCAGGAACTGCTTTAACAGGAGAAAACTGGAGAGAAACCTGTAATGACAGAAAATATTATTTATTTCAGGAATGTGCCAGAAATACAGTTTCAAGAGGATTATAAGATAAAATACATACAGTGTTACTGAAACACTTTTCAACATCAAATGTTGTGCTATGAGCAACGACATTTTGACTGGGCAGAACACAGTAGGCCAGAATCTGCACTGCAGGAGCCAGATCTGCTTTAACAGACAGTTTGAACGACGCTGTACCACTTGCTGCTCCACTAGAAGACTTTACTTCAACGTTCTCATATCCATGATGAACAATCACTCCTCTGGACAAGACCTGAAACAAACAGATGACACTTCGATGACAAACTGACCAGTGCAGCCAGTTACTAATATTAACAACAATGATTTCATCAGTAGATGTTCTCACCATGTAGACAATGTCAGTTTTGAAGTCTTCAACAGTCTCTCCAACAAAATAATACTTGATGTTCACTGTAAACTCAGCATCACACTTCAATGGTTGCTCAATATTCTCTATAATCAGTTCACTTAATGTTGGGGTGTATGAAGTGGCAGTCTGGAATAGCTGCACTGTTTTTCTATCAGTAGAGATGTGAGGTGTTTTGTAGCTTTGATAATGAAGCACTGGATAGACACTTGCCTGAAAAACAAAGAAACCAAAATTACTCAAGCAACTGAACCCTTTAGCGATCACAAAAGAGAACTAAGTAAATAAAGTGAACATACCATCAGATCAATATCTTTTTCAGGGAAACTAGACGTATTAAGAGAGAAGCTGGCCAGTCCATCGCTGTCTGTAGTGAGATTTAGGAGCAGTTTTGAGGACCAATTTACCTCCTCCAAAAGATAAACCACTTTGTTTTGAATTGGCGCATCTTTGAAATTTGCGATTTTGATCTGTTAAAATAAGATTTTGAAAGGAAAAATAATAGCATATCATAATTCTGTATATGTCAATGTTGTTAAACTGAGACAAACTCATTTTGACTTACTTTTCCTTCTATAACTGATCCATGTTCATATGTTTTAGGCAGATCAGTAAGTGTGACTTTTCCAATTTCATAAGTGAGAGATATAGTTGCAGATTTTGTCATGGTGATCTCTGTAAATGGTAAAAACATTGCTGTTATATTAAGAAAGAAAGAAATGTGGGTAACAGGGATCTGACCAAATCCAACAGCTCACCTGTTCCTTCTTCTGTAACCACTGCTTCAACACGAAGAGAATTCTCCAGACTATATTTTAGTGTTGAGTTCAGAAAGGCTGATACATCTAAGGTATGGATGGCACAGCCTGTTTTTTTTATCTGATTATATTAAACAGATATAAACATTAACTAAAGAGTGGTTTACTTGGAGAAATGAAAGAAATGTACTATTACATTACAACTTGCATACCTCAGTGGTTTCCTTTATACACAGTGGTTTACTATCAGGGGTGTTAACATAGTGCAGAATATTACGGCAAACTTTTAACCGTGATTTACCAGGTACAGGCTGCCCATAAGTGTATCTGTGAAAAAGGTACATGCAACAGATAAACATCCCAGGGTTGAGTTAACAAAATAATAATTTGGGGTTTACAGTAGGTAAATGATTCCAGAGATTAAAAAAAAAAAATATATATATATATATTAAAAAAACAAAACAAATAATAATAATAATAAAATTAAAATAAATATACACAAGACTAATAAAAGAAGAAATATTGCTCTTTCTAAATGCAGGAAATAAAACCACTCACTTTCCGCAGACCTCAATTAACAGTTCTTCTTCACCGACACTCACTTTATCGGGTCTTTTTACAGTAATTTCATATTTTGGCAAAACTGGTCAGAAAGTAGAAATTAGACTTGAATGT
Organism: Enteromius trimaculatus; assembly: GCA_032361065.1. Taxonomy (NCBI): domain Eukaryota; kingdom Metazoa; phylum Chordata; class Actinopteri; order Cypriniformes; family Cyprinidae; genus Enteromius; species Enteromius trimaculatus. Next base: position 7,925,752 of record JAUMHP010000068.1, read on the forward strand.
ACAAAGATATTACTGACATTCGTACCATGAAATATCGCAAATGGCTTGTTTTCATGACTTACCATATTTTTTCACCTCAAAATCTCGTGAGATCATCCTGTCACCAATATAAGCCTTCAGTTTGTACACACCTTGGCAGGCTTCTGGGTTTAATTCATAAGAGCGCTGCAAAATCCACCTTGTTGAAGAAACATTTGTCCATTGACCAATCCTGTTACCTTTACTGTCCTATTTAGACACAGTTCAGACATTTAGTTACAGTCAGCTATACATGTCCTGATCATTTACAAATTACTGAAAATATATATAAAATAAAAAATAAGCTATTACAGAATGCCTCGTTAATATTTAAAAGTTGTGTTTATTATGCACAGAAGGAGGTTTTGTGTTCTTACCTCAAGCACGACAGAACCATACTGCAAAAAAAGAAAATAAATAATAATTCAATTACTTAGTATATTAAAATGATTAAAAATGTGTTGTTTTTTAATTATGTATTCAGAATGCAAATAAAAATGGGGGAGATGAAAACACATCAGACCTGCTGATTAAGTGGTGCAAAGTTTGTATCCATGGTAACAACTCTAAAGTTCACTGTGAAAACAGAAATGTGTATTAGGCTTCTGTAACCTCTGCTTTTAATGTCTAAATCTCATAAGTGATCAATAGCAATATGCTATTGACAGTCAATAGCATAAAAATAAATCAGAATTATTTAACAAAATAGGCCTACTTACTGAGAAGAATTTAATTTAAAGGAATAGTTCACCCAAAAATTAATATTTGGTCATCATTTACTCACCCTCAAGTAGTTCCAAACCATTCATGAATTTCTTTGATGACAGAATTTTCTTTTTTGGGTTAACTATTTATTTAAGAGTGCATGTGCCTTAAGTAATCTAAACTAATTTAGTATCAAAAAATAAATAAATAAATAAAAACACCAATGTGAATGAAAGTGCAAAGTCACATTAATGACATATAATCACATTTACACAATAATCACATTTTAATGACAAATTCATACTACAGGACTTCAACATAAATGTGTGCCTCCTTTAGGTTGGTCTCTCCATATTGAGTAATTACTAGGAGAAAGCCCCTTTCTCTGAACTTTTCTGAATTAATTAAATTCATTTACAGTATTTTCCAATCGTAGTGTATAATTTACAGTACAATTAATTGTAGAATAACCAATTAATAGTTTCCTGCATTTTGTATTGTTGTTTGACAATGTTTTTTTTTTTTTAGTTATATTAGAAAAGTTAGCAGAGACAGTCACTGCCTAATAATTCAATACTATGTTCAGTATTATAATGCTTCAACAAATATAGGCCTATATACATTTAGGCATGGTAGAAAATGTTTTAATACACTACCAGTCAAAAGGTTTAGATCACTAATATTTTTTATGTTTATAGAGAAGTCTCATCTGTTCACCAACCCTGCATTTATTTGATCCACAATAGCAAAAAACAGTAGTTTAATATTGTGAAATACATGGAAAATATGCAGGGCTAGGGTCCTCCAGGACAAGTTTGGGAAGCACTGGTTGAATCAGATTTAATTATGTCAGCGGTTTTCAGTTCCAGTCCTCAAGCCCCCAGCAATTTCTCAGTAACACACACTAGATGACCATTCTTATGTTAAAGCAGCAACCCTTCATCATTATCTGCTTTCCAACTTATCTGCTACTCTTTTCCGTTTACAAACCCCTTGAACTGTTTACATTACCATATGCTGGATTTTGCAACAGTAGTCATTATTGACCTATATTTCTTCATCAGTTCATTGCTTGATTATAACATGCTGTACTTGAAACATTCACAGCTCACCTGTCTGTCCTGGAATATAGATGGGTTTATCAGTCTGGATAAAGGTCAGAGGATGGTAAGATCTGAACATGACTTTTCTCTCTTCGGTCATCTTGAAAGACTCTCCTTGTAGTTCTACCTTCATTTTCTGTACCGATTCTGTTTCTACTAGAGGAGCCTGATAAGACGAAATATCATAAATTCACAACCTGTGCTAACATGTAATAAAAAAAAAATGATGCATTATGATTAAACAATTGTGAAAATGAATAATAATGTGCTGATGGCAAACCTTGAAGTTAAAGCAGCGGTGAAACTCTTCCTCAGATTTCTCCTGGAGCAGTAAAGTGCTCTGGTTACCATGAACCAGATAAATGTTCATGACAAGACTTTCATTGGGCTTGAGAAGACTTGCACACAGTTTAGCATCAGATCCTGACTCAATCACTGCAGGAAACGTCATCATGAAAGATCTGTTTTCAAAAAGATAACAATCATACAATAATGCCCAAGTCATTAGATATGCATATTTCTTATGCTATAAATTGTCTTTTAAACAGTAAATATTGATCTTTCAAGAGAGATCAGTTAAATAAGTACAATGATTAATGGTATAGGCATACTTATAATCTAGAAAAATATATATTTCTATTTGTCCCAGTGCAATGGTATCACAAATGCCAGTATTTCCATTTAAAACCCATACACATAAAATAAATGTTAAATTAATAATATTTAAGTATTCTTCACTGTTTAGAGGTTACTTATTATTTAAATATTCTGTTGTCATTAAAGTAAAAGAAGCACCAAATGCTTATGTCCGTTTCATTCACACAATGAAAAAGAAAAAAATCTAAAGATATTTATCATTATTGTCATGTTTTTGGTACTGGTCCTTTGATTACAAATATTTAGCTAATAAAAAAAAAAACAGAAATCATGAAAAACTTACGGCCCTGATGTTTGTCCATTGACAAAGACAAGAAGGAAAGAGAACAGAAGGAGCCCTTTCCAACCACAGCTAACATACAGATCCATGATGAGTGATCATGAGATTAACTGGAATGTCTCTTATAAAGGCTGTCTCATGCTAAAGGTCCTTCAAAAAATTGTATTGATCATCTAATTAATGATTCAACCATGTAGGCAGCACAGTCTGAAAAGCACAGTGCGTCGGTTACACTGTAAAAAATATTTTGACAGTAAAAAACTAAAAACCCTCTTTAATGGTTAATGGTAAATGGTAAAACAAAAAAATTGTTAACTGTCCCAAAATTTCCTGCATTACATTAATAATTTTGATTGAATTTGATGTTTTTCTTTGAAATAACTGTTTCTTTTTAGTTTTTTCTTTTATCAGTTCTGTTAATTAGGGTTGTATGTAACATGTCATGTTGTTAAATGAATGTTTTGCATATTTTAGTTTAATGAGTCTCACCATGATGATGTTTAGTGTCTGTGTGAATGACTCTGAGCACCTTATACTGTATGTTCATATTCAAAAGCTGCATGTGAAGGGTTTTGGTTCATCATGTGGCTTGCTCATCACTGCCTGCATTAGGTGGATATCAGTGTACTTCAAAGGTACAAAACAGTTTTCACTACTTTAATAGGTGGGTATTTATACATTATATGAGTTAGTTCAATTACGGTATTTAACTGTAAATGAAACTTAAATTGTAAAACCTAAAATGTTTTAATATTTTTTACTGTTGAAATCCAGGTACCACAGCTGCTTTTTCCCATAAATTTTATTTTATTTATATATTAATTTTTTTGTAGTTGATTTGTTATGATGAGTTTGAACAAGACCAAGCATCAAAATATTACAAGCAGGCAGAGTTCAGGTAAAAGAATCCTTACTCTTGCACAAAATAGGCATAAAATAAACCTTCAAATCTTAATGAATCTTCCTTACAATATAATTCAATAATATAGTATTATATAATATATAATAGTTGAACAAATGTTGCATACTGGAATGCCAAAGCATGTAAACAACTTAAATAGTCATATTATTTGCAGTCAAAAGAGAAGTTGAAGAGTTCAGCTCTTAGTAAATAGTGTAGGCACTCAACTGAAATCTTTAAAGTACAAAGTACACACTGTTGCAAACTCTCACAAGAAGAAGCAGCAATCATAGCTTCAGAAACAACACTTAAACAAGCCAAATGTTATTTGAATGCTTATTATCATCAGTGTTGTTTAATACAAATAAATGAACCAGCAACATATTAAACTGAAAACCACTCTTCTATTTGAAATGAAAAACTGAAGTTTGGAAAACCTAACATGCAAATCTTAACAATCACAAATACCAAAAAGCAGCACAAAGTCAAGTATTGTGCTGACTTGGCAACTCTGAAAATAACTGTTTAGGTGGACATATTCCTACTCTTATCTTCATCTACATCAGGGGTCTCCAAACTCAGTCCTTTAATTAGAGATCAAACTCTAATTATATTCAACTGACCCAGCTAATCAAGGTCTTGCATGCTTGAAATTTCCAAGAAGGTGTGTTGAGTTAAACCAAAACTCTCCAGACAGTTTGGAGACCCCTTATCTACATAAAAACGCACAGCTACTGACCTTTATCTTTGTGTAGACAAATAGTGTACTACATCAACTGATAATACAAAAGGTAAATACACCCACTCAAATTGAGTGGGAGAGGAGCTGTTCTGTGTGTCATGAAGGAGAAAGGCAAGAAGGTGTTCGGATTCACGTGCAAGTTGTTTTATTATAGAACAAGGTCTCACAAGCATGGTCGATCGGCAGCAGACAGGAATAGTGGAGATACACCAAGAGAATGGTCAGAGTTCAGGCGTAGGTCGGTACACAGAAAACACAATCAAAAGGGCAAAACAAAGGCGGTGGTCAAAAACAGGCGAGGTTGGTAAATAACAGGTCAAAACACAGAGGAAAACAAAGAGTGGCAAAATGACAGGTTGACAGTGCTAATGGACCGTGACAGACAAATTAAGTTTCTAATAAAACTTTCCACTGATTGGTCAAACATTGGTGTCATCATAATATCTTTTTTTAGTTCCTTGCAACAGAATAATAGTTCTCCACTGTTACAGTTAAATTGTTTTTCATGAGTTCACACATACATACAGTATAATAAAGTAAACAGAGTAAGGGTTATGCATATTTGCCGTGCTGTCTGAGAGGATGGCTCCAAGCTCAAGATTTTGGCCCGAACCCAGAATACCTATTTAGACACAGTTCAGATATTTAGTTACAGTCAGGTATACGTGTCCTGAGCATTAAAGAGTTAGTTCACCCAAAAATGAAAATTAGTGTGTTTTACTCACCTTCAGTACATAGGTTTACGTAACTCTCTTTTTCAGACAAATTTAATCAAAGTTATATTAAAAACTGTTCTGGAGGATTTCTCTATAAGCCAAGGGAATACATTTTCATCCGCCTTGATTAGCGTTATTAGCGTCATTAGCGTTAAAAATAAATCATAACTATTTAACAAAATAGGCTTACTTAGGCTACTGAGAATAATTCAATTTAATAATTTAAATTTAATTTGAGCACGAGCAGATACTATTCGCATTGGCCGTTGAGCTGGATAGACTACAAACTGTAATCACTGTAATGCACTGCGCGAGCGCAAAACTCCACATTTAAACAATCAATAGCAAATACTTAAACTAATAACAACACATACTTACAGTCACTGATTTAGAGCGCCAAATAGGTCAGAGCAATCTCGGAAATAGCCTTTGCAGATCACTTTGTTTTCTTCTGGCCCGGCTCCACTGGGAGGCCAGGGTGGGCCTGGGCTACCCTATCAGAAGCTTGGGCCACCGTGGCACCACACTACTTAACGGCCAATCACAAAATTGTTATGATATTCCATTGAGCTTCCTATATTTTTCTTTTTTTTTTCCTTTCTTCCCGCAACACATGTATTCACCCTCACCCAAACCCACAAACCTGCTAATAATGTACAATATATAATTTTCACGCATCAGGGAGCCACCACCAATTTGCACGTAATTAAAATCTTTTGGATAGGCGCCTGCGCTGTTCACTTTCACTTTTGATTTGGTGATCAAGGCATACAGTGCCATGTAAAGGGAGAGCATCTTACAAGATCTTACAAGATATTTGTCAGTGAGCTCAGCATCTCTTGATGCATGTTGGTGCACGGTCGTGTTAGTCTCATTAGTGTCGTGCAGGGTATATGCAGGTGTATACGTTGATACCTGCTTCTTTATCGGTCGGCTTTGCGTACCCACTTCTAAATTCCTCTGATGCGCATTCCATAGTGTCCTGCATTAGACAAATAATGACAGTCAACCACAAGAGTAGCTAATCAAATAGCATGTGATGTGAAAAAGGCAAACATTGCATAAACACCCAGTGAAGACAGTGATGTGGTCAGGTCCCTTCCCTTTAAATATGATTGATGATTGTGCCTGTCCCCACTTTGTTTCAAGAGTGACATAGATACTGCTTTTTTAACTACAACTTCGAATGAAGACGTCAGCCAAAGTAAGCACTCTTTCACAACAGATCCAGTGCCTGAAATGTGCCCAACACTCCGGTACGCAGATCTTGTTTAATCTTTAGAGCTTTAGAGTCAGAACGTCAGTATCAGAGTAATTAGAAATGATACTACAAAATCAGACAACCCAGTAGGGCGCCATAAATGACCTCTAATCTCGACAAATCAGGTAGTCTGTCTAACACATGAGAATATGTAACGGGAGGCATGCAAGTGGAAAAATAAAAATAGCCAACAATAATCAGTACATTATAAAATGAAAAGAAGCAGGTTTTTGCACTCAGATGTTTTTTAATTCTCTAAAATGTGAATTATTTATAGAAAATTTTGCCCATCTATTGTTGCTAATATTAATCTCATAATGACCCTTCCTCCGAAGAAGTAGCAGAAGTGAAAATGTGAAAATATTATTGGGGTGAGATAGCACACATACGTCTGCAAGATTTCTGTTAAAGATCTCTAGCTTGATCTGAAAAGCATCTGCTGTCTACAAACGTCTGGCAGTCGTCTTATAGATGTTAGTTCTATCTACATTCAAAATCATAAACATCTTAAAGACATCTAAAAGCTGTCTATATGGCATCTAAAAGGAGACATCCAATAGATGTATTGCAGATGAGCAAACAATCTAAATAATATGTCTTGCAGATGAGATATAAACAACCTAAATAATACGTCTTGCAGAAGTAAAAGCAGACGTCAAATAGACGTCTCCTAGATGTACGTGTGCTATTAGGGGTTTAATTTGAAAGACTGATTTTTATAACAGGCTTTCATCCTAAAAAAATACAAAACAAAACAAAAAAAACAACAAAAAAATGGTTATACCTGTTACAAGCCGCACCTCTGTGGCTCGTGCTGAATGGCACCAGCGGGAACCATCTCCCGAGTTTTAGTTCCGCCCCTGTTATCAGTTTCAGGTGCTGCTCATTCCCACCACTATAAATACTCCTGACTTTGTTTGACTCATCGCGAAGTCTTGTTTGCTATGCAACAACTCTGAGCGATCTTTCTAAACCCTGTTGGATTACCTGTGTATGACCTTGCTCCGTTTCACCGTTCACGATCTCTGCTGCCTGCCCCGAACTTTGCCTGGACACTGACCACGATCTGTATATTCTGTGTTTCGACCTTGCTTGTCTGTTTTGTAATAAAAGTCACACAAATGGATCCGACAGACTCAGACCAATCCTTACAGAAGACTTTGCTGGAACAGGATCCAGCAGCCGTTCAACAGATCGCCCAAGAGGTAACCCACCAAGCAAATGTATTGTTATATCATCATCAACAGTTGGAAAAGCTGACTACATTAACTGAGAAGTTGGCACGCTCCATACAAACTTTCACTGCCAACATGTCCGCTCCCGGAAGTGCTCCAGCGGGGCTGCTAGTCCACCACCACCACCGCAGCCTGTTTTTACACCTGCAACCGCCATGCTGACTCGTTTATCGCTGCCGGACAAATTTGATGGAGCTACAGGTTATTGTAAGGGCTTCCTCATGCAATGTACGAATTACATCAGTCAGCAACCTCAATGTTTTCCGACCGACGACAGTAAGGTCGCGCTTGTGTGCTTGCTGCTGACGGGCTAAGCGCTGGATTGGGCAACTGCAACCTGAGACTGACGCCAAATGACTTACCTTTCATTCCACGACTTTCTTCAACAGTTCCGAGCTGTTTTTGAGTACTCTGTGAGTGGTATGGCTCCTGGGGATGAGCTGTTGACATTAAAGCAGGGCACTTTCGACAGCAGCGGACTTCACTCTGGCGTTCAGAACACTGGCTGCTCAAACAGCCTAAAGAGCCGAACCAAAAGAGATGAACAGTTTATTGCCGTGCTTTAACGGAGGAATTACAATCTGAACTGTCCTGTCGTGACGAGGGGCGATCACTAGACGAGTTCATGAACCTGGCTATCTCTATCGACAACCTCATGCGAACTCGTTGTGGGAAGCACCCAGCGCGATTTCTCCACTTTCCTTTCCCTGTAAGCACGACTGAACCTATGCAAGTCGGATATAACCATCTGACCCAGGAGGAACGGGATCGCCGCGTCCGAGAACGGCTGTGTCTCTATTGTGGTCTACCAGGACACGTCCGTGCTAACTGTCCCACATGACCGGGACGCAAAGAGAATCCCAGGGTGAGTAAAAAATTTTCTCAGAAACATGAAAAGTAGGTGAGATACGGTATTCTGGTGGGAGATCTAAACGTTATGACACAGGTGTAATCTGACAGAGAATTTTGAAAGGGCCCATGTACCTTGGGTTTAACTTGCGGCATGGAAGGCGGCGGTGCAGGTCCCAGGAGGACAGCCAAACCCACAAACTCACCTCATAGGGAGGACTCATAGGGTTCATAGGGTCTACAGAGACGGTTGGCTTGTTGAGTCAGGCGACGCACGGCGCTCCTCAGGTGGATATGGGCGGTATCCCAGATTTGCTCGCTCCTCCTTAAACAGTCATCTACTGCAGGAAGGTCAGTGGGTTCGCCAGACCAGAGGAATAAGGGTGGTTGATAGCCCAACACGCACTGGAAGGGAGTCATGCGGGTTGAAGCTTTTCGAAGAGAGTTTTGGGCGTATTCTGCCCAGATCAGATACTGGCTCCAGTCATTTTGGTGGGAATGGCAGTACGATCTGAGGAACCGTATTAGTTCATGGTTCATCCTCTCCGCTTGTCCATTTGCCTCAGGATGATAGCCGGACGTGAGACTCACGTTGATCCCCAGATGAGTACAGAACGCCTTCCAGACCCGAGATGTGAATTGGGGCCCACGATCAGACACGATGTCCTCTGGAAGGCCATAATATCGACAGGCGACAGGCTTTAGAGAAGCGGACTATGACCGTGAGGATTACTGTGTGATGATTTGAGGGTGGCATATCGGTTATAAAGTCGACGGATAGATGGGACCAGGGTCTTTGAGGTATGGGAAGTGGGCAGAGTAGACCAGCTGGACGTTGCCTGGAGGACTTGGAGATCTGAAAGGTTGTACAGGCCTGGACGTAGGTTGTGACGTCAGCGGACAGAGTAGACCACCAGAATCGATTAGAGACCAGTTCTGTGGTGGCCAGGATGCCAGGGTGCCCTGCACTCGGGTGATCGTGAATTAGGTTCAATATCCGTTGACGGAGAGGCTCAGGCATGAAGGTTTTAGAGGGAGGACATTCAGCAGGTACGGGGTCAGTTCCTTGCAGATCCGCGATCTCCCTCATGATATCCCACTGAACCGGTGCTATAATGAGTGACGGGGGCAGGATGGTTTCTGGTTCGGGAAGCACTTAGGGTGCATCATACTGACATGAGAGAGCATCTGCTTTTTGATTCTTGGTGCTAGGTCGATAAGTGATTTAGAACACGAACCTGGCAAAGAAGAGGGACCATCGGGCCTGTCTGGCATTCAGTCTTTTAGCACTTCTCAGGTATTCCAGATTACGGTGATCAGTTAGGACTAAGAATGGTTCTTGAGCTCCCTCCAGCCAGTGGCGCTATTCCTCCAGAGCTGCCTTAAGAGCGAGGAGTTTCCAGTCTCCAACATCATAATTACGTTCTGCAGGATTCAACTTATGGGAATAGAATGCACAGGGGTAGAGTTCGGCTGGCTGACCGTGGCGCTGGGAGAGTACAGCCCCTATGCCAGCGTTGGACACGTCTACCTCGAAGATAAATTGTAGCTCTGGGTCTGGGTTCTTAAGGATTGGAGCAGAGGTGAAACGAGTTTTGAGTTCCTGGAAGGCCTTCGAACCTTCCTCTGTCCAGGGTAGGCATCGATAGCTACGTTTAGTCAGGTTAGTTAGAGGGGCGACCTTGCTGAAGTCCCTGATGAACCTCCGATAAAAGTTAGCGAAGCCCAGGAAACGCTGCATCTCTTTTAGTGTCTGAGGTTGGGGCCAGTTTGTCACTGCAGAAACCTTTTGTTCATCCATTGCCACACCCTCAGAGCTGATGATATAGTCCAAGAACACAATCTTTGACTGATGGAATTGGCACTTCGAAATTTTGGGCGTAGAGCTGGTGCTTTATAAGGGTTTTTAGAACTTGTCTGACATGCTGCACATGGCTGGAGTAATCGTTGGAGTAGATGAGAATGTCATCAATGTACACTATGACAAACTTGTTCAACTTATCCCTGAAGATTTCATTTACCAGAGCTTGAAAGACAGCTGGACTGTTGGACAGACCGAAGGGCATGACCAGGTACTCGTAGTGCACATTGGTAGTGGAGAAGGCCATTTTCCATTCATCCCCCTCTTTGATTTGGACCAGGTTGTAGGCACTGCGGAGATCCAGTTTAGTAAAATAATTTGCTGACCTGAGTTGTTCTAGACCGGTGGGCACCAGAGGCAGTGGGTACCGGTACTTGATGGTGATTTTGTTTAGTGACCGGTAGTCAATGCAAGATCGAAGACCGCCATCCTTTTTCTTCACAAAGAAGAAGCCCGCCGATGCTGGTGAGGTGGAGGGTCCGATGAAGCCCTTGGCTAGTTCTTCTTTAATGTATTGTTCCATGCTGGCTGAATCTGGCTGTGAGAGGGGGAAAACTCTACCTTGAGTGGGTTGACGGCTCGGGATCAGATCAATAGTCCGTGGGTCTGTGTGGAGGGAGGCGTGTGGCTTGAATCTGACTGAATGCAATCCGAAGATCGTGGTAGGCCTGGGGCAAGTTGGTGATGTGAATGTCCTCAGTGGCAGAATTAGCAGATGGATTGGCATGGGGGGTGGTTCGATGGAGGCAGTGCTGATGGCAGTATTCGGATCACTGGGTGATTTGTCGGGTGTGCCAGCAGATGGTTGGGTTGTGCAGTTTAAGCCAGGGTAGTCCTAGGATCAACGGGTGGTCGGGTGTGTGAATGCCGTGCAGTGAAATTTCCTCGGAGCGGAGTGAGCTGGTGCAGAGGGTGATTGTGGCCGTTTGTTTGGTGATGCGCCCTGTGCCTAAGGGCCGGCCGTTGAGGGCTGCCACCGCCATGGTGGGGGTACATGGAAGGAGAGGGAGATGATGTTTAGTTACAAAGTCCTCATCAATAAAGTTACCAGCCGCACATGAGTCTACCAGGGCTTTGGTCGTAATTTCACTGTCATTCACTAGCAGTTGTACATCAACTTTCATAACAGGATTAACAGAGACTGCACTCACCCGATATACTCATACTCGTGGCAATGGAGGACGTGTTGGACAGGTGGCACGAAGATGTCCAGCCAGACCACAGTACAGGCACAGATTATTTTGTATTTTCGCCGATCGCGTTCCTGCCTTGAGAGCTTGGGCTTGCAAGACCGCAGGATGTTATCCGTTCTTATGGCCAGTTCCATATATTCAGATAAGGTTTTGTCCTGATCCCGACTAGCCAGCTCAGCCTGAAGATCCTCTCTTAGCCCGCGACGATACACAGTGAGTAGCAGATCCGCATCCCATCCCATCCCGTTTGTGCTGCTAGTGTGCGGAACGTCATTGTGAAGTCAGCGGCTGAAGAGTTGCCTTGTTTTAACGACATAATCTCATCTTTGGCATCCCTGCCGTCAACAGTATGATCAAAAACCTCCCAGAATTCCCTAAGAATGCTGCGGTAGGGAGGAAATCTCATATAGCGGCCCTTCCAGAGCGCCGTAGCCCAGTCCAGTGCCTTCCCAGTCAACAATGAGCAGATCAAGGAGACTTTACTCTCATCAGTGGTAAAATTTTGTGGTTGTTGTGTCATATAAATGTCACACTGAAGGAGAAAACCCTCACACTTGCCTGCAGATTTTTTTAATACTCGCTTTTAATTGTCTTTCAAACAGCAAACATTTTCTTTGCAACACAGATCAGTTGAATAAATACAGGGGAAATCACATCTTAACATACACTAATTTTACCATTAACCCGGTAAACAAAATAAAACATTCTTAGTTGTCCCAAAAAAAACTAAAGTGGAATAAAATAAAAACAACAACAACAACAACAACAAAACAATAGTACTTAATTCTTTCTTTAGCAGAAATTATTAAAAACTTACAGTCCTAATGTGTGTCCATTGACACAGAAAAGAAGGAAATAGAACAGAAGGAGCCCTTTCCAACCGCAGCTAACATCCAGATCCATGATGAGTGATCATGAGATTAACTGGAACGTTTCCAATAAAAGGACTCTCATCCTAAAAGAGGTCCCTCAAAAACTGTTTTAATGATAATCTTATTAATGATGTAACCATGATAAAGACTAAGCATTAAAATAATACAAGCAGCCACAGTTCATCTAAAGATATACAGATGCTTTACTTTTGCACAAAATAAACATTCAGTTGAATTTTCCTCATTGAACAACTTAAATGTTGCATATTAGAATATCCATACATGTAAACAATCTAAAGAGTCATTTAATTCGCAGTCAAAAGAGAAGTTGAAGCATTCGATTCTAAGTCAGTAATGTGCAGGAAATCAACTGAAATGTTTAAAGTACAAAGTGTAAATGTGATTTTCTGAAAACATACTCCTCTACTTATCTATATAGAAACTCACAACAACTGACCTTTAACTATGTGTACTAGACAAATAGTGGGCTACAGCTGATGTACATACACCCACTCAAATTGAGTTCAATTTGTCACAATGGATGTCACATCAATGACCAACAAACTGTGAATCTCTAATCTAATTTGAGTGTAAACTAAACAAGCCAATGCACATTGGCATGCAATATTTGCATCTTACTGCCACACATCATGGACACGAGTATAAGGCAGCAGGTAAATCCAAAATCAGTTTTTGCTTTGGAACCAAGTGGTTCTTGCTTCGGTGTTTTGTACGAATTGGATGAGGAAGGCTTTACGGCAATGCAGCGTTTGGCTGAAACTAATTATTGAATATGATATCCACCAAATTAGTCAGCTACAGGTTGAAATTGTGACTACTACCTACCAAAGGATGGATGTTCTCTTTTTTGTTGCCAACAAAAACATACAATAATAATAAAAGCTATTCATTTTAAACATTAATTAGGAAGGGATTGAATTAGTTCACAATTATGAGCTCTAGTTTGTGTCAGTTGTATTTGAGTCTCCAAAAGATTTAGTGATAAGTTAGGGAGGATTTTTCTTGAATATAAATAATGATGTTCTCTAAACAAAAAAAGTTTAGAAGAATAGAAGAAGCATAGAAGAAGCCCACACTCCCTCCTTGACACTGATTGTTGTTTACAGTACTATAGCCTCGTACCCTGTTCTAGTGTTTTCCGTGTTTCTTGTATTTTGTTGACCTTGGACTTTTTCTCATTTCAAGCTTTTGCTGCCTGCCCTGACCCTGTCATGTTCCATGTTGGTCTGGTCTCGTGTTTCCCCCTGTCTTTGTACCTTTTGGTTTTGCCCTAATCAGTTTGATTGTTTCACCTGTTTTGTACACCTGCCCTCACTTTTGTCTTTGATTTTCTTACCTTTAAATACCGCTGTCTTTTTGTTTGCATTCATGGTCTGTTAATGTCTTCTTGTCCTGCACGCTGTTTTGATTTCGAGTTGCTGCCTCGTCAGCTTTTGTTTTGTTTGTATCACAGTATTAAAAGAAGTTTATTGAAATTTCTGTGTCCGCGATTCCCTGCCGTGCTGAGAGGCACCGGCTTCTCACAATCTCAGCGAGCCCACTTTGTGACAGACCCCCTGTTTGGTTTATTGGATTTTATGGGGGGGCTTGATCCATCATGGCCGCTGTGGAAATATTATTTTATTCATCTATTTTACTTATGATTTTATTCATATATTTTACGTATATGTTTTATTTACTCATCTGCTTAAGTCAAAATAATTAGCAAATAGTCAGGTTAACTTAGCTATGGAACTGGAATAAAATTAATTGTGCCATTGTGTAGTAGTATGCATGCTTCTGTTTCTCTGCTTTGTTCCTCTGAACTGTCATCTCCACAGACAGAAAAACAGGAAGTGGGCCCCAAAGGTTAACTAAAGGTGAACACATCAAAAGGTTACCTGAAGGTTAACTGTCTGCAAAAACATCTGCACACTCCATGGCTGAGTGGAAAAGTACTGAGGGGCAAATCCACGGGGGGCAAGAATATGTATAAATAGATTACTTTGTGCTTTGTATGACATTCTGGACTGCCCAGATGTCATGTTTGGTGTAGTGCTGGAATCCTGAGCTCAGATTCAATACTTCTGATTCTTATTAAATAGTTAAGAGTATTTCTGTGTGAAGTCTCATTATTGGCAGATCAAGGACCGGGAGGGAATCAAATCCAGAGAGAAGGGATTTTTTCCCAACAATGCCAACAGGTCTTGTGATTTTGGCTGTAACTCCTATGTTTGCTGCACCCTCATGTTTTTTTCACAAGATGGCCACCAACCCAGAGATCTGTCCCAAGATGGCCGCTAGTTCAGAGTCTCTTCTAAGCTTTCTCACGAGTTGAACCCAGAAGCCCATCAAGGCAAGGTGAAGAAGTATGGTAAGTGACTCACAGAACATTATGCATCATTAAAAATCATTAGTTAGCAAGTAGTTCTCAATAAGTATATTTTTTTTAACGTAGAATTTGAACCAGTCAGGCACAAACTAGTTGTTACATTTAACAAATAATCTTTAATACTACTTTTACCAACCCAAGGGGTAACTCAAACTGCAACTATGAGTGTCTTTGGACCCTTCCCCCGAGAGGCAGCTAACACGGAAGAAAGGCAAACCAGGGGCCTGTTCCATAAAAGTCGCTTAGAAAAGCGGGGATTAAAGTCCAAAACCTGACTTGAATGAGCCGAGCTAAACATCTGCGCTTAAATTGGTTCCATAAAAGTAAGTTGAGGATCATGTGATCTTACTAACTTGAGTCAGGTTTAAATAGTCTAGATAATTGCGAGTGCACGCCATTTTTTAAAAGTCCTAAAAATTCGAGCATCGGTCAATAGATTTACTGTGGCCTACCATGGCAACGAAACGGGGAAGAAAGAGCAGCGACGTTCATGGTAACTGTTTGCTATTAGAGACGTATGAAAAATTTAAACATGTGATCACCAAAAAAGGAAATACAGCGGCAATAAACAAATCAAGAGAGAAAGGATGGCAGGAAACTACTGATTGTCTCTTGCCCACCCCCCTTTTAATAAGCGCCTCCCTGACACATCTCTCTCATTGATACACAGTTTTTTTTTTTTATAACAGGGCTGCAAATGAACCAAACCCACCCAAACTAACTTGAACATAAACACACATAACATCATGAACCCAACTGCCTTGCTTAAATGACACAAAAATAAGTAAACTTTAAAGAAATACCCATAATGGGGAGGGGCCTCATTTATTTTAAATAAAAGACCATGAATGTTCTGCAGTATAACCTAACCATGACAAAGATACAGAGCGTGAGCAACTGATATAAATATTGGTCGGATGTGTGAGGTGGAGGAGTTTGTGAAAGTAATTATCCACTTTTTGCGGAGAATAGAGTAATGTCGATAAGCCTCGCGGCCGCTCAATTTGTGGTCCGCTGTGATATTTGAATTTACCAGCTATTCCATAAAAAACATGTTTAATGGTACGATTTGCTTTGCGGACAGGGAATGTGTAAAACACAATGAGGATTCTTTTTGAACAAAGGTACACAGTTCGTACAGAGCGGCAAACTGATGCTTTGATGATATTCACTGCATCTCCAACGGTGTAAAAAAATGTTCCACTGGCAAAAAAGTGAAGTGCAATGCACACTGTCTGTAGGTCTGTAGGACTGTGAGCGCTCTGTTGTGTCATGTATTACTATTCTATTACTATTACTATTATGTATTATTATTCTACAAAGATATGCAATCCCATCTCTTGAGAACCTATATCGCTCATACAGGTAGTTGTCATCAAAAGCCAATGGGTCTGACCTGTCTCTGAAAGTTCGCACTCTTTGAAATGCCCTCCGCAGGACTATAGCTCCCTCATCCACCACCTCATCTATGAAAGGACACGCCATGGTTAAGTTTTTTTAATGAGTTCAGCTCCCTATTTATATACTTTTAATTAATTAATTACCAAACTCACCAAATAAACACACACGTTTTGAACATTTCTTAGTGTATTTATACCTTATAATTTTTTACATTTATTAGTAAAGTACATTTCATTATTTATTTATTTATTTATTTATTTATTTTTATTTTTTATTAATAGTGGTCAAGTAAAATAAAATGACATCAAATTACCAGCAGGTGAGTATAAATGGTATGTTTACCATTTACTGTATACTCACCTGCTCACCTCACCTAAATGTTTCAATGTTTTAAGGCTTGAAGGAATCTGAACAAAGTAACTTTGACTCTAGTTCTCCCTGTTGAAAAGACAATGGACTTTTTCCTGAATAATTTTTTTTTCTTGCCTCGTGTATAGTACTTTAACAAAAGAGACTGAGGCATGCGGATCCATGTGCATCATATTATTCTAGGTCAGGGTCAAAATACCGGCAGACAGAGCAATGTAGGGAATCCAGAGATGTAATCAGAAAATAGAACAGTCCAAGTCAAAACACAGGAAAACCAGAAAACAAGGACGGAAAAGCTCAGACATGTAGCTTTGGCAATACAAAACGTCACAATTCTCTGGCTGGAGTGACTCGCCTTTATACAAGCACTAATGAGAGAGAGTGGGCGAAGATACTGAGCAACAGTTGTGGGGGAGGGATGTGTTATGGGAGATTGAGTCCGGTAACCAACTGAGAGTCCTGGATGAAACTGCAAGGTAGGAGTGCCCTCTGGCGGGACTTGATGTTACTTCTGGCTGAGATTGTTACAGGTACACTGTTTTCTGCATGTTTACGACAATTTACTATCATATCTTACCTCACAGAGTCAACACATTTCATGTTTGGGATCTAAGGACTCGTCTGCAGATTGAGAGTATTTGTTACATGTTGATCTCTAGCTTTTGAGACACTAAGATAAGAATTTAGCTCCACGGCAACCCCTAAGTTCTGAGCCAGACCTTTGCAGTCTAGTGTTTTTTCGTTTACCCAAGATACATGGATTGTGACAGATCTCTCTCCCAGCTCTTCTTTCATCTACCAATCACAAGAGTCAGGATATGTTTTAGAATTCATCGCTCTTCAAACCAGGAGGACATGATTGCCAGTCCAAAACCTTGGAACCATTAGACTTCGACTTCATTGGACCAATGAGGCAATGCAAGTATGGCACAAACTGTATATCTAAACGAAACAAAGCTTTAGTATTAGTTGGGAAACACATTCTGAACAGCACTGATGGTTTTACAGGTGATCAACTGACTCTCTTTTCATAACATCAATTTTAACTTTTTCCTAATGGCTTACCCTTAAGTCTGCTTCTCCCTTAATGTCCCTTTACAATTTCGACCCTCGCTACAATGCAGTAATAGTATAAGTAGGTATTTTTCTGTGGCCACAAAAATATCCCTTCTTAGAGTCTATATGAAATTACACTATGTCTTCGCTGAATGAACAGGGGTACGTTTCCCAAAAGCATCGTTAGCTAACTAAGATCGTTAATTCCATTGACATCTATTGGTAATGAGGGAACTTGCGACCATGGTTGCTTTTGGGAAACACAGCCCAGATTAGTTGATGGTAATTCTGCTACAGTTACTACTGGCAGCTAATATAAATAACTGCAATTAATCATAATTAATAGTAATTATTTATATAAATTTCCCTTAATGAGTTCAAATGCTACATTAATGGTGCTCAAATATCCAATAAGGAACTACCTTTGTCTTAAATTTAGGAAAGAAAAGGACATGACAAGTGACCAGGTATACTTGGAATTTGTGCTCTGCATTTAACCCATCCAAGTGCACACACAGAGTCGTAAGAAGTGATCAACCACGCACACACACCGTGAACACCCGGAACAGAGGGCAGCCAGTGCTGTGGCGCCCGGGGAGCAGTGTTGGGGGAATGGTATTGGGATATTAAGTGTTAATGTAGTACTACATATTACTTCCTGCATAGGTACTTGTTAATGTTCTGCTCGTCATACTTTGCCACAAGTTTCATTTCATTAAATATGTCTTATAAAATGTGCAAAAAGCACTTTTATAATAACAAGAATGAAACAGTAAACCTTCATGCATGTCATCATGTATGGTTGAAATATTAGTAGCAAAAACATCAACATAACACACTCACGTCAACATAAGATCATCAATAAATCTTTATTTCTGGGTCTTTGTGTCAACTATTTTAAGGAAAAGTACACTAGTTATTTTGCAGCATATAGGCTTAATTTAAAAGAAGCCCAATGAAAGTAACTTTTGACATTTGCTGCTTTAAATGAAAAATAAAATGTTTTTGCCCTTAAAAAGTATTAACACTGGATAAAACAGTGAAACATTAAACTTTTAGTAAAAATATTACTTCTTTATAAGCTGTATATGTAACAATTCATGCACAGTGGGAAGAGTACTCGGTCACCGATTGATCACCTGAGGAAAATGTTGATACAGAGAAATTAGCTTAATTGCAGCATATACTTTTGAATCACACAATAATAATAATAATAAAATGGCACATAAAATCTTACTTGTTTGGTAGTAATCATACACTTTAATCAATGCTGGTTTGAGGTTTTTCACTGGAAGAATTTGTTTCAATTGTATCTGGAGAATCACTGGAATATCTTTTTGAACCTGCAGGATGTTAAACAGGATTATGGAAATTAATGATTTTTGAAAGAATTTGATTGAAATTATCATATGATAATTTCTCACCTCTTTCAGATACACTATGACATGATCATCTTTAGAATCGAGCCGCTCCACAAGTGATTTTCTTGAAAGGCTTTGAGTTTCAAGCTTTGAGAAAAAAATTATTAAAAAAAAGAGCAAATTTAATATTCGTCACATATACAGAAGTAAACAATATACTTACATATATTTACAGTGAATCAGTACAGCTAATCTAATAATTAATAATTTTACAGTGAAACGCACCAGTGATGTATCAGACATGAATCCCGATAAGAGTTTAATGTCCACAATGACCATATTAGATCTTGCCTGTGAACCATTATATCTGGAAAAGGGAAAGTATTGACAATAAGAATTAATGTTGAATAAAGCAATAACCCTGATCATGTTTTACAGCAGAATTGTACTGTTCTTACTTCACAGTCAAATTTAACAGTAGGTGCTGTCCAAAGGTTTTCTTGCAGTCTCCCTCAATCTTAGCATCAATGCTTAATGTTTTAGTGTCAGTTAGAGTGGGGATATTGTAGAACTGAGCAAACTGAGAGAGTTAACATAAACAAAAACACATCTATAAACCTCACAGCAAAAGAACCACACAAAAGCTAAGAAAAGAAAAGGAGAATGTGAGTGAACACACTACAGACCTGCACAGACACACATGTTGAGCCCTTCACTTCAATGCTGTATTTGGCGGAAACGTTCTGCAACTGCTTCTCCTGGTAAAGTAACTTGTTGTCCTGATTGACATCAAAGTGGTGAGTGTCTGCTGCTGACTGTACAGTCA
>JAUMHP010000068.1:7957752-7990015 GCA_032361065.1 Enteromius trimaculatus
TAAAACGTGCTTTAAAGCGTTTGCTCAATAACTTATGGTTAAAGCGCCTCTCGGCGGTCAACAGCTGCAAGTGCACTATAAAATACCGCGGCAGTTAGGCAAGTAGGCTATATTATTATAGTTATTATTGCACTACTTCTTAGTAGTCTTTGTTATGCAGTTAAATTAATGTGGGCATATTTCTTTCTGAAGTCATGATACCAACTAGTTTTAAGTGGAAGTGAAACTTTTTTTCCTTCCTCCATTTCTGGAGCAGCCTGGATGTACGGCGCCCATAGCATTTGCCTATACTGCCTATAGGCTCTAACCAATTAGGCGTCCTAGGCAAGATTTCGAGTGGTGCCCCGTTGCATCGTGGTTAATTCTACTGCCAGTGTATACACTCATAAGAAACTTAAGTATGTTTTCTACACTATTTTATTTAAATAACGCAATTGAAACTAAACTATCAATTCATTGTGATGTTGATGAACTAGAGCTAAGCTATTCTATTATACTTTTCCCTACCTACTAGCAACTGTATACGAATTAACTTGAGTAGAAAACATACATAGTACTTTCATTCTCAAACTGCACACTGTGCGCAGTCACATTGCGCTAGAGATGGGGAGTCGACTCCAAAAGAGTCGATTCCTCGACTCTCACTAGCCCTAGTGTCGGAATCGACTCCAGGTCAGGAATCGACTCCCAGTGTCGAGTGTTTTTTTCAAGTTCAACACGTTGTGTATTTACACTAATATTAATATAAATTCCTTGCTAAATTCATCCCATGTAAACTTAATTTCCGTGTTAAAACGTTAAAAAGATCTTAATAGAGTAATGTTCGCCCCTAATAGGATGCATGTTTAATAAACGTGACGTTATGTCTCTATATGAACGTGTTTTCAATGATGCAGGATCAGCACATAAAACAAGTTTTAACTGACTCAGCCTATTTACAGTCACTACACACTCGTTCCCAGAACACACTTCGCGTGTAAAAATTAAGATTGTACGTACTACAGGTGGTTGATATGATTTTCTAGGAGCAGCTGTATTTCTATTTTAATTCAAAGTAAGTAGGGACGAGGAGTCGATACCACCGATTCTCAAGTTAGGAGTCGGGAGTCGGAGTCAACTCCATATTCACCGGAATCGGACACCCCCACAATGCACTGTCTAGGTAACAATATCAACACTTCACTCCCCTACACACCTTTCTCCATGACGGTAACTGTTAATTTTTTATATTACAGAGCTGCAAATGAACCAAAGACACTCAAACTAACTTGAACATAACACACACAACATCACTAATACAAAAACCCTACTGTCTTGCTTAAATTACACAAAAATAAGTAAACTCCGAAGAAATACCCATAATGCACTCGGCTGCCAGCACTGCCTGAAGTCGATGGTCACGTCTTTTTTTCTTCTGATCAGTGCAAAAGACATTGAAATATTCTGTTGACTTTGGTCACACAAATAAATGTTATACAACTTCCGAATCTCATAGGTGTCTACTTTTTTGAGTACACTCTCAGTAAAAACAAAAGAGTGTGCTTTTGCAAAATAAGGAAAATAAACAGTGTGCGCTTTTTTTCTTTGTTCTCTCCGCGACTGTTTTTAGAAACTCATCACTAAAATGAGCTGAAAACAAGCAACACATACATAAGACACATATCGATAGAAAACTTGAAGTGTCTACTTTTAAATGCAAGTCTTATGTGACCACGCGCAATCAGAAAAACAGCAAAATAATATAATTAACATCATCTTTACCATAACATTACACCTGTGTTTGTCGCGTTTGTCCTCCTCTTTTCTTTTTTTCCTCCCCTGGGCACCAGACAGTTTGGGGCGTTTTGACATGCTGAACTTGTTGATTCATCAAAAGAGGAGCACCATGTAACGTTAAAGTCCGATTATTCATAAGAGGGCGGAAGGGTCTTAGGCAAGTAGGCTATATTATTATTGTTATTATTGCATCTACTTCTTAGTAGGCTTTGCTATGCAGTTAAATTAATGTGGGCATATTTCTTTCTGAAGTCATGATACCAACTAGTTTTAAGTGGAAGTGGACTTTTTTTTCTTCCTCCATTTCTGGAGTCCCCTGGATGTACAGCGCCCATAGCATTTGCCTATACTGCCTATGCCACAGGCCGGCCCTGGTCACGTGGTAATGCATCATAACACGGAAGGATGAAAATGTTAATTTAAAACAAATATGCCAATAAAATTCATATAAAATTCATATTCATGTCCAGTTTTTTTCCTTATGTGGCAAGTAGCTGTATAATACTCGGGACAATGTACAGGCAGCCTGTAGTTATCGCGAAATAAGCCCCTTCAGCGTGCCTATACATTATCCCTTACATGTATGTTTTCTAATAGTTATAAAGAAATAAATCGAGTTTTACAAATGCAGATACAATGCCAATTTGTGTCCGATGCACACATTTCAAACCGATGCATCGCATCGTTAACTTTTTAAGCCGATGCACCGAGCGAATCGGGGAATCTTCCCATCCCTAACTTGGATCATCATATACCTGTGCAAGTAAAAGCCATTTTTATCATAGTTTAATTAAAGAAAAATGAATAATAATAATTTGATC
This sequence comes from Enteromius trimaculatus, assembly GCA_032361065.1. Classification (NCBI taxonomy): domain Eukaryota; kingdom Metazoa; phylum Chordata; class Actinopteri; order Cypriniformes; family Cyprinidae; genus Enteromius; species Enteromius trimaculatus. The sequence continues at coordinate 7,960,350 of JAUMHP010000068.1, forward strand.
ACAAAAAAATCACACACACAAAAAAAAAAACGAAATCCGGGACTATTGATGATCAAATCATCGTTTTATTTACTGCCATGCGAGCCCCAAAGTAAAAATTATGAGTTTATTTTGATACCTCATGAACAGTTAATAGTTCTCCCACTGTGCAATAAAAATATGTGCAATAACCTGATGTTTATTTTATCACCCTACATTGCAGTACATCCTTCATCTTATTATTATTTATAAGTATTATTTTGTACTATTTTTATTGTATCCAGAGCACACCTGTACATGCAATTTATTTATTTGAAGTTATTATTGTTTTTTGTTTTGTTTTTATTTTGTTCTTCTTTGTGTTTTCTTTGTCTCTGTGTAATGGAAGCTGTGACACCAAAACAAATTCCTTGTATGTGCAAACATACTCGGCAATAAAGCTCTTTCTGATTCTGATAAAACAGGTGACTTGTCCTGAGATCTCATCAGCGTCGCCCAGGAAACGGACGAGGAACACCTGCCCCTCCTGGTCACAGGTTGATCGGTCACAGCTATGGCTGATTTGGGCATGTGAGCCTTGCCAGAAGTTGAGAACCTTCTCCATGAGACCAAGCAGTAACGCATACTCTCTGTTCCCTCCTAGACAGCAACGTGTGACCGACCAGCCTTCCCCACAATGACATTTCAGACCTACCTGCACTAGAAGACGGAAGAGAGCACGTTCACCACCAAAGCACAATTTTTCTTCACTCTGACACCTTGTAAATAAATCCAACCTCCGGGGCATTTATCATTACATGCTTGTTGCGAGATTCGTCACCCTTGACAATACCCACCCACACATTCTTCTTAGAGGCTCTTGATATTTTTTTTTCTCCTTGTTGTTCACATTCATACTTCATTCCTGAATGAATTAACCGTTTGAATGAACCAACTGAATGAAAACTAAAACCAGTGACTTGCCGCCACCTACTGGCAACACCTAATTGGCATTTTTATAGTATGATTTAATGTAGAATATTTCAGTTAATTATATAATTCCATATTTATATATTGTAAGTTTTCTTTTTAAATCGTTAATCTCAACATGGATTTATGAATATAATTTCCAATATACCTACAACCCACTTTCTGTGCAACCAATATAAATGCTTTATTAATACTGATTTCATGTGACTGGTAACTTATTCTTCTTATTCTACCTGTTCTTATTCTGTTGTTTTTAATTACAATTTTGAATCTAACATAGAAGAAAACATACTAGAAAAATTCAATTACAAAGTTCAAAACTGCAACATTTTTTTGATTATTGATCAGATGGTGCTTCTGAATATTTTGATGGCAACTATTTAAAACTAATTGCATTTAATGACTTGTGCAACTGATCTAAAGCTTTACCAATGTGTTCAAAAAGATGAGAAAATGCTTTTCTCTGATCTGAAGTGACTAGATAATGTGGAGGTTAAACAAGTATTTTTAAGAATTGCAGTTGTGAGAAATGTATCGTTGAAGATAACATCTCTACCCGGAAACTCATATCTCTGATAGTTCCATTTATAATTCATGATGTTTTAGCACTTGTAAAAGGCACAATGATAGACTGTCATAAGTGAAGGCTGTGGTTTTCTCTGAAAACAACATTTTCCATGATTTAGAAAAAAAAAAATAATAATAATAATAATAATAATAATAAAGTAAAATATTGTAGGCTGTTAGATTCTATAGTAATTAAAAAAATAAAAAGATTGGGGTGTACTTATATTTTTTCTGACTAACAGTTTCCTTGTTGTATTATGTAATTGTCATCATGTGAAAATGCATTAGGCCCCTCAGCACACACAAATCAATGCTATAAAAGATCAGCAAAAGCACATTGCTATTGATTTCTATCATTTGAACCCTGCCCACAACATAAGACGTTTCTTTCAATTTCAAATAGCTAACAGAAGGATTCACACAAAACGCAAACACACTCAAGTAACAATAATGAAAGGTAAGAATATTTTGAATATTTTTGTGTTATGAATCTTTTACAATCTTCATACTGTTGATCCTGTCAACTGTATAATAGTTCAAATTTGTATATGTCATTTTCCAGCGTTTTTGTCAACAGGTGACTTTAATCCGGTCCCATTTATCTTTTTTTGTTTTCAATTTGTGTCTTTAAAGACTAAATAATTGATATTACAATTAATATTTTAATGACTCTTTGTGTGAGAGAAAATCCTTTATAAATATAAACATCTGTTGAATTGTTCCATGTTTATGAGATGAAATTTTATTACTGTGTTAGCTGGTTTGTTTTTATTGCGTCACACAGAGAGGCACTTGATTGTAGAACTGGCTGTTGTCGTCCTTTTGTTCTCGGGTAAGAATCTCACTCAAATCTCATATAGATGTTTTGGTTTGATGTTATTTGATTGAAGTTACACTTTTTTAAATCTTCAAGATAAAAGTATTTTAAATCACCTATGGTCTTTATACTTTTAATGTTTATAATTTAAAAACATTTTTCTCCATTTCTGAATTTTACACTATTTTACTATCAGGAGAGCACTAGTATTTACATTAATTCCAATCAAAATACCATGCATAAGAATTACTATTTTCTTCCTCAGCTGTCTTTTCCAAAAGGAAACCAGATTTTGGAGTGATCACAGCCTGTGTCAATAAAAACCAAAGCCTAACAGTTAATTGTTCCTACCCATTTTGTGACAACAACCCACCCTTTAAATGCAGCTTGTATGAGAGTGAGAAAGATAAAGGAACACTAATTGCAAGCTCATACAAGGAAGTGGTAAACAACGATGTTTCATTCCACAATATATCTAACGTATGTCAATTCATTATCAAAGATCATGCCAAGATTTAGTCTAACCAGAGCAAGACTTACATATGCATTCTGTCACGGAGAACAAGTAAAGAAAACAAGACACTCACTGTGAAATACACTGGGAAAGGTTAGTGTCAGTTTCTTAGAAACCTAATCCACCAATAAATAATAGTTAACATAGTTGTAATGTTTTTGTAAAAATATGGATATTTTGTGTCAAAATACTGTTTATAGATTTCTAGATTTCTTGTGTTCAGATCTAGGCTACATCAGTTCATTATCCTCCCCCCTTTAACTGATTACGCATCTTTTTTTTTTTTTTTTTAGATAAACTAAAGGCCTGCAGAAGTGGACCATTACTACATGTCTCCAAATTGCTGTGGTTAATACCATTTATTTTCTTCCAAGAAACTTACTTGTAAAAACACCCTTCTCTACTCAAAACCTGCTCATAGAAGTGGAGTATAGGAAACATTGCGGAATGGAAAATAAATGACATAAACTCACGTAACAAGTTAAATGGTGTAAAGCAAAGCAGACTTAAAGTTATTAGGAAAAACAACAATTAAGGGTTAAATTTGTTCAGGAGCTGTCCAAATTATTCTTCAATGTGGAAGTAAGCCTATATATGCAAGACTTCCGGTTCATTAGCCACTATAAGGAAACAACAAGTAGAATAACAACGTGAAGTAAACTGTAAAACTGGTTACACTACAAACACTTTTGTTTAGAATTAATATAATACATAAATATAACATGAAGGCACATCAATTTGCAATATCAAGCAGCAAAACAAGCTGTTGTGTACAACTAAAAATAGCTGGATACAGATAAAACCGCAAGCCAAACCCATTATAATTTGCAAATAGCTGTGCCCCCTTTTGGAGAAAAAATATAACACTTTACAACAAGCCTTTATTGGTGTTTCTTCAACTACAGCATTTGATTCTGTGTCTAAAAGCACACTTTTAACACTTATAGTTTCAATATACTAACATTGTTCAACAGTGTATGCAGGCATCATTTTGTGTGTGTGTTTTATTGTTTTTTCCTGAAAGCCATAAACATTCAGGCCTAGAGTATTGTCACATTGTTACCACATCTCAAATTATGTACCATTTTGTCATGATTTTTGAAATTATTCATTGTTGGTAAAAGTTAGCAGTTTTCCTCAAAATAAACACTATGTAAAGAAGAAACTTTTGTCTTGTTACCCTGGAGTTTCCAGCCAGCGCCACCAAACTGCAATCTATCAGGACTCTCCAGAAGTGATGTACAAGAGGTCAGGTTATCTTAGGTTAGGTAAAGAATCCTAAAACTGACCCTCACTTAATAAGAATCACATGCTGAAGTGTAGTAAAATTCATGTCAACTATTTTATAGACAGGTAAGGGTGACTCCTGAATGACCAGCAAAACAATCTGTAAGATTCTGGAAGTAAGTTTTGTGAGTTCATTTTTGTCCGTTTTTTTGAATAACACACTTTTAACACACAGGATAGAAGATTGACTTAAAATTAACAGCCAAAACTTCTTGGCAGATTCTTGAAGATAAATTCTTCAAACAGTGGTACAAGAGAATGTGATGCTGGTCCTTCAAGAGTCACTCTCGACTTGTCTAGGCTATATATTTATACAAAAATAAGTCTTTATGAATTTTACAACACTTCAGCATGTTATTCTTAAAGTGAACACACTGTAAAAACACATGATAATCTTCTTCTTTTTTACCCAGACAATCTCTCTGAGAACTTAACACATTGTAGTACTGAATAATCCAGGTAGGTAGGTTGCACTGCAGTTTTGGAAAATGGTGGTGTTGGAGACTAATGATTCCTGATGGTTTGACACAATTCTTTAAATGTATTCTTTATTCATTTGCATTTCTCAAGTGGCTTTTCTTCTCATTTACATTTTATGTTTACATTTATTCATTTAGCAGATGCATTTATACAAAAAGACTTTCAATGAAAGAAATACAAGCGATTCATTATAAAGAGGCAAATAGATTTTCAGTCTGAGGTAAATTACTTTTTTTTTATTTGTACGCTACCTGCTTAAGAATTATGCATGCCTGAATACAAGGAGCTTTCAATTTCAGGCTTCATAAACAATGATATCATTCATTGGCTAAATGATTCAATACAAAATAAAAGTAGGCTATTCTTTAGATTGACGTCATGGTTTGGAATTGGTAAAATGCGCTTGAAAAGAAAAACTATGAGCAGGATATCAACTTGCACAATTCTGCACTGTTAACCATAAATAATCTTTATTTGATAAACAGTAAAAAGAACATCATCAAATGTTTTTCATGTAATTTCAGTGTAACAACACGAAATAAGTCTGGAATAACGTTAGCTCATAATTGGATTTTTCTGAAAACGAGGGATCAGCGTTTTCTTCAGACATTCTTTTGACAACGAAGATGGCACTCAGATTTGGACTCAAACAAACGTACTCCCTACATAACTTTACGTAAGTCGGTTTTGTTCCCTGTTCTTGTAGCCTATGTTTTAGTTCTTGCATTAATAAAAGAAATAAAAAATACTGAAAATGACTAATATCGCATAGAATTTAGTATGGATAGTATGTACATTAGGACGAAGGCGTTAATGCGGCCAAGTGCCATTCAACAAGGATGTCCTATTACAGTCTACTTTGTGCGCATGCGCAGGAACTAGCCTCCCGGTTGCTCCAGTTGTAAATAAGACGGCACAACAACAGTAAAGGGTAAGATATGAATAATTTTACGCATTTCTTTCACTTATTTAAACACCACCACTATGATGGCTATTTGCAGATGCAAGTGATTTATTCGTGTACTCGGCACATTTACATTTTGTTTAAGCTTGCAAGATAGCAATGGTAGCTAGCTAGCTATCCTTTCAACTGAATCAAATATAATCTCCATTTCATCGGATTACAAATTATTTTATATGCACAATTTAGTTATTCGTGTGCATCTAATACAATATTTATTTAATTTAAAATATTTACCGTGCAATGGGCATCCAGAGCTGTGTTAATGTAAGGAGTGACTCCTGTTGGCCAGTTCTGTTAATAGCGGTTATTGTGTGTATTTTATATAGTACACACATTTTCACAAGTATTTTCATGCTAAGGATTATATTGTTGATTCACTCTGTTGTATCCGCTACAGGTTTGATCAAACAACTGGGAGTGAAGGCACATTTTACCTGTTACATACTGACTGTGGATATGAAAGGGTTTGTAGCAAATAACAAAATATTTCCTTCTATATAATTTGTAATACCATCATTTTAACTACATATTCAACAATGTAAAATGTGTTTTTAGACAACAGAAAAGTTCTGAACCTGATGTCAATGTTCCAGTCATTGAAGAAGGTATTATAAGATTAAGCATGATGCAGTAATGCAAGTTTATTTTTATTTTTTACTTTTGAGAATTGATATGTGCATGTTTTTTCTCAGGGGCAGTTGCTACTGCAGAGGACCCGTCAGCAATCACAACTATTCAATCTGCTTCTACGTTCTCTTCGGAGCAGCCGATTAAATACCTCTTCAAGACCGAGGGAGCTGGGGGGCAGGTAGGGGAGCTGTACCCTCCCTCAGGGCAGGTAGGAGACGGGGAGGAAGGCTTACATTCAAACCTGAGTGAGAACATAGGCCCAGTTTACACCTGGTGATGACAATGGAGAACAACTTCGCAATGTTATTTAGTGCTGTCCATTTCAGACAAATGTTAATACCAGGTTTAAACCAACCTAAATTGTTCCTCGAGTGTATGACCACTCAAGGAAGATTTAGCAGTCATTTTTTATTTATTTATTTTTTTAGTTAGCTTTTACGGATTGTAATGCATAACATAACTCATCCTCTTAATTTTCTGCAGGTTACATATCGAGTAATCCAAGTTGCAGATGGACAGCTGGAAGCTCAAACTGACGGGGCAACAGCTGTTAGTGTAGTGACTGGGTTTCCTACTACAACACAGCCTGTTACGCAGGTGGAATATTGCTTCACCTAACACCTAGAATTGATCCTAATTACAGCTCATTTTAATATTATTTAAATATGTTTTTCAGGCTGTTTTCTCTCAGTCAGAAGGCTTGGAGGGTGATGGCACAGAAACCCATTACACTTACTATCCTGCTACTATCTCAGATGCAGCGGCCGGCACCATGGTGACTGGTGTTCAGGCCTCAGATGCTCTGCTCAGTCAAAGTGCTCCTGCAGGTACTTAATCAAACCTTTTTTTTTTAGCAAAAATGATGCATTTTACTGGATATTATGTACATGAGCACACATCAGTGCATCGCTTTTGTTGCGAAACAGCCTGGGTTTTTATGTTTATTAGTTTTTTACTCTCATTTTAGGTCAGTTGTATGTTATGATGTCCCCACAGGAGGTCCTTACTGGAGCCAACCAGAGGTCTATTGCACCTCGTACACAACCTTACAATGCGTAATGTTGCTTCTTCCAGCCTCGTTTAATACATTTCTCTTTTCATTTATCGCTGTTTTGCTATCTTTATTTGCATTCTTATTTTAATGGCCACAAATAGTAATAAGAAATTAATTTAAAATAATGAACTCAGTTTTTTTTTTTTTTTTATATTAAACCGTAAAAACTGCCAGTCAAAACAAGAATGGAATAGGTCATATTTTTTGTATAATTTTGGAAAAGTCTCTTACGCTCAACAAGGCTGAATTTATTTGATTAAACTGCTTTCTAGTATAATACATTTAAAATGTAGTTGATTCCGGTGATGACAAAGATTAATTTCCGACATTATTATTTCAGACTATTTACCTATTTCAGAAACCATTTTAAGATGCTAAATTTGCTGCTGTAGAAACATTCCTTATAACTATTGCTGCTTAATATTTGTTTGGAAACTGTGATAGCACAACCATTCAAAGCTGTGAGGTAAGATAGATCAAATAGAATGTTAAAAACTATTTTTTTTAGTTAAGGATGCCTCAGATTGACTAAAAATGACAGTAAACACATTTATAACATTACAAAAGATTTCTGTTTCAAATAAATGCTCTGAATTTTCTATTCATTAAAGTATCTTGAAAAGATCTATCCTGATTTTCACAAAATATTAAGCAGCAAAAACAAATTTTAACACTCTACTATTTTTAACAATAAGGACCATTATTAATAAGTATTCATTGATAAGTGAGCACCAAATCTGTGTATTAGAATAGGATCATGTGACACAGAGGACCGTGGTAGTGGTTGCTGCAAGTTATTTGAACTAGTTTTTTTCCTGAAATTGTAATAAGATAAATGCAATGTTGTCAGCATAAGAGGCTTCTTTTAAAACAGAATTTAAAAAATAAAATGTTTGACCTGTAGTGCAAAGTGTATTTAGATGAGGTGTTGACTGCACATCTGAATTAATGGATTAATGAACAAAATGAACCCAAGGATCAAAAGGATTTGTTGTAACATACTTTATGAATATTTACAGTAAGACAGAGGGGCCAAGGACTTCAAGAGATGAGAAAAGACGAGCTCAGCACAATGAAGGTAACTGAAAATTATTGTGAAGGAAAACTATTTACGGTTAGTTAAATAAGTTTGCAAGTAATTATTTCCGAACCACTTTACAGTTGAGCGAAGACGCAGAGACAAAATTAACAATTGGATTGTTCAGCTCTCCAAAACAATTCCAGACTGCACCATCGATTCCACTAAAACCGGACAGGTATTTGTTAGTTTTGTGAACATGGTTCACAAAGCAGCTGGAAGTACTGGATTGTGTTTGATTTTGCTGTTATGTGTGTTACAGAGTAAGGGTGGGATCCTGTCAAAGGCCTGCGATTACATTCAGGAGCTGCGGCAAAGTAACAGCCGGTTAGGAGATGAAATGAACAGCCTTGAGAGGTTGAAGATGGATAACCAGCTGTTACGGCAAGAGGTATCTTACCGGTTGCACCAATAAAGGATCACTTTAATTATGTAGAGTAATTAATATGATAATTTAGGTATATATAATAATTAACTTTTAACTTGAATCATCGTAATACTTTCCTGTTTTTAATTTTACATAAAAATATAAGTCATTAAGTCTCCAGATGAGTCCTAGGTAGAGGTTTCATTCTCATGATTGTTTTGTTGTTGTTGTTGTTTTTTTTGAAGGTGGAAGATTGGAAATCTAAGAATCAGATTTTGAGGAGCCAGCTCCGGCAGCATGGCATAGTTGCAGCAGCGAGTGCAGATCCCCAGTGAAGAGCTCAAAGGATGTTGGGAGTTTTGGAAATTTAGATTGAAAAACATTCAGTGCAGATGATTCGATTTTCTGATGTTTTTAAACAACCTTGAACAATGCAGGACTTACATAATGCAGTATTCAACAAACTGGTGATGATTCTCCATTGGGATCTTGCCTTATGTACATATTTTATTTTTCTTTATTGTGTCCCCCATGCTTTCATGTAATTTAGCATTCATTTTTTTAATGTACCAAGACAGGTCAGAGAAACTTGTTTATTTTGTACTGTTACTTCTAAACTTTGTGGAAATTATTCATGTTAAATATTTGTGTTATTATTTCAATTTCATATATTTCATACCTTTTGAAATTCAGGTTTTTCCAAATAATAGGCATGTCAAATAACTGACTGTTAACTGACAGTTCACTACATGTTCATAGTAGATTTCACTATGCAGATTACTGAAATAAATAAGACATTTTCTCACTACACTATTCTCTAGATTCTGATCTGAATCTGTTGAACATCATAGCATCCATAAGTGTGCTGATATGTTTTAATAGGATTTTTGGTTGCCAAATATTAAGTATTTAACAGAAATATAAAAACAATCTCCCATTTCTTGAGATTTTCTTTTCTATTTTTGTTTAATAGCAAATATCAGGCAACTGAAAACACTCAAGACCGAAAAATCAAGGCTAATCTAGCTCTGCAGACCAGCCTGCCTTTTAGACCTTTATTAGCATTAAAATTATGGAAAGCCATTGAATATTTATTCCTTAAAGGTGCTCTTTGCACCAAACTTCGGCCAAACAACTGGCAAGAAGAGGTGGGGTTTAACGCGCGCAAATAAATTTCGGCCAGCCAATCGGCAAGAAGAGGTGGGGGTTAAACCCCACATCTTCTTGCCGATTGGTTGGCCGAAGTTTGTTTTTGTTTGGCGTAGGTCCTGCACCCATAGTGTTTTGCAAGATCGCATAGAGCACCTTTAAAACCAACATGTCTGTTTTTACAAATTAATAGTATCTCTAGGCATCCCTGTACCTATTAAGTAGACACAATGATTTAAATTTGTGTGTATTTCATTTGATATATATAAAATAGCCATTCTGACCAGTCAGTATTACTCATTCAATTAAAACTAGTAACATTTTTAAGCAAACTATTACTAGTGACATTTGAGATAAGTTTTGTTTATTAAGTAACTAGTCATTACTGGAATATTTGCTAGTGCTTAAAATAAAAATCGTAGTAAAGAAACATGGGTTCGTGTAAATAGCTGAATGTTCAAACGGCTTGCCATATTACAAAGAGGCCTATCTCTTTAAGGATTTGCAGGGTTTCCGGTTATAACCGTGTTGTTAGTTGCACTATGGACTTTCCACAGACCTTGAGATGAAATGTTTATGCGTTGCCATTTCTAATAACTAATTATTCTAAACAATGATTTGCATACTTTTAGTTGCAGGGCACGGCACGATTTTAGAGACACAGATCAAGGTAAATCAACTAATATAAACGTTTTCATGTGAGCTACACAAAGCTGTTATGATTTCTTAACTTTGTATGGTTTTGCAACCAGCGCTCGTGTAACTTTAGTGCCACGTTTTACATTTATATTCAGAACACGAAAGAAAATAGGAGAAGAAAGTGTGCCAAAGAAAAGAATATGCTTGCAATGAAATGCCGAGCTTCACCAAACTTGTCTCTGTATCGCTAGACTGATGTTACAGGTCTGTATGCTCATATGACCGGTGTGCCCAAAGCGCTGTTACCTGGAGTTGGGGGAAAGAAAATATTGGATTTCTGGTGGGAAACTGTCAACACGTGAGTCATTATATTTGTTGTTCTGTACTTTTAGCGTAATCATGAGAGGTGTTTTCCATGCAAACTAATGCAAAACATTTACCCTCTCACTTAGGCGCCAGCTCTTCAGTGAAGTCTATCTGGTTACAAATGCTGATAAGTAAGTCATATTTGGCAGGCATTGTCAATTTAATGCAATGTTTACGTTTTCCTTTTTCTAATAAAGGCAGGAGGCGTGGTTTGTTTTGAATTTTTTTGAATACACAGCACCCATTAAACTTACTTCGTAATAGTATATTGGTTCAAAATGTATTCAATTCAGATACAAGCACTATGAACGGTGGGCAACAGCAAATGACTTTCCAGTGGAGAATGTTGTGAATGATGGCAGCACAACTTTGGATGACAGACTCGGGGCTGTCACAGATCTTGAGTTGGCCATCCGAAGCCGACATCTAGAAGATGACATTATGGTGGTATGGGCTATTTTCAGAATCTATTCCACCTATTCTAAAGAAGAAAAAACTGCTGCTCCAGGCAATCCCAGATGTAGATAATTGTGTTTCTTCATCTGAACTTATTTGGAGAAACAAACGATTTAATCACTTGCTCACTAAAGGATCCTCTACAGTGAATAGGTGCCGTCAGAGTGAGAATCCAGATAGCTGATAAAATATCACAATAATTCACAAGTAATCCACACTATCAATTAGTGCCTTATAAAGTGAAAATATTTTTTTAAAGATACAAATCTATTGTGATTGTATTCTAGTTACTTCTGGCCAAAATACGAGGACATAATCCATCATAATGTTTCCTCCAGTGAAAAAGTTAATCCGCTCTTATCTCAAATCAGAGAGCTGTTTTTAACCATTTTTGCTCATAAACAATGCTTATTTCATGTTTTGGATTGACGGCACCCATTCACTGCAGAGGATCCATTAGGGAGCAAGTGATACAATGAAATAGAATTTCACCGTATCTGTTCCGATGAAGAGACAAACTTAGCCAGAATGGGAATTTTTTTTTAAATTGTATTTTTTGTCGTTGTTGTTTATTCTTTTAAATCTTACATAGTTTTAAATTGTGAATTTACATATTGTATTTGCAGATTGCTGGAGACATGCTTTGTGCTGATCAGAACTTTGATATTGCACAAGTAATTCGCTTTTTCAGATCTAAGGTAAGAGAGACTCAGCCTATTGATTCTGTTGTTACAAGTTTATTCTCGTGGGTGAGATGTCATACACAGTGACCCAGCCAGGTCCATACTGATTTGTACTTTCCTACTTGCGCAATAACCATTAATGACCGCATTTACTGGATGCTCATACTACACACACGCAATGTATTTATTTACCACTTATCACTATTCCATCAATTAATTTACCTTGTTAAAATAATTGGTGTAATTCTTACTCACTTCTAATTCTCATTACCTGTGTTTAATTCTTCAGCCTGGAGAACTTGCTATATATTATGAGCTGGAGTCAGGAGAGAAGAGCTACACCAGAGGAATTGTTGAAGTTTGTCCTAACACCCACCGGTGAGACATGACACGTTCTAGTTTTCATGGAAGAAATGTCCTCTGATATGTTATTATATGGTATTAATCATTCAGGGTCTCATGGCGGGTTTGTGTACTCTAAATAACATGGTTTAGTCTATCCAGTTTGTCATGGAATGGAAATATATTTTTGCCATTATAAATTGTAGACAGATTAATGCAGAAAATAGACATAAGACACAACCATTGAATAATAAACATACCAAAAATAGTTAGAGAAATTCAGACAAATATCTGTTTATGTTTTGTATTGTATACAAAATAAGCATGCATATGTATAAAATTGCTGTAATTTAAAAGTGATAATTAAATTAAATATTTAAACCAGGTGTGTCCTGTGTTGGTACTTGGAGGGCCAAGATCCTGCAGAGTTTAGCTTAATTGGATGATTCTAGCAATTCTAAATTCTTTGGTTCAGGTGTGTTTAATTGGTTTTGGAGCTAAACTCTGCAGGACAGTGTTCATTCAGGAGAAGGATTGGACACCTCAGTTTAAGCCTTCACTACAAACCTCTGAAGTTAATTTAATCTGTCACCAGGGTCACGCGATTCCTTGAGAAGCCTCAAGAGGGCATCACCGCTTCTCGTCTGGCCAGTGTGGTGTTTTACTGTCTGCGCAAAGAGTCCTTTCCATACATCTCTGAATTCCTCATTCAACACCCAGACGTTAATAACAGAACTTTTGGCAAGTTTTGGGTCAGTGTTGAAGTTATCTTTAAATTTAAAAACGTGAAGCATTAAGCTTTTGTTTTGTGTGACTTTAGATGTTTACTGGTTGTAGGAATGGCTAATAAATGAGGAGAAAGTTCCTGTTTATGGGATGAAGTTACCAACAGGATTTCAACTAATTGGACAAGTGGTGGGTACAATTTGATATATTATTAGTGCTGGGCAATGATTAACTGTGATTAATCACATTCAAAATAAACGTTTTTGTGTACATAATATATGTGCGTGTCCTATATAAATATATTTAATATGTAAACGTAACACATTTTTCTTAAATGTATACATGCATGTGTGTGTATTCATAAATGTATAATAAATATTCACAGCACACACATACACAAAAACTTTAACTCTAATATTCATGACTTCACAGTTTGTTTGTTTTTTTTCCCCTCAGGATTCTTTGATGAATAGAAAGTTCTGAAGGACATAATTTATTTGTAAAATCATAAATAGCACTTTTGATTCATTTAATGCATCCTTGAATTAAATTTAAAAAAGTGTAAACGGTACAACATTATTCTATCTTTACGTTCATTTTGTATTAATACATGTTGAGTAAATTTAACATCTGTTATTACAGGGTCTGTCTGATTACACGAAATGGCTCGCACACTATTCTTCAAAGCAGCAGCTGTCTCCGTCTAAACCCTTTACATGCCGCTCATATGCCAGGTCAGGCAGAACACATTAGCTGGTATCCACAAATTCCTACTTTTCATCCCTGTACATAGGTCTGTGTGTTGACTTGCAGGGTTGGACTCATGGGGAACCCCTCTGATGGTTTCAATGGAAAAACCATTGCTATGACCATCACTAACTTTTGGGCTGAGGTCACGATCATGGAGAGCCAGACTCTGGTAAATAAGAAGTGATTCAGATAAGATATCAAACACACAAGGAAGTTTTTCACGTATCTCATTAATTTCATCAAGGTCCTTCTACCTCATCCTCTGAACGATCCCACAGAATTCGGAAGCTTGCAGGATCTTTTTCGGATCAGCCGGAAAGAGGGGTTTGTGCAATCATTTATCTCTGATTTTTTCATTGCTTTTGCTTTGGAGATAATTTGTAGAAGGTTCGTGGTACAACAGTACAAAATGATTGTATTTAATATTTATTTAATTGTCTTCCAGGTATTTAGGAGGTCTGAGACTTCTGCAAGCCACCTGTAAAAAGTTTAACCAGTTCTGCTCTGAACAAGGGTGAGATGCTGCAGTAAAATTGTAAACATAAGTTGTCATGAAATGAATTTTTTTTTCTGTTAACACACTGACTTGTGTTTTATGCTAACAGCATTGCTCTGTCCAAGCAGAACTTTACTCTCAAGTATGACACAAACATTCCTCGTCAAGTGGTGAGACTAATTTGTATTATTTGGAGTTGTTTACTTAGAGTTTATTTTGATGATTAACTTTGTACTATGTTTCTTCTGAAATCTAGGGTTTAGCTGGCAGTAGGTGAGTTGAACGTTGACTACAAACCTAAATGAACATTAATAGACAGTTTCTCTCAAGCTCATTCATGACATTGATTTGCAGTTTAACATAATGTATGATATTATTCAAGTTTCAGTATACTTGGTGTTTGAAATTGTAAGTGGACGTTTGGCTTGAAACACTATTATTAGGGTCAAATGTTATTATTGTAACATTACCTTTTGGGTTTTTCTGCGTAGTGCGATTGTATCTGCCACCTTGCAGTGTCTGATGAAGTTCTACAACATCACAGACGACGTATGTTTAGTATTTGCCAATCAGTGGTTTGATTCAGAACTTTTTTTTATGTGGAAATAAAGTATTAGCTAAATTTTATTCTCGGACAGGATCTCCCTAAACCAATCAGAGCCAACTTCATCCTCAATGTAGAGACTGATGAGCTGTTCATAACAGCTGGTCTACAGGATAGAGTTGTGCAGGTATGTACATTCATATTCATTTGAGTCATTAATTTGACTTGCGCTGTGTGAAATATGATTGTATCTGTTTACTTTCTAATAGGTCTATGAAGGCTTGGTTTATATGGACTTCAACAAACAGCTGATGGATGAGAGGGGTTATGGTACTGTTTTTGAACCTAAATATTATTCTGGGCAATATAAATAACTCTTATCGTTATTGAATATAAATAAATATTCAGAAGTGTGGGGTTGGTAAAACTTTTGTATGGATTAGAATGAAGCATCTTATGTTTACCAGGGATGCATTTATTTAACAAGAAACAAAGAAGTGTTTTGTTTTGTAAGATATTTTAAAGTTTTTTTTATCAGACATTAATCCAGTCTTCAGTGCCACACAAGCTTTCAGAAATTATTATAGTTCTATAATCTCCCGATCTGCTGCTTGAAAAAAACATTACTTATTACTTTCAAAAGTTTAAAGCAGTACTGTATTTGTACAGAGATAGAAACTTGAATATTAAGAGGCTTTATTGTATGTCAAAATATTAATTTCTATAGGAGAGTACATTCCTTTGGACATGAGTGAACTTCCCTTATTCTGGCTTGCGTATTTGGGTGATCCAAGTGATTCTGGACTGATTCACAGCAATGTCAGACAGCGGTGGTTGAACGGTAAGTCCTACTTTATGTCCTGGTTTAGGCACTAATTGTAAAGAAATTAAGCCTTTCATAATCCCTTCTCTGAACAGGTGAATCTGCTGTTGTTGAAGCTATGAAATCTTTTGCTGAACTCACAGATCAAGCCAGGTAGGTTAATATTTAAAGTGCCCCTTTTATGCCATTTTAAAGCTGGCTAATATTGTTTTATGAGTCTCTTAAAACAAGTTTACATGTATGCAAGGTCAAAAAACACTTTAGTTTTCTACAAAAATAGATGTAATTTTACTCCATTTCTAAATGATTTGTAAATGACTCATGTGAAGCAGTTCGAAGAATTAGTCTGTCTAAAGCCTGCCTTTCCGTGAGCCCTCACTGCTGTGATTGGTCAGATGGCGCAGTCCTTTATGATTAGTCTGCCGCCCTCTTTCTGGCATTTTTAGAGATGCTTTCAGAAAGCATACATCAACTAGTTAGCACAAACTACTGTGGAAAGTGCTCATAATTTGCTTTTGTGAGCGAATCGTTGTGAACATTGTATAATGCATAACACTGCGTTAAATATCGGTTACTGAAACTAATGAGACAGGACTAGACTACATTAGTCCCCCTGCCGAACAACAGAACTAGAGAAACATAAGTTAGCCGGTTACCCGGTTAGGGTTGTTACACAACATAACGTACACAAATACGTATTTTGATCAATTATTAATCATACTTACAGGTAGAAGTTCAGAGGAGCAAGCCTGTCCAAATAAACTGGGCACTGATACATCTTTTAAGAGCAAGCATTTGGTGAATATCGCGTTGTACTCCCAAGATTGGAAAAGCAGTCATCAGTAAAATGACGCGAACACAACAAAAGATTGTACTGTTGAGGTGTTGTTGGAAAAAGGAATATTAACCACCCATTCTTTGTAGATTCATTTTTCATCTTACAGATACAGTGTCTTCTTCACTTGATGTAATCCACGTGGAAATGAGTGAATTGGCAAATTGTTCGTGACGTAGAACGTGGGCAGACATTATGCAAATAGTTTACTTAGTCATGTGGATCCATAACAGAAAAAGATTTGAATTGCTGACGACTCGTTTAGGCGAATGTGAGCCGACTCTACTTTTTTTGAGCAATGATGTTTAGGCACTTTCCATGGACACTTAAAGGCTTAATTCATCCAAACTCACCCTCATGTTGTTCCAAACCCATAAGTCTTTCGTTCATTTTCAGAGCACAAATTAAAATATTTTTTAGCGTATCTGAGAGCTCGCTGAACCTCTGTTGACAGCAATGCAACTGCAGTGTTCCCAGGTCCAGAAATGTAGCAAAGACATTGGTAAAATAGTCAGCATTGTTTGCGTTCAGTACGGTGTGCACATTGCACTGATTACTTTATGCGCACCTGTATCTCATCTAGTTTCCTGTTGACCACAACATCACTCAAAGAGTTGCCCAATGTATCATCAGCCTTACTGTTCATTCAGGATAACAAGTGGTCAATGAAAACAATGCTTTTCTTACTTTTTCTTACTTATGCAGGGCTGCCTTTCAGTGTAAAGACTGGTCCAGACTTGCACAGCTCATGGATGAAAACTTTGAGCTACGGCGGTATGATACTTTAGTCCATCCATCAAACTCTCATACTGTTCAAAGCTGCATATAGGTTTGGCAGAATTTTCTTTAATACAGTTTAGTTTGCCACTGTTGAGATTGTAATTTGTCCATCAGGTCGGTGTATACTGATGACTGTTTGGGCACTGGAAATCTCAGAATGGTACAGCTTGCAAGACAGGTAAATAAATGTGTAATCAAGTTATTCCATAAATTTCTGTACTAATGGCATGAGAGGTGATGACTTACAGAAATCAAGCAGCTCATCTAAATGATTCTTTGTTGTCTATGTAGTTTGGATCTGCAGTCAAATTGCCTGGCAGTGGTGGTGCTGTGGTTGGATTGTGTATGGACCCTGAGCGGCTGGTACGGTGGATCTTTTGACTTGTTTTTAACTTATGTGTAAATTACCCTAATTAGGAGGAAATAACCTACTGTAGATATTCTACTCAGAGATCATGTGCTATTGTAAGTTCTTTCTATGGGAACATTCACACTTTAGTATTTTTACAAAGTAAACCATTTTAATGTATTTGGTTTAGAGTAATCCTCCCCCCCATATTTTGACTTTATGAATGCAAAATTATACCAAACATAAATATACACTTGAATCTACATGTTTGAGTTTAATGGGATTTTTAAATTGTTTTTAAAAGAAATCTCTCATGCTCACCAAGGCTACGTTTTATTAAATATAAAATATTAAATATACAGAAATAGTAATCATACAATTACTACAATGTATTTTGTAATGTGACAAGATTCTTCAGAAATCAATCCAATATGCTGATCTGATGCCCAATATCTTAATATTATCAATGTTGCACAAAATGTATACACAAAATGGCATTGTGTATAAACCTTGTTTTTTCTACCACTAGGTGGAGATGAAGAGGGCTTTCCAAGAGGCAGGATGTGTGTTTTGTCTTATTGTGCCTTATGACCCATCAGTGCAGAGTCAAAACTAATAATTCTGTGGAAATGTTTAATTGTTTGTTTGCCATAAAGTGATCTATATATATTTGAAGTGATTTAGTGATTTATATATATTTATTTATTTAGTTTTTTTTTTTTTTTTTTTACTTTTTTTGTGCATACATTGAAAATCGGTGGTAGCCATTTTATAGTTACTAACATTTTTCAAAATATTTTTTGTGTTCCATACAAAAGGAAGTCATACAGAGGTTTTAAATGACTTCAGGGTAAGTAAATGATGACAAACTTTTCATTTTAAGCCGAGTTCAGACTTCATGATTTTAGCCCGATTTTGACTCGCCGACAGGTTTTGAGAAATCGCCAACAAACGGCCAAAATCACAGGCAAATCGGTGCTCGTGCACTCGAGTGACAATCACACAGTGTGAACTATCGATGACGCGATCTGAGAAAATCGCAGACAACGGTGAGATATTTGGCATGCTAATTCAGAATCATGCCGTGTGAAATGTGTTCGGACTGAATAACATCGGCGATTACCTGCAGCCAATGAGAGAGCCACATCCAGAGAGTTGGGGGAGGAGTTAAAAAGGTATAGAAGGTAATTATCTTCGCCCATAATTGTATGACAAGCTTATTTTGCTAGCAATTATTTTTAATACGAATCCCAGCCTCACATGAGAACTCCGGTCTTGCACAGGTGATCTCACGTTGTCTTTTCGTGTGTGTTTGGCAGTGAGACAAAGTTGTTGGCGATTCTTCCTATTGTAAAGTCAAGCAATGTGAAAGCCCCTACCACAGATCTATCATGCAGTGTGAACACCGCAGCGACTGAATGCTACCCCAGATAGTCACCCAGTGTGAAAACGTCTGTGACGTGACTGCTTTGAAAATCGTGCAGTCTGAACTCGGCTTAAGGCAGAGCTACTCCTTTTAAGTTTGCCTTCAGTTTTAAACATGAGTTTAAATGAACTTGCCGCTGTTTTCCTACTTCAGACTCATTTATCATAGGTCATTGTTTAGCAGAAGTTTGGGTATGGCAAGCCATTTTAACATTTAATCTATAAACCGCACTAGTATCTACTTCCATGTTACTAGTACTTATTTTTAAGATACTAAGATTTTAAGATTGTTTTTATGTTTAAAAACTATGGTGATGGAAAATCCATGCTAAGTTAATTATAACGATAAATTCTGACAAAAACAACGATCACTACTACTACGATCACTAAGATTTCAGAGAATAATTTTTTTTAAAGTAAAATTTGTGTAAAAAAAAAAATTATATATTTGTGTAATTTCCTCGGTAAAACAAATTTGTATTTCAAACTAACTACTGTACCTGAAAATGCATAAACAACCATGAAGATATTACGGGACTATCTACTACTTGTCTCTGTTTCACTCGCTCTGTTTTGAAGCAGCTCCACCTCATCTTTCCAATATGAAAACGATTGAGATATGATCAAATTGAGTCTAACATTAAAGTAGCATTCAGAGTCTTGTCTGGATGTATGTTTGTGCTACATTGAGCCCTGGAAGTATGAACCCTAGCAAGTGTAGAGCTCAGCCTCCGGCTTGGACCCCGCATACCCCCCATTAGGAAGTGTGAACGGGGCGGAGGAGGGATGCTTGTAACGAGATCGGAAGGGAAGGAAACTGGCTTATTTATAGTGGAAAGGTTGGAATAGGATTGGGTTACGAGATGATAGAAATGTGGTGCCAGCTGTGTCTGATTAGTTGTGCACGCTCCTCCCAAAATAAGTTTGTCAACGTAACAAAAAATTTAGAAAAAAAATATAATATTGTGAAATAAAATTTAAATTTAAAATAGCTGTTTTTGTGAATATATTTTAAAAAGTAATTTATTTCTGTAATACAAAGCATCATTACTTCGGTCTTTAGTGTCACTTTCAGACCTTTAAGAAATCATTCTAATATGTAGATTTTTTTATTATCAGTGTTGGAAACGGTTGAGCTGCTAAATAGTTTTTTTTTAAGATTCTTTAATCATTAAAATATTAAGTAGAGAAACATTTATTTAAAATGAATAATAATACGTACTAGTAACTTAACAAAAGACACCTAAAGAATAAGCACTAGTTAATGGAAAAGATAGTTGGGTATCTAGAGATAGGTAAAAGATAGGTATCTTAAAATAAATACTAGTAACATTAAAATAGATATTTGTGCGGTTTGTAGATTAAATGTTAAAACGGCTTGCCATAGGTGGGGCTCCAATTGTTGTGTGTTTCGGATAGAAATGAGAAACAATTGACTTTGCATTGGTAGCCTTTCACACCCATCCTGTTCTTGTGTCGTAAAGCATTTTTGTGCAGAGACTAAAGTGTTTATTGCAGCAGACATGATTGTGAGTTATTTAATTAAATCTCTAGGCTATATTAGTCAGCACTACAATTTCTCCAATTGTGTCATATGAATGTCAAAACGTGAGTGAATTAAATTAGCTTTACATTAGTAGCTATTGAAATACAATATTATAAAAGGTATGAGGAGTTATTTTGGTTATTACTTTTACTTTACAGCTTTAGACTAGGTAAATTAGGTTAATTATAGCAGGTTAGTGTCAAGCATGACGAGTAAACGGGGCTGCTGGTTATGTGTTTGAGAGGCATTTTACTTGGGCTGTGTCTCAAAATCTCGTGACTTGTCTACTTAGCCTTTTGGGCATACAGGCGCGTTGCTCAAATGTGCTGCCGTGTCCTTACTTGCCAGTGATGTCCGAAATGTTGTTTAAGTAGGCAGCTCAGTCGGCTTTTGAAACACATCCATTCTCTGTAGCTCGTTAATCTACTGTATAACTACTGTATACAAACATAAGCTGTCGCTGTCAGGAGGAGGGACGATTATGCTTGAAGTCATAGTGTAAATCGCTAAATAAGCAGATGTGGATGTGTCGTCTTCGACTGTCGTCAGTATCATTTGATGGGACTGAAGGATGGCAGCAAAGGAGGATCTTTATTCAAAGATTATTCCGCGCAGACTGAGACAGAACAGTTGCGTCTCTGTCAAACATGGATCCAATCTGGACGTGCTGCTTTCGATGGGATTTCCTCAGCAGAGAGCGTAAGTGCCATATTTATCATAACGACGTTCTTCTTCAAAAATATAAATAAAGAAAATTCCTCAGGGTTAATCTGAAGGATGTCTAAATACGTTATTCAACCTAATTAAATTGTCATTGAGGTGAACTACTTTCACGAATCTGAAAACAGCACTGCAAAGTGTGGTTTGTTAAAGAAATATTTTAACGTGTCATTCGGATCACTGATGTGCTTTTGCAGCCACATTCAGCATCACACATAAGAAAGTCTGCAAGCTATTTTTGGTAATTGTGTCAAAAAACCCACAGAGAGATATAAACTAGAGGATTATGTCTAAATTAGTGATGCTGTGGTCATTTGCCATTGATTTAACATATCTAAAAATATATTTTACATATAAATAAATAATCAAAATGTATTATTACAAATATAAAATTAGATGGCGTGAGTGAAGGAATTTAAGTAAAACCAAAAATGTAACAAAATATGTCTTAGACTATCAGACAGTGTGACCTGCCAAATATTGTTGTATGTCTGTCTTCAGTATGCCCTCAGACAATTCTAATGACAAAAAAAGAAAAATGTTGTATGTAAAGGCAATATTCCTTTGTCTCTTTTATGGATGTATTGACCCATATAACAACAGTGAACTGCCCTGGTTTCCTGTGAAATACTCTTTTAGACTTGAGAGCTTTCAGACTTGTCAGTTGCTCTGATGGCCCACTATTAATGGTTAAATCATGTTTGTGTATAGAAGATAACATTTATTTAAAATGGTGATAATAATAATAATTCCAAAGTTAGGAGGCCCCCTTAGCATGCAGATGGGCCCATATGCCTGGCAAACAGTAGGACCTCCATATCAACACCCCTTACCTGAGATACGACCACCATCATGACGATCTGTTCATGTAATGAGGGTAAATGTGTCCTGTAACATGCGAGGAGGAACATCTGTGCTCATTACAGCATGAATGATTTGTAAGTCACAAGGTGTTTTTTTTCTATTCTTATTTTGGCACGTAAATGAGAAAACCCAAGACTGTGCAGCTGCTCAAAATTAAAGTGCATGTAGTCGATGTGCACTTAGCCTTGTGTGGAAAGATTCTTTTTTTTGTGGTCCTTTGTGTTTACTCGTATGGTCCTGTTGCATTTGGAAATCCCTTTTTTGTGAAGACTGATGGAAAGTGAAAATTGTGTCATCCTCTGTTCACCTTGGTGCTGTTCCAAACCTGTAGCACTTTTTCTTCAGTGGAAAACAAAATTTTATTTTTTTTGACTGAAAATGTCAAGCTCCTAAATGACAAAAAGCACCCTAAAAATAGTAAATATAACGTGTGTGTTATTAACTGAATCATTCTGAATTATTTTTGATTCAGTACCACTTTGATTATCATATAATCATTGATTCCAATCAATCATTCAAATCTGTAAAATCATTCCTATCATTAGAATTATTATTATAATTTTCCTCAATAGAACCATTTCGGTCAGTAAAATAATTTTTTGCGAACTGCCTAAACAGATTTACAAAAGTATGATTCATTCATAAATTAAATGAACTGAAACCTCTCTCCCAACTTCTTTCATGCACTCAAGTCAGAATTTTCAGTGAATAACAGCGTCAATTTTTAGCGTACTGTAGTCATTTGGTGTAATTTTAGAGCTTGACGACTCTAGTCCTTACTTATTTTTATTACATTAATAAAAAAATAAATAAAAAATTACACTTTTCCTCTTTGTGTTCACAGTAGAAAGAGATGTGAAATTCTTGGGTAAACCGTCTGGTTACACTGAGCAGTCTTTCTCATCATTTTATTGCTCATCCGTATATCACAGTTACTGTCATGTCATAAGGTAGCATTTACCAGTAGTCAGTCTGTGCATATAATACCGCTGCATCACTGTGGTTTTGTCTCAGGGTCGGTCACGCTGTGTAAATGTCATCAGCTTCCTTCCTGAAATATGACACGCAAAGCAAGAGATGAGATAGCGACCATGACCTCCCTATCCTGATCATTTTCTGTATTAAAAGGCTTCATTATATCCCTCGCAGTCTGTGAGGATGTGTTTCATGTTCTGTGGAAACAAGTGGGCCATCAGTTTGGCCACACAGTTGGCCACATTTGCCGACAGGCCTGCAGGTGTTGGCTGGCCATATTTTGGGATGGACAGCTGTGCGCTCTTCTCTTCGTCATACCCCGTGTGGCAGGGATGGCAGCTGGTACTTGTGGGCCTTGGGGCTTATGGGATAGTGTCTGTTTGTTGCTCTTGCCGGGCGTCAGTGAGATCAATCGTATCTTTTTCTTCTTCCTCTTTGGCTCAGCTCCCTCGGTGGCTGCTGGGATAAAGGAAACAGATGTAGGCCAGCACGCAAGCATCAGTAGAGAGCAAACCTCTCCTTCACCGCTGAAAAAACAGTCAAAGTCACAAGAGTGGGATCCACAAAGACAGTTGTTATAAAGTCAGCCTACTCTTCCACTCCTCCACTGTTTATAAGGGGCCTGTATCAGTGTGTGTTCTCTCATTTGTGAGTCCACCATCTGTGGCGGTTGTGCGGTTGCCAGAATGAGAGCCGTGTGTCCAAATGCGGGTGTCCTTCCACCCTCCTGCTCACACTCAAGCTCTGGAAGGCACACAAGGATACAGCTCCACCCTTTGCTCTGTTGGTTATCGTTTTCGAAAAGGGACAGCAACTATTCAGATATTTGGGATGAGTTTAATATTTACAAAGTCTTAGTCTTTTATGGCTGTATTTATTATTAAATAAATGGTAAATGTATTCATTTTAAATATAGTTTTAAATATATAGGGGTCATGAACTGCTTTTTAAAATGTTATACTCTTCTCTGAGGTCAACTTATTATGTTATCAACATTTTTGCATCCAAAAAAAAACAGTAAAACTATTTTCTGTAATGTTTTTAACCCCTCTCATCCGAACGCTCGAAAGTAAAAGTCGAACGTAAACTTGAAAGTAAAAGCCCTATTATCGGCTAATGGTTGTTGTAATAAATGTTTTCCATCCTGCATCCTTCACAGATGGACGCTATAGTGGTTTAGGTTTAAACTGCATAAATACTCATATCAAAAGCAATCTGTAATAACAGACAAAGCAATAGTGATCATATAATAACATTGCAACGTTACTGTTGGACCTAATATAGTCAGCACAGCATTGTCTTTTAGTTAAAATGTTTCAGATAACCCCAAATCAAATTGTTCCATGCTTGTAAACGCTTAAAGTCATCCAGTCTTTCCTAATGTTGGGACCAGAAGTAAAGCATACAAAGACTTGGCACTGCAACAGTATCTTGATGTCTTAGGAGCCATCTTCATCGCTTGGTTTCTGTGTAGACCAGCATTCACCTCTCGTTATTTAAATTGGTCACATGATGTTGCTAAAAAGAACATTATCTTGTGTATTGGATGTAATGCAATCTGTTAATGTGATTTAAGTTTGAAAAAACACATTATTTTCCACATACTGTACATTATTGTTTCTGCTCTAACCCCCACCTCCTATACAAAGCTCATCATTCTAAAAAAAAGAGGTGTGCTTTGATTGGCCAGCTATCCAGGGCTTTGTGATTGGCAGAATACCACAAGTGTTTGGAGGAAATGTTACGCCCCTTATCATAACACAATGCAGTGTCCTGGCATTATGACACAAAACCAATAAAACACATTACAAACAAGGCATTTGTTGCATTCAGTGGGGACATAATTACTGATTATCATGACATAGTACTGTTTTTTTTTACATGATGCATAGCATCGCGATCAGAGTAATGACAAACAACAAGCACTACCTTTCACTGCTCACAACTCAAATTTAAATAGTAAGTAGCAGATTTTTTTAATAAGAAAACGCAACTTACTAAAAGGTTGTGAGTCAGAAGCGCCAGACAGTTAGAATTTCCCCATAGTCGCATAGTGCACAGCTAGGCTGCTCCCAGGTTCAGGAAATTTGCTGTACACACTCTATTATATTTTTAATATTTGGAAGCACAAAGAAAGTAGTTTCACTTTCACAATGACACACGGCGCGTCCAGCAACAGCTCCGTATTCTTTCTTTGCGTAAACATTTGGACCGTTTTATGAAAGGGTGGGTTTATAAGTCATAACCTTTATTAAGAATATCTCTTTGGTTTTGAGACTTTAGCCTTTGAAACTTTACAGATATACTTCATGCACCAAGAGCTTGTAACACTTTAAAGAGAAGGGAAAATTTGAAAGCACACCATATAACCCCTTTAAACTGCCTGTGTTAATAGGTCGACAGGGCTAAACGGCAGCCATGTAGAAGCAGGCGTTGATCATCTAAGCTACATTGTTACATCATTGAGTATAATATTTGAAAACTCTAATTTTGACAGACTAGCTTCAATACAAGCTAGTGGTTTCCCAGTTCATGACATCTTGCAATTTTTGTGATGCAAAGCTGAGTGTGATGATCCTACAGAAATACAGAAAACTGATACGTTTTTCATAAAAAGCTTAAAAGAGCAACATTTATTTGCACTACAAATCTTTTGTAGCATTATAAATCTATTTACTCCCACTCATTATTAATTGAATGCATACTTGCTGAATAAAATGTTTTTTTTTTTTTTTTTTACTTATGCCTAATATATTGTTTACAGTAGGTGCATTGATAACTTTTAAAATTTTAATCAATTTACTGCAATTCTGCAGCTGTAAATCTTTTACATTCGCTGTAGACATTGAAGCATCTGTCTGTAAATCTAGTTGTTGCAAGTGTTGTTTTGGATTGCAATGACTCTCTTGAGCGTCTTGGCAAAGAATCAGGCTAAACGGAAGGTCTGTAAACAGGAAACTTGAGGATGCAGAGGTCTGAGCTGTGGGATTTCCCCAAAGAGCTGAGTTAAAGGTGTGTTCGTGCCTGTTTGGTCAGCTGGACGATAATGAAAAGACATTTTGTATAGAAATAGAACTGAATGGAACAGAATAATAAAATTGACTAATCTTAATTGTGTTAAACAAACCTGTGAAAACTTTGTAACAAGCCTCCCGGTTTTCAACTAAAATATCTTAAATTGTGTTCCGAAGATGAACAAAGCTTTTACAGGTTTTAACAACGTGGAGGTAAGTGATTAATGACAAAATGTTAATTTTGGGGGGAGTAACCCTTTAACACAGTAAGACTTGAGCCGTAAAGCTAATCAGGCAACTGAATATACTTATGAATATTCACAAAATATCATCTCCTTTAAACATATCTTACTGTATATCACAGATACACCACAAAGATGCTGCTCTTGTTAGTGAGCTGTGGCAGAAAAGCAGTAATACTAAATTAGTTGGATTATTATGAAATGCTTTTAAAAAATATAATAATAACTAAATTTCCTATTTTGCATCTCCATTTTTGCTCGAAACACATGCAGATGTGCATATTCTTTGAGCTATAGGGGGAAGACTTGCTGATCACACATTTCCATGTTTAGTCATATTTAATTCAATATCGTATGTGTCACTGGAATTTGTAAATAATCACCCCACTGCACCCTTTATTAAATTGTGTATGAGTAATTCAGGGTAAATTGGAAATAGCATGTAAGACATAAAAAGGCATCTAAAGACATGGCAGGTTGTGAGTGTGGTGTGTGTGTGGGCGGTTTTTCGTTTTTTTTTTCTCTCTCTTTTTTTTTTAATCTTGATTTAAAATGCACATTTGGTTTTTTGAAAGGAAAACATTACTTCAAGCATTATGACCTACTTTAAACTTTAATGGGTGGATGTTTTCACTATCCCGCTTGATATGCATGTTAATTATTCATGTTGTCAAGAGCTTTTTCCATTAAATGAGATAAAAATTTGTTCTGTTATCCCCTCGTTAACCTATAAAGCTCCCCGGTCTCTTTTCTGTTGCATGCAGCACACTTACTGTGCATGAAGAGGTATGTCATTTTATGGGACATTTCGTTTTTTTTTTTATATATATATTATTCTTTTCTTCTTGTAAGAAGCAAACAGTACCAGATGACTTGATATGTGCATCTTTTAATGTACTATGATAAAGTGCAGGTCTGTTTTGATAAAATGCATGTTAAGCATGGGGAAGGTGCACTGAAAATCAAATGTATTAATCCTGCTATTGTTATTATTATTCTAATATGGTCTAATATGAAATTATTTAAACAAAATTTTAAAAACATTGAAATGTATCATATTTTCATAAACGCTGAACAACAGGCAAATTTTAATATATTATAAATATTTTTTAAACAAATTAAGATTTAATGATACATATAATAAAATAATATGTAAAGTGTGCTTTACCATCCACAAGAAAGAGTACTGGCCTAATTACTGCATTTGTATTAGCCAGATGTTCAAGACAGGTGAATTTATGGTACATTTCTTTTGATTGGGTTTTTCACAACATCATCCAAAAATAAATAAGTAAATAAATAAAAATAAGCAGTGATGTATAAAGTACTAGAGAGCCAGACTTGAGTAAAAGTACAAGTGCTCTATCAAAAAAGTGACTTGAATAGAAGTTGAAGTGCTCTTTAAGCACCGTACTTAAGTGGAAGTACTAAAGTATTCAACATTTTTTGTACTTAAGTATTGCAAGTAGTTTATTTCAAAATGTACTACTCAAATACTGAAAGTAAAAGTACAAGTATAGTGTTATGTAGTTATTAAAGAAAGCAGTCAAAAGACATCATATATATATATATATATATATATATATATATATGTTTTGTTTATTTTAAATATCTTTTTGTGTCATACAGTCAAACAGGTTTGAAACAACGTTATGAAAAGAATACCTAAATTGTGCCTTTTTTTCTCCACAGCTGATTCCCTCCTTAAACTAGTGTGCATCAAGCAGTAATTATTTGGAACTTGCACTTTTTTTTTCATCCTCAACCTAGCGCAACTGAAAGATCTCAAATATATATCATATATATATATATGATGGGTCAAAAACACCATTCAGCGTGACAGCCTTTATGATAGCCAGCTAGTTAAAGTTAAGTGAACATCACAGCATGTTATGAACCGTGCAAACCTAACGTTAGTTAACTTATCTAGCGCTTGGGGTTAACTCAAACTCCTGTGTAACTTTTGTGTATTATATTATTTTTAACTTACCTTGATATATTTCTTCAAATTCGACAGTGAATTTCTGAAGGCCATTATTTCGCAATCATTATTTCGCCATTATATCTTACTCTGCCTCTACAGAGGCAGAGTAAGAACTTCATTCTATATGAACTGTCTTTCACTCCGACAAATGCAAACATGGACTCTAAATAGGGCCACGGCTGTTCTTCTTTCTCATCGCCATGATCAGTTGAAAGTGAAGGAGCTGAAGGTGGAATTTCTGGGTTTTCCATGTCGAAAACAAACTAAAGTGCTCTCAATGCAGGCAGGCAGCGCTGTCTTCTTTGATCGTCTGATTCGCTCAATGATTATTCAAACCTGTGACAGAGCCATCTACTGCTCTGGCAGTGATAATGTGGGTTTGGAATGATTCGTAACATTTGTATAATTGTAACGATGCAGCACAAAAACATCTATTGGAGTAAAAGTAATAAACGAATCGAAAATATGTACTGAAGTAAAAGTAACAATAAACAATACTCCAGTAGAGTACAGTTACAGCCTTTTAGTACTTAAAGTACAGTAGTGAATTAGTTCTACTTCGTAACTATACATCTCTGAAAATAAGACACCAAAAGCATTCTCTCCTCTTTAATTCTTGACAATTTTATTTTGTTATTTTAAATATATATAATATTATGTAATAAGACTGCTATGATATTGTTACAGTAGATGCATCTTATTTTTGCATTTAAAGTTGAAATAAATGTAATCAGATTTTCAGTAGACAGATATTGGAAAAACATTTCACAAATTAAATTTCATTAGAATTGGAAGAGACCTGCGTTTTGAAGTAAAGACCAAATGTTTTGCTGGTCTGTGCTTTGTCTTAAAAAAAATAGCTTAAGCTGTCAGAGACACGTCTGTTTTAACTCTAGTTTGTCATGTCTGGTTAACCTTATCCTTGCTTCTGCTTTCTACAATGTTGTTAACTCAATTCTTTATTCTAAGAGATCAGGTTTACAGCAAGCAAACATACAAGCTGGCCGTGGCCTTTGGTGAACTATTTCCTGTTTGAGGTAGCTTAAGAACAGAGCTCAGGGGAAGTCCTGGTCTATCCTGGGAAAAGTGGCTATTTGAGGTCTATAATGACCTGTTCACACAGTCCGAAACACTAATACATGCTACAATATGCATATTGTAATATTGCTTAAAAGTAAAAGTATCAATTTAAATGTCTGCCTGATGAATCCTTCACTGTATTTTTTTTTTATAAATGTTTAAAATGCATATA
>JAUMHP010000068.1:8003730-8033423 GCA_032361065.1 Enteromius trimaculatus
ATATTTTTTTTGTTTTTTGCTTTTTTTTTTTTTTTTTTTTTTAAAGCTCATTTAGTTCAAGGGCAGCTTTTAGACTCCAACATGCACACGGAAGTTCTATTGTGGTGTTGTGCAGATGTTTCTAGTCTATTAAGGGGCGAGGGGGGGGGGGTCTATTAAATTTGCCGTTTACAATCTTACAAACTTACTATAATAAATATTTAATATAATAAGTATATCTTTTTTTTTTTAAATATCCGAAAATCCTAACAATATCAAATACCTCAAGTTTCGTAGTAGCGGGGTCAAATACTGCCATCTGCTGTCTCTAAATCTTTTAAATGAGCATTATATTTTTGTGGCAGAAAGAATATGCAAATACTTAAAGTGTGATAAATATAATTTGTTTGTTCATAGAACAAATGACCTGCACCGTAGCTGTTTGCACAGATCTTTGTTCAAGGCTCAGGAGGTTAGTAGCTTTATTGATGCACACAACTGGGAGAGATTGGGGTCTGATTTACTTACCATGACAAATTAAAATAGTCCGCTCGTTGTTTGATGAGATTTAGCTGTTTTAAATGTGTCCTTTCTTTTTTTATTTGCAGATGAAGCACAGATAACCACATGCTATTCAGCATCAATGGGACAGGCAGCAGCTGCATCACAGAGTTAAGCCACATTCTTATTTGTTTTCACTTCGTAAAGTCATAGGGTCAGTGCAGTGGCTCGCCGGTCAATGCTGCTGTGTTATGGCAAGGCGTGACTTAAGAAAGGCAGTAAATGTACCGCCTTTGTTCCTGATGTAGTTTTTATGTACAGACAATGTGAGCTGTTTGTCTGACTGAAGTGCTGATTAAAGCTGACAAATAGGACCAGGGCTAAGAGCCACTGGCTGAATCCGTGCTAGGGTCTCTTAAAGCCTAATCGGCATTATTTTGGCTTTGAAGGGTCACAGGCTTAAACCTTTTATTGTGGTCACTCCCCCAACGTTTTGTTCTTACCCAGTCAGACAACCACCTTCACCACAGCGCGAGTGCTCTTTTTACCTCCTTTTTTTCCCATAACCTTTGACCTTATGAACCGATCTGCAATCATCTGGAGCAGTTGTCCCCTATTTAATTCTCTCCTTTGTAGTCACTCTGACACCCGCCAAACTAATCAGGCAATTTGTTGATGGAAAACATTGGATGTTTTTGTGTAAACACCTTTTGAAATGGTTTAAATAATATTACCTAATTAATTCCATTTTGTGATGAATTGTATTTAGCAGAACAAACCATTTAAGATGTCCTTTTAGATTCTACTTAATGTTGCTGTATATTTTTAGACCCACTTTTATAGTGTGCGAAAAATAGCAAACAGTATATTTGAAAGACAATGTGATTTTTAATTGGTTAAAAGGTTAAGAGAAATAATTAAATTATACTGTTTTTTAATCCAACAAAGATTTACTTATGTAGCACATTTTACAAGATAAAATAAGATAAAGGGCTTTTAAGAAGCAACTCCCTAAAAAAATGCAATACCAGTTTAAACTTTACTTGAAAATATGAACATTGCATCCCCCTATAGATTTGTTTGTTGCCACCTGGGGGGTCCCTGGACTCCATTCTGAAAACTTCTGTTCTAGATAATGATGCTCCGGCGTTTCAGAAAATGAATGGAAACTATTTGAGGTAAGACATTAACTTGGTATTTCTTAGGTGCCTACAGGGACATGGTGTGATGGACAGGTATTAGGAGAGAAGAGGAATGAAGAGAACAAGGTAGGGTTCTCATTGTAGAGTGGCAATCAGGGAGAGACGGGGGGGAAAAAGTGTGTGGGGGAAGAGAAAGTGAGAGTGTGTGAAAGAGGAGAGAGCTAGAGGGAGGCTGAGAGAATGTCTCAAAGGACTAATGTCCTCATTGTACAACCTGGTTTGAATGCAGACAGACTCTCTGAGAAATTAGGGCAGGAGAGAGAATCGCCCGAGCATTGCAGAAACAGCCTGCACATATAGACTCCCTTCTCTGATATGGAGAGCCTAAAATTTAATACCTAACATGGAAAATCTCATAATTAATTTGTACACTTTTATTAGAGGCAAGGGTCGATTTTAAAAGATAATCAGCCCGTATAGTTTTGTTTTGATTAATAAAACACCAACTTGATTTATTTTGTAATTTTCTCTGAATAGAAGCTTGTTCCAGCTTAATCACGTTTTTTCTAGAATGAGTCTGTTTGCTCTTCAGGCTTATCAGCTCGGCGTGTGTTTGTGAGAGCGGGCTGGAGAATGTGAGCAGTGATTCCATGGGTCGTGCGTGTTTTTGTCTGCGCTAGATAGAGCAGACTGTGATAAGTATTCGTTCGGTGCTGCTACAGCAGTGGGCTGTTTTGCTACACTCGGCAAGCAAAAAGGTCTCATCCGGTTGATCAGTGAAATGGCAAATACAGCAGCATGTACACTGCGACAAGGCGCTTATCAGAGTTATCCAGACAGCCGCAGATAGAAGAGTGAAAACAGACATGCACACATTGAAAAACACCATGGGAGGTGTGTCTCATTCTTCCCTTGGGTGGATATGCATATGAAACTTCATACTGTAAATCGGTGTTATGCTATTATTCCATGATTCTCTTAGGGTTATATGGTGGGTTTATGGTGGTTTGTATTATAATTTAACATTGTTAGTGTATCGTAACATCATACTGTAGTAAACATAATGCATTTCAGTTCTTTTCTGCTGCATGGTTACATACGAGATCATGTAATTTTTGAAATGATTAAGGACATGTAATTTATTACATGGCTATTTAACAAATAAATAATAAAGGCACCTGTAATACAGAGTAGTGCTGCAATGACTAAATCAAGAAAAAAAGAGACTGAAAGGCAGATTAAACTGAAATTACAGTAGCACAATGTAGGAGTCAAATATATTAATGACTATTATAGAAAAAACTGTAGAGTAAAGTATTAAGTATAACTTAAGTTCCTATTAAATAATATAATAGGTAAATTAGTAGTTAAATTGTCAAAGTATGAGCATACACTGCAACTCAGGTCAGGAAGGTTTAAAAAGAACTCTATTTAGAAAGGACAAATTAAACTGATCCCCACTGACAGTAAATCCATGTGAACTGCCACAAAAGATTACCATTTCAAATAAATGCTGTAAATAAATCCAGAATTTTCTTATCAAAGAATATTTGAAGAAATGTATTGCAATTTTTAAATATATATAAATACATGAATAAAAATAAGCAGCATAACTGAGCAGCAATATTATAATATTATAATAATTTCAGAAAGGCAGTGTAACACGGAAGCCTGCAGTAATGATGCTGAAAGTTCAGCTTTGCATCACAGCAATAAACACGTCACAGAAATATTACATACTGAAATTAGTTATTAAATAGTTAGAAAAAGAAAAGAAAATAGTTATTAAAGACTATATTTAATATTGAATGTTTTATTTGATATTCATACAATTATAATAATATATAAATGTTATTATATGTTAATATATTTGATATTTTATAATATATTTAATATAATTGTTCACATAATATTCTGTTTTCATTCTATAAATGATGGTGAGCATGAATGACTCAAAATGACCCTAAAATGTTTGAATGGTACTGTATAAAGAATTAATTTAAGACCTGTTTGAGTTGCTGTAGAGGTCAAGGAGGTCAGTAAGGGAGACTCTGTTATGTGAGAGCTTGAGAAGAAGAGCTGTAACACAAGTAGGTATTTCACTTCTTACTTAACCAGTTGAACACTTTTGCTCAGGTGTCTTTTTACCTCACACATTCCTATTCTTTGCAGAAAAAACACTTTGTTGGGAAAGCTAGTCATTTTGTGATGCCCCGGGGCATATGTAGGGTCAGGGGGTTAGTTAGGTGCCTTTCTCCCAGCAGAGGTTTCAGTGGAAACCGGGAGCCTCCCATTTGTGCAGCAGACCTCGTGCCATTTAGACACCTGCCTCCAATAAAGAAAAGCAAGCGGCCGGCAAACTTCAGCGCTCGCCTCGGGCAGCTGGACGTGTTATTGATCGGGTGGGGGGAGGCTCTTTCCCTCCTCTCCTTCTGATGGAGGCCGGACTTTGGTCTGAGCTGCATTCCTGGGTTCTGTTCAGCTCGGAGGCAGAAGGGAGGGAGGATGTGGAGGGGAGGAGGGACCCAGGGGCTGGAAATCACTTGTCATGTGCGTATAAAAGTGTGCCTTTCGTTTCAGAGCATGCTCACTGAGGCACGCTCGGCTCCCACCAAATCCAGCCCCCAAATTTGAACTAGAGGGAGGGGAAGTTACGGCGCTGACTCTTGTGTTGCACTCTTCTGTGTCTGTTTGGCTCCCACCCTGCGTGGCTCCTTCTGCACCTATGGCTCTACGGTTGAAAAGGTGAACGCGGATTACACTGGAAAAGATGGACGGCACTGACAGGAAACCACGTGAGATGAGTGCGTGCACTTTTTCTAGTGTTTTTTTTCCCCTGTATAGTTTGTTTGTGAAGTAAGGAAAAACTTCATCAGAAATATAAGCAGCAGTTGATGCACAAATCTGAAAAAGAATGAGGTAATAGAATCTTGTCGAAAGTGTCATTGAGCTTGAATGGAAAGAAATAGCTTGTGGGCTTTAGGTCGGCAATCGGTGAAGTATAAGAAAAGGTCAGGAGCGATGTTTGCCTTCTGTTTACGTGCTGGCAAAATGGGGTTAGGAGGCTTGGACTTAATGATGTGGGAAGACACGTGGACACATTCTGAGAACTCCTGCATTGACACAGGGCTCAGAGTTTACCTAAATCCTCAAGAAGCATCTTACCACAGCTTCATGTGTGGCTGCTCTGATTCAGAATAAAGATGTGACGGAAGGGCGGAAGAGATTTTTCTGGACTGTGACCACGTGGGTATGATTTAAAAAAAAAAAAAAAAAAAAAGGGCAGATTTCATAAAGTGCTGCGCTGTTAATGTGGTTGTTTTTCTGGATTCTTTCTGCATCTGGGCATGTGATGTTGTATGCTTTTGTTCCTCACAAGCTGTTGTCAGAGATTATAGGGATTCTTACCACTATTCTTGTGTGATTTCATTGTCTTTATGCATTATTTAACGAAGGTGTGCATGGTTCAAATGTTTTGTAGAGTGATGAACACTAATGTACTTGTCACCGGCTGCATCTAATGTAATGAAACAAGGCAGCAATATTATAATAAGCAGTAACATATTCAACTATAATGGGTGATTTTCTGTCATGCTTTATAAGCTCATTAATGTAACCTTGTAGTGCAAAGATGTTTTAATTTGACTTTATGTAACTGCGTATTGCAATAGTCCAATCTTGATGTATTCTCCAAGGTGAAATCAGTTCAAAAATCAGATGTGTCAGACCAAGAAGATGTCATTTTCAAGACCCCTCATGTTCTAGTTCAAAACATTTCCAAGTTAGATTTAAATTGTGGACTGAAGACTTGAACATCAAGGCACTTGTGTGACACCACAGTATTGCTGTACAGGTTTGTATAGTTAGTTAAAATATTTAAATATTTTAAAATGGTATATACATTAATTTGTACATACATATATACATTAATTTGTGCTATTAAACAGAAGCTACTCAGAAGATCTAAATTCTCTATAGGTGTATTTTCCTAGCATTTGTGTTTTGTTTTAACACACTTAAACTTTAACAGATGCTTATTTATTAATCATATTGGTGCATATTTTGTGTTTGTCATTTACATTATTATTATTTTTTAAAATAAATCCTATACCTTTCTTTTGATGTCCAGAGGGGAACAGCGGACAGTTCATGAAATCATTCTCCCACCCAGCTGTTGACAGCTGTGCTGATGGGCAGCTCCCTTCTCCAGCAGGAGATGTAGAGATGAGCTGTTTTTCGACATATTAAACCGCTGTTTGTTTTGCATTAAAGGCTCACCATCGTTCACTCGCGTTCTTTGATACTAAGAATTCACAGCTGAGAAGTGCTTTTTGGCAACAAACAACAGTATGAAAATCCCATAACCCACTAATATGGTTTCTTTTCATTGCACCCTTTGGCACTATTTGTAAGTGACTGTTACACAATACTACATATGAAAAGCAAGTTTGCACTCTAAATCATTCTTAGATACTTGTTTACACAGAGTTATTGACTAATGAGTTAACTTTATGAGTGTTATTTTATGGACACAAACACTCTTGGTTAGTGGTTATGTTCACTTTGAATACAAGCCAATATGTATTGTCAGAAAACCTCACAAAAAATCACAATATGTACTGTTATATACATTTTTAAACGTGGGTTTTGACCTACTAAAATATTTAGTAAATTCATAAGTTTGCTGAAGATCATTGTGCCATTCTTGATCATGTTCTTTGTACTGAATACTGTTGTCCGAATCCTTAATCCATAGAGCATCACACTCAATGTACCAGTGCTCATGAATTTGATCTAGGCTTTTTAGACGACTGTCCAATGCTAGCACATTTTTCTTATGCGTTTAATAATTAGATGTCACTGTTAAAAAACTTTGCAACCTGCAGTGTCCTCCATAGGAATGGGGAAGATTATTCTTTTATTTAAAAAACAAAACAAAACAAAAACTGGGTTATAAATTCCTAACTTAAATCTAAGTGGTGCCAAAGTGGCACTTTTTAGCGACTAACCAAGAACTAGTAGATGTGACGACTCATAAAACAGAAGTAGAGATAAAAAATAATTGAGTTAAATAGATGGACATCTTTCTAAAATATCTTGTAACCAGACAGAAACCAGGAACTGTATGTTGACCACTGGTTCTCAGGTGGAGGGTTGTGACCCCAAAGTCTGGTCTGATAGTAGAAATTAGTGGAATTACTAAAAACAAGATGCCAGCATGGACATGTTGTGTAACGTGCATCTATCCTTAAAAAACATAAACCAAAATATTTAATAAGATTTAACTTGCAGTGAGATAAACATGTTTTTCCTTCAAATGATCTGCTGAGATTATTATTTCTTTTTATTTATATTTAAATATCATTTGTATGTTTGTAGAAACTCGGTGTAGATGTCCTGAAAATTGAATCTTTGAGATTTTGGTTCCTTTGTATTCCAGAGAAAGGTAGTATTTACCATAGCATAACAAATGAACAGCTTTAGCTTTTTTTACAAAGTAGGTTGCAGGACGACTTCAGCCTGTTGTTATGATGTCTTAGCTCACTCTGCTTTGGGCCAAAGTACATTAAATGTGTCAGATCTTTTGTTTGGTCTGGCAGACTCACGTCATTGCTCACGCAACATTATCGTCCTGACATCAGCTGTGTTTTCGGTATTGGGTGAGAGAGTTCACTTGTTAACACAACGCTAAAAGCATGCCACAGAAGGCCACTGAGCCTTGAAGGAAAGCAGTCATTTTCCTATTTTCAAGAATGTCCTGAGTATTATATGAGGTGTTTCCTTTCCCACCATAGCAGGACACTGTGGTTACCCTTGGAAGCAATATTATTCCTGAGCTCTTTGTTTTCTCAGCAATCTTACCTGTCCCTGTGATGGATATGAAGGCTGAGTGTGAAATGAGATCAGCTGATAAAAGTAGCATATGCTATAGTGGAAGCTGGTATTGTTCAGGTGTGAGATCCTGGAAGGTTTATAGGCAGCGACTGGCAGCAGTATTGCTTTTTGACTTTGGCTGTTTGAAATGTTTTATGTCTTCCCTGTGGTGTAAGTTCAAGTGCAGCAACAAAGAAATAGCCACTAAAGGCAGTTTAATTACCTCATAGTTTACTCTAGTTTACGGTCTGAATTGGTGATGAGTGTGTGCAGTAAAATAACAGGATGAATACTGTAATATCCAGCACAAAAACTGCATACAATAAATGACTTTTCGTTAAAGTAAGTATTCAACTTTTTCAAATATTTATGTGGTTAGAATTTTCTAATAATTTTACACATTGTTATTATGTTTTTTAGATCATTTCCTTAAACTAAACTTAGGGTAATGACTTATAAAAAGGAATTAATAATCTTATTCAGCACAAAATCATTAAATTGACATTAAATTATTAATTGAGTGCATTAAATGAAATTACAGTGACGACTTTTAAATTATTTGCACCCTTAATAATTATTAGAAATATTTCTTGAGGAGCAGATCACCATATTAAAATGATTTCTGAAGAATCATGTTACGCTGAAGGCTGCTAAAAATGTATATTTGATAATGATTGGAATAAATTACATTGTAGAATATATTGAAATAAATAATGTATTTTAGTAAATGTAGTAGTATATCACAATATTACTGCTTTTACATAAATAAATATTATTTACATTTTATATATTTCTTAAACATCTTGCAAACCCTAATGTAGGGTTTATAATAAAGCTGCTACGCAGATCGGGCACATGTTGTACATTTTTTAAGGTAAATTGTTTTGTCTCCTTTATTATTAGATAATTTATTCCAGATGTGAGCAAAATGGGTCAAATGAATCTGAGCTCAATCAAGCTTTTGAATTGTAATTCGAATTGGGGGGCCTCTGCTTCCCAGCATAGTGGCATTTTTTTGACAATATGTCTGTGACTGGTTAGGACAAAGACTCAAATATAAATTTTACTTGTCATTTTAGTTAGTCTGGTAGGAGACCATATTAGTGACTATCCAGAAACCCCAGGCTAAACTACTCAGCACTTATTCTGCATTTTATTTTATTTTTTCTCAATCTTTTATAATTCTCTTGTATGCCTGCGTATTATTGTCATCATCTTTACTACTGATTACCCCAAGTTTCTGTTTTTTTCACCTCTGTTTTGTTTATTAGTAGCAGCAGTAAACACGGTCATGGAGTCTGCTGGGCTTTTGCACAAGTGAAGTTTGCCATTAGTCAGGTTAACAGCTCCCGTGGTTCTCCTGTCTCGATCTCTCCCTCTCTCGGTGGGGTGTTCGGAGTGCCAGACACTCACAGGTTGCCATTTTTACGGGGCTCTGCAGAACCAGATTTATGGGAATGATAAAAGCTGTGCAGAGCAATAATGGCACAGGCAGCTGCTCTGAGCCTTGTGCTGCCACATCCCCAGTCCTCTGCAAACTCAGAGAGAAAGACATATAAAAATGTATAAATGATGTCTTGTGGAAGACATTAGACGACACAGTCCCCTAACATCTAGACTGCTGTCACAATGAAGAGCTTTGTGGCTATGAGCTTTGATCTAATGCTCCTGGCCTCTTATAGTGTGGCAGTTTTTGGTCATGTACTGAAGTAATCCATGCTTGTAAAAGCCTGTCTCCCAGCCTGCGATAACATCAGTCATTCATCACTATAAAATAAGAGGGAACAAAAAGCTGATGGGACTTGGGCAGATAGATAGAGAGGGAAAGCGGCCGCCACTGTCATTAATGGCTTGACAGAAGTGGAGATTGATGCCGCTTTGTGTTGTGTAATGGTCCAGCAGACCACCAATGATAAAAACAGATCATAAATCTACAACTATCTGCTTGGTGCAACAATTTTATGTGTGCTGTCTCACATTTATTGGATTCATGCGGGACATATTCCATGACCCTTGGTAGTGGTTGAAGAGTGTGGGTTTTTCAGTGGCCAATGCCATTATCTCAAGAAAGCAGGATGAAGTGACAAATATCCTTTTTGAATCAGTTTTTTGAGGAAACTGAATCCTTGATTTACTCAATATTTACCTAATTTTAACTATATTTTATTATGATCTTTAGTGTCTCTGTTACTAAATGCATTTTATTTTTGCCTCAATAAAAAGTCACTATTTACACAACATGCTTTTACACTTTACACAATTTAACAAGATTTTTCAAAATGTTTAAAATCATATACACTCATGTGAGGTGATCCATGATTGATAGTGGGTGCAATTTTTAAAATCACATAACCAGCCGATCACCATCTCTATGAAGCCCAAAGTACACTTTGATTTTACCCGAACAAAACCAAAGTATATTTTGGACTTAACACCCATTATTGGGCACTTTCACTATAAACATTATTAGGGCTTGGCAATATATTGCACGATATATTCATGCGCGTCTTGTCAGTAAAGTCGAATCTTTGATTAGCGGTAAATCTCCATTACCTGGTTTTTTTTTTGTTTTTTTGTAATTCAACTTTTTATTGTTCAACATTCAAAACTCAAAACTTTGTACATCACAGTATTCAGTATTTTCCTTCCTAACAATCACTTGTTCAGTCACTAGTCACCATCAACATAACAAAGTAAAAGAAAAAGCACATGGAAAACCGGTTGTTAAGTTCCACACCATATTTATATGCTGCCAAAAATTATCCCATGTTTCTCTGATTTCTCCTTCACCCTGCAGTCTTCCCAACATGCACTCATTTAATGCAATTTCAATCATCACATTAACCCAGTCTTTCAGATCAGGAGTTTTGGGGCATTTCCAATTGCATAAAATCATAGTGGCAGCAGTGATACCACCTTTCTTAATAAGTATTGAGCAGCAGTTAATACACAGAGCCGTAGATCACTGACAAGCTACCAAATATCGCATTTAGTTTCACGGGTGATTAATTTGTGATACTGAATACTGAATATTGCATAGCTTGTTAGTGATCAATGACTTTGTGTATTAACTGCTGCTCCATTTGAAAACAGGTGATGGGAATTTATTTGATTTGGCTTTACTGACGAGATCCGCATGAATATATTGTGCAATATTTTGCCCAGTCCTGAAGACTATTAAAAATAACTAATTTCATTTTTAAAAGGGCAAGTGTACAGGGCTGCTGGCTGATACCGATCTCAACATGTTTTTGTTTTTTTGGCATGACTACCTTCAATATGCTTTGAATTCTTTTTACTTTTCTGCATTTCCTTGACTCATATTGACCTGCGTAGTAATTTTTGAAGGACGTTTTACCTGCAGACTTTCTTTAAACCATGCGTTTCGTCATCCATGATTTGAGTGTCATAAGGGTCCACATCAATTTGTTCTGTGTCTAATTTCTCCTGTTCTGCTCTGCTGACGGCGATGTTTCTCTGTCCGCAGCTGGAGAGGAGAAGAACAAGTATGGGGCCCTTTGTTACCATGCTGAGAGAGACGGATCGGGTCAGTGCAACTGTTGTCATTTCATTCCCCCATCGTATATCCCCCAGCAACACCCCAGCTAGACCCATGAGATCAACCCTGAAGAATGAGGTCAATCTTGGGTTTGCTGGCAGATTAGCTGCTCAGGCAATAAATGATCTGTTAGGATGAAACCCAGGCCAAATAGCACTTACAACCTTCTTTGAAAACCTTTTCAGAGCTGCAGTTTATTCCAGAGAGGCAAGTTTTGTTTACCTGCACAGACACCTTGAGTGTGCTGGGGATGAGTTCAAGCATCGTCTGTACGTGTTTTCAAATTGAAACTTTT
Source organism: Enteromius trimaculatus (assembly GCA_032361065.1). Taxonomy (NCBI): domain Eukaryota; kingdom Metazoa; phylum Chordata; class Actinopteri; order Cypriniformes; family Cyprinidae; genus Enteromius; species Enteromius trimaculatus. Next base: position 8,015,081 of record JAUMHP010000068.1, read on the forward strand.
ATATTTATAAAAGCATATTTCAAGTAACTTGACAGCATTCCCTGTCCATTTTTAACCTTGTAAGCCTTTCAAAAATACACTCTAATACAAGAATACTGCCCAAGCAAGACTGAACAAAAGAATGTAATTTGTCCAAAAAATAAATACAAAATTTCGGTTAACTAGGTGGTGGGCACACTTTGCCTCCTGTTCAGTCACTCTCTTATGTCTTCCCGTCCTTTTTTCCGTTCCATCATTTTGCTGGAGGATTCATATGCTAATAGGGTTCAGGAGATGAGGTGGTTCTCACGTTCAACTTGAAACTCAGGCTTTTGTGTGCCTAAAGCACAAGCTGCAGAACAGAAGCTAGAAGTGAAATTAAAATCTGCTGAATGCCCCAGCGGGACGGGGAGGGGAGTGAACGGGAGGGCAGGGGCGGTCCAGCAGCTGCTGATATTGGATAAATGTGAGATGCCCACTGTAGCGTTCCATGCCCTCCTAGGGGACCGGCTAAACGAGGCATGGCTGTGTGTTTCTTTAATCTTACTGCAGGCCTGTTCCTGGTCTACTGATCAGTGCCTTTCTCTGAATGATTATTTAGCAAATGGTACCCCACCCCCATGCATACCCTGCATTTCCATGGCATTGTTTAACTGTTCTAGAAGTTCTGCGAGTTTGAGTTAACCCCAAAATGACATTTCTGTGGTTGTTTCACCCTTCTGTGAAGATATTGTAAAAAATGTGTTGTATTGTCCATATAATGGATCTAACGTTACTTTGGAACCCATTGACTTTAATTGTACGGGACAAAAATGTTCTTCAAAATATCAACTTTAATGTTCTACAGTAAAAGGAAATCATACAGTTTGGAACAACATGAGGGCACATTAATGATCTTTGGATTTTGGATGAACTATCTTTAAATGGTGTTCCAACCAGTTTGCAGTCGCTGTGCAGAGAGAGGCCATTTTTTCAGGGGTTACTCTCACGGTGTGCAATCTCTATGGCAACTACAAATCTTCTGTGCTCGCTGATGCAGAGTATGCACACAGTCGGGCCTTCAATGATTAATATAGCCTTTTTTCTTTAGCTCCAATAGATGTGACTTAGAAAAACACAGGACCAGGCTTAAAATAACAAGTCGAGTCTGCAATTATGAGCGATTTGGAGAAAATGTGTGATAATTGTACAGTATAGGCCTAGACGTTTATTATTCTTCTCACCCGTAGCTGAAAGACAATATATATGTAGCACTTTGCGACCAATCAGAGCAGCTCTGTGAAGGATATAAGGAATAGTTTTATGTGATTGGATTGACTTGGTGTGCGTTTGCTTTCTCTGTTGGGATAATTGTCTTGGGTTTCATAGTTCATCAGCTGTGCCGCCCAGTTTGTGTTTGTGTAAAGACTGAGAAATGGAAGAGAAAAGACGTGCTCTCCAGACACAGATGGGAGTGCACAGCCACAGAACACAGAAAATGCCGTTTATGCTTGTTAATCATCACCTTCCAGTCCCTGGAATGTTGTTGCAAGCTCACATATCAGCCCACGGTCTGAGAGGATCCTTCTACTCCCTCATGTTATAAATGATGTAACATTAGCTGGGTCTAAGAGATCCAAAGATATTGAAGTCACAGGTGTATGTCTTGTGTCCAAAGTTTTATTTTTTGATTCATTATGGCGACTATGTTTGGCTGTTTTTATTATATGGTGTACCATAAAAGAATTTAGATGCATGTGCCACGATAAAAAGTCTAAATATCTTTGCTTTAGATGCAAAATATCAAACTAAGTGTGATCTGCAAACAAATTACTCTGGAACTGTTACAATTAGATCGAAGTATTTATTTTTTTAGAAATGCTGTGTTTTGTATTTACATTTTCTGGTAAATATTAAGTAAATAAAATAATGTTTTAATAATTATTTTATTACTGCTGGTAGTACTATCATTAAACTAAATAATAGATTTCTGTCACAGTGTCTTTAAGTTAAACTGAATTTTTATTTTGACAGGTTGTTGTGAAGACCTTCAAGTTTCTCTGTTTATATAATATGATGCTTTTTTTTGTCAAACGTAATGGCAACATGCTCATGAATTAACTGAGAGCAAAGTTGTTGTTTTTTTTAACAATTTAATTTTTAATTACAAAGAGAGAGAGAGATTGTCCCACAAAAAAATATCTATTGTATTGCTCTCGCGACTTGACGCATGGTCTATCTTTCCTTGTGCAGCCCCTTTCACATGCATTAGTTACCTGATAGTGACAATTTATCAGTGAACATCTACCACAATGTCTAAAAGACCGAAGCCCTCTGGTGCCCAGGGAAGAAAAAAAAGAGAAGAAGAATAAGAAAAACGGACAAAGACAGAGGTAAAACTGTAATGCATGATGAAGATAATATTAAACTAGATGAGGTAAAATTTGGCTTATTAAGATTTTATGTAAATTGTAGATTGTAGAAATATGTAGATTTTATGACTTTAAAGATATACGTTTCTCAGTTTAATTTGTGGTGATAATGTTAGAAAGGGCTATAGTTTAGTATAACAGCGCTCTAATCTACTGGAAATGGAACACTTTTCATTAATAAGGGTGATTGTCAATAATTAAATAACAAAAATAACAAATACTGTTACAAATGTAAAGTTCACTATTAGTTCAAGTTCAACCTGACCTTAACTAATACACCCATATAGGTCATTTGTACAAATATGTTGACATAGGTTGATGTAGCTCAGTTTGTAGAGCGAGGCATTAGAAATTAAGATGAGATCATCTGATCATGGGTTTAAATCCGGAGCATGCATGTGCTCATACATGTTTTTACATTATTTTTGTAACAGGTAGTTTTAGGAGTGGGGGTTGTGTGGTCGTACAAATTAATTGGTGGGTTTCCGATAAAAATTTAAAAAACAAGACAAAGCTATGCAGTGTCTGTGTGAGTGTTTGAACACGATTATTGGTGGAATGGGTTGTGAGGTAAGAGGCACCAGCTAAAATCTCGCCTAGGGCAGCAAATTGGCCAGGGCCGACCCTGCGTACTTCAGAATGTGAGTTTAAACACACCTGCACTTCTGCGCCATTTATTCACACAGATACTGAACATGCAGGATTTATTTAATTATTATTATTATTATTATTATTATTATTATTATTATTATTATTATTATTATTATTATCATAAATAGCATTTTGTGGCTTAATATTTACAGACACTAGTCCACATCACATTTTTTTAAGTGTGCTGACCTACTTTTGATTTATTCATCCCAAATCTGGCATTCTATGACATTTTGCTTTATATAGTAAATTCTGTTTTCATGACTGGATTCTGTGATTCCGTCTGCGTTTTCAGCATCACGGAAATCACAGGGCCCTAGTAAATATATCAAGTCTGTTCTCTTCAAGTTCACACATTGTCCTAACAGAGTATTCACAGGTGTAATTTATCACCTTAATTATTATCATTTCAAATTTTTCATTCCAAAGAGTATACAAATATAATTATCTTTTATATCTCCTGTTCCATGTTACAGCTAAATTACTTGTGGGAAACGTTTAGTTTGAACTTGTACTTGTGCTGTACTTTTATCAAATAAATAACACTCAATTTGATATTTTGTTATAATGCATAAAATGTATAGATTTCATACAAATTCTAAAATTATTGCAATTTAAAGTAACTGTTTTAAATGTTGTAATATACTGTTCAAAACATGTATTATTATTATTAATGTTGAAAACTATTATGTTGCTTAATATTTTTTGGGGAACCATGTTTTGTTTTATTTTTCTCAAGTATTCTGTGATGTACAGGAAGTTAGAAAGTTCACTTTTGATTTAATGCTTCCTAAAAGTAGTATAAATAAATAAAAGTATCAATTTGTTATCTTTAGTATTATTTTTAATCTTACTGACCTCAAACCTGTGAAGGAAAGTGTAAGTGTCCAAATATTCTTTATATGTGTTCAAACACGTTTTTTAGACTGTATAGTATCTTAATCCTCATTTTTGTCCAGAGCAGAACAGCTGTTTCCCATTCACAATGCAAAACTGCTCTTTAAAAATCACTTGTATGACCCAAATTTCTCAGGAGACATGAAATGACCTGAATCCTTGACAGCCTGGACAGAGGGATTTCACGGCATCCTCGAGAGAAATATGGGAACAATTATGTGACTGTATGTGCTTCGTAGAGAGGGGCACATACTGTCCGATGGGCCAAAAGGCCAGAGCCCAGCCCTGCTCCATGTGATCCGTTTATTAATTCAATTTGCCAGCCCGCCATGAGAGGAGTCAGAGGGTGCGCGACTCTCCCGGTCCCTAATAGCTTTTAGGCAGGATGACGAGGCCTGATGGAGGTAGATTTATTTATTCTTTTTTGCCCTAAAAGCTGGCCATGCTCCAATCATCACAGATCTTGTTTGTTTTGTCATGGGGTGTGATGGCTGAATGTGCCTCAGAGGGAGTTGAAGAATGACTGCAGCTCTCCCTGCGGTCGGGCCCCCACAGCTGCTCTGAACACCACACCTCAACTCAGCCCGGCTAAACTCGGCTTAACATGCCTGCAGCAACACCCGCTGCTTTTTCCGTTTACTTTTTTTTTTTTTTTGCATTAAATATACATAAGAAACAAAGTACAGTAATTTGAAAGTATTGGTATGTCATATTCTTACAAGTAATAGCTCTTGACAGCTTTCTGTGACGTACAGTATATATATATATTTATATTTATATATAGTGTTAACAGTGTAATCAAATCAATTAAGCAATGTCAGGAAGGTGTTACTTTTTTTAATGTACACTAATGAAAAGTGACTTGCATTGAATTAAAAATACACTTTTAAACAGTTCATGCATTCCCTATATTTCAAACCCAAGTTAAAGTGTGTTTTTTTTTATGGCACGAGTAGCTTTACTTTCCTTTTTATATCATATTTTAAATATGAATATATACGTAAATAAAAAATAATTAATATTAGTATATTAATACATATATTTTAGTATCATGTTATTTATAGTTTGTCATTTTTTCATTTGTTTTCTATTTTGTAATAATTATTATTTGATAAGGTTTAATAACGGAAACTCTTTCTAAACCCCCCCTGGAAGCTGCTTTAGTACCTCTGGGGTACACACACACCCCTGGCTGAGAATTACAGCTCTTGATCTACTTTCTCTGTAGACAAAGTCTGCAGTATTTTTGGTGTTGCTGTGCCTTTTCTCCATCTGCTAATCAACATATGCTCAGTATTCTCCGTGTGTGGACAATGTTAGAGAGAGAGAGAGAGAGAGAGGGAGGGGATAAAGTTGGATACAGAGGGAACTATTAATCTTTCCATATTATTTCACAGGGCAAAATGTGTCTGCCGCTCACACTGTTGCCAGTATGACAGGTAATTATTTTAGTCTTAGTGCTGGCACCCAGTGCTCTGTCTTTCTCTCTCTCTTTCTGGGCCTTTCTGCCAAATGACTTTCTGTTCAGCCGCCCCAGATAAGTGAGAGGAATGTGGGCCAGTGCTTTTAGCTGTTGGGCCTTCAGTATCTCTTTCCGCCTCCTCTGCTCTCCACTCCTCCTCCTCCCTCTGTCAGATATGTCTGCTGTAGGGGGCAGTGAGCATCTTTACCTGGTATTTTATGACATGAGCAGGACAGTCGGGTGTTTTGGGGGGGCTTGTATGTGGAGACGTTCTTGATGGCTCTTTTATGTGGAGACGGGGGCTTGTAAATCACCTGGGCCCTTTTTTTACGGCTCCACGTCCTGAAGAAGCAGACGTCTGGAGGAAACAGACAGGTCTGTAAAAGGGTCTGATTTGATTTAATATGGTTACGAATATGAAATACGAACTTGATTTAAATTGAAAGATGTTTGAAAATAGCAGCTTTTTTGTCGATGCAAAAGAGGAACGGTATTGTTGAAAGTCAGGCCAGGCTTTGTGTGAGTGGCTCCCCACTGCTCTGAGACGAGTTGTGAAAGCTGAATCAACAGGACTGTATTTACTGAGGACAGACTGCACCCTCACATCTGATAGCCTCACCTTGTTTTCCAGATCGGATTTCCTTGCACACCATAAAGCCAAGCTCCTGGTGCTTAAGTGGGGACAGGTGCACACTGCAGATGTGCTCTGACCACCAAGGACACAGGCCAAGCTTTAGGAGAAGGTTGTCTTAACCTTAGTGCTTCACCAGTGGCCTTTGATGGCTGCTCAGATCAGCCCCATACAACTGCATAGTCTATTTTGTTCCAGCCTACTCTGCTTCTTTTGATAATGCCTTCCTCCCTTGTATGTTTCTCTTTCAACATTTTGACTTCATTCTTTTATACTTATTTTTTTCCTCTCTTTCTTTCTTGCATCCTTTCACATTCTTTTACAGCCATCCATACATTCTTCCTTACATTATACTGCTTGTCCTGTGTATGGTTACAGGGAGTGGGACCCTATCCCAACAACTCAGGCTTAAGAGGTGATATTGTCCCATTTTGATTAATTTCCAGCTGTATTTTTGTAAAGGGACTATTTTCTAACATCTTCTATGATGTATGCATCATCGTTTTCGTCAAGGGCTTGCTTAGAGAATGGATGAATTAAATAGATACTTTAAACATGAACAAAATTCTAAATGAAATCTGCCAGTAGGTGGCAGTAGCTGTATCATTAATTTATCATTAATCAATTTGTTTAAATTACTAATTTATTTAGAAGTGAAGCAAGTGTATCTATGCCTGAAATAGGCATACTTTGAAACTTTGTTGTATGCAACACACAATTCATAAATAGACGAGGAAATATACCTAGATTAATTGTGGCGAAATTCTGAAGTGATTTTACTATCATTGAGACCAAGAGAGGATTTGTGAATGGCAGTGAGGTGACACAACTGATGCTTATATAGGCCACTTGTACATCTGTTGTATGTTGTACATCTCCTTTTCATGCATATTATCCATATTCATACTATATATGGTTTCTTAATGGCCATGTAGTAATTTTGTTAACTATTACCTATGACTTTTTTCTCAATAAATTCATAATTTGTTGCTTATTATGAGTTAGTATAGTAGTTGTTAAGTTTAGGTTTTGGGTATGATTAGGAATGTAGAATAAGACATTAATGTGTGCTTAATTAGCACTAAGAACTGGCTCATATTGTAGTAATATGCAAGCTAGTAAGAAACTGATAGGTGTAGCTGTAAAATAAAAGTGTGACATAACTTTCAAACCAAGCATAGTAGCTATACCTCACTATGCTAGATGGGATTTAGGAATGGGTCATTGAATCATTGACTTGACTAATTCATTCAAAAAGTTGAATTTATTAACAAGACAACTGTTTTGTGCTGCTTGGGGAAGCAAGTTTTACTCTTCCTTTGTTGGGAGCTAGTTCCCGTGAAAATTGACTGAAATGTGTGTTGGGAGTGTGTGTACACAACCACCCTACAATGATAAAGATCCACCATTAGTTTTGTTTTAATTTAATAAAAAAATGTTGTTCCTTCTGAAATCAAGCCATTCCCAAATGCATGGCCTCACACTGACAGAGGCCACTCCCACAATAGTTGATTGACAGCAGCTTGTCACACAGACTGAACTGGTGTCTTACCTAAAAGCAAGACTCCTAAGCGATTGAGATGTTTTGTTGAATGTATTAATGAACAGAGCAGTAGTTATTTACCCCGGACATTTGAGATACTGAAGACACAGGATTAACATTACGTTTGGTTCTGAAGTGACACGCGCCCTTGATCAACCGAAATGTGTTTATGTTCACGCAAATCATTCATGATCCAGCCTCACCTACAGAAGCAGTGAGTATAATGTCTTTTAATGAATCTTTGCGAATGGCCTTTCCTAATAATATGCTAATTAGCAAGTTTCACTATGAATACGTGAAGATTTAAAGGGGAAGTACACAGAACAGAGTGATTTCTAAAGAGTTGTTTTTGACAGGGTAATATTAGCGTTTTTTACACTATCTTCGAGAAATTTTAAAACATACTATATACAAACTTTCCATTAAGACCCTAAAGAATCATATAAGGTAGTGGAAAATAGGCTTTGTATGACTCCTTTAACATTAACCAATATCACATTTGCACTTGTGCTGATTTTCAAGAAAATGCATATTACTTATTTCATCATATAAATGCATGACAATAATCTTTTTTTTTTTTTTCTCCATTGAATTTTGGTGCCACTGTAACTGTTTTTTCAACTTTTTTAATTAGTTTTTTGGCAAAGTGTGTTAGAAACTTTGTTCGTTTTCGCTTTCTTACATTTGACCTTTCCTTCTTCAGACCATTCTTTTTTTGAGCTTTCTTTCTTTTATCCTTTTTTAAACCTTTCATATTTCTTTCTTTTTCTCTTGAACTATAGTAAAGAGCTGTGTAAGCAGAGGAGGCAGCTTATGTGGGGCAGCTCTGTCACATAGAGATTAGTGCAGGAAGCCAGGTGTGGGATGAGTCCTGACTGGTGCTGAGATACTACACAATCGACTCAGATTTAACCCAGTATAGACCGCACTGCAAATGATCATGGGCACCTTGCACTAAAGAAAGAATGCTTTGTCTAGGTTCATCTTGTTTTCAGTGACAGAGGAGAATTGAGTTTAAAATGTAGTACTAAAAGATTTTTTAAGACTCCATAAAAGCCAACTGTCATTACAATAATATGGACAGATATTCTATAATGGCATGTTCAGTAAAATAACGATAGCATGCATACAGTGTATGACACATAATTTCACAACACTGAGCAGTTTTGAACGAGGCCTCCGGGTTGATGCGGTGTCTATTTCAGGAGCTTGACAAAGTAATAAGTCCAGACTTTTCATTGAGCACATCTCATCTCCTGCCACACTGACTTTTCCCTGAAACAGAACTGAATAGATGTTTTGTTCTGGAACATGTAGCGTGCTCTCCTCTGTGCTGTAATGTAAGTATTCAAGCCGCCCAGGTTCTCCACTCATTTACCCTACAGCAGAGTCGTGTTTCCATTCCTGAGACATACACTGCCCAGATGTTGAGTTTAGAGCTGATGAAAAATTATATTCAAAATGATCTCTCTCAAGCACACCAATCTCTTTCACAGTGTGTTATATTTTTGGTTAATCAGAAGTAAAAATATGCAGTGTTGATCAGCGTGTGAAGTTATTCACCTTTTGGAGATATTTGGCCTGCTCCTGCTAGCTGTTATTTGACCAGAGCAATTAGGAAAGAAAAATTTGAAAGCGGTGAATCTGTGACACATGGAACATTCATTATTGCTCCCAGCATTTAGTACTTATGTTTGAGCTCAAACCAGTCAGATATCAATATAAATGTAAACACTGTGTTGTAGGGCATGTATACTGTATATTGAGCACTACTGTGGTGCTATTACAACATTATTATGATTCTTTGAGCCAACCAGTCCTTAAACAGAGACATTAGCTCAAACAATACAGAACGTTTGGAGATGGGCTTTGGAAACTGGATGTGTTTTGGAAAGTTGTTTGACTATCTGTGATGCTATAGTGGTACAGAACTTAATATAGCGATCAAAAGGAGAATTGAATGAATTTTTCTCAACCCTAGTACCAATCTCCCTTCACATTTGCTAGGATGGCAAAATAGCATTCAGAGATTTCAAAATAAACTTATAAAAATACCTGCACCTCTATGTCTAATTTCATTCAGACATTTTTGATAGCTCAGGAAAACATAACTAAGAACATTAAGTCACAGAACAACCTTCAAGCAGTAAAAAAAATCCTCCAGGGACAAGTGCGGAAAATGTCCAGAAAAGGTCAGTCTGCTCTTTCTCTTCAATCGATCCCACTGCAGTGATGTGTGTAACTGTGTGTGTCTGAGTTTGCTCGTTTATGTTCAGCCGAGACGCCGGCGTTTGACTGATGGACGCATGGAGCGAAGGCACGGGGCTATGATATGCCTGACGTTCTTCTACCGCTCGGGCACGAATATCACTCATTCAACCATTGCTGACACTTAACGCTGCGAAGCCCACATCAGTCCTGCTGAGATCTACATTTAACACGCTGCCCAATGACACCATTTCAGTTGTAGAGATCTCAATAATTACCATAAGCTGAATACTGCTGGTTAGAATCCAACCTGGCAAGTCAGTGCTAAAGCCTTACTGCAGCTCTTCTGACACTGGAGACTAAAAACAAAACAGACTCCTGAAAAAAGTCAATTTATTTATGACAGATATGCCATTTTATGTATCTGTAGTAGTCTTGGCAGTATATTAATTTAATATTTATTTACAGCTTAATAGGTGTTGTTTAGTTTTTACAATTAGTTTGAAAGCTTTTTAATCAATTATTATAACGAAAAAAATATATATATGTGTTTTAGGATCTATCTTTTAACAGATCAGTGTTTATTCCAGTATCGCTCAATGCTTCTTTGCTGCAAAGGTTGATTGTTGTACATCCAGGTTTGCGTGGGTGTGATGAGATGACCCTGTCGGTGTGACGATAAATTGGTGGAGAATGTGGGATGTGGATGACCAGTAATTTGAATGACTTTGAATAAATGATCTGTTGTGCAAGATCAAGGCGTTTGTGTAAGTTCAGAGCTTGCCGTATGGCTCCTCGGCAGAATGCTTGTGTCTGTATCTTCCGTGAAAAAGAGGTACGTCTCAATCTGCCGGTGACACAACTGCAGAGCTGGATGAATAATGCATTTAGTACAACTGAAAGCCTTAGAAGTATCGAGCAGCACCATTCCTGTGGGTATGTGCTCCAGACACCTCATTTCATGCTGTTTCTCCTTCCCCTCCCCTCTTCTTTAAGTGTCCTCTTTCTCCCTCTACATCCCTTTTTCTTTGCCTTCGCATTTAGCATCATGTCAACATAACATCACCACAGCATTTTAAAAACAGAATGATATATCTATTTTTTTTTAATTATACTTTTTTCTGAAAAAAAAAAAAAAGATGTGCTTGCTCACAGTGATTCTACAGTGTTGTGAACGGTTGCCAGGGCGTTGCTATGTGGTAAGGAGTTCTGAAGGGTGTTCATTTCTAGGGCGATCTGAGTGGTTTTGAACAGGCTCAAGTCAACACAGCCACCATCTATAATTTTTTTTTTTATTTCTAGATATGGCTGGAGTGTTTCAATGTTTTATGATTGTATTCTATGTATAAAAGTTATTCCTTTACTAAACAAGCCACATGAAGGAACATCTGTTACACTGGACTACAAAACCAGTCATAAGGGTTGATGGTTTTAAAATTGAGATTTATAAATCATCTAAAAGCTGAATAAATAAGCTTTCCATTAATGTATGTTTGTTAGGACCATAGGACAATATTTGTCTAGATACAACTTAAATCTGAATGTGCAAAAAAACATCTTGAGAAAATCACCTTTAAGGTTGTCCGAATGAAGTCCTTAGCATATTACTAATCAAAAATGTTTTTACGGTAGGGTATTTACATAATATCTTCACGGAACATGATTTAACTTAATATCCTAATGATTTTTGGAATAACAGAAAAATCGATAATTTTGACCGATATAATGTATATTTGGCTATTGCTACACATTTTCCCCCAGCAACTTTTTTTGTGGTCCAGGGTCACATTTGGGTCTATAGCACAATAATATGGGATTAGGTATGTGCTAAAAATTGAATTATGTCAAGGGTCATGGGTTTTTTCAAATGCCAAAGAATTCCATTGTACTATAAAAAAAACACTTAACAATTACTCAATTCAGAAAAGTCATAACAGCATGTTTATACATTTTTGAAAAATGCTGGGGGGAGGGTATTTGTTTATTTTATTATTAATTTGTTTATTTATTGAGGTTAACAAATATTAAGTGTAATTACTATGTAACTAAAATGTAATTCGCCCAAGCATTACTGCTTCAGCGAGCAAGTGTATGCGTTTTATATGACTCTAAGTAGCAATTTAGTCAGACTTGAGCAATGATTTGTCATTTTAAGTGTCCAACTGAAATTTTAAAGCATGCGATTTGTAACTTGAATTCGTCAAGCATTTATTAGTAACTGTTTTAGTTTTAATTGACCTTGGTGTTATGTTCAGTTAGTTAATTCTAAGGGTCGGGTAGGCCTAGGGTTATTTGCATGTAATTATGCATAATTTATTGTTATTATAATAGTAAGTACCTGTAACATTCACAACAAAGACACCTTAAAATAAAGCGTTACCTTATGTTCTCATTCAAAAAGACAAATCTGATGCTCAACATGTTTTTAAATCCTTCAAATATTCAATTATGATTTGTCACGTATACTGTACGAAAGACAGATTAAAAACTGGACCTCGATTACGGCGAAACCCTCTACAGCTCAATTAAAACTCTGCACGTAAACGCACTTATTCTCTTTGCAGATAATCATTCTTTACTTGACATTTTCCTTCCTAGTGAAACTCATTTCTTACCTCTCAGCCTGATAAAGCATTCTGCACCCTTGTTGTCATTAGGTTCGTTTATTTAAGTTCACCCCTGGCCATTTTTGTGCGGCACATTACCTCGTTCCTCTCTCAAGTCGCCAGCATCAAGGGGCACAGGAACGTCTTTCAGACCGAAAGGGTGAGTCACTGGCACAGACAGACTAATAATGACCTGCGGAACTGTTCTAAGACAAGTGCGTCTCTTCTGTCACACTTTTGTTCCACCTTTTAGTCTTCTGTACTGCTCAGATAGATTAGTGTGAAAACTGTTAATGAGCTTCTAAAAATGTCTCTGCTAACGAGACATTGTGAAACTCAGGTGCACGCAAACACGGGCAGACGAACATACCTGAATAGTGTTAACACAGGATATTCACGCACACGCGTCTTTATACTTTTATTTTTTTTGATTCTTTCTCTTGCCGATGGTATTATGGGAGGTGGGGGGGTGTATAAATGTGTGCTACCGCTGTGGAGGCATATCTAAAGGAGTGCAGATACAACACCAAAACTCTCACAGCTGACTTTCCACGCCGCTCTCGTCTCTAATGGCAATGCAAGGCTGGACCGGACCGAGTGCTCCAGGAGAGACGCACGCTGTCCGAAACTGAGAGGCGAGAGTGAGGCAGGCAGATAAAAGTGTCCTCTGTGCCTGCCCTGTCCTTTAAACTTCCTGATGGATTACTTTAAAAATGGGGGTGAAAATAATCTTGAGGATGAAGCTCTTAAAAAGAGAGAGTGATAGACGGGACAAAAGGTGAGCACAGTCCGTCGATCTAACCCATTGCATTCATTCTCTTTTTCTTCATCATCCCTTGCTAGTTCACGCTTTCGCACCTCCACCCCCTCCCCCCTCCTTTTTTTTTTTGCACTTGCCTTTGTCCTTGTCCTGTCTGTCTGTCTGGCCGGCTGAATGCGGGTGTCATGGAGAGAGAGCAAAGGTCTCTGCACCAAGGGGGCGGGAGCGCGATGAAGCCATTGTCAAAGCCACGGCTAGGCATTGTGCTCATGTCCAGCCCACTGTCCCCCAAAACTGGGCCTCTCTCATTCTGATCCCCAATACTGCAGATGGAAAGGGGTTGAATGGCTGCAGCACGGAGGTACGGCAGCTGTTTGCTGCTCTGCTGCGCCCCGTCCTGCGAGCTAGGGTGCCGTCCAGCGCCGAGCGCAGCTAGAGGAGCTGCGCCACAAAGCGAAGCCCTTTGCTGATTCTTCCGCTTAGTTCTTACGCTTGTTCATCGCATACGTCTCCATGCGCTCCGTGGGCATCTTTTGGGGGTTTACGGTTGCATTTTGGCTTTGCCTCTGTTTATGCACCTGTGATGAGCGATCAGCTGTTATACTGAATGCTTATGAGTCTTATGAGGCTAGTGAGAAGTTCAGGATGTATTTTTCTTGTACTGCATGTGGGTTACAAACATTCCCACAAAGCATGTTTTTTTCTTTCTATTGCAGAAAAATTGTGAGAATATTACCTAATGTGTGTACTTTGAGCATATACAGTACATGTAAAAGTTTGAAAGTTTTAAAAACCTCATGACCCACATCTGAGACATCACACAGAGAAGGCATAAAAAGGAGAAAGGAAATGGCATATCATACCAATTTATGCATTTCGGAAGAGGTGAACACATAACACAATGGTGAATATATTGTAATAACATTTTTTAGACAGTTTATTAACTTGCCATTTGAAAAAAAAATAATACCTTGTTGCCCTTTGTGCCGTTCCAAACCTGTACAACGTACTTTTTATCTACAAACACAAAAAATATATAAAATAAATATATATATCTTTTTATATATTTTGTGTTCCACAAAATAAATTCATACAGGTTTGGAGCGACATGAGGGTGAGTAAATTGCTTATACAGTTTTCATTTTTGGCCGAACTGTTCCTTTAAAATCAACATGAAATCGATTCCGTTTCGGCTGACATCACTAAGCCCTCTCACCCTCTTCCCTCCAGCCACCTGTCATATCGAGACCACCAAAATCTTATAGAAAATCAAATTTAGTCATTTTAACTTGACAGTGTCCATTTACAGAAGTAAAATCACTTTTGAATGTTGTTTTATGTTGATTTTAGCCTCAAGTATTGTGAAGCTGGATGAAATATGGCTATCAGTTATAATCAGTAGCTCTTTATATCTCATGAAACAGTGGATGAAGAGAGATATTCTTGCCTCACTTTGTAGTTTTCTTATTTTTTGTTTAAATTAACTGAAAATGTTAAATTATGTCAGCTTAAGCTTAGAGAACTCGGTATTGTCTTTTTGAACTTTACAGGGCTACAGATATTTGTATAGATGTTTCTCTCTGGTGCTATTCATTTGCAATACGAGCTTCTCTAGTTGCATTCAGCTAAGGCAAAAGCATGAGTGATCAATAGTGTCTTTCGTGTTTGGCTGTAAGTGTTCAAGCTTTTAAAATGTGTTTTTAAAGTATACAATCCCGTGTCTTACACACTGATTAATAGGTTAAATCGGGAGATAAATGTGTTATTCACTGTATTATAGCATGTCCAGTCAGATTTCATGCGGTCACCGTGCAGTTTTCATCTTTGTCCAGGAGAGGGAGGAAACTGAACGCCTTTGCGCAAATCATGAAAATCTACCCCTTTCACTGGCTCTGAGGCATACGAGTGAAATCTGTGGTTCTGATCCAGATTGATTCCCTTTGTTACAATATTTTACAATATTTTGAAGCAGGTTGCTTAATTTTCTTTAGGTTGCATGTTTCTAACTGAGTCTAGACTTTTGCTTTTCTTCTTATTTCATTGAAATATACAGATTATGAAGATAAAAGATTTTATTACCACATATTTTTTTATTCTACATTAATAAATAAACTTTTTATTTATTTATTATTATTTAACTTTTTATTACAGAAATAAAAAAATAACATTTTTTTTGCAAGTTTGTGTACTACAATGAATATAATAATCATTATGATAATTCACCCAGTATCTGTGTGGAGAATCTTTTTGAATCCAAAATTTGGCAGATGTGATCTTAAATCCTAATCGTATCTCATAATAAATATCTTGTTAAAAAGCTGTACAGCTTTGGGCAGGAATCAGTTTTGTTAGCTGGCTGCCTGCCTTTTAACCAATATAAAAGACAGAACATTTTCTTTTATCTCAGTAACCTGGCAGAATAATGCTAATGTAATAAAGATAAAAAATCTAATCCATTCCCAACAAAAGCCTTTGAGCCTGGAAATATTCTGAAGCGTATCGAAGCCTTTCCCTTAATTTGTTGCATTTCATTCATTTAATTTAAATTGTATTTCAAATGATTTATTTAGTTGAATATAGACTGTGTTAAAAAGGAGTAGTAAACAGTCAACATAATAAAACGATATTACTGCAGATTCTAAATAAATATATTGCTTTTTAATAAGAAATTTTTAAAACATACAAAAAATGTAGCAAATGGCAATCTACGAGATCTCCGTGTTGTATGCACCACTTTGTAGCTGCCAGCAAATGTATCAAGCTACCGTGAATTGCACTCGACTCCCATGTTTTAAGTGCAGGATAAGATTACGGAAAACTAGGTTGTGATATATAGTATGTGCCGTCCCGGCAGGCCTAGCAGATGAGCGCCTATAGTGATTTAATAAGCGGTGGGGTCCTTAGTGGCCGTAACGGGGCAGGCGGCAGGTAAAAGTATATACAGTGCGGCGGGGACTTGATTTGTTTCCTTTCCTGTAAGCCCCTCTTGCTCCCCCCTTGCCATCCCCCTTCTCTCGGAGCAGTGTAAACACAGCTCCAGAGGAATGTTGGACTCTCTGACCTCACAGCAAACGCTCTTCTGCAGTTCATTCGGTTCAGCCTGGCCGCGCTGTGCTCCGAGAGAGCGCACACACGCATGGGTTGCCAGATTTCCTCCTGCTCTCGCTGCTGCTGCGGCTGCCATTGTGCACACAAGCTGCAGCGCTACCTCTCTGCATGCAGCTGTGCACATTCAGCCGTTTATGCCCACCACGTACGCTTTCAAGTCTTCCGATTTCGCCCACAGCCGCTGTTGGTTTGAATGAATTCCAATCGCCCCCCATCCCCCCCTTCTCCGTCAGATGCACGCTGCATACACGGCTCGACCGTGCCGTGCCATTGGGCATAGGACAGACAGCAAGTTCTAAGCGGCTTTCCGGACAGAGGCCCGCAGATAGAAGTGGATTGGCTAAAGATAGATCAAAGCAGACAGCATCTGTCAGTGTGTGTAAAGGCAGTGTAAAATGAATGTTTGACCTCCTCTCTCTTGCTCCGGACGCTTTTAGAACAGCCTCTAGTGTGTCTGAGCTCTGATGAGATGTGTCAGGCTTCGGTCACAACCACCCAGACGTGCAGTTATGACCAAAATATGAGGCTGTGTCAGTCCGGCTTTGTCCGTGCACATGTTGAGTGATTTGCTGTAGTATAGATTGCATTAGCACCCGCCCACTTTTTGGCAGATTTGGTTCCTGAAGGATTTTTGTCCATTAATTTTTATCACATGGATTTTAAAGTTTTCATTGAAATGCTATAGGCTTTGATCTGAGCCAATAAGCTATGAGGTAAAAACGTTATTTAAAGCAAAATGTATATGAAAATTGCATTACACAACAAAAGTGCATGGGTTAAGGGTTACCCAAAAGTGAAAATTCTGTCATTAATTACTCACTGTCATGACCCAAATTCTTCATTCATCTTTGAAACATAAAACTTAAAAGATATTTTTTGTGAGATCCAAGAGCTTTCTCACTCTGCATAGACAGCAATGTAACTACTGCGTTAAAGGCCCAGAAAGGTAGTAAGGACATCATTAAAATAGTCCACATGACGTCAGTGGTTCAATCTTAACTTCATCAAGCTGGAAGAATACTTTTTGTGTGCAAAGAAAACAAAAATAATGACTTTATTTAACAATTTCTTCTTCCCCATGTCAGTTTTTTTGATGCACATTCACAAGTTTGCCACTATTGGGTGAACTAACTATTTAACCACAAATTCTATTAGGGCCTCTAATATGGATTCTTGAAATTGAGCTTTTGTGCAGTGTGTAACACAGCTTTGAGTGAATGAAAACATCCTGCAAATTTCTAAATATGAAAGTGCACCGTGTATAAATTAAAAAAAAAAAAAAATTCTCTCAAAAGAGAGTCAACTCTGAATCAGTGAAACGAGTCATTTTTAAAACGAATCCCAAGCCGTTTTATGTTGACATTAACATGCAACATTAGCATATTGCCCACACACTTGTTGGTCTGAATGAAATTGCACATTCATTCTTCACCAATAGGTGCCGCTTTTGAAGCTTTAAAAGCTCACAAACACTGCTTTTAATTAAATCGACCAAAAATTCATCATTGAACGAATTGTTTGGGAGTCGTTTAACAAATAAGGTAAATATTTATGTATATTTTAAGAAAATGAAAGTGCTTTTGTAATGCTGTTTCCTGTATCATTTCATATCAAATTGCGAAAAAAAGTATATGCATGCAATGTCGTGGTCAGTTCGGCATGAGGTTACTAAAAGGGCAGTTAAATCTACCTTACATCTGTGCGTGCATGTAATATGTATGTAATCATTCCACCACTGTCTCCCTCATCTAACACACCGGATTCAACTCATCAGCTCATTAGTAGAGACTGAAATGTGTCAGAAAAGATGATGAAAGTCGAGTAAAAATATGATGATTTTTAGATCCGAATCACGTTCAGCAGTGATAGCTCTTAAAGAAATAGCAGCTAAAAAAAACCTAATAACTAGCTGCTGTGATGTCTGTTCATCAAGAATAAAAGAGGAAAAAAGTAAATAAATATATTTTATATAGCTGTAGGTATATACCTGTAATTAGTGTTTGATAACTTGGTAACACTTCAGAATAGGGGGTCAGATTAATGCATTAGTTAAGCATTAATTAATGGTTAATTTGTTCACAATTAAG
>JAUMHP010000068.1:8042120-8061912 GCA_032361065.1 Enteromius trimaculatus
ATATATTTTAATTACTCAGTAAATTGTTCAAAAGTGACAGTAAAGAATGTATAATGGTAAAAAAAAGTATAATTGAAATAAATTCCATTTAATTTTCAATTAATCAATTAATTCTAGAATACTGTATCACTGTTTCTACTGAAATATTACACAGTAACCGTCAGCACTGATGATACTAATAAATGTTTCTCAGGCACCAAATTAGAACATTGGAATGATTTCTGAAAGATCATGTGAAACTGAAGACTGGAGTAGTGTCTGCCAAAATTCAGTTTTCAAGTAAATCATTTCTATTTCTTGTGAACGCTTTCTAGTTTATTTATGTGATCCCTCTAAACATGCCGTCTTAGTAAGTTTGAGCTGACTGCATGTTTGATTTTTCTGATAATGTCTTGCTCAGCTTTTAAAGCTGTGGCTGCATTGTTACTTGTTAGATAAATTGTTAATGGAAATGCTTCAAAGCATAATTATTCTACAAATTCAAAAAGTGTAGTTAAGTTAATAGACTCATATAATCACTTCCCAACACTTGTCCTAGATGCTTACCGAGAACAAACATTACTCCACACGGCCACTCTCTTCATGTGTGTGCGCTCATTCAGAAAACAGCAGTTTGTGGGCTAACCTTAAGTCAGGAGCTTCTTTTGATGAGCGTGAGTAGAGGAAAGAGAGAGCCTTATTTTAATTGCAGCAGGGTCACGGGATCAGAGCAGAAAGCGGAGTCACTCGCTTACACAAACATGGCCTCCTCTCAGGCTGGAGGCCGCCAAGGTGTGCAGAATGTGTGATGAGAGGCAGAAAGCTACAAAAACTGCTTTTACAAATATTACAGACGATTTGTGTTAATGACAGGCAGACTTTTGCACTAAGCGCTTCCATCTGCAAATCATCTGAAGGTCTCGCCAATTTAAGGACGGTTAAAAATATACCGCTGGATCGTCATAAAAGATCGTCTGCTTTCATCTACGAACAGTGGAATCTTAAAATAAATAACAAAACACAATGGATTTGCTGTGAAATCATCTTCAAGCTCTAGGGTCAGACCAAAGCACTTTTGAACTTGCTGAATCCTGAAGCTGTTTGATGTCAATTATGCTGTTTTCACACTTGGTTTGATCGCTTCCACCTCCTCCTATACCCCCCCCCCCCCCCCCCAAAGCCCCCGCAGGTCTCTTTTTACATTGTAATATTTGCCTCTGAACCGCTGTAAATTTGCTTCATCTATGTGAATAACACTCTGAGCAGCAGCTGATTGCTGCTGAAGGTTTTAGAACAAGCTGCATTTCCTTTTAGGTTAAGCTTAGGTCTGGTTTTAGAGCTAGTTAATAGCTAGTCAGGACTATCAAAAACTTATGTAGGATCACATTATAAATGTTTTGGTTTGTTGCAGACCAGCAACATTTCTAATATTACAAATTATAGTTATAATATTAAATACATAATAACAATAATTATTATGTTTATTATTATTTATTGACCAGCGGTTTTTCCAATAGATAAGTTCATTAAATTGTTATTATGGTGTATTATTATCCATCAATGCTCTACCAACATTTTAACTCTTTCCCTGCCAGCATTTTTCAAAAACGTTTTGATTTTCAGCCTTTCAGCCTATTTTCTGCTGAGCCTCTGCTTTTAAACAAAAACAATTCTCTCTTTTTGATTTCTTGATTAATCACCACTTTAATACAGATAGGTTTAATCCAAATACAACATTTTGCACACACAAAGAAAATGAAAAATGCATTTTTATCAAAGCACTGCTTTTTCCAAAAACATTTAGGTATCATATTCTTTTACCTGTGAATAATGATCTGAATAATTGAACAAACAGGCGCACAAACATTTAGGCTGCATACATACATTTACAGTAGTCAGCATTGAAGTGCATAAAAACTTTTCATCAAAGTTGTCCTAAAAAACCAAAACAATACCTGTTCTTGTCTTAGGACAACTTTGATCAACTTTTTTGATCCACTTCATAGATTGACTACTGTATACCTAAATATACACACATACTCCATGTATAGATCACACACATACATACATTCATATTCTCAACGGATCATCGATCTATCCACAACATAACTAGAGATGTTTCTGTCTGTAAAGGACAGACTAGCCTACTTCATCCTGATCAGATTCAAAATGGTCAAATTATGTTTACATGCATGATCTACAAAAATGATCTATATATATATATATATGAGCTACTTTGTCTCTGATTCTTCCGTTTATGGCAGTCATCTTACAGAAAGTCCTAGGGCACTAGGGCTTTTATTACCGTAATTACGTCTAGAACGGAGGTTGACATCAAAACTCGTCTTAACATGATCACAAGACAAAACTGAGATTTTGTTTTTAAACTTGATTTTTGTATATGGTAAAAAAAAATATTGACATTTGTCATTATATTTATTGGTGTCAATTCCATTTTCAGAAAACAGAAGACAGAGTTTTGCAGAGAAGTACATACTATGGAGCCTCGTTCACCTCAGGTGTCTGGATGTTTCGTCTCTTAACCAAAGATTGATTAAAACGTATCGCTATTAGTCAAGGCAAATCAGCCAATGTCTCTGCAGAGGACAGAGCGTGCTAAAGTATCATGAGATACAGATGGTAAGAAAGTCCTGCGCTATGGATGAGCAGAGGGAGGGAAAGAGAAAAAGAGACAGAGCGCTAGACCAAGTTAAGTTAAATGCTTTTTGTCAGCGTGGCATCATCTGCATTCAGACTTTGTTGCTGCTTGGAGTTGAACGAGATGATTTCAGAAACACTTTAATGGCTTTAATGAATCCCTCAAGCCAGGCCTGATAAAGTGATACGCCAAAACAAGCTCCTAAATAGTGTCTGAAAGCTAATTAGGAGAGCCGCTCAAACATGGTACAGGGAAGGTGATGAATTTCACAGTCGAGCCTTTGGACTGCACAAATAACCCCAGATCAACCATTCGCCCGCTCACCTAGATGAATGATCTGCTCTGATAGACTCCGGCTCCCTGCAAAGGGACCCTGATGAGAGCGGAAGAGGTGCGGTGCATTAGTACGCCGGGCGAGCTGTCAGCCGCTCTCCCTCCAGTCTGGCTTCTCTGGGTGTGAAGCTCTGCAGTATCTGTACATTAATGACTGCTGCTGAGAGGCCACCAGCTTTCCATCCTAAGCAGCCTGACCTTCTCTGTCCTTGGCATTCAGACTGTAAATGAGAAAGAGGCTGAAAAGGCAGAAGGAGGTTGAATAATGCAGCAAGGGAAAAGTGTGATGATGGTAAAGAAAGAGAGGTAATACAGACGGGACGATAGAAAGAAGGGAAAATAAAAAAGAAACAGAGTAACAGCCCTGTTGACCCGACAGCCGGGTACTAGGCTTGTCAGACGGTTCCTCATTTCGTCTACTAATAAACAAGATTATTATAGTCTCTGAGCGGATGCCCAGGGCCAGCGAGTCCATGTTACACTAATAGAAAGTATGGAGTAACCTTACCCATATTGGTTTGTTTGTGTGTTAGCATCTTGCTGTGCATTTGGCCTGTGTTTGATTGTTTGGGTTGGTTTGTTGTGTATTTTAAGGCCCTGATACAATTCAAATGAAATTGGATTACAAACTGGTTTGACGTCATTTTGAACAAAATCACTTGCTGTTTGTTTTGGGAGTTTGAAAATGCAGACTTTTCTGAAACGTTGGTAAACACCTTTTGATTGGTCAGTGGTGATGAAGTATTAGGTAGGTGTGCTCTGAGGCTCCGCCTTCTTTGTAACGGAAATCATTTACAGTAACTTGTTTCTGTTCAGACCAACGAGATCAACATGAGAGTAAAAAGAAGCACCGGAAAGCTGTTTTTTAGTAGAAATTGTTGTAATTCATTAAAAGTGACACTGAGACTTGTTGTTGCAGGATGCTTCAGAGAAATCTATTTTGTGCTGTTTTTTTTTTTTCTCCACGTAGCACATATTTACAGTACACTTCATCTAAATGCAGTTCTCAGCAGCTTGGGCTGCGATGTGATATTCCTACACAGTCTCACGACCAATTTGTATGAGGTGGAAAATTCGTTCTAATTCAATCAATTTAGTACAACCTCAACTTGTAAGATTTGGTACAATGTGTCTAAACCCCAGTGACGGGTAGGTTTAGGGGCGGGGTTAGCTGTAGGTCATTCGTACAAATTCATACGAAAACTCAACTTCCGATTTAGCAAAAATTAGGTGTTGTACAAATTAGCTACCTCGTAAAATATGTTCCAATTGCCGTGAGCCTGGGCTGGAAATTCGCTAAGAGTAAACAGAGGAAATATTTCAAACTATTTTTTTGCCCCTGAACAAAGAACAAAAAAGAACTGTGTGTGAGGTACAGTATTGTTGTCACGTGCGTCAGCTCCAGCAGAGGGCACTCCACCCCGAACTGTGTTCTGTTTTACCCCTGTCTGTGCCTCTCTGTTCTAAGGACTTTTATTGTGAAGTGTTTGTCTCTCATTGTTTTTGTACTCACCTGTCCTTCAGCTCCCTTGTTGGTTTCCTTGACACTTCATCAGTCCCGCCCCTTGTTAACTCATTATCTTCCCATATAACTGGGGTGTGTTTGCTAGCTAGTCGCATACTATTGAGTTAGCATTGTTCAAAGCGGTTTAACTAGTGTTTTCCCTAGCCTAGTTGTGTCTTGTTTTTGATCGCTTGTGTACAGACTTTTGGCTTTGGATACTGTTAGTAGATCGACTGACCCTGTTATCATCTGGGTTATTTTTTGAGAATGGATCCACTTGCCTCAGTCCCATTCGTAACAATAGTGAGGCATTTAGGGCTGTCCAGTAGAAATGCAATTATTTTCATGGAATGACTGATGGCAGATAAACACAAAAACTTAAAAAAAAAAAAAAACACAAAAATTCATGCTTTTTAACAGAATAATAATGTGTACAAAATATATGTGTCAAAAATATTTTCTTGATGGTGAATATCACCAAATGTGCTTTGATGCCTATATACTGAGAAGAAGCAATTCAGAGACACAACTTCTAGGAAAATGTCCTGACAGACAATCTGTCAGTTAGGTCTGCTGAATGGGGTCTAGTTTATCTTCTTTTTTATGACATACGTCTGAAAGCTTCTCCAAGAAGTATACTTCTTTAAAATGATACCCTCTTTAAAGCCCCTAGGCTAAATATATTAAGCTAAACATAAACTGAAATGGTTGTTGGACATCTAGCCACCCATCCTGAGCAGTCTGCAGTGTATATTTGTTTCTCTCTATGTGTGTTTAAGTGTAGAAAGTATAGAGTATTTGGAAAGGGGCACTGCTAGGGTCATCTCATGCAAAAATAGGAAGATCTGTTCAGTGCCTTTTTAAACAGAAGTCAGTCTGTCTTCTGCTGTGTTTGTTGAGACATGTGTGGTGTACATGTTCAACAAGAGCACTCTTGGATTGGGAAACTATTTGCGGTTTGGGAGGCAAAACAGTCCCATGAATGCTAATGGAATGTGGCCTGCTTCCCTTTCCATTGACTTGGATCAGCTCATAATCATACTTGCTCATTAAGCAAAGCCATCTACGTTCACGAAAAAGCAATGGACGTCATTGTCTCTCAGGTGTCCACTCATTTCATACCCTTGTCATTCAGAAAGTGCGGGATAAATTCTCCTTTTCCATTACCACTGGTTTCCTCTCAACCTTTTAGCTCGGAAGAATTCTCTCATCCAGCTTTTGATCTTATCTATTCAATTAGTCCTTGGCCTGCGTTCTGCTCCTCATCCCGAGCCCGCCAAAGCAACATAAGACATATATCTGCTAGACCCTCTCAGGATGTGACCTGCGCTTTTTTAACATGGATTTCAATGTGTGTGTTTGTCTTAAACATTTCCTCATCGGTCAGCGATCTGTGTCTGAAACGTGAGCCGGACTCCGCTTACGAGTCTGCGTGAAACATAATTCAGTGTCAGAACGCGCACAGAGGTACAAACTCTAAAAATGATAAGCTCAAACGACATGAAACTTTAGAAGAGGATCGGCGGAGGCGTGTGGGGTCCGGGGCAGGTTGCAGCGGCCCCAGGCAGGTCCCGTACGGCTCGGTCTCGGAGCAGAGAGGCACAGAGGTGGCTGTTTGCGGAAACAATGCCTCTCTTTGTAAGTTGGCCTGGCTTTGCAGAGCCACAAGATGTCTTCCCAATATGAAGCTGATCATTGTTCCCTCTCCTGCTTTCTTTTTTCTTCCTTTCACTGGTTGTCCTGCTCGCTATCAGCCTGACATGTCTCTCTCCCCAGGCACCACAACAACCATTCAACACAAATATAAAGAGAAGTCACTAACACTTCCATCCTGCGATCGCACTTGTGTGTTGCTCCCTATGTTTGTTTGTTTGTTGGTTTGGACTGCCATATGTTCAACCGTGAGAAGAAGAGACACACTTTGCCTGCTGTTCCCTAGCCTTGGCGTGTTTAGTACAAACAACAACAACTTATGGGCTCGTTTTATCTGTACGTTTTTTTGACGGGGAGAGTTTGGTGCCGCGTTCCTGCAAAGCGTCTTTTAGCACCTGACAGACAATGAATGTGAGGTCATTCGCAGAATGGTGCGGTATTGGGTCTCAGATTCCTCTCGACAAGCATCATCAGGTATGCAGCGTTTTTTGGACCACCGTTGTATCTGTTTCATGGAAGTCGTTGGGCGTGAGACAGAAAAGCGTACGGTTCGGTTTCAGCCTGCTTTCTAAACTTGGCCATATGCCCCCTTGTGCCTATTACCTTACTCCTCCCTGATCTGAGCTCTGAACAGATAATGCTTATCCATATGGTGGAATATTACTTACAGTGTTGCTTACAGGAGAGTCTGAAGCACAGGCCGCCTGCCGGCTCAGACCGTTGGGTCCCCATGGCTGACTCGTCCACAGGTCAGGGTAATTTCACAGTACCAGAAGGCGGTGCTAGGGGGTCTGCAAGAAAAAACAACCACGTCTTTTTACGGCTGTCATAGTTGACATCGGAAGTAATGATGGCAAATCTTGCATAAAACTTAAGTTATTTAAATTTTTTACATGGCCAAATTGCATTTCATTCTAAATCTTAAGACAGATCAGGAATCATTAAATTAATTGTGATTTCTTTTGATAGCACAAACTTTTTTGTCATTGTGCTGTGAATGTGTTCAAAAATAAGTTAATATTTATTTAACTTATTTTTATTATCATTATTTGAAACATTCACAGTTATCAAATTCAGTAATATTTCTACGGACTTTAATAATTGTAATAATTAATAATATACAATAAAATATAAAAAATATAAAATGTTTTTTTCAATTATGTAATAAAAACAAAAGAGAATAGAAAAATAATATAGCAGGTTAGTATTTGTTAATTGTATAATAAAAATAAAACATTAAAACAAAGTATGAAAATAAAGTAATGAATAAAGTGTCCTTTTAAGAATAGAATTGAAGCTAAGAGGGCCAAATAAAGATGGAAGAGATGTTTTTTTAGCCAATTCTGAAGATAAGGCTAAGGACTATATGCAGTGTGACTCTCATATACAGTATGCTCATATGCTATATATATATATATATATATTTTTTTTTTTTTTCTATTGACAGCACAGTTTTAAACAGTGAGAAGAAATCAAATCTGCATAGAATTTTGTGGGAGTGTGACAATAATAAAAACCACAATATAATATATAATATTTTACAGATAATAGTTGAACTATTTATAATGACAGCATGACCAATTATAATTTTGCAGTTAGACAATTTCAAAATTGTACAATTATAACTAACTTTACAATGATTTTTTTTCTGCAAGTATTGTTATACATATGATTTTTTTCATTTATATATATACAGTATATATATATATATATATATATTTTTTTTTTTTTTTTTTTTCTTTTAGGTCAACTACCTCAACTTGATCTTCCTTATCTATAATTTTTTTAGTTTTTGTATTTTTAGAGGTAGTACAGTGCTTAGCTCTTAGGTTTACAAACCCTCTCTGAACAATTATGTTTTGAAATGCATCCCGGTGCTACAGTCACACTCATTCAGATGGATGTCTTTGGCTGTTGGATCGCATCTTGCGGAGTTGTTGAACATCCCACAGTGAACGTCATATTTGTAAGAAGTATGTACAGTTAAAAATAGTCCCAATTTCAACAGCATGTCTCACGACCCCTGCGTTCTGTCCCATTTCCCCCAGTTTTTCAACACAAGAACACATCTTATGTAAATGCCCCCTATAAGCAACACATCTGATCAAGATTAAAAGGTTGAAAAGGTCATTCAGGCAACCCACTGACTAGTAGATTTTGAAAATACGTAGATCTGCGCATCCCTACTTTTAGCTTGGTCAGCTCCTGCTTTAATCAGCTTTTTCTCTTACCGCAGAGTTCTTCTCTGCTCTTTATTAAGACATCACGCTGTCAGGATTTCATAGAAGCTTATTTTTATAACAGCTGTCTCTTAGCACGTTTTTAGACGGCTCCGTCTCCTTTGTGCCTCTGGTAAGTGGCATATTTCTGGAAGAAGCGCTCATCCTGACTGCGTCGCTCTTTTAAGCCAGGCTTAAGGAAGTTATCACACACCTTCCTTCCACTGCAAAGAGACAACAGATAAAAATAGATGGCACCAATGCTAGTTAATGCCTGTCGCCCCAGACACATGCATTTGCATTTCTTTTATGTGCGTGTATTAGTGTTTGCCTGTTCATGTGTTTTTTTCTTGTTTTTTTCCCCTGTCTATTGCATCGCCCGTTTCCCTTTTTCCTCCCCTCATTTTTCCCCTCACATTGTGTCTTGTGTTTTGGATCCTCTTGGGGTTCACTGTGCTTTTAGGAGGGGTGGGCAGTCCAGAGATCAGCACTGAAAGGCAACAGCAGACAGTTGGGTAATTAAAGTTTTGGAAAGGCAAGTCTTTTCTGCCTGTATTTTCTTTCAGGCCTTTTTGAAGAGTGAACCGGCCTGTCTGCTCTATCAAGGGCTAGGTATTGAGTCCAGAGCTGTAGGGCAGCCATCTGGCCCGAGACCACTTCTTTCGTCCTGTGAGAATGCTTCGACTTTTACTCTCTCTCCCTCTCAAACCGGGCTGGACAACGGGCTGTCAACAGCAAAAGAGCAGAAAAAGACCACTGCTGATTTTCGACACTTATGTCAGTGTCAGCCGCTGTGAAATAGCACTGTATCGAAACTCCCATCCAATCGGCTCGCTGATAAGACGTGAAATCTTACAAACATTAATCTCACAAAAATATTTTCTGCCACCAGGCCAGGGAGTAAAGTGTTATTTACTGTTGGAAAGACCCATTGACCTGGTGCTTAAGAGCTTTTCATTGGAAAAGATCAGATGCTCGTGCTGTTGCTAAGATACTACAAAACGGTCAGCATGGTTTTGCATGAAGCTTTCGGACTTATATTTAAAGCACATCTGAATGATGAAATGAAGTGATATTCTGGGTAATTAAAGCTTTTTAAAACGCTAGACTGATGACAGTACTGTGTGCAGCACATCAATAATCACTCAAAAACACAAATTCATGCAAAGTGGAACCCCAATATTATTCTGTTTTTTTAATGGTATAAAATATGAGGTTTTGCTGTATTAAGATAAAGACACAAGGACAGCACTCAAGAACATTTTGGCAAAGTGCATCAGTAGTTGATAATTAGCATCTGGGACATTTTAGTTTATGCAAAAACTCTTTCAGCATTCAATAAGTGAATGCTTAATGTTAAGAGGAAGCAGTTTATTGTAAAGCCAACTGCATCTATCAGCATGAGTGCTACTACAAAATTGTAAAAATGTATCCCCCAAGGATAAAGAGCAGTACTACGGTAAGTAGTAAACAAGCATCAAACATAGCACAAAGAAAAAATAAGGATTTACTGTGTCTCTTGAGATTTATTTTAGTCTAAATGATCAGTCAAAGGTTATGAGTTTGTCATAAAATGGACTAATATTTTGCTCATATCATAGCATCCATTAAAGCTCTTTATTATTAAATACTAGATGAATTTTTTTCTCGTAGGTGGTATATATGCTAATTGCCTTTTGAAAATCATCTCTATATGTTCCTTCTCTTGGCTTGCTTTTAATGAGGTCGTAGTGAGAGCATTACAAGATTGCATTTGGTCAATAAATGCATTACATTAGACATAAATGAGATGCAATGTATAGTTTACATTTACTTTTAAGTTATTAGCTGACGCTTTCTTAGCAAAAGCAAAATAATTGATTTTGATGGCTTCTACTTAAGTAGGTCACATTTTGAAGGGACTTTGTATACATTTCCTTTAAATTTTGTTAATATTTTAGTATTCTGATCACCAAGTACAATTGTTTCTTTCCATTTAATGTTGTTTTTAAAATGCCTAGCCTGAGGCATGTCGAACAGCCTCTGCATATCTAAACATCTGTAAATGCTTGCTGTTGAGTTGTCAGAATTGGCATCTCAAGCCACTTCCTTTTTGTGGTCAGGTTTATGTTTATGGATACCGCATACTACCGTACTTTAAACTAATGCCTTAGATTGCATTAATATTAACTCGTCTCATTGACTTGCTTGAAAGGTCCCATTAGCTAGTTTAAAATAATTATTCAGTCCAATCTGATTGGTTGATACATCTTGCAGAGTTCAGGATCATCATCAAAGTGTCTGAGGGGCCATTGTATAGATGCTTGTTGTAAAAAAAAAAAGGCTTTAATGACCTCAGTAAATACTGATCATGGGTGTTTTGACAGAAGGTCAGTCAGAAGATTGAGTTCAAGGCTACTGCCTTTTGAAGCAGCTTTGCGTCTTTGTCACACAGCTGTACGGCTTTAATTCAAGGCTTAAGCAAGAGTTAGTAAGCCATTGACACATTATTTAAATGCATATGAGGGATTTGTGCCGACCCGTTTTTTTGTTTTTCTCTTTTTTTCGCTCAGGTTTATCAGTTTTCCGTGTTGCCGAATGTTAAGTATTACTTACAACACATTAGCGGTAAATGCTGCGCAAACAGAACAGGTTGCTGTTTGTGAATACATAAACACATAAAAAGCGAGCTGATCTGAGTTATATGAGCAGTCTACCTCTCAGAAGCAATTACTTTACATTGCCAGTAGGTCACCCCTTTTGATCCGATGCATTCCAGGTTTATAATGTTAAGCTACAGAAAGGTAATGACCTTGCGACTGAGTTCTAACATAAAGAGAGAACATGTGAATGTGTTGAGAAATGCAGATTATTGATGCTCACTTTGCATGTGCCTCTGTAAGTTTTCTTCAGCGTTCAGTTTCATCTTCAGAGAAGGTCGAATAGT
This sequence comes from Enteromius trimaculatus, assembly GCA_032361065.1. NCBI lineage: Eukaryota > Metazoa > Chordata > Actinopteri > Cypriniformes > Cyprinidae > Enteromius > Enteromius trimaculatus. Next base: position 8,053,394 of record JAUMHP010000068.1, read on the forward strand.
TCATAGCTCAATAATTAAGCTGCTTGACTTTTGCAGTCATTCGCACTAGGATTCACTGTTATATTAGGTTTGAGGTTGAAGCAGCAGTGCAAGCTTCAACATGAATATGACTATTTGAGGCTTAAGACCTTCTCTGCCACTCTGTATCAGGAGTGCCTGCAGTGATGCCCCCAAAATTGGTTTGCAGTTTTGCCCTACATCCACTACTGCAGGCTTACAGGAGCAGATGGCATCCAATTAAAAAAAAAAAATATTACTATTAGGTGATACTTTATCTTTTAAAGTTTGGGGTTGGTTGATTTTTTTTAAGCTTGTTGGGCTTAGGTTGCATTTATTTGATTAAAAATACTGTAAAAAATAAAAAACAGCAATATGGTACAATTTAATTACAGTTTAAAATAATGGTTTTGTATTTTACAACCTGGTCTCATAAAAATATGTAACTCTATGCACTTTTTATGCAACACCGTTTTTATGTACTTAAATTCACGTTTCGCCACAATTTCAAAGATAAATGTCCACTGAGTGGTGCTAAGACACATGTTAGTACTGTACATGAACCCTTGTTAAGGCAAACGTGCCATTTCAACTTACGTTTATGCAGATTTGAAATGTATTCTCAAACTGTAGTTACACGGGATTCCAACCAGAGCACTGCCTCTTAAGTACATCTCTGTACTCTGTGAGCTACCAAACAAACCTACTGTCCATGAAAATTTATAGATAGAAAGGTGGATATTTGTGATGCTAACATTCAGAAACATCAGTTACATTTTCAGTCGAATCACTTCGACGTTATATATGGGAACTCGCCAGAGAGACCAAATGCCTTTGAGCTTTATACAAAAGGCCAATGACTATTGGCATGCACTTGATTGCGCTCAGGTGCACCTCATCACGGTGTGAGTATAAGAGGGCACGAGCGGAATGCACATGCAGACTTTCGCTTCAGAGCGGAAGACGTTCTGAGCTACTTTAGGAGACCCTCTCTGCGAGTTTGGAGACTGATACGAGGAAGAGTCCTGCTTTCAAGAGTTCCTGCTTTCCTGCTCTCTCGTCTGACAGCGTTTTATCTGGGTGGCTGTCAGCAATCCTGCGGGCTGAGACGGCTCTCCTCGCGTCCTTCCCGTGCCGCGGCGAGGCGCTTGGGGGATTTCCAGGTGAGCGTTCAGAATGTTCCGTCCAGGGTGAAAGCCGTGTGGACTTCTGATGCACCATGTAGTCCCGTGGTCCTCCTGGAGGAGACCGCTCCCCCTGTAACAGGGCTGAGTGTGCCCAGGCTCTTCGGCCCTCGCCACTCTTGATGGCGGTGTAGCCAGGGGGTACACGGTGGTCCCTCAGGTCGAGCGCGCTGTGGTGGTGCACCTATGTCCACGCAGTGCTGCAGCCAGTAGCGACTTCAATGGCTGAGCTTGACGCAGGTGCCGGCCGCCGAGAGAGCACGCTTTCTCGACGCCCCCATCTTCCAGGCTGGCCTATTCAGCGACACTGTCTAGGACTTAGCCCAGGAGTTCTCCACAGTTCAGCAGCAGACCGAGGCAATGTCTCATGTCCTGCCTCGGCTGGCCAGCCCGTCCCCGAGTGCTCCTTCGTCTGCTCGTCGCCAAGGGCGTCCCCCTGCGGCATCCAGGAATTCTGCTCCTGCCCCCGCCGATGCCCAACCAGCAGCCCGTCGTCGAGCTGGCTGCGGGCGAGGGGCGCCACCTGCTGATCAAGGACCAGCCTTTAACACCCGGAGGGGTGGGAAGCGTTCCTGACACAATGCAGCCCGGAGGTAATGAGGACTGCTCTTCGGGTGACGTCGATGACATCTCTGTCCCCACTCCTGGAGGAGGGCCAGGAGTTTCTGTAAACACAGAGAGAGCCAGTCTTAACACAAATTTCATCATCTCTGGGTCCAGTGTCCGAAGGTCCAAAGGTTTTATGCCTCGATTTGCCTCGAACCAAACCCCTTTTAATAAAGCTGGTTTGTTCGAGGATCAAGCATATCAGTACAACACCCTGTGGCCTGTCCCTCTCAAAAACGGTTCTCTCCCCGCTACAGCGGCAGAGGGACATCCGCATCCTAACAGCTATCTCGGCGACTAGCTGATAATGGCTCACTCGCGGGATTTCTTGTACAAAGATGCGCAGGGACATAGTGCTTGGCACTTTAGCCTTCAAGGTCTTCAGGTCGACAGAGTAAGAGTAAACTCTCCCCGAAAAATAAAAGGGAGGAAAGGATCTCTTTTTCTCGGTATGGAGCTGGACTCGATCGCTCTGCCCACCTCGCACCGAGCACACAGGCCACGCTGAACTGTCTAGATATGTCAGGCACAAGACAGCGGCCCCTCTAGAAAGAGGCTCCTGGGGCATATGACAGCTCGGCCGCATGCAAACATGCCGCTGGGCTGATTCATATGAGACCGTTCAGTGTTGGTTACACGATCGGGTCCTTAGATGGGCAGCACCATGGCACACTCCGGACTGGCGTTTTCCCACAGTGAAGTTTATTGGCCGTGCCCAGGCAGGTCGTAGTCAAGGACACGGGGGCCTCCAGCTGCTTTGGCATATTACATAAAAATGCCTTGAGTTGCTAGCCGTGCAAGCACGGGCCAGTCCGGACGGACAACACAATGGTAATTGCGTACATAAAGAAATACTACGCTCCCTGTCACAACTCGCCCGCCATCTGCTCCTGTGGAGTCAAGCGAAAAAAAAGATTGCTGCGCGCTGTTCATATTCCAGGGCTTTCAACCGGGTAGCCAAAAAAGCAGCTACACGACCCACCACCCCTGGAGAATAGCGCCTCCACCCCCAGGTAGTCCAGATGATATGGAGCACTCCGCGAGGCCAAGACACATTTCTTCGCCTTCCCCGAGTCTGCCCATTGCCTGCTGTTTTCCCTCGCTTGGCGGGGATGCACTCGCACAGCTGGTCTCCGGGACTTAAGTACGCCTTCCCCAATGAGCCTCCTTGCATAGATGTGTAAGTTCAGGGAGGACGGGGAACAGATCCTCGCAGCAGCCCCTTCCTGGAAATCCCCTGAAGGAAATTTCTTCTCAGGGGATGGGGCACCTTGGCACCCGCATCCCACGGGATGCTACAGACTTCTCCGGCGTTTCAATGCTGTCATAGAGATCTCCTAAACGGAAAGCCCCCTCTATGAGGCTGGCTTACGCTCCGAGGTGAGTCTGTTGTAGACTAATGCTCCTCTCGCTCCTCTCTGGGTCTCCTTCTCCCAGAGGTGTGGCAAAAATATCTCCACAGTCAGCCAGAGGCTGTGTTTCCCTTCAATTATATCCATAAATCATATCGATATATTGTATTATTTTTGTCCCGCATGCAACAGTTCATTCTTCTCATGCTCTCCACCCTCAACCGCTTGCTTCAACACCACTGAAAGCAACTCTGTCGTCCCCCTATCGGGCCGCAGAGGGTTGAGAAGGTAACATGCGGACTCCTCTGCTGACAAACTTGAAAAGTATCTCGCGGCCTTAGAGTCGTGGCCCATTCCGTGGGTCTTCCCATATGTAACGTCGAAGTGATTCGACTGAAAGGGTAATGTCTAGGTTACGAACGTAACCCGCGTTCCCTGAAGGAGGGAACGGAGACGTTACACTTTCTCCTGCCACGACTCTGAGGTCGCGCTGACGCTGGCTTGGCTCTTCAGCGAAAAACTGCATGTGCATTCCGCTAATGCCCTCTTATACTCACACAGTGATGAGGTGCACCTAAGCGCAATCAAGTGCGCGCCAATATTCATTGGCCTTTTGTATAAAGCTCAAAGGCATTTGGTCTCTCTGGCGAGTTCCCATATGTAACGTCTCCGTTCCCCCTTCAGGGTAATTCTCAGAATTCCTCACAAATATCTTAATTTGTGTTTCGAAGATCAACAAAGGTCTTCTAGGTTTAGAATAACATGAGTAATTAATAACAGACTTTTCATTTTTGGATGAAAGTGTAAAAGTTTGGAAGTTAGTGTAAAACAAGTCATTTGTATGATTATATGTATGATTATAACTGATTATTGGCCTGTGTGTAGATGTGTTCAGGCCAGGACTCTTATTAAATGTGTTACAATAACTTTACAACAGAGAGTTTTTAATTAAGTATTGGTGTGTTTTATGCGTTAAATTTGGTACGTGTAATTGTATTCGAGAGGCACTCCGTTTAAAGTGAAAAGGTGGTGCTATTGAGCTAGTTTTCGTGTAGCTCAGTTTGTAGCACATTGTGTTATACAGTATGATGATATATAACCATGTGATCATGGGTTTGCTCCCAGAGAATGCACATGCTCATAAAATGTATATGCACCAAATCATGACTTTGCACGATTTTTGTAAGGGTAAGAGGTGTTTAGAGGTGGGGTTAAGATAGGTGTGCTTATTCTTACAAATTACACTCAAATATGTATAAATTACCATAAGATTGCTGTACAATATTGGATTGAAAATGTTATTAACTGGTGTGTGTGCAAAGTTTGTGGTATGTGTTAAGGTCTTTAAAATGCAATTAATTTTGTATAATAATAATAATCAATTGAGCAATTTAAAAAAAAATTGGTTGTTGATTCATAAATCAGTCTAGTAACCAATGCACAAATCTTGCTCAACTTTATTTTGGGGGTCTGTTTCTGGGCAAACCTCTCTTAAATGCCCTAAAATTAACCATAATGGAAGATGGCTTCTGCAGCTTGTTGTAATTAACTTGTCCTGATAATGTCTGGTAACATTGAACCTACGCCAGTGAGCAGACCTCTTTCCTCTGATGGTGTCCACTAATGCTCCCGCTGTGGTGGTAACACTAACCTGGCTCACACAGCCCGCACCCCATCGCCGGCCCACTTTCTACTTCATCAATCCAAGGCGATTATTATGTTTCTCTATTTGTGAGTGTGAGAGTGAACAGGTTCACAATAGCTCCACCAGAACTGCTCTGTATGGGTGTGTGTGTTATAGAGGTACAAAGGCTCCTTACCTCAGAGCATTGGCATTCCCTGAGCGAATAAGCAGGATACAGAAAGAGAGAGAGAGAGAGGGGTGCACAGTGGGGGTATTCATGGGCCCCGTCCCCACGGGAAGGAACCAAGGTCGAGTATTAGCCCCTATTAAAAAACAAAGCCAGCCCTGCAGGGGCCTGGCACTCACTGCATAAAGAGAGAAAGAGAAAGGCAGAGTATTGGAAGACAGAGAGGAGAAGGACGTTAAGGTTTTGGCCCCTTAGAACTACCTCCTTAAACAATCCTAAGTTTCCTTGAAACTTCTTGGATAAATCGTTGGACTGACAATCGTTTTTATTAGGTTGTGTTGTTCAGCACAAGATTTTTCAAAATTGAAAAGAAATGAAATAGTACTGCTAAAGCCGTAGTGTGTTTCATTTCCCGCCAACAGCGGCACCGAATGGATTTGCAAAATGAATGAAGTGGTTACATTGGTTAAGCCAATGTTGCCAAACCACGGAAAGCCACAGGAAATTACATCATGACAACGCTGACTGACTGTTGGCACCACAAAAACCAAATCTCAGGACCTTTACTGAACTGTGATTTTAAGTACCCCAAAAACAATCAGGCGCTGGCTATTATATTATATTATATTATAAAAACATACTTTATTATTATTTAAATAGATTATTAATTAGTTAATTTTTTTGTACATAGAAGATATTTAGAACAATGTATTGTGGAGATAATATAGTTTTATGTTAAGTTAATGAAGTTTTTATTTTTGTATTTTTATTTCAATTTTAGTTAAAGTTTTAATTATTTTCTTGTGTGTCATTATTATTTACTTTTATTAGTTATGTCTGTATAGTTTTTTTTATTATTATTGTGTATAGTTCAAGGTATTTTAGTATGTCATGTTAAAGTATAGAAATGTTGCAACTAGCTGGAATAAAAACAGTTTATTTTTTTTATTTCAGTCCATTTTTAGTTTTTTTTTTTTTTTTAGTATACTTTTAATTTTAGTCTTGGACCAATGTTGTTTGAGCTTGAAAGTCATGCAAGTTTGGAATCACACAAGAGTGAGCAAATGATGACAAAGTTTTGAGTTTTGGGTGAACTAACCCTTTAAGGTCTTTTGTAAAGGCCACGTTTTGCTTGTTCTTTGTACACTAGATTCTAGTATGTAGATAAGCAGTTTTTTTACTGAAACAGTTTGTTTCACCAAAAATGCTTTATTTAGACAAATACAGGCATGAGTTATTTGATAAAACACCATAAAAAAACTTCTTTTTAGCTCAATCCTGAAATATTTTACAACTCCCTCCCGCTCTTCAAAAATGTTCCCATCTACTAGAAATGGAAAACATGTGTTCATATGTAAGCACAGCCAACATCTCCTCTCCCGTGTAGCAGTTCACTTCTCCATGGCAACAGCAATTACCATGCATGTCTGTAACAATGAAGTGAAAAATGCTATTTCTATAGAATCATGGACTTTAATGTGAGAAAAGATTCACTGTTTAGCTTGAGAATTAACCTTGAGAACATATATATATATATATATATATATATATATACTTTTCCTTGTATAGGTCAACGTTTCTGTCAAGGTAAAACATGTATAGATTGCACCAGCCTTTGTTTTCCTGAACTTTTCCGCTCATGATACTTTGCATTTTGTCGTATTTTCTATTCAGAGCGTTTAATACCTTCGCGTTAAACCCTCTTGTTTCCTACAGGAGCAAGCTTTTCTCTTCAGTCAGCGGTGGTGATTCACAGAGTTACAATTCTTCTCCCCCCTTGATTAGAAAGCGGAGGAAGGAAGTCTGGGCAACTTCACAGCAATTGCAACCACAATGGCTCGTTACCTCCAGAACAAAACACTCCATGCACATCCCACGAGGAATATTTTGGAGATACTCACTGTAATGAGTAATAAATCAGACCGGAAAGTGGGAAAAGAGTTATTTAGCGGCTCATTGGAAGTTAGACATTGTCGTTCGGTATTTGAACGATTTTGAGCTCAAGTACCGGATGAAGCAATGTCATAGTCATTGCCCCTCCGTGGCTCTCAGCTGCGCCCCATCGCACCTGTGCTTTCCTCTCAGGCAGGTATCCTCCTCCTTTCACATCTGGCCCCCTCACCTCGGATTCCTTGCGTGCCTCTCCCAAAGCTCGGCATCCTACAGCCTGTCTTGCATCAGGATCGAGTAACATAAATTAGCGTGTCCTCAGAAAACCCATGTACGTTTAGACTTGGGCCTCTCACGCTGGCAGGGACTTCAACTCTATCTGCCAGCACTCTGCTTGCAGCTGGAGCACACTTAGACTGTTTGTATGTACCAGTCCACCCCCCCCCCCCAAAACGAATTCCATTCAAATCCCCCAAAATAACTCTGCCTAATTGCCCACACTGGGCAACGATGAGAGGATTTATCACCGAGATTGATTTTATGTGCAATGAGGCCGTCGGTTAAAAGAATCAATTGACTGATATTGTTGAAGCCCACATTAGTGGGACAATTAGAGGCCTTGATGGGACACTCTATCCTCCTGCCTCTACACGCTCGAACCCATCTTTTGTCATCAGCATCACAACAACTTGATCGTATCACACAGTGTTTGCAGTTCATGGAAATTTATAATCGTGATCCGTTCTCTGGAGAATCAAATTAAATTTGCACTTTATGACAGATTCTGGGATGGTAGAGTCGCCTTGTGAATGGTCAGATCGTGGGAATGTGGTATCAGACTGTGGCTGGCTCTGCCCGAAGCACGGCCCTAGAGACCCGGTGTTTGTTTCATGGCATGTCACCCATGATGGGCAGCTTGGTGCTTTGCCAGATATGCAAACGGAATCAGAAAGTCCATCATTTATAAAGTTCTACACATCCTCGCCCCTTGGTTCTTTGGTAATAAATATTTTGACTCCGTTTGATTATCCTTTCAGCTTCCAGTAACAGTACCAGAGCATGAACGCATGAATGTATTCTGCAAAATTCTCAAAGTTGATGATAAAAAGGAAAATTAATTTCTGTTGTCACAGATTCTTAAAAAGCGTGTTTACTGTAATATATAGTTAAATTATTATTTGTGTAATAATATTTTAATTTAAAGCTATAAGACGCATTTAGCATAGATCAAATCTAAAATGATCGTGTAGACAATTTGTTGGAATGTTTGGAGGCACTAGTTACTCACTACTACTACCTTTCACATTTTTTAAAATAATAAATGCATATACTGTATTCAGTAAGGACATGATCAAATATTACACACATATTAGAACAGATTTTAACTTTTAGAAAATGTGGTTCTTTTGTAGCATCTATTCATCCATTAAATAAAAACAAAAAGGCAAATTTTCCCCAAAAACATTAGGCAAAACTATTTTTAATATAGATTATAATAATAATAATACATTTTTGCCAGTGAATTAGCATATCAGAATGGTTAAAGTAATGATGCTAAAATTTCTGCTTTGCCTTTACAGGAATAAATTTAATTTAATTTAATATGTTCAAATGACAAATTAATGTTTGACTGTAAATCCTTCTAACCCCAAACGTTTAAACAGAATTGAATTATTTTA
>JAUMHP010000068.1:8062012-8119183 GCA_032361065.1 Enteromius trimaculatus
TATATATTGTTGTACAATTGTCTTGAAATATTGAATACTATCAAATACTATCAAAAGGTGAAAAATGTATTCATTTATTAAGTAATTATTTTTTATTATTTTTTTTTCTTTCCTAGTGTAACATTTAATGTGTTAAACACTGACTTTACTGGTTTTTAAAAGTGTTATATGTCATTCCCTTAAACATGCAGATAACATACTTGCTTATTCTCCTGTCCTACCGGCTGGTCAGTTTTATCCCCATTGCACTCCCTGGGCCAAACCACATGTGCCAGATGTGAGTCGTCTTTATGCTCGGAGTCAACCCCAGAACATGTTAAGTTCATTATGTCAACAATTTGTCTGTGTGTTACATTTAACTTTTTTTTCTTACCTTTTTTTTTTTTATTATTTATTTCTTAAAGCTACTCCATCCTGATTACTTTGCAGCAAATCTTCCAAGCAATTGCAATTCATATCCGGAGAAGAAACTTCTTGGCAGAGCTTCAGACAAATATAAGTGTCCTCTCTTGATTAGAGCAAGGCCGGGTGAGAGGATCAACTCCTGACAGGACGTTTATTTGATATATTTATAGTGCAACAAATATGAAGCATTAAATTTTGAGATGTGCGTTTTGGTGACATTATGAACAACTTCGCATCTTCTGTTAATTATCGTTAGTACATTTTCTTTCTAGTATCATTTTGTTTACAAGGACGTGACATGTCAAGGGGCTTGTAAGTGTTTTCAACCCCAGGCAGATGTTTCTTTTAGTCATTATTAGATAAGCAAAGACTTCCAGCCAAGGAAATCACTACAGTTTGAAATGACATATATCTCCATAATCGTATCTGTGACGTCTAACTCATGAGCTGTGCTGTATTTCTTTGTCTCAACACCCCATTTAGAACAAGCTAGACCGGCTGCAGTATATTTTACGGATCTTAAACGAATCTCGTGTTTCATAAATCAAATTATTTCAAGTTATTCTTCATTTCTACCTATTTCATTATGTCACGATGAAGAACTGTGTCCGGTCTTCGCTGCTTAGAGCTTTAGCGGGAGAAAGAGGGTGGGGGGGAGCAGGAGTTTGTGTGTGTTCTGTCTCTTTCTTTTGCTGCAGACAGACTGTGGATGTCAGGTGCATGACGGGAAGTGGGTTCGCAGGGGACAGCAGTGTGGCGTAGGGCCAGAATCAATTGGCGGTGTAATGAGATGGCTTGGTGCCAGGTTTCCATGGAGCTCACTTTTCCTGTCCTTCACTGGAGGATTTGTAAATTAAAGAGAGAGAGAAAGCTTGGGAGGGAGGCAGGAGAGAAAGGGAGAGAGGCAAACATAAAGAAAAGGAGGGAGTGGGTGGCAGAGGAGTAGCAAAAGGGCACAACCAAAGGAGGGGGCACGGAGCTAGACAGAGAAAGGTGCAGCGATTTACAAAAAAAGAAAGGGGGGATGCGGGACAGAGCCTTGGAATGCTGAAGCCCCGGAGAGCTCTGCACAGCGCAATTCACCGAAGATGACGGGGCTCTGTAATGCATGTCGATGTCTTTCAGACATTTTTTGGTTTTTGATGCAGAACTAAAGCTTCGGATCTCAGAGATAAGGTGCACTTGGCGTAGGGATGAAAAGAAGGTCTTGCCTTTCTATTTCTGTGCGCCGCACCGATTTTCATTTTTGCCCCCTTGAGCCAAAAATCTGTCTGATAAAGCCTAATGAAATCAATGCAGTGATATGCCTTTAATCCAGCAATGAAGCGACTGTCGTGATTATGCAAGAATTTTCTAATTAGCATTATAAAACATCATTTTTTTTGAGAGTAATTCACTTTGCGACTTCTCTACTGCCTTGCGCAAGAAGTTCTTCTTCGCTTATCACTCCCGCAGCTACATTTCTGAATAGTTTTTTTCTGAAGGTTTTCTCGCACACAAAGGACTTAATGAAGGTCTGTTTGTTTGCACAAAAGGCAACTTTTTTCATTTTGGAGCTTAATTCTTTCACTCCATGGGTGTTTCGTTTCCAAGATCTTCAGTTTGACCATTCTGAATTTACCACCAGTTTTCCCGCAGGCACCACAATGTTTTATGCACGCCATTTATTAATTTACATCATGATTTGTCTGTTTATCCAGACTCGGATAATCCTTTTCACTCTGATGACAAATTTACAGCATTCATACTTTATGGGCCTTGAAGTCTTCAAGCTGGTAATTTGTTTTAAATTAAACAACTTAGCAGAAGCTGGAACTATCCTTGATGCCTGGCTATTCTGGATTGGAGCGTTGAGGGTGCCGGCTTGGCCCGTGTTAAATTAGAAGCCTGAAGTATATTGACAGAGCATGCAAGGTCAGCTGGGGACAAGCAAGACTGTAACCCTCTGAGAACCACAGAGGAACCGGCTGAGTCATGGTCACAAATCGGTTTCAACCAATCCTGAAGGTGCTGGAACAGAGTGGATAGTGTTGCAGTGGTTCATGGGTAGACGGGAACAAAGAGACTCTTCATGTCCTCTGAGCCTCACATGCATCATCTTGCATAAAGATCATTCTCGCTATGCTGGGATACTATCCTCTTATTTCCCCAATACATTCTTAAGATTTTGAGCACAGATAACATAAAGCAAAGGAGAAGATGCTTGAACCTTACCGCAAATCAGAGCCAAATGACACTAATTGGTCCACTGGCACTGTTTTCTCTTGACTGCAGACTGCATTGTAATGAAAACAAAACGCCACTTTGGAGCATTTTCTTTCCCACGAGATTAACAGTAATTAACTAGTATCACTGCTGGGCAGCAGGTGATGTCTCAGCCAGGGACAAAGGGCTGAATAGTCACGCTACATTTTTGGATGTAATTGAGACACAGTTTACTTCGTATTTAGCCTTTGTCAACAGAGCTGTTTTGTGGATGTGCTAATATTGATAATTTATTCAACATGCTGTGACTTCATCTAATGTAGAGGCCTTGGATTTATAGTCGAAGGCAGAAAAAAAAAGTTTGTCGTTTTAAGTATTAATATTTTGTTTTTTAATGGGAATAATAGTGATTAAATTAAATCACTTAACACATGTTTTTTAATCTGTTTTAATTGTAATCTATTCATTATTTTAAGTGTCCCTATTACTGATTTTTGAAAATGAGCTTTAATGCAGTGTGTAACACAGCTAAGTAAGTGAAAACATCCTGCAAAGTTTTAAATCTGAAAGTGCACCGTGAATGAAATTATTGTCTCTTAAAAAAGAGTTGACTCTTAATCATTGAAACGAGTCGTTTTTAAAATCAGTCCCAAGACATTTCAAGTTGACGTCAACATGAAACGTCATATTTTTCGCCCACTTGTTGTTCTTTTCACATTGGTCTGAATGAAAAAACGAATTCCTTTATTGCCACTAGTTGCTGCTGTTGTAGCGGCAAAAACAACGCGTTTACAAATCCTGCTTTATCAGGCATTACAGGTATGATGAAATAAATGTGAGCATTTGACCAATCACTGCAAATCAGCATCATGCAAAGGAGGGGTACGGAAAAAATGTATTGTTAAACAAAATTATTTGGGAGGTAAAAATAACAAGCCAATGAAAGTGTTTCTTGACTTTTATGCATGGCAACCTGTTGGTAACTCCCAAAACTAAAACGGGAACCCTTAATTACCCATAGCAGGATTTTGAGAATGTTTTAGTATTTCTTTTATCTGCCTTTTGTTTCAGTGAAAACCACACTTGAGCTGCTTTAACTGTGAAACAACCTGATGACACAAGAAAAGCTTGTGTCTGTTCAAAGACAGTCGCATAGTCAGTGTCCCAACTTATTTATTTTTAGTCACCTAGAAATAATGTAGAATCTGAAATATTTATTAGAAATCAGAACTTTTCTTTGTTACTTTCCAGTTTTAAATGTGATTCCAAATACTAGATTTCCGAGTTTGGGATCTTCAAATCCCACTCTGTCACTTTCTGGTGCAGTTTCTAGCTCTGGCTTTATATTCGGCTGGTCAGGAGTGAGACAGAGAGCCCGCTGGCCCGTTTGTCTGAGATTTTGGTTAATGCAACGGATTGGAGGAGCAGTGCCGCAGCAGTGCGTGAGTAGAATATAAGAGAGAGAGGGAGAGGCATGGAATTTGGAGGGGTAAGACACGGTGCCTTCTTAACTGAGTCTGAAGGCATATGTTTATCACCGACACGCTGCACGATGTACACGACTCACCCTCCCTCCTTCCACCACGCTGGGAGTCGAGTATAGTAGAGTAAGAGGCACTGGAGGTATTGCTTACAGTCAGCGCTCTGGGGGAAACGCCACAGCGTGTTCACATGGCTTCTCCCCGTCCCCTGGGAAACGGCACATACCCGCCGGGCATTCAAGTCTATTGGGGTGTCAGCTTCAGTCTGCTGAGTAGAACCAGCATCTAAAAGTGTGAAAGCTGGAGATGACGGAAAGGTTGTAAAGTGCTGTGTTTGGCCTTATGCTAACATCAGCGCTCAAAAAAAACATATCCAACTGCCGCCTCCTTCTACCACTGCTGCTTTTTGGTATATTTAGGTTTGTTGCTCTGATTTATATATGTCTACATAGCTAAGCGCTATATTTGCAGACTGCTGATCCTTAGAAGATGTGCCACAATAAGACCCTCTATTCTTAGCCGGCACACATTGATGCTCTTCGCAGTCACACAAGGCCCACTAAGCATTTCAATATAAAAAAAAAATCTAATTTCACTAGAATTTGTTGCTAGGAAGATATCGGTTTAGACAAAAGAAAGGAAACACTGTTTTTCAGTTTTGCTCAAATGGCAAGTCCACCACGAAACAATTTCGCCCCAGCAAATAATGGCACGGGGCCAACGAGACTCTTTCAGAAGCTGGACCGAACTGCAGATTAGTATTTATTTTTGGTGCAGAGAAGTCTTCCAAGAAGTATGTGTGTGTGTTTTTAGGAGGGGTGTGTGTGTGTGTGTGTGTGCAAGGGTTGGGGGGGTTTGGTTGGGACGGGCGGGCGGTCAGTCGGGCGGTCTGGGAGAGGGAAGCGTGAGGACTGCAGAGGAGTTGTTACCTGGGTTGCTCCTCTACAGCTGGGGGAGTGAGAGAGAGGCAAGCGGAGGAGACAAGGTTAAGGGGTGACGGGACTGGAGCACAACTCCATTTTCGTTTTTGCCGAATTTCCACAGTCGCTTCTTTCTTTTCTGTTTCGCTTCATTCAACAGAGTGAGTGAAAGAGAGGGAGAGGGCTGTGGAGAGAGAGTGAAAGAGAAAATCAAGCCAATTTTTTTTTTTAAGACTCGATCTTGGCTTTCTTACAAACAGATGTTGCCTGTCATTTGGTCGTTAAGCAGGCACATAGATCGTACAATACTGAGGTTTTACTGACTTGCTTTCTCTTATTTATGGTTTTATTACAAGGAAAATCGATCTCTCATAAACATGGGAATGATTTTTTCCAAATCCGTGTTTTTTTTTTTTTTTTTTAATAATGTATTTTCCCTCGCTTAATCTCATACATTTCCTCGTTCTACTTTTTTTTTTAGTTTCGCATTTGTGTTTTGTGCTTTTGTGGGCCACAGTGGACGTTCTCCATACCTTCTGCCAGTGCTGTAAGAACAGTGAGTACAATGAGACCTTTTGGAAACAGACAGTCGGTAAGCATTTGATTCTTTCTGTACAGCATTTTTGTTTACCACATCAATACGCTTTATTTTCCTGTGTCTATTTTATGGTTGTTTTAATGCTCAGTGCTGTTAGTGCACAGGTTGGTAAGGCCTGAGCGTGTTGTTGTATTAATGTCTGAAGTCGTTCTGATGTAAAATCCTATATCCGCTCACTTTGGTTAAGAAACAAGGGGTCAGCCTCGCTCCTGCTGACCCCTATCCAGCTGATTTTGATGAGTCTTTCAACTTTTTGGCATGGCCCCACTAACATAGTTAAAAGATCTTGGCATCTACTTCAAAGTCAGTCTTTTCATTTGTATTCAGGTAGTGGGAAACGGGAAGGGAACACGAACTGTCAGAAGCTCTTCACCGGAGGTGCGGTGCCAATCCAAATCGACCATCAAATAATATCACACTGAGCCACGTGTTATTAATGGCACTGGGTTTGGCTTTGTGGGCCAGACTTACTTCACACATCTTTATTATGCTCAGTAGGGGCCTGGAACATTCGGATGCAGAAATCATCTCAGTTTGAGAGAAATGTTTCTGTTTGGTGAGACAATATAGGTAATATATAGATAATTGCTTTAATGCATAGGTGCTGTCCTGTGACTGATGCAGCATTGAGGGCTTCAGCTTAATTTAGTGTTTGAAATATTTAAACTGGACTTTTAAAGTCAGCCATTGTCAGTGCGTTATTTCAGTGATTGTTTTTAAAGCTTGACTTTACACACGTTTTAAAAGACATAAAAGAAAATGTCAAGTACTCTGTATATACAGCTTTGTGTGGTCAGCAATGGGGAAATGCAGATGTTTGGCTTATAGTTGTACTGACAGGTCTTTGATTTGACACTGCTCAGCTGTTGTCTTCTGTGGATTGGGCTCTGCAGGCCCTTGAAACCTAAGAATGAGATGTTCTGATGGAAGGGGAAGAGGCCAAAGAGCTAGAAAATAAAAGGTTTAGGCAAGCTTTAGGGATGGTGTTCTCAGTATAGTGTTACTCTTTGATAATTTTTTTCTTCTATATAAGATGAACAGGTGCTTGGTGTTTTGAAGAGTTCACCACTTGTTACAGTGACAATAGAAAAACACTTGTTTTAGTTATTATATAGCTTAGTTGTTTAATTCAACCAAATATATGGCCACTAAATGATGTCAAAAAAATTTCAATATGGCAAATAATATTAGTAGATAAGTAAAATCAATTGTCTAATCTAGTAATATATATATTCATATTATTAAATAATTAAGGATTTATGTTTTATTTGAATGTTTTGCTGCTGTTTTCAATAAATAATTACAATTATTTTTAAGATACGAATGCACTTTAAAATATAGATTGCAAGTTCAGTATTTGATTGCTTATTGTGTTTTTCTTTCCTTCTTCTGGCAGGTGGTTTGTAGAGCAGACACTAATATTTTCCACTGTTCATACGTTTTTTCTATTTTTTCTTTCACCCATTTATTCTGTAGTTGCCATGTATAATTAAAAATATCCTTAATCAGATCCTTCAGAGATGGGCTGGCTATTGGCCACCTTGGACACACCTTTGGGTTTCCTATTGTTCCCAAAATTCCTGTCTGATTCTCCTTTTCTATTATCTTTCAGCTTTTAGAGTGTACTTATATTATAAGGCAGTGATTTAATTGCTTGTCTGACTTGGAAATGGACAAGCAGATAGAGATAAAAACCTATTTTCCTCGTCTAGAAGACTGACTTAATCTAAACTGATATTTAGTCAGCCTCTTTAAACTCAGCAGTGTCTTCCACTGACACAATATCAGAATGAGTAGGTGTGATGCAGTCGAAGTCATACTGTAGCTGCAGTCAATTTTTGACCAGCTTTTTAATTAACTTGGCTTACAAATGTGTTACAGTTGGGGATTGTTTTTTGACACCTCTTGACTGTTCTTTTCACCTAACTTTACACCGTTTTTCTCCATATTTGGCTTTGTTCTCTGTCTTCAGGCTTTCTGCCTCCATTTTGAGAGCCTTTTCAAATCAAGCCCTTTTAAATGGAGAGGTTGCAGTTATTTTCATTTTAAGAAATATCTATTGAGCATGCCAAGGCCATAGCTAAGGTAGATGCTGTACAGCGTAGGTCAAATTTGACCAAAACCAAAATTGTGAACGAGCTCATCTAACCATCTGAAGTTTGCTCAAAGTAAATCAATGAGTTATCGCTCCCCTCCTCTCTTAAATAGAAAATATACCATTATTGCTTTAAAAGTATTTGATAAAAGGTGTTTGAATGTGCATTTGTGGTAGTGCTATCCTTTTGTTGTCATTTGATATTTTCATTAAACAAGTTTTTTTTTTTTCGTTCCTGCACTGTTGACTTGGCTTTTAGATTCATAGCCCACAGGAGAGCAGTGAGGACGTGTCGGGAGTCATTTACAAGGATATAGTCCAAATATCTCAGTGTGTGTTTGTATGTCTCAGATGATCTCGCCATTGTGGGGACATTTTCAATTCTATCTAATCAAAATGGAAAATAAAGAAGCGGAGCCTTATACTTTGGTCCCATCATATTTTTTGATTGTTTGTTAGCTGAACCGTAAAACTGCAAATATGTTTTGCACCTCAGTGTATGAGCTGCCATTCCTATTTACATATGCAATAGTTTCAGCATTGCAATATTCAGCTCGTTTGCAGAAATATTACCTTTACATCACTGAAATTCATTTCCAGATTTAGATCATTGTATGATCTTTTAGAATGGAATAACGGAAGCCGATGGACGACTTCTGAGCTTGTTTTTCTTCTGGAAGAGACCTGCCTGCTGACACAAACCCGTAGATCCGAACTTGTGGTGACTGTCCACACAAGCTTGTATCTATAGGTATCTGTCTGTGTGGCCTTCACACCTACTATTCAGGGCCTCGTTTTAAACCATCCTGCACTCAGTAGGTAGGGTTTGAATAGTTTTTTTAAACCTTTTAATACAGAAAAGGAAATTAGCAAAGTCGGTTTTCTTTCTCAAATCGATAGAGGGTCAACTCTGTTCATCTCTCTGGGTCTCTGCGGTGCCCCCAGGCTGAGGTAGTAGGTTGTATAGTTTAGAGTAACATCATAGGAGATAACTGTACAACCTCCTAGCTTTCCCTGAGATACACACGCTCCTGCCTCAGCAACTCGACAAACAACCCGCATAAACAATATGGCATTAACTAAACATCTGATTTTATTTCCTGTAAAATGATTGAACTCAAAATAAGCCCCAGAAGGAGACACTAACCAGGCACATAAAACGGCTCAAGGTTAGAACATAAAGTCATGCTAGTTGTACCGATCGTATTTAGTTTCTCAGCAATCAAGCACCTTTTTTTATAATCTTATAGTAAAAAAAGTGCTTTGTTTATAGAGAAGGTTTTTTTTTACTCGTCCTTGTAATACAGATAGTTGGGGTTTGGTCATTTGTATTTATATGCTCACCACGGCTGTATTTATTTGATCAAAAATAGAAACAGTAAAAACAGTAGTATTGTGAAATGTTTTTACAGTTTAACAAAACTTTCTGTTTCAATAACCTTATTCTAAATTAAAAATTATTCAAAAAATTTTTTACCTTTGACTCCTCTGGCATATATTTGTTCTTGTTATAACTATAAACTGACTTCCTTTTAATTAATTTTAAAAAACTTTTTCGTCTCCAGTGAATGAATCTTAATTAAATAATCTTTAGACATTTGCGATGGAAAAGGAGACCAAATACTGAGAAAGACATTTTTTAGTTATTATTTCTTTTAATAATATAAAAAGAGATCTGTAGAAAAGTGCATTTTCAAATTCTGAAGGACTGTCAGTGCAAAAATACCACATTGACATATTGCGTACCTTTCAGTTTATCCCTTAAACTTTAAGCCTGCTGAAATCTTGACAGTAAAATGTTTTTTTTATTGATGAATAGTTATTTCAAAAGAAAAGGGATTATTTGAAATTTACTATTACTTTCATTTATTGCATCCTTTCCAAAAAAAGTTGTTAACTTACTGAAACTGTAGTGTATTTCTATCAGATCTAACTATTAAATTTACTTTTATTGATGCATTTAATATAATATGTTTAAATTTTGAAACAAAAGCAGCTAAATTAGATTGTGATCACATTTTGCACTATTCCACATTCAACATTTTCATCTTATTTCAAAGCACGTCTGACAGTATATGTTCAATCATTTCACACACATGGTGAAGTTGGTAAACATTTGGTTGTCAACTTAAAGTATTAACGTCAATTCTATATTATTGCATTACAAACATCGACCTAATTAATTTGTGTATAATCAGTGTGATACATACTATAATTATTTCAAAGAATTTAAATAATTATTTTGCTCACTTTGTTAAACCCTTATTAGCAAAACCTTCAGCTATAATGTGATAGCAGATCAGAAAAAAACACTTTTCCTTTACTCCTAATTAAACAGAAATATTGTTGGTGAATCAAAAGGGTTAAACTGTCCACAGTTTGTATTTTAATTACCCAATAATGTTTTTTATTAAATGTATTTTTTAGCACAAAGACATTTCTTGGTCACACTAATAAATATAGAAGCATGTTATTTTTGAAAATATATTACACATTAAGCCAAACTGTCTAATAGTCTGTATCTTTAAAAAACAATATTTGCCTATCAGACGATACAATTTATGATTACGATAAGAGTAGTATTTTTTTGTTACAAAAAATTAATAAACTAGGATCTTAGGCTAACAGTATTAACCCTGAACAGATACATATACTAGTGAGCGCATTAAATAACAATGTCCGACAGACACACGCTACAGCCTTCTTGTATGAGTTGCATCACTTTTTGAACAGATTAATCCAAAAGAAATCCATTAAATAGCAAAACAAGACCTCTCAACATTATTTGAAGGCCTGGTTATATATTACAGTTGTATAATTTTTAGACATGGTTATTAAACACAGTATAAATTATATTTAATATAATATATCATCACTATTAATTCATTACTTTCTATCACTTCGAATCCAATAATGATGAAGAGTTTACTATTTTGGCTTTCTTTTGTCTTGGGGTTGATGGATGGTGTTTAGTCATGAGTTTTACTGAAGAAGAAACTCTCAGATGATGTACAAAGACTAAAGTTTGGATTTACAGTCAAGTAGATATGTCACGCTTAAAAGCACACTTTAGATGATAGCGGCGTGCTCCATTTTCTGGAGCGAGAATAAAGTACTGTACATCACCTCTGATCCCCGAACAATGGAGGCTGAAATAGATTTTGCTGTTTCTATTAATGCCTGTGCTACTGCCGGACCTGTCATCATCTCACACCAGTTAAAAAGACAGATCACACTTAAAGAAAAATACAAACTACTATCCTTAATTGCCATATTAGTTGCTTTTCAGCCAGATGATATAAAGAATTTGCAAAACAACACCCATCTTTTAATGAAATATTCATCAGCAAGTAGATTTTAATTATTACAAGCAGACATTATTAAGAAATCATAGTAATTTATTTTAGTTTAAAATGTCTAAACAACACAGCTGTATATATATATATACATATACAGTTTCGTTTGTCAGCAGAATCTAGCTGTGCATTAACTTTTATTTTTGTTCTCCCTTAACAAGATGCTAAGAGCACCATAATGTATGTATACATATATATATATATATATATATATGCTTAGCGCACAAAGCTTGAGCAAGATTGAGTGAGATGTTATCTTTACTCTAGATCTCACAGACTTGAGATTTCATGTGAACCCTCCCTCACAGCCACTGCTGGAGTTCTGGAGCAAAAGGCTGCCCCCCAATGGTGCAGCTTTTCACTGCCACACACACTTCACTGAAACAGACAGCTGTACATTGCTTAGCGTCTGATTCTAAGACCCCTTCCAGGGTTTATGTGTAATCTCAAAATGTAGTCTTTGAAGTTGCTTTATTTCCCATCTTCCCGTTAATTTCTTTTTTCGTATCTCTGCGGCAATACAACTGCGATAACGTGTCTCTTCGGCGTGTGCCTTTAGTCGGCCAGGAGGGTCTGTGTGCTGCGTAATGTCAGCCTTGAAGCATGAATCCAAAGCAGATCAGAGAACGGAGAGGGTCCAGAGCGCAGAGGTTTGTAGTTGTCTACACCTCTCCTTTGCAAATCGCTGCCAAAGGAAAAGAGCAGTGACAAACAAACGGCTTTTTTAGCTCGCCGCTCGGGCTCTGAGGCATTCACGAATATTCGTTCGCTCTCTTCTATTATGAAAGCCTCTGAAATGCTTTACGGACATGCTCTTGTGCCGACATTCGGGAAAAAAAAAATACACAGGCTTAACTTTATAAAATGCTTTGTGTCTGTCTCGTCAGCTTAATATTTGGTCTTTTACATTTGGTAATTGTGAGACTACGCAAAGCACTAGAGAAAATGCTCTCAGTGCAAAGAATACTTAGAGTATTATCATTAGTATCACAAGGTCTCCTATACTGATCTATTTCTTTTTTAAAGTATAAAATATTTGCCATGAGCATGATTTGCAACTTGCTAGTCAGTGGCGGATGTTGTTGGGGGAGGGGCATTCTAAGAGAGAACATTTGATTGGACAAAAATGTGTGTAGTGCAGGATGAGTCATCAATATTTTTGCTGTTTAGCATTACGCTAGCTTTGTAGACTAAAAGCCTAATTTTAATTTTATGGGGCTACGTAATTACTCCATTCGATAGTACGCGATGAGTATTATTGTAGTCACATATTCTAAGTATTACTAAATCAAGGGTATATTTGGGTCCTAAAGAAGTGCCTATTCCTTCGCTCAAAGTCCTCATTAGAACTTCAACCACAATGTTTGTTATGCAAGGTATGAAGCACTATAATTACACCGCTTTGCTAATGGCCTTATATTTTACTTCTCTGGAGACACGTCTGCTAAACATAGCTGAAGTCATAATCTTACAGTGAGCACTTAGCAGTCTCTACAGCAGGAATGACTGGATTCAGTGTTTGAAATACTCTACAATTTTGCCGGGGTGGGCTCATAAACAGTAAACAGAGAAAAAAAATATAGAAAAAAGCCATATCCTCTTGAAATAATAATAAAAAAAAAAAAAATCATAATTGTCTGGTTTTTCCAAAGGCCCACACAGTGAACAAGTGCTGATCTCATTCAGTATAATTTTAACTGCTTGGATATTTTTACAAGCATGTGGTGACGGATTTAAAGAGATGAGATTTTACACTGAATATCCGATGCAATAAGCAGGCATGGTACATACATGCACACAATTACACATGCATGCTAAATACCTAGAAACTCATAGCATATTTGTTTAATCTCCCAGAGACCTTTGCTTTGTTGCATGAGTAGCTGACAGCTGTCAATCAGTCCAACTATTTTGTCACATGACATTGTCTTGAATGCAGATTTCCATGCACTTTCTGTTCGCATCACCCGCCATGCAGCAAAAATGCTTTAATATGCTTTTCTAGGTCTTTAGCATGCATAAGTAATTGTATGCACATATATATGCCTGTGCGACTGTCTGCTCGCTATAGGCTCTAGGCGGCAGCCGGCACAGTCAAAGGCAGTCTAATATTAGCACCTCACTGATGGCTTGCTGTATCTGGACGAAAGAGGGTGATAAATGAGGCGGGGCCATGGAGCCGAGGGGGAAATGTAAAAGGGATAGCATCTCCGTTTTACCGCCAAAACGCCTACATGCTTGTCCCGTCCGCGTCAGAAAGGATATAACGTTCAATCTACTGTACAAGTGACAACCAGCCAGAGACTTTGAGATCATGAAGCGAGTGAAATAAAGAGAGGAAGAGGGCAGTGTTGTGCAGGTTTGCTTTCCCCTTCGCTCTGGTCGCTGATTTGATCCCATGCGCTGTTGTCCGTCGCTAGCCTCCCTGTCTGCCCGGCTTGTCCCTCCCCCATCAGCTCAGGCTTCTCTCCCCCCTCACTCTGCCCAAGCCTGGGGGAGCCAGTGGAGATTAAATGTAGCCTCTATAAGCCAAGCACATCATGTAGCTGTGTTTCTAGGGCCTCTCTCTCTCTCTGTCTTTCTCTCTCACTTTTATTCTCTTTTTAAAGGATAGTGTTTCTGATGCCAGGCATATGATAGAGAACTTCTAGAATGTCAATGTCATTTGAAATGCAAAAATATTTTAAAGTAAAAACGACTAAAAAAATCAAGAATTGTGAAAGCCTATGCCTTTTTCCATACTATTTCTCCTTTTCCACCAACATCCTCCCCCCTATGGGTTGATACTGTGGAGAAGTGGGCCTCTGGCTTTAAATGATCACAGCTGTGCGAGCAAATTAATGGATGATATTTCTCTGTTCTCCCCCCTTTCTACAACTTTTTTCAACATGGATTTATAAAGAGGGAAAGAGGGACCAGGGGTGTCACGCTTCTACGTTTTCCCCCTCCTCTTTCCAATTTTGCATGCATCTCAGTCTGCTCAACTCAGAGAGAGAGGAAGAGTGTGCATGTGTGTGTCCTGGGAGTGAGAGAGAGAGAGAGAGAGAGAGAGAGAGAGAGAGAGAGAGAGCGGGAGAGATGGCGAGGGAGGGAGAAAATGAAATGTAAGACAGATACGGAGGGTGAAAGAGAAGAAGGGGGTGTGGAGAGAGCAAGCTAGCGAGAGTGGAGAGCCAGTAACGCTGTGCATTGATGCATTTGCTGCGTCTCAGATGTGCTCTTTCAGCGGGACGTAGCCCAGGGTTTTTGGCAGCGGCAGGCTGCCTGTTTTCCATCACCCAGTTGAGCCAGACCAGGAATAGGGATATACGCGCAAACGGAGTTGCCGCGGCTGAGCAGCGCTGGACGAGTGAGGTGAAGTGAATGAGCGAGAGTCTCTGTGCTGTGTGCTTTGTGTGTGTGTGTGTGTGTGTATGTATGTGTGTGTGTGTGTGTTCACCCCCTCCTCTCATGAGATCCAGCAGACTGGCATGATTTGCTGGTGGTGTGGCCCTGGCTGCAGCTCGGACTGTCTCTCATCCTCAGTGCCATCACACCACCCTTCGGGTTTTTCTCGTCGGCACGCTCTCCACCTCTGCGGCTTTTGTCGGCAAGCTGTAATATGGACGTACGGATCTTTGCTTTAATTTTACCATCCATCCATCTCGCCTCTCGTCCGCCTCTCCTCTCTTTCATTCTTCCTCTTTCGTTTCAGCCTTCTAGTCAGCATGACCGTATGACTCTCCCTTTTTCTAGCCTATCAAATCTGCATGATTTTGTCAGCAGGTCTAGCAACAAAAGTTGAAATCTGAGATTTCTCTCTCTCTCTCTCTTTCTTTCTCTCACCCACTTGATTTGTCGAGCAAGCTGCGAGAGAACTGTGATCGGCTTCATACTCATCCTCATCCTCATCCTCGCGCCAGGGTGAGTTTAAAAGCATTTTCTGCATCTCCCCACCCACCGCTGTAGCATCTGTTAGTGTCTTCATTACCTTTGTCTGAAGCTGCTTGTATTTGGCTTGCCAGTTAGCAGTAAGCTATATTTTCTTGTATTATTTTTGTATTAACACTTCACGGTTTAGGTAATGTTACAGTAGTGGTTTTACCAGTGATGTACGTCGAGGACGCCAGTAAGGCACAGCGACTAGACTGAGAGCTTTTGATGATTAGCATTGAATGCTTGTGAGAGCGAGACAAGAGCTGGTGGAGAGTTTACCTGGAGCCAGGGGCATTTTTTCAAAGTGCCTGTATTGTTCGATGTTAGAGACTGAGTGGGGGTGTCGGGGAAAGAGAGGGATTGAGCTTGTTGGGGGAGGGAGAGATGGGTCAATGTTGTGTCTAGCTGAAGGTTGCACTTGTTGTGTCACAGACAGACAGACAAACAAGTGTCGGGGAAATGCACAAAAAACAATGAGTTAATTTTCCAGTTTTGTTGTTGTGGGACACATCAGTGCACTTGAATTTTATTACAGGTTGACAGTCGGTCTGCAAATGTGCCTCTCACAATCCCTGAGACCCTAACTTGTGACGTTTTCCTGTTATGTGCACGGGTTAGGTTCTTGGGAGCTGAGAGGGGTGCTCTGTCATCAGCCCGCCGGCGTCGGAAACAAAGACATTTCAGTCAACAGTGAAGCGCAACTGTCAGAGCAGAGAGGAAGCAGCTAGCTGTGCATATAAAGGGACAGTGTGCATGGGATGGGGGGGGGGGTGCATTGAAGAAATGCCGGCGTACAGGTCATGTGATGCGCTAGTGGGTAGGATCAGCTGAGGGTTCATTGTTGGAGGGATAAGGTTAAAAATATGAGATCCGATTCCGTTGCATTTGTCCAGTTTAATTTCAAATGCTGCCAGGCCTCGAATGCACGTTAAAGGGATGAAATAAAAACTCCCTTCCTTTAGTCACCCTTATATCGTTCTAAGTCTGTATGACTTTTGTGTGGAACGCAAAAGAGGATATTTTGAATTCAATAGTAACCAAGACATTTTTCAAAATGTCTATTATAGATCTGGAATGATATTAGGGTGAGTAAATGACGACAGAACTTTCGTGTGCACTGTATCTTACGTTCATTCGCGTTTAATTTCACATCTCTTCGTTTGAGAGCAGCACAAAGTACTATGGAGAGCGTCATGCTAAAGGCTCGGTACACTTGTGTTTGACCTCAGAGAGCCCTCAACTGCTCACTTCGTTGATGTTAACATCATCTGTTTGATGTGTGCTGAGTCATGTGTGTGTGTGTAAGTCCCTCATCCTATGTGACGTGGCTTTAGCATGTAGCATGGCTACTGTGGAATGCAAGTGCTGACAGGGCTTTACGTTTTTGGGTGCTGTCTAACCTAGATGTATTTTCTTTAAGGTACTGGACCTTAAAAATGTGCAATGGATATGACCCCTACAGACAATTCATTAAATTTGTTGAATATTGCGTTGTGATATCAATATGACCGTAAATGTCGAGAGACGGGGTTGTCGAGAGTTCACCCATGCGCCTTCGTGGTTCGTTCCATTTCCGTAGTGTGGTCGTGAACTATTTGTCCACTACTGTGTCTGACTGCTGTTTGAAATGGCATTGTGGCAGTATTTCAACAAAGGAATGACGCAAAATGAGGCCAAAAAGTATTTATTGCCATCTCTACAAACACCTTTGCAGTTTAAGACCTTTTTTGGCATTTAGAGAGACAGCGAGAGGCTCCTTAATGAGATAAAGGCTTGCCTAAAGTTCATGGATGGTGCACTGCCTCGTTTAAGGCATCGGCCGCTGCATCGTACGTATAATGCATGCTGCCATCACGCCCACATCCCTGTCTGTCTTTCTCTCTACCCACCATTACACCCACAGGCTGTCTCTCTACCTCTCTCTATCTGTCAGTACCCACTGTCGCATTCAAAAAAAACTTTCATCACAAACCCTGTCACTGCTGTTGCAGACATTGAACGCTGTGAGGTTTTTGCTAGCCAGCGGCGTGGCACCTTGTCTTTGTACATGTCCAGGTAGCCATGCTCTTGCTCTCTAAGAGGATTTGTCTGGTACACTCTGCTTAGATTGCTTGCTGAATTTCAGACGAAAAATCGCACACATTTCTGAGGCTTTTCAAATGAAAACGAAAGTCGCTCGTACTCGCCCGTCCCCATAGCATGGCATAATACTGGCTTTGCCCCAGTCTCTGCAGTGCTGTGCTCTGGCGTCTAGGCTGCAGCTCTATTGTTCGGTCCTGTCTCTCTGCACTCACGTTGCACTCCACTGGCACTGGGACAGCCTCTCCGAGCCTGGCCCACTTTTAAGGTGGACCGGTGAACATGAAGGAAGCCATACAATTGCATTTAAGGCAGACTGCGACAGGTTTACTGGCTTAGAACAAAGGCTGCCGCAGTGAGGAAGGTTGTGCAGGTGGAGTGTTAGACAGCGCCAGGGTGGGTGACGCCCATGGCTAAGCAGCACCGAGCCGTCTGACACACTTCCAGACAGATCCATCCAGTCGGGTCCATATCCATCGTCCCAGCTACCACGGTGAAAGATTTGCCTCAGTCCGCCATAGGAGTGTAGACGTCCTTCTAAAGCGCTAAAGTACCTTAAGTCTAAAATGAGTGCAAAGGCAGTCTGTTTGATGGAAAGAGATTATTACTTAGTATTGAGTTTAAAAGTTGGGTGTGTTGGGTAGTATAGAGACTATTCCTTCTACAACCAGCCAACACCGATCACCGTTCTCACGGAAAAGAGTCCGTTTTCATGATGGTGACCACATGCTAGTGCAAATGTTTATCAAGGTGTTCATTTATAAATCATGGCACTATGGTGTGGAAAGCACATTGTCTGTCAGAAGCAACAATATTTTCCATGCCCACAGGTGGCGTTGCTTAGTATTTGGTTGTTATATAAATGGAGGGAGAATTGTACCAAATCCTGTATTGAGACCTAAAATAATGCTTTTACGGTGCTCACTGATTTTGATCTGTACTGTAAAGGAGGTTGTGGCTGAATGCCTGAATAGTGAGCAGTCACATGGAGAAGCTATGTGCTCATCCATGCTCTCCATTGTTCTGATGGACGCTCTGGAGCAAGTGGGTAGACTGAATGCACATGTATAGTCAGAAGTAAAGGATCCATTTCAGCGATTCTTAGGCGAACACGCAGTAGATGATCATGTGTGTCTCTGTCATACCTTCATCCACATGCAACATTCCTGAATACTTTTTCCCTTGGGACAAGGGTAGGCTACAGCTAGTTCACTGATTAATGATGCAGAAGAGCGCAGCTGTGTGTGTGTGTGTGTAGTGAGAGAGCAATCCTAGTGATGATATATCAGCCAGTCTGAATAACCAACCAGCATTATTGACATTATCGGCATTAGCTGACTGCCCTATGATTTTTGAGTAAAAAGAAGTGGTACGTTTAATAGCTGATTTATCAAAAGTGACTTACAAAGGTGTAACATAGATCCATTGCTACTGTATGTTGAATCAACCAACAGCCCTGTCAAAAACATTTTCTATTACAGTTATTTTATTAAGTATTTGCTTTTAGACTTTAATAAACAGCAAGTTGTATATCAGCATTACATTGGCTATCCCACTTTCTAGGTATCAACACTGGACCATATCGTTTGACCACTTTGCCTGTATGTTGGAGGACGGCTGCATCTACATTGGTCCAAATTCGAGGGAGTTTGCTGTCTGCATGGGCATCAGGCTGGCTTCTCGGACCTCAGTACAGGTTAGAGCAGCTTAAGGATTACCAGCACAGGCATAGGAAGATTAATCAGCTCACAGGCCTAACCTAATTAAGCCAGCGGAGAAATGTCACCAGTGTATATCAACAAGTCTTTCTCTTTCACTCGGCCCTGCCCAGCACATGAATGCACGGATAGGTCAGCCCTCTCATCCTCTGTCCCGGACTGTCCGTGGAGCTCACCGAGCAGAACAGTATTCCTTTCACTGCACTCAGGTCAGTTGGTTCATATCGAAACGGCCTGGAAATCCCCTTAATTACAGTGGGAATGTGCTGCTGGGTTGAACCTGTTCTGGCTCATCTCACTGGGTCTTACTGAACTCCAACACTGCAGAGGCTAATAGTGCAAGATTACCTGTTTCTTTCATATCCATTGAATATAAGCTAGTTAGGTAATCTTTTTTGAATAATTGAGTAAACCTTGATTGATATAAAAGGAAAAAGAATGGGACACAATTTACCTGGGTCATGAATATTAATGAGGTGATGTAAAACATACCATTTTAGGACTACTGCTTTCCAGTTGCATTTCTGCTCAACTGCCGAGGCCGTTTTATGTGTGTGTCTACATGTTTTACTTTACACTGTGAACAAATAAAACAAGCTCCTAACATTTGATTATCACTGTAGAAGTACTGTAGATTAGGACAAATTTCGAGATATCTAAAAATGGAAGTACATCAAACTGTAGCAGCTGTACTTAAGGTCTGCAGTCCATCTGATCTGAACTTTCTTAGTAATGTTATTAGTGAAATGCCCAATCATAACTTATATGATCAATAAAACCATTCAAAGGTCTGGGTTTTGTAAGAATTCTAAATGATATTTCGTTAATACAATGTTTCTTATTGCTCACCAATATGGCTGTATGTATTTGAATAAAAATACAGTAAAACAGATACTACAGTAACAGTAAAACAATTTTAAATATATTTTAAAATGGGATGGGGATGGTAAAGCTGAATTTTCAGCATTATTACTCCACATGACCCTGCAGAAATCCTTCTAATATGCTGATTTGGTGCTCAAGAAACGTTGTGCTGCTTATGATATTTTGGTATGGAAAGTCCAAAGGAGCACCATTTATGTGCTACAGAAGTCACTTTTGATCAATTTAATGCATCCTTGCTGAATGAAAAATCTTACCAACCCCGAACTTTTTATCGAGGGCGTACATTCAGCATACGAGTGCTGATAAATTGGGGTGAAATAAACAAACTGTCATTTATTACCCTCATTGGTTCTTTTAATTTTGCACTCAATCAGAATTTCTAAGCGTGATAATCAATCTTCGCCTCTATGTACGTAATTCTCTCTGTAATCACGCTTGGTGACTGATTAATTTGTCATTAATAAACATTGTCTCTTTTGGCTGTGGCCCTGTTCCCTCGGGAGCCAGGAATTGTGTCGCTGTGGTGACTGTTGTCAGTGCGATTTGCATGACAGTGGTTGACGTTTGTTTCTCAGCGATTTGCCAGGGGCAGCTAGTGGCCAGGTCTCAGAGTGCCGAGAAAAGCACGGTGGCAGCTCTGTCTCTCACTCTGTCATCATCAGCGCTGCATGCGCGTGTGTGTGTTGCCGTCAAATGAGGCACAAAGGAACATTCAAATCATGTTTCTCACACTTCCACAAGCACCTTGAGGAAATAATGGCCCCAGTGCCGTAAAGGGCAATGCTCATTGGTAACGGGTATTACAGATTGCCAAAGCTGTATCCTAAAGCCTCCCCAATTATATGGCACATGTCACACAAAGCCTTCATTCACACTGGAAGTCTACGCATATTATAAACGTGTTCATCTGTCAAACATATTAATTCTTTGCTGCGGTGCGATCATGCAAACGTATTATGGTGTTTGGCAGAGCATGAGATGCTTTTTGTTATTTTGTTGTTTCAGGACGCAGTTCAGCCTCTCATATCTCAATCTCATTTGATGTTGAATTAGTTTGGCATCAGCTTCACATAACCTTATAGGATTGGAGCTGCTGTACTGCTATGGCCAGAATATTGATAACAGATGTTCAAACGACTTATCAGATCATTGTTCGCATGCCAAGGTAATCTCTCATTATTATTTGAGTTATTGTTATTATAAGCTGTTGTTTTTGTTTGTCTACTTTCATTTTTAAGAGTTTATTAAAAATTATCCAGGAAGATTTTTTTGATTTGTTGATGCTGTATTAAAGCCTTATTGTTTAACAAATGGATGTTTTAGATATTTGTCAAATGCATTTTATCGAAACATATTTGGAAATGATTTCTATTCTGTACATGTTTGAATGTGAAATATGAAACTGAATGTGAAACTTTTGGACTTGATTCATTTATTTTCAAGAGGCATGTTACATTTTCTAACAAGTTTTACTTCACAAATTTGACTTTACTTTTCTTTAAGTGAAAACAAAAATGACATGCACTTTTTTTTCCGGGTTGAGACGGTGGTGTTGTTGAAAGGGAGAGATGTGGGTGCTGTTGCAGACTGTCACTGTCTGTGTTTGTGACTATTGACTAACCTGAACAGAGAGACAGAGGGCAGGCTGGGTGTGAGCCATCGGCCTCAGACTGTCCTTCCTGTCCTCTGCTTAGAAAACATGTCAGACGTGCGTCCAGAGATGGCTGCTTTGGATGGACAGCACGTTTTCTCCTTTCCTCAACCTCCAGGATAACATAATACACAGTGCTGGCTTGTCTTGCCTGATGTTAAGAAAACCAGTGCAACCCAAAAATACAGATATATAAAATAAAGCTTTTTAGTGAATAATCTCTAGATTTGTTTGAAAAGTCTAGACTTTACATAGACTGCCTTTTCAAACACTGCCCTTATGATGAGTTTAACATGTTAAATAAGCTTTAAAGAGGACCGGGGTAAAATAACTGTTTTCTGTGTGAATACATTTTAAAATCTAATTTATTCCAGTGATGCAAAGCATCATTACTCCAGTCTTCAGTGTCACATGATCCTTTCAGAAATCATTCTAATATGCTGAGTTATTACTAGAATTGTCAATGTTGAAAACAGTTGTGCAGCAAAATATATTTTTTGGAACCTGTGATTTTTTTTCCCCCTCAGGATTCTTTGATGAATAACAAGTAAAAAACAACATAATTTTTTTACCAAACATAAAGCATTTGTAAAATGTAAATCTATGCTATTACTTTTTTGTTCATTTAATAGATCCTTGGTTAATAAAAGTATTAATTTCCTTCAAAGAAGAAAGAAAAAATATGTACTGATTCCAAACTTTTGCACAGTAGTGAAACGGTAACCTACTGTAACAGTATTTTGGACATTATTATCCATTTTAAATGCTTCTCTTTTTAATATTTTAATGATCAAAGAATCCTCAAAAAAATATGAACTATTCCAACACTGATAATAAAAAATCAGCATATATATGATTTCTGAAAGGTCTGAAAGTAACACTGAAGTGTCACTGAGTAATGATGCTTTGTATCACAGGAATAAACTACTTTTTAATATTACAGAGATTATATAAAATATACATACTCAAAAAACAGATATTTTACATTGAAATAAAATTTCACAATATTACTTTTTTTTTCTGGATTTTTAATCTAATAAATGCTGCTTTGTTGAGCATAACATACATCTATAAAAAGCATTTTAATATCTTACTGACCTCAAATTGTTGAATGGTAGTGTATGTATACACACATATATATATATATAAATAAAATGTAAACACTGAAATGATTATGAAACATAAACGTAATTAACCAAATATGTAAAGGTTAAAATATAAAATTATCACATAATTTTTATGGCAAAGAATACTGAAATTAGTTTATAACATTTAAAAAAAAAAGTGGTTTTAAAAACATAGTTCAACTTTTCAGTGTAAGTGTGAAAGCTATTATATAGCTAACACTTGGTATTCAGTTGTTGATTAACAATATGATTATTGTCTGAAAAAAAAAATGCAATTTTAATTAGTATGGCAGCAATTAAGAGGGTTTTTTTTTAATGTGTTGGAAACCAATATAATTTTTTTTTTTTTTTTTTATTGTACTTTTAACACCAAATCTCATTGTTACTGTTTGATTGTATGACTCCTCCGTGTGACAATTGACCCCTGTATCCCCTTTTTGAATAGCCCTTTTCATTTTCAGCATTTTTACTATTTTTTAAATACACAAATCTCAGGTGTTTGTGCGTCTCTGAGGTTTAAAGTGCAGTTGCGGGTCGCGCTGAAGATGTGTGTGAGGGGAATGGTGAGATGGCTCAGGGACTAAGCCTGCTCTTAGTCTGCCATCTCAGTCAGGAAAGCCTCTGCAGATTATCCTTGAGCTGACAGCAACCAAAATAGAATGAGCCTGATTCCCTCTTTTTGGTGTATGTGTGCACGCGCTGCCCTTTTTCTTAGTCTCTGTCTGTCTTTCTCTTTCTCTCCCACTCAGTTTCCCTCCTGCTGTCATTTTTGTTTTATTCGCACACTCTCCGAATCCTATCCTCGTATGGCTTTTGGCCTACTTATTGTATTATCAAGCGTCAATGTTTCTGGGTAAGCGAACGCATGAATTCCGTTGTGTTCGTGTGTGAATGTTTGCATGTGAGCGAGTGACCGCACCCCATTGATTTGTGAAGAAATCAGCTCCAAACTCTAAATCCACGATTGGCGTGGCGTTCCTTCCAAGGCTCAGCACTTGTCTGCCTAATGTTTCTCGGAGCATCCAGCCTTTATATTGGTGCCTCACCGATGTTCCTTTTTTATAACCTTATTGACAGGCTAAAAAAATCCCAAGGCTGCGTGTGTTTGAAAGCTGTTGCTTTTTCAGACCACCGTGAGCGATAGCTCAGTTTAAAACCTGGAGTGATAATAAGCCCTTTGTCTGTTTGTGTCTGTAATTTACGTTCCTTTTGTTTTGAATATAACGCGCTTTTGTTTAATCGTTATGCGTTGCACCCTTGTATGTTTTCAGATGATATGTAAATCTAACACGGACTTCGGGTCACTGAGTTTAGGCTCGCCGAGTTCAAGAAAACACTTCGACAATGGCGTAGCAAATGGCTGTTACGTTATCATACCCCAAGGAGGCTTTTCTACGTAAACCTGCTGACCCTGCGCAGGCACGACATGCCCGTCTGACTGTAATAAACCCCCCGTAGGGGCTGGATGTGGGGGCCCGAGTCTCCCTCTCTCACCTTCCTAAAACACTTCCAGTTGCTGGCTCCCTTTGCTCTGCCATGTCTTTGACGTCGGTGTCGAATCTCCCGACTTTGTCTTGACGGTATTAAGTCTGCAAAACTCAAATTAAAATGAATGTAAAAGAAATAAACTATGAAATGCTTCGGCTTTCTGTGGCTTCTTTGTTTTCTCGGCTCACAAGGATGAGTGAAGTCAGGTTAACGGGGACAGTGGGCCGAAAGCCATGGGGGAAGGGCTTTTTTTTTTCGTGCAGGCTTTAGCAATACTATCCATTTCAAATTTTAATGGAGCTTCCTGCTTCACAATCATCATCTCCTTTGAGGGTATTTAAAGCAGCTTTATAATAGAAAACATGTTTGGACATATATCAAGACATATTTTAGGTAGCAAAAAACTTACAACCATTTCAAAGTTACTGAACATGAACATTTTCATAATCATTTCTTTTAAAGTCAGAATTTGCATTAGACATTTGTATCAGTTAACACCACATAAGAATAACAAAATCTGAATAAACCAATAGTTTATTTTGGTTTATTTTAGGGTCACTTACTAGTTGCTTATTAGCATGCATATTACTAGAATATTCGCCATTCATTAGTAGTAATTAATTAACTATTAATGCCTTATTGTACATTTCTAATCCTACCCAGTACCTAAATATCTAAGTAAGTATTAATAAGCAGCAAATTAAGAATTTCCCTATTTTAAAGTGTTACCGTTTATTTTCTAAAAATAATTATGCTGATGGACCACACAGGCATTCAGACATTTAAATACCGATGAATGTCTTATAAAACATTTCACAAAACATTTAAGTTGCTTGGACACTTTCATCTCTCAGCGGTTGGTATAACTAAGCAATTATGATTTTTTCCCCCCCATATTTATTTAAGAAATAACAAGGATAATGGGCTGTTTTGCATTTGTGCTGACTCTAGTTCCCAATCTTTGTTTTAGTTTAATTCGTTCTGTTTGTTTGTGGTCAAGTCCAGGGCACTTTTGTTTTCTTTCAGCGGGAGTCATAAACCCATAACGCCGTTGGCCACATTCATTTCGTCTTAATATCCTCCGCTTCTCATTTTTTCGTACTAATCATTGCTGATGTTGCTTTGATCCTCAGCAACTGGTTTGTTTTGTGAATTCTGAAGACCCCTGCGTATGTTAGCGGGAATCCACAGCACTCCGTATCTATTTCAAATTATTTATTAGCCACTTTATTAGCAAGGATATTTTCAGTGTGTCGCTATAGAAACCATATAACAGTTTGCCATGTTATTTTTCAGTCCTTTTAAGCATATTGGTGAGTGTTACAAGCGCTGAGAAAACGGTGGTCAGCTAGTCAAGTCAGATACAGAGCTTGTCTGTCTGTAGAAGTTTCAATACAACTTTAACTGTTTTTTTTTTTTCTTTTTCCTCTCCTTTTCTCTCCTGCAGTACATAACAAATCATCAAAGCCGGGATTAAAATTTCGTGAAGGAGCAGCTTTGACTGCTGGAAGACTTAAGCGTATTAGCTTTAAAACCAAGATGGGAGTTTCAAGTGATGTATGGCAGACTTCAAAGATGTTTTAATCTGTCAGTAGGCATGCTCTTGCACAGGCTATTTATATTAGGACACAGTGTTTCTTCTTCCTGCACGTCCTAATCAATGGTTTCTCTGGCTAGACCCAGCCTGATGTTGGTGTTAACCAGTTATTAAATAGCTGCACTTCGTCTAGATTGTTTCCTCTGCTTTTCTTAAGAGTGGTCTTTAGAGGCACGACATCAGGAATACTGATTTGTCATGTCAGTTTGATAAAGATTTAGTGATTTCATGGTCACAACTGCACTTAGGTTCATGCTAAATGTATTTGGACACTAAGGTCACACTTTAAAATGGAAAATTTTCTTCGCATTATAAAAAGTGGGGTTTTTTTTTTCTTGGTTGTTTGGACAGTTTCTGGTTAGTGTAACGGTCAATGTTAATGGGATGAAAACAGCTGTGTTTACTCTGATTGAATACATGTTTTTGATGTGATATCTAAGAGGATCGGTAGCATCTTGTGGTGTGACATGCTTTGTGTAACCTTATTAATTGGGACATAAAAAGTATCTGATTTGTAAGTCACAGCAACTTATGTTTTAGCACTGGCTCATCAACTTTCAACTTTTTAACTCTTTTACAACTCTTTTACGCTTTTACAGCCAAGTTGTTTATGCTTTAAAATTGAAGGCAGCAATTAAAAAGTTCAAATTGAATATTACTGTGAATATTGCTTCTGTTAAAATCAATTGGTTGCACTGCAGAACAATTTGCAATCAATAACGATCAAAGGTAAACTTGAAACACATTTTCCCTAATGCATACGATTTATGATTTTAGAATATTGATGAACATAAATACATACATACATAAGCCTGTGTAGATATTTACATCAGTGAAATCTTGAGGGAAATGGTCTTAATATATCCACTAAAATAAGACAGTAATAACTGAAATAATATGCAATAATTAAAATAAGCCCAATCATCGTTTGCTTGCAATGACTACTTGGTTTGATATTTTTATGTAGTGCAGCGAAGATTAATATCTCACTTAAGTATCCTTGTAATTTCTCAGGACATTTTCTAGGGTCTATTTCCTACAGCAAATGTTTAACATTCCTACAAATACACATCTGTCTGGTCTCGCTGTATTTATTCGTGCCAGGGACACGTTTGTTTCGTTATTTTCGTTTGATGCATCCAATGGAATCTTAGTTTTAAAAACTTGCTGAACTTACGAAAATAACGGAATAAACGTGTCCCTAGCACGAAAAAATAGATTAGAAGAAATTACGTGCCTAAATCACGAACTGCCGTGAGACTGGATTGGTCTGGTACACGTGAAAGTTTGTTTAATTGACAAGAAAGTAATCATCCAGGTTCAACAGAAAACAGGAACGAGCAGTAACACCTGAATGCAGGCGCTGTATCATGACGACGTGGAAGATATTGGCATTAAAATCTGAAGTGCCACTGCTTTTTTATGACTATGATACAAAATGCTCTGTTTATTGGTTTATCCCAAAATAACTTGGAAAAAAAGGAATATAAAGTCAAAACTTTTTACTTCAGGTATGT
The DNA here is from genome assembly GCA_032361065.1 of Enteromius trimaculatus. NCBI lineage: Eukaryota > Metazoa > Chordata > Actinopteri > Cypriniformes > Cyprinidae > Enteromius > Enteromius trimaculatus. The sequence goes on from JAUMHP010000068.1 coordinate 8,089,050, forward strand.
TCTTGTTAAACTTTTGTTCACTTATTTTTTCCCCCCCTAAAAACTGTTTTCATTATTATTCTTATTATTAAATACATTTCAGCCTACCAATTTGTATAAACTTTTTGGACCACCTCTTATATTCCCAACAACAATAAATTCCATTATAAGAAGTTTTATGCCCTGCTGTATGATGAATATTAAAACTTTATGTCTTGTTTTGATCCTGTGCTTTTTTTCTGTTTTTCATTTTTTTCTCATCATAAAAAGTCAACTGTGTCTTTTTTATGAATTCTCAAACCCTGTTCATACAAAGAATTAGGAACTATTTCTAGATGTGCAGAAATGTAATTTACCCTTTTCCAGACACGTTTCTGTTGGGAATTTAAAATATTGCCATGTGTAAACCCTACAGGTACTTTGAATGAAGAGCAGTGTTCTCCGTGTTCTCTCTTTTTTTTCCACTGAGATTATTCATCTGTTTGTTTTGAGCTGTTCATTTGTCATCAGTATGACTTTCTTATAGGAGGTTTATTTTCAGAAAATGAAGAGAAAACAAAGACTAAACATGTCAATGTTGAAATATATCTCTTTTCTCTCTATAGTAATATTCTGCTATCATAGTGATGATTCTGCCTCTCAGTTTTACCTGAACGTGTTACAAACCGTTGGAAGTCACGCCTGCATGTTTTTTTTGGAGCTGATTGTCGCTGTGTGTTTGTCCGAGACAGTGATGTCACTCTCCCTCATTTAAAGTGAAATGTGGCCGTGTGATTTCATGCATCAAGGAGGAATCTTTTAATCTGAAAGTGTTTTCTGTGCTTGGCTATAAATAGCAGATAACGGCTCTTTCCAGTTCCAGAAATAGGTTCTGTGGAATTGGATTCCAACACTTTCCTTTTAAACAAGCAAATACGCAGGACCTGCATTACCGTGTTGAATTAAGAGTGCCACTTTTGAACAGACTTGGAGCCCTGCCACGTCTACAAGATGAATTCATCACTTCACAGCACAGCACGAGGCTCTGGATCAGACGTTTGACATAGAACACAGCTTTCTCTAAAAAACAGAAATGATGAGTTGAGTAGAAATTTCAGGACTGAACTTAGATTAAGAAATGAGTTGGGAATAATATCAGGCTTGTATTATAATTATTAGCAGTTACTTTTGAGAAAGGCAAAGCAAATATTTGTTTGTTGTTCTGGGAGAAATTTTATACTAGATTCAGTGAAACTGAAACTTTCAGTCATTTATAGATAAATAATACTTTATAATAAAGTTTATTATAGTTTTTTTTTTTATTTAAAGTGTGATTTATTAGTCAAAGCTGTTAACAGATCAGAAGTCATGTTAGAGGGAAAAGTATTTTTTAAATTATTTTGCACAAACTGCATTTTGCTGTAAAATAATTTTTACTCAAATTTACTTTGAAATGTACATACAGTAGATGAAACGTAAGAATTCAGTGAGCCTAATGTATTTGATAGCATTCATGATATTGTGTAATAGCCCTGAACCTATTTATTTGTAAAACTTCATAGATTGAATTATTAACTGATTTCCAAAGGAAAAAATACCATAATCTTCAAAATGAAAAATTACAGAGTTTGATTGGAATTTTTTGCCTCATAAAACCATTTTCCTGCTGTTTGTTTATTTTAATTAGATCATATGATGCACAAGGACAAACAAATGAATTGTTTGGTTTAATTAGTGAAAGCTTTTTTTTCTTTCAAGTGCTGGCTAATCTTTGCAATCGTTTAAGTGCTATAGATTAAGTGCACATTTTTTTGGAAGCGCTTTAATTTATCGTACATCGTATTCAAACTTATTTTTAGTAGATGCATTTCTCATCTGGGAATGTTCAAGAGCATTAGCGATCTACTTGAGCTTATACTGTATATTCATCCACACACACACAAGGGCGATACACCAGGGCTGTGTGTGGTAGCGGCTATGCGGGTTTGATCTGTGCATTTTCCTTGTCCTTTGTCAAAAGCAGGCTGAGAGGCAGAGAAGTGTGTGTGCTAAAGTACGAGGCTCCATTGAAGTGTTAAGAGTGCGTAACTTTCTTCCTTCACTACCGTCCTTTCTCGTATTAGAAGAGTCTTTATTATGTGGGCAGAAAGTGAGGAGGGGGGGACGGGCGGGTGCGTGAAGGGGGCTCTCCTGTTTATTAATATAGGAGGCAGGTTCCCACACACGGAACAATGCGTTAGCCAAGCGACGCGGCATTGTCGGAGCGGCAGAAACTACACCGTGCTGGAAGTCAACCGAAGACGTGGACGATATGTGATCGGCTCATGGGTTTTACAAAACGCGGTGCGCGGAGCATGCGCGCTTCTCTGTGAAAAGCAAACCGTCTACTATTGATGCGGGTTGTTCGTGAATCGCGAACGCGGCAGACATGCTGATGGAAAGACTAGCGCAGAGTCAGAGGAAATTGCAGATGGTATCGGCCAAGTTCAAATGCACTTTCACCCCCGTCCCTCCTCTTCCCTTCCTGCCATTCTTCGGCCGTCAGCTAGGTATGCGTTCATTCATTGTCTGCGGCAGGGGGTCCCTCACTTCAAACCGGTCCGTTTAAAAAAGGGCTGCGAAGTCCCACGGAGTCCCCTGAGCTGTGAGCGGAGCAGACAGGCGTGACTGGACCGGCAGACATCAAAGTGGCTGGAGCCCTGCCCCTCCATCCTGCCCACACCGTGCCCCTGCCGCGCCCGCCAGGACCAGCCTTCATTAGGACACCGTTACATGGGTCACTAGGAAAAACAGCATGTGCTAATACTGGTTTAATTTTATAACCATCAAATCATTGATTATTTGTTTAGAAAACCTTTTAAATATGCTTAAAAACTTTTGCAACTGGAGAGTTGCACCACTTGGCATTTTGCAAATTTCACTAATCTTGCCTTGTCATAAAAGGTCAAATAATTTTTATTCTAAAAAACAAAAGTAGCCTACACTGAGAATTCGTGCATGGACATTTTTTTTTCAAGGTAAAAGTTTAAAATTTCTTATTAAGTTTTTTCAATAAATGGAACTGTTAAAAATTACAACATTTGCCTGACTTTTGCGTGCAACTGCTTCAAGTACAAGTAAAAAGTAATTAAAATATAAGGTGCAATTATTAAAATAATTCTTTATTTTCTGTTTCATTATCTGTGGGATTCAAACATGAATGTTATTTTCTGTAAAATAAATTTTCTTTTGATAGATTGTACATATAATTTACACAGCTATATTACCTATTGTGTAGGTTTCACTTTGAAACAATTGTCATAAATCACTCATAAATCTAATAAATAAATCCGAATACATTAGGCTATATTCTTTTATATTATCCACATAATTCATAGGCTACATTAAATATATTTTAGTAACACATTACAATAAGATCAATTAGTTAACGCTAATGAATGCATTAACATTGACCAATACATTTGTTACAGCATTTATTAATCTTTGTTAAAAAGAATGTACAACTATTTTATATTAGCTCTGTTTAACAGATGCAACCTTTAATTTTAATAACATAGACTATTAGTCCATTTATTTTTACGCTATAAATATATCATAAATCATTTACTGCGGACTGGTTAAAAAAATCTAGCAGAGATTTGAGAAATGGCGACTTTGCACACATTTACGTAAAAGAAAATAATGATAGCGCTTTACAGTAAATTACCATTTGTTAACATTAGTTAATGTACTAAAACATTATTAATACATAAATATAATTAATTTTGGGGAAATTTGCATCACATTGGACTTTGTTTTACAGAAAGGTCCAATTATCTGATATTTTAAGAGACTTACTGACCTTGACATACAGTCATGATGGTTTGCTAGTGTCCTCTTTATGATATTATTTCCTACATACTTAATATATAATAAGTGTTCTTTGATAAATTACATGTTTATTGTATGTTTTAATAGACTTAATTAATTGAAATACAAACATTATTTGCTTGTATACATTCCACATAGAATCACAAAGAATGGGCAAGTAACACACTCGCGTTGATTAACATCAATTAACATTCTGAAGAAAAAAGACTGAAACAGTATTTTCTTGTAAAAACATGCTCTAATGATATTCATTTACAAATGTGTTTTTTCTTTAGCTAAATGCTCAAAAAAAGACATGAAAATTCCATGGAGCTTCTAACAACTTCAGATCACGGGGTATTCTATATTCAGGTCAAATATCACAGTTTCAACAGGTCCTTGTCTGCTATAAGGCCTCTTTGGGCTGGTCAAGAGAGACATGGAAAGCCCCAGGGTTCACCGGGGGATGCCATCAGGTGAATGTCCTTTGAAACATCTCCAACCTTGGATGAGAGCGGAGTGGGTGGTGCTCCCCCGAGACTGACGGGAGCAGAGAGCCCCCTGCACTCATTCAGTCCTCTTCGGGTTTGCACACAGCTTCTCAAGTGGCCCATGAAAGCCCATTTCCTCCTTGTGGGAGGGCTTAATTGAAGCTGAAATGCAGAGAAACAATGGAGTGCAGAAACCTGAGTGAACGTAAGTATGAGCACAGCACTTCCCCATGGCATTAATGATGGCATAAATGACAATAAACTGCTTTATAGCGCAGTGATATGGCCCTATATATCTGTCGTGAGCCGGGCCGGCCTCATTAGGGAGGCCGTACACAAAGAAGGCAATCAGTCAGGAGGTACACGGGTGACTGCCACTGCTCACATCATTAGCCATCCCACCGAAGCCATGCGATACATTCTAGCGCCTCAGCCACCGGCCATACCATATAAGAGACGGGACCAGCTAGCGAAGAAGAGCTCAGACAAAAACGCCTTACAGAAGCTGTGAGGCAAAACATTATTAGTTTATTCACTGTGCAGGTGCTGAGATTACACCGCGTAGAGGGAGAAATGATAAAAGGAACTCCCAAGGATGACCACCATGCGTCCATGGATGAAGCTTAAAGTGCTTATTCTTCTCCTTTGAAAGCAATTCTGCTTCAAGCTGAAGTGTGTAATTTTTCCGATGGTAAAGTACAATCTCGGCAGCCACCAGCAGTGGCACTCACAAGGTTGATTTTCTTGAAAAGCATGAACATTGTCTGTTTTTGCCAGTTTAAAATCTTGCTTTGTTATCGACCAATCACCTGAATCTGGGTTGGGACTACCAGTTTGGTTAACCAATGATAGTTGCGGGGGGACACCTATTTGCAAATAATCATTTTCAAAACTCTTTCGTCTTTCAAAATGTGCCAGGTGCACCTTATTACAGCGTGAGTGTAAGAGGGCATGGCTGGAATGCACTTGCAGCTTTTCGCTGAGGAGCTGAGTCGGCGTAAGCACGACCCAGGGTTGTGGTAAGGGGATGTAACATCTCCGTCCCCTTCTTCTAGGAACGTGGGTTACATACATAACCTTAAATGTTCCCCTTCAGTCGAGTCACTCCGACATTACATATGGGAACAGACCCGTGGAAAATGCCATGACCAGCTCTACAGATATCTGCTAGAGAGGTGCTGTGAGCCAAAGCATAGGTGGAGGCAACACTCCTTGTGGAGTGGGCTCTCAGACCTAAGGGACACGGCTCTCCCTGCTATAAAATAAGACAGGGAGATGGCATCAACCACCCAATGGGCCAACCTCTGTTTGGAGCAGAATAACATCAGAATCTGCCGGACCGAATTCTAGGCACTCTTCTCCGACAGAGAAGGCTTGGTCTCTCCTCAAGAAGATTTTCCAAGGAGGGGCTCCCACGAAGAGTGCTAGGTCTGCAAACCATTTCCAGCAGGGCCAGTATGGCGCTACCAAAAGGACTTGTTCCTCATCCTCTCTGATGAAGGAGGCTCACTGGGTGAAAGGCTTACTTGGGCCCCATAGGCCAGCTGTGTGCCAGTGCATCCCTGCAGAGGGGTGCCTCGTTGAGGGAGTAAAACAACTGGCAGTGGGAGGTCTCTGGGGAGGCAAAGAGGTCTATCTCGGCCCAAATCAGCTGGACTACCTGGCGGTCGAGTCACCATTCTCCAGGGTTGGTGGACTGTCGTGACAGCTGGTCGGCTGCATGATTGAGTGTCCCTGGAATGTGAACAACGCACAGCGTCTTCAGCCGGAGCAGATGGCGGGCGAGTTGTCTCATGCGGCGAGAGCATAGACCACCTTGTCGGTTGATGTACGCTGTGGCTGCAGTTTTGTCTGTACGGACCAGCACATGTTTGTGGCACAGCATCGATAGAAAGCGACGTAGGGCCAGAAACATGGCTAACAACTTGAGGCAGTTGATGTGCCAAAGCAGTCGAGTGCCTGTCCAGGGAACCGAGGCTGCTTCCTGTTGCATTCAGCACCCCAACCAGTGGAGGAGGCATCCGTGTGGACCACAACATGCCCGGACACTTGACCCAGGGGCACTCTGGCCCGTAGGAAGGTCAGGTCTGACCACGGGCTGAACATGTGGCGACACTCCGGGGAAACGTCAATCCGGAGAGTGCTACGGTGCCATGCCCATCTCAGGACTCGGTTGTGTAACCAATGCTGAAGCGTTCTCATATGAAACAAGCCCAGCGGCGTTTCTGCGGCTGCCATATACAAAAAATTGAGAGGGACCACTGTTTTGTGTCTGAATAACTCCAGACACGTCAGCATGGCCTGCGTGCACTCCCGCGTGAGGCGGGTATTTATTTCGACCGAGTCCAGCTCCATACTGAGATAAGAGATCCTCTGCACTGGGGAGAGTTTGCTCTTCTCTCGGTTGACCTGAAGGCCCAGATGGCTTAGGTGCCGTAGCACCAGGTCCAACAACAAATCTCGCGGGTGAGCTATTATCAGCCAGTCGTCGAGGTAGTTGAGGACGCGGATGCCCATCTGCCATAAGGAAGGCAGGGACCCCTCCGCAAGCTTTGTAAAGACAGGAGACAGGGAGAGGCCAAACGGGAGAACCACACTGATACGCTCGGCCCTCGAACGCAAAACGCAGTAAGGATCTGTTGTAAGGCAGAATCAAGACATGAAAGTACGCGAAAGTACGCGAAAGTACGCGAAAGTACGCGTCCTTCAGGTCGATGGCTGCGAACCAATCCTGGTGCCGGATGCATGTTAGTATGCGTTTTGGCCTGAGCATCTTGAATGGCAGCCTGAGAAAGGACCGATTCAGAGCTCGCAGGTAGAGGATGGGTCTCAGCCGGAGCACTCGGGGTCTTGGTAGCTTGGTACTCCCTATGAGGCAGGATATGCCTGCTTGCCTCAGTCTGCTGCTGGATTCAAGAACTTCTGGGCAAACACAGTGTCGCCTGAAGAGGCCAGCCTGGGAGATGGGCCACAGTGCGCTCGACCTGAGGGACCGACACGTACCTCCTGGCTGCTCGTGTTGGAGAGGAGCTGGTGGCCAGGCGTGATGAGTACAAGGAGCGCCACGACCTGGTCAGCTCCGGGAAGAAAGGCACTGAGTGACGGGGTCGCAGGCCGAGAGTCTTTCAGTCGTCCAGCCTTAATGGATCGGGTGGGGACACAAGCGGGACCTCCAATCAGACCCCCTTCGGCGGCTCGGAGGAGCATAGCATCTGCCTGGGATGGAGCAGCAACCGTGGGCGGCTGTTGTCCAGCACCGGCGTCAGCTTTGCTGCCCGACTCTCCCTCTGATGCTGCGGCGTACATCTTAAACTCTTGAGGTGAACCAAAGGATAAACTCAGCCCTTTGGCTTTCTGGGGAACGCACTGCTCTGGAAGCACCACCATGGAACTACGGGGTGCAGCAAAAGCCTGTGAGGCACCGTGAGATCCCCCAGGTGGACTCAGTGATAGGTCTCGATGGTTAGCAAACACTGGTGTCTCTCAACAGCCTTTAAAAAGGCTCCAGCCTTTGTTGACGGTGAAGAGAGAGAATGAACTTGCAGGAACTCTTTGTTGTTTCGGATCTTTCTCTGTGAATCTCACTGCAAACTCGACCAGCATAAACTGCTTCTGATGAGGCTCCAAAGCGAAAAGCTGCAAATGCATTCCAGCCATGCCTCTTACACTCACGCTGTGATAAGGTGCACCTGGCTGTAATTAAATGCACTCCAATATTCATTGGCATTTCTCATGATTGGTCTCTCATGCGAGTTCCCATATGTAACATCGAAGTGACTCGACTAAAGGGGAATCGCAGTGTTTTTTTGCCTACAGGGAAATGTGTTATATCACTACATTACCCAGCTCCCCCTGCATCACAGACTGTTGCCTTGGAGATACGAACTGTGCTCCAGTTGTATGAGCTGCAACTTCAGACTAAAACCATGCAATCACACATACTTCAATGCAGCACTCTGCACTTATGAGACACTTTTTCTGCTCAATTTTAAGTCTTTTATTTTTCACTCACAGCATATGGCCATTTCATGATGGTTATAGAAAGGAGCATTATTTTTTGTAGTAGAGTAGGCTAGTACTGAGATTAGCAGTGAGTGCTGATTACTGATTGTAGATGCTCTGCTTGTAAATCAGTTATGAATCAGACAGTGTTGAGCACTGAACAGAGTCAGCCATGGTAACATATAGTAACTTTCTCCATATGCGTCTTGTTTCATATTATCAAAGCCCCCCATGCTCTGTCCCATCCCCCTTCACTTAATTCCCTCCACACATCGACCTCCTGTTTTCATTCTTGTTCCTTCGAAAACTTCCACACCAGAACTCTGCTTTCCCAGTATTTAATCAGTTCATCTTTGCTATCCTCCCCAAACATTCTTATGGACTAGTTCTATATGTTTTTCTGACATTCTTTACATTCATCTTGGTTTGTTGCCATGGGGTAATAAATCTGCTGAAAGCCCTTTCAAAGTCAAATACCCCAACACTAAAAGTACCACTGAGAAATGATCAAGGAAACAAAACAAATTTAGTTTCATGATATTAATGTATGTTATGGATTACTGGATTCAGAGGCGGACAAAGTACACAAATCCATTACTTGAGTGAAAGTATAGATACTACTGGTCAAATATTACAAGTAAAACTTGTCAACATTTTTTTTTACTTAATTGAAAGTATAGAAGTACTTGCTTAAGTATTATGAGTAAATTTCCGGTCAATGCATAATTTCATTGTTTTATGTTATATGTACTTGTAACGGTGAGTACTGTCCTCCTCTGCTTAGATTATTTGGATCACCCTTTTTAAGTTTTAATTTAAAACTTACATTTTTAAAGGGATAGTTCACCCATAAATGACAATTTTATCATTAATTACTCACCTCCATATCGTTGCAAATTTTGCAAGTCCTTTGTTCATCTTTGGAACACAAAGTAAGATATTTTTGATGAAATCTGAGCACTTTCTGCAACGCAACCACATTCAAGACCTAAAAAGGTATGAGGACATTGTCAGAATAGTTTTACATCAACGGTACAACCAGCCCAGTCTCACTGAATTTGTACAAATACGTACAACCTCACTCGTAGAAGAGTTCACTTATAGAGTTGCCAATTCGTAAGAATTTGTATGAATGACCTACACCTAACCCGTCTCCGGGGTTTAGACAATCGTACAAAATAGTATTAGTGCACAAATTAGCATGAATTGGTATGATTTAGCTCAAATTTTCCAACTTGTACAAATGTGTGTGTTGCTTCAACCGTTATTTTATGAAGCTACAAGAATACTTTTTGTGCGCAAAGAAAACAAAACTAATAACTTTGTTGTGTGTCGTGTAACTCTCATGAACGTGTGACAAAGATAAGTAGAAACTGTTGAATGAAGTTTTTTTATTCTTGATTCATAACATTAAGGTTGAACCACTGATGTTACAATGTCCTAAATAGTTCTATGCCTTGAACATGGTAGTTGCATTAATGCAGGGTCAGAAAGCTCTGAATTAATTAAGATAGCTCTTAATTTGTGTTTCCAAAGATGAATAAAGTTGAGTAATTTTGAGTAAAGTTGAGTAATTTTGAGTAAATGACATAAAGGTGAGTAATTTTTAGTGTTTCTAGACTAATGTGTTAAATTTAAATGCCACTCCATACAATTATTTTTTTTATATTTCCTAGTTTTGTGTTAAAAATTATCAGTGCAAAAAAATAAATAAATAATAAATAAATAAATCCTACTGGATATTTCAACTTTACTACTGAAAATGGATTTCTAGGCCAATGATAAGAGTTTGCTCAGATACATGGAAGTTCAGGATTGTTGAGGTAAATGTGGTACTAACAGAAAAAAACCCTAACCCATATTTTAAAAATGTAGATCTTATTGTGTTACAATGACATACAGTACTATAGTAGGAGCATTTTAGCTAAATTCAAACTCCTTTTATATTGTATATTGAGGGTTTTTTTCACTGTTTTTGATGTCTTTTTAGAATATGTAGTTTGATGTTATCTAACTGCTTTGATATTAAATATTTTTGCCATATGGGACTATTTTATACTCATGTTATGTGAACAAAACCAGATGTCAGTTGGCTTCCACTGAAAATACAAACTTATGTAAGCTCAGCCAAGTTTTCACAAGGTTATCTATAAGAACATGTCAACAGGAGTGTTGTTTGGACATTTTGTGCTTGGAATCGAAGCTGCAGACCAGCAAGGAATCCTTAAGTTAATCATTTAGGCTTGTAGTGCAATCTAACCAAGCATGATTTCTTTGTTAGTCAACAACACAGCAATCGAGCACTTGTTCTGCTCAATAAATGCAAGAGGAACACCTGTACCATGAAAAAAGGAGAGTTTCTCGCAAGAGAGAGCCTCATCTCGCATGTGAGATTTTACTGTGTGCAGTGAGGCAGTAAAATCTGAAGGCAATTACCATGGAGAGCGCACACTCCTGAACTAGCCAGCCTATGCAAGCACGCTGTGTCCCCTAATGAGGTGTGACCAGACTCATGAGTTGCCATGGAAACTAACACCAAGCCACTGCAACGCCATCAAATCTTCTATATGATAACTCCCGCCCCCCTCCACTGTCTGTAGTAATGTTTAAACGCCTGGAGGAAAAGTTATGGGTTGATAGTTCAGCTGTGAAACCAGATGATGGAATACAATGCCTAAAACCTGACTTCAATTCAATAACATAACATTTAAGACAAGTGATATTTAAATGGGGTACATATATAAACACGAATACAAACAAAACATTAATCTAATAGGACAATAATTCAAGAAGACTGTTAACAGTTCATTTGGTTTGGCGTAAGGCAGAGGGTTTCAGATTCTTGGCAGTTTGGAAGATATTTACTGCTATTTTACTGTCTCTTGATATTGCCAGGATAAACCGAGATAAATAAATAGCTCAGTTTCTTGGGCAAGAATATCAGTAATAAAACTCTGATCTTCACGGTTTTATGTTGATAAAATAAATCACTTTGTAATTTGGCGTGTTTTTAAAAGTTTTCTCTGTCCTGACCTTCTGCATCACCCTTTTAAGTGTAATTTTGAAGTGTTTCTAGATTAATAACGTGTTAAATTGAAAACTCACACTACCCTAATTTTTTATAAATTCTAGGAGAGCTGACAACTCAATGCATTAGACTCATAAAAATAATGTGTTAGAAATGATTAGCATGAAAAAAAAAAAACGTTTTCCTTATCAGACATTTCATTTTGGCCAGATTTTGCTCAATGACAAATGAAAAAATTAACAAAACACAAGAAAAACTACACAATCTCACTCCAACTCGTCACATTTTAACATTTGGTCAAAACCCCTTTTAGTCACTTTTCAATGTGAAGCATCCTCCAATGTTTTAAACAGGAAATCCTGTCAATATGCTGCCGCAATATTTAGTTTTTTAAATTTTATTGTCATAATTAAAAGATATAAAAAACATAAAAACATTGGGTAAAAACATTGGCGTTATTGCATATATAGGGGTGTTATTTTTCAATGTAAAAAGTCAAAACAGTTTTATTACGTGATATAGCAGGCAGATACAACCACCGTCATCATTTATTTGAAAAATATAAACATATTCCAAGTCTTTTTGAGGAATAGACACATTCTTCACACTTCCGTGTACTTCCTGTGCGCTGCTGCAGTCTGTGCACTATTTCAAAAAATGCTGCTTCAAGAATCCTTACATTGGTTGTCACTGTCTCGTGATCGATTGCGTCATGCTGTTGTGAAATACTATTGGTTCTTGTGTATCTTGTGATCAATTGCGTCATGCTACCAGACGGGAGTATGTTTTATGAATGAGATGACAGCGCGTGAACGGAGCGAAATCATTTTTAGTGATAAAAACCTTGTGTTTTACAAGTCTCAAATGCTCTTAATTTGAGGGTTTTTCGCGAGTTTTTTGTGATTTATTTGATTATTTTATCATGTTAGTACTCTGATGAAATCACCTGAAATTTGCGAGTATTTAAAAACCAATGAAATAATTCTACACATAAAATACAACAATAAACTTCTGATTGTTTGACAAACAAGTCATTTCCTGAACTGCATGTGACAGTTTTTCAACTCCTGAATGAGGCAGAGCTCAGAAAGGGAAACTATGTGGGAGGTATGTCATTCAGATTTATTCACTGCTCATTCAGTTCACTGAAAAGGAAATGCCCATCGGACCTTCGGGAGTGAAACAAAATGGCAGAACGGTGGGTGACAGGCTGCACATGCTAACTGCTACACAGGTTGCAGGTCCTCAGCGGCTCGTTCTTCATGCCCAGCACTGTCCGGTGGTTTTGTCCACAAGTGGCACATTCCTTCCTCTTGGCCAGTCTTGTGTTTATTTCCAAGGAGCAGTCTTTTTCCCAGGTCCCTCTTGGCCTCCGAGCAAAGGTTTTTGGCAGAGATCCACGTTGCACAAAAGGCCCGGGCATTCCAGCTGTCTGTCTCTAATCCCCAGTGTCAGCTCGTGTTAATGTTGCAGCGTGAAATCTGAAGGCGCAAAGCGGCGTGGGATATTAAAAAACCATCGTCAGAATTCCTCTGGAAAGGCAACTAGTCTGCTGGTGGCATTAGCGAGGGCTGGTGTGTTGCCATCTAGGAGATGAGGGGCTCTGAGGCCTTCGACTGCATTGGAAATGCTTGCCGCAGTGGTTCGAGGTTGGCGAAGGAGAGGAAATTGATGAATGCTGTCTTCAGAGACTTGCTCCGGTGCAGGAAGAAAAGGGAAGAAAGTTACTGACGCAGGACTAAAGCAGCGTTTCCGTTTTTTTCTCTCTGCCCCCTCAGCCTGGAAAAACAGACAATAGACGAATGACACGGCTCTGTGGATGGCTGATTATCTCACATCCCTTCACCTCACACACTCCCCCCTCCTGCTCTCTGAATCGCCACTAATGTCCAAAGAGCCAATCATCCTGTACAGTATATATATATATATATATATATATACTGTACAGAGAGAGAGAGAGAGAGAGAGAAAATATAAGTTTGTATTTATTGTATTTTTAAGATGTATTTTTATTTAGATTGGACAATGTAATAACAGGAAACTATGGAGAGAGAAGGGAGCGAGATTGGGAAAGGGATACAATAATTGGGATACAAAATGCATGTTATTTTTTTTATTTAGTAACATCCTGAGAAAGATACTTATAGTCCATATAAGATATATAGTACACAAGACGAAAATAAATATTAATATAATCCCCTTCAAAAGTTTGTGAACCCTTGGATTTATTTATTTAATTTTATCTTCATTTGTATGATTTGTTACAAATAAATTCAGAAAATACAAAACAAAACAAATAGACAAAATGACAAGAAACAGGGTATTTTTCCCCCAATAATATTTTTTTTTTTACAGTTGTACTGGGTTGCCCCACTCACAGTGAAATCTCATTGGTTTACAAACCTACTCATTATAATTGCATATTGAAAATATGAAAATGCACATTTAATAAAAATGTAGTTTTATTATGATTAATAATATTGTAAAATGCTAACATATTTGCAGTTATTTCTCCAAAATAATCTACTGGGAAACCACGTTCCTACTCTCTCACAGCAGATTGATCACTGGAGTGCAGCTGACTTGACATTTTGTCTTTGTTGGCTGTGGTTTGATAGTGGAGCTGTGTGGAGGCTGATAAAAGTGGGTGGTCAGGCAGGTGGAGGGGAGCATGGGGTGGTAATGACATGCAGGGAGAGAGAACGATCTTGTCTGAGAGGTGGGAGAGATTCTGCTCATGATGGAGGCCGGTCTGCTGCTGACTGCTTTCTGATGACTTGTCAGTTTGGGAAGGACAGGCTGTTTGTCTGTGCAGCTGGGTGTGTCTCATTATCACATCAGTGTCATCTTTCTCTGTTTTCATGCAGCAGGCAGATCACACCCCTGTGAGAGGATCAAACCCGACACACACTAGTGTGTGTGAGCCGAGGTGCGTGTTGATACATGTGCATTTTTACTTCATTCATTTCCTGTTAAAAACCTACCCTGTTCATTTCCTTTTTATGTAGGCTATATTCCCTGTACTTTCATTGGACAGTGGGGTAAGTTGTGTCAGTGGGTAATCTAGTGAACTTATATTTATACATAATAGAAACAAACAGAATCAAAATTATAACCAATAATAGAAAAAAGTATACTGGTCAAATTTATTAGCCCTTTGATGTTAATAGTCAATAGTGTATCCATTTTGCTTGATAGCAGCCTTTAAAATAGTTATGGCTCCGTTGGATAGTAGACACAGAGTTTTGTAGCAACACAACTGTCTGAATAATGTGTTGAAAACATATCACAACAGTCAGGAGAAACACAAGCGCTGAAGTGAAATCAGTTGAGAATGCACCATGTGAGTATAGAAAGCTGCTAGCACGCTAGCTAATGTGAAAATCACTGAAATACCAATGACGACCTGAGATCACATGAGGTGCTACCTCTGGCATAATAATCTTAATAACATTTTGTAGTGTGTGATACGCCTTGATGTTGATAATCTGCAAAGATTCTCCTTATGTAGGTGCTGCAACCAGATTTCATAATCGGTAAGTGTTTTAAAACTCCTGTAGTGTGAGCCTGGCTTTATTTGTTTGTTGTAGTTCTCATTGAGTTTCAGGCATGTCTCCTAAGGGATGGCAGCCCATTCTTCCTCAGCAAATCTGTCTAGCTCCTCCAGATTTGCTGGTGTCTTGGCATGGACTTTGGTCTTCAGTGAGCCTCACAGATTTTTTATTGCATTCAAGGCTGGCCTTCAAGGATGTTCGATTTGCTCATTTGGAGGTAGTTCTACACCAGAAATTAGGTATGCTTTGGGCTGTTATGTGCTGGAAGACAAAAATTCAACCCAAAACACCTTTTTTGGAGATTGCCTAAGGTTGCTCTTCCAAATCTTCTCATGGGCTTCCTTTTTCATGATTCCTTCAACCCTGACGATATTCCCAGTTCCAAATGCACTGAAACATTCCCACAGCATTATACCCCCACCTCCATGTTTCACTGTGGGAACGGTCTTCTTGGGGTTGAGCACCTCTTCCTTTTACTCTAAACATAGGCAAGGAGCTCTAGTTTTGTCTCATCTGACCAAAGGACATGTTTCCAGTATGCTTGGAGGTGTCTCTTCTTTAGAAGAAGAGTTTTTCTAGATCAGCAACCTCACAGTCCATTCCTGTCTGCGCCTCTGGTGTCCATCTTTGTTGAAACCTCAGTCCCAGAATGGGCCGAATCATTCATTAGTATCTTTGCAGTTGAGCTTGGGTCTTTAGAAACCTCTCTCACTATTTTTTTTCTCTGAAGTTTTTGAAATCTTTTGCTTCCTGCTACTGTTCTCTACTGTGTCTGTCTCTTTAAACTTCTTGAGACTGCTTACATTCTTGGCCACAGCTATATCACCCTGTAGTCCAAGACTGGTTTCCCACTGAAGCTAAGCAGAGTTGAGCCTAGTCAGCAGCTGGATAAGAGACCTCCTAGAAAAACCTCTTTCAAACAAGACGCTAAACCAAGGTCCTGACTCTCTGTGGTCATTAAAAATCCCATGGCACTTCTCGTAAGAATTGGGGTCTCCTGACCAAATTGCTGCCACTGAACCCTGTCAATCATGGCCTCCTATATGCCCCATCCACTTGATTGGATGAGGAATATCTCTCTCCTCTTCACCTGTAGCTGGTTTGAGGAGACCCCACAGACACTGCTGTCCTCTCCTCCTTTGTGAGCATAAACAATTATTTTTCCCAAGACTAAACCAATGTTTTAATGTCTTTGCCATGATGCGTTGCATATTACAGTACTTTAGTAGTTTTTTTTTGCAAGATATTAATCCTCATCTTAAAGTGCAATTATAAGGATTAATTAAGTTAAGTAGGCAAGTGAGGTTCACCCAAAAATTTAAATTACCCAATAAAGCCATCCTACTGTAGGTGTACATGACTTTCTCCTTTCAGACGACCACAGTCAGAGTTTTAAAAAATTTTATCTTGGCTATTCCAAGCTTGCTAATGCTGGTGGATGGTGGCCATTATTTTGAAGCTCCATAAAACATATATATATATCCTTCGTAAAACGAACCTATTCACCTCTGGGGTGACACATGCCTTCTGAAGCAGATCGATAGGGTTTCGTAACAAAAATATTTATATTTTGAAAATTATAACTTACATCAATGACTTCCAGCAACATCTGTATACGCATTTTCGAGAGAGTCATGTTCTGTCTTCTTAGCTGACCTCTGACTTGACGTATGATGTGAGCTGCGTTTGTTCTTATAGTGAAATATATACTCCTTTTGGACGTTTAATTCATCACTGTTATTCATCTATTCTGTGTGGCTTACATCATATGTGGAGTCAGAGGTCAGCCAAGAAGCCTAAATGCATTCAAACATTTCCTTTAAGGAAGCTAATAATATTGACCTTAGCAGTTTTTAATTATTATTTTATTTTGGACAAATTGAAATAAGTAACGCTTTCTACAGATGCAAAAAATACCATTAAAATTCTGTTTCTCTGGTAAAATTCTGTTAATTTCAGTTGACAGCAGATATCCTGAAATGTATGTATTCATTTCTTGTATTGCCTCTTTTTATCTCCTTGCCTAGACAGCTATGTAAGTACTGTAAAGTGTGGCCCAGTGTTGCGTTTTAGGTTTTTTTAAGTGCTTGTCTGTTTCAGCTTATTTAACCTATGCACTGTCAAAATATTAACAATGTCAGATGAGATCTGTTAGACATCAGCTTTTCCATTCAAAACAGTTTCCGCAATGTGAATTTTGCAAACTTTGAGTCTTTGAGGTGCTGCATTCACAGCAGGTAAACGTACACGGACAGATGTCTGTTGAAGCGAGACTTCCCAGCAGTCTCGGGCGGGTGGGGCGGGGGGCGTCGCTGATCGCTCTGCTCCGCGAGCGAGATGGCGCGCGCCTTTATCATGTTTCCCTCCGGCTCCAGGTCTTTGTGTTAGATGTTAAGAGCCCGAGTCTAGAATGCCAAACTGTGTTCTTAACAGTCGGCTATCTGTCCCTCTCATCTGTGGCCTAGATGCGAGCACCATTGCTACCTGTTCGAAAACAAGAAGAAAAGAGGGGGGAAGAGAGAGGCAGAGCGCAAGGACAAAGCTGGGAGCGGAGCAGCAGAACACAGTGTCTGTTGTATATGGGTGCAGGCTTGGCACAAACAGTGGCTTTTCTGTAAAACTATCCCACTCCTCCCAGGCCTCTGACTGGGCTCTCAATACTGCCTTTGTCCTCTCACATCACCAGTGACATTGAGAAGCCGAATCTAGCAACACCTGGCCCCTCGCAGCCTCTGTAGCGCACACGGTACAACGCTCAGCCCTGGTTTGTGCTGAAAAAGACGTATGGCGTATTCCGTTAAGCAGCTGCGATATGGAAATGGAATCAAGCACTCAAAAGTTTATTTTTTTCCTTGAAAAACAACCACTAATCTCGTTTTCCTTAAGCTGTCTCATCTTTAAGGCAAGATATGCTGCATAATTGATGAGCCACTCTTTTTTAAATCTATTAAAAGATATGATTCCAGTATTTCTAGGGAGTCCCAGTCCAAATCAAATATTCGTTGCCGTCATAAGGTTGGCCGCTGAGACACTTTGCAGTTGGGCTGAAAGTATGCTTGCATATTGAATGTCTCGTGTCCTTCATGCTACGTTATGAATTCAGTTTTTCCCCTGAAAAGTCACAGAAGACCAAGGACGAGTTAAATTCAAATACATTTTATCAAAGTGCCACTTTTCACAACAGATACTATAAAACAGTTTGTATGGAGTGCCAAGAATGGGTACAACATCAAGGCCAAGAACGTATTGTAGTCCAAGGTTGCTTGGAAGGAAAAAAAAGTAATAATAATAAAAATTCAAATCTCTTTCTTGTACAGGGGATGAAAGGCACAAGGGGATACAAATACTTTTACTTCAGTTAAAAAGGGCTATTTTTCCAAAAATAAGAAATACATTGGAATGCGGTGTAATGCCAGATGTTCAGCATTCCTGAAACTGTTGCATCAGTCTCTGCATGTAGCATATTTAGGGAATGCTTGCACTGGTCTCAATATAATGGTTGAAAAATGGAACACAGCTTCTATTAACAAGTTAATTTGGCCTAATAAATTCGAATGGCTGCAGTGCAAATGTAAAAAATTTCCGATTGGATGTTAATATAAAACAAAAAGTTCCTTCAAAAAGGATTTTCTTTTCCTTCTCTGCTTTTTATTCTTTTATCCTCATCAGGCTGCCGGAGGAAAGGGGAGAGTTAACCGCCGTTTTTTGCTGTGCAATCCGATCTGTTGAACACGGAGGGGAGGAAAGATAAAAGGAAACAGAAGCGCTGTTGGAGTCTGTCTACAGGAAGAGCCTGATTAGAGGTGAGCCTGCAGCAGGCACATTGGCTGAGGAACCAGCCAATCACAAGGGCAGCCAGGGAGGGCAAAGCTGCTCTGCCTTTGGCCAACCGTTTCTCTGTGTGTCACTTCACTCTTGTTGAACACAGGTATCAATCTGGCATACTTAATTACAATATGATAATTTATGTTGTATGTAACATGTTCTTTAAACATTTCAGGTCACGTTCTCTCAGCGCATGTATTATTAATGGATTTAATGGCTCACTGGTGTTTCTTGTAATATGCATGCATGCTCATGAACATTAATAAAGCAAACACACATGTTTGGGAATGTGCTTTATTGAACTGTGAAGGAATTAATGACACAAGGGTTTTTATATATCATGCCGTTTTGACAGGGTTTGCAGACATTATTATAAGGCACTTATGAGTCCCAGGTGCTGATTTTTTATAACACAATCTTCTTTTTTTTTTTTTTTTTTTACATTAAAACAGTTTCAGAAATTTTTTCATGTCGTCACATGTATAGATTTTACTGTTTTTCTTAAATTAGAACAAAAATAATAATTATGCAAACAAACTCTTCTAAAGAGATAATTTAATAAAATTAATCAGAATAATAGTTTTGTATTTGTGTGAAAATAATAAACTTTTTAAACTTATTACAGTTAATTAATAAATAACATTCTTGAAAATGTAAATTTTTTGCCCATCTTTTTCCATCTTTATTTAGATACTATTATATTAAGTTGTTAATAATATTTTGAATATATTTTATTTATGTTTGTTTTAAGTATGTTTTTATTGTTTTTTTTTATTATTATTTCTTTCTTTATTTTATTTGTTATTCTTTATGTTTACAGAGTTTTCGTTTATCTCATTTTAGTAGTTATTTACCAGTTATTTTAGTACATCAAAAGAAATTAAATGAGAATGACAAATGTTTTGGGAGCTAGCTTAAATAAAATACATTTTGTTTAAAATGTCCATTTCACCACTGAAAATGTGATGGAAAAGATGTCCAATCTAGGACATTGTTAGTGGACAAAGTAACTGGTGTGGAAAGCATTTTGAGAGAGATAATTTTTCCAAAAATGCCTGAAAGAAACAACTTCATGCAGTTCCATGGTTTCTGAAAATAGTAAACGTCTTCTAGAACACTTAAACAACATGTCACATAGAAAATGCTTTTTTTCTAGTCTGGGAGGATATTTTTGTCAATCCTTTCTTACAGTTACATAATGCCTCTTTCATTTATTGTGTGTAATGTTGTCCAATGGCCCAATCTGCTTTGCCAAGAGGCCATCGAAAAGCGTTCCCTTCCAGCTTTGCCATGTCAGAGTGGGAGCTTTGCTTAGGGCCACAGTATACCCATTCATGTGGCAACCGAAAGTCTAGCCAGCAGACTGTGTCGGCCTGTATCACAATGCAGGAGTGAGCACACATGTCAGCTATCAGTCTCCTCTCTCTTAGGCTCAGAGTTGGCAGTGCTGAGCGAAAGGGTCAATTTGCTGCATTAATGCCATCGGAAGCTGGCGCACACTCATATGGCACGGATTCCATCCCCACTCGCTCCATGAACACTGAGCGGGCCCAAGCTCACCCCTCCCCACCCCAGTCGTGGCCTGCTCACTGCTTCAGTGAGTCGCTGGAATTAGGGGATCAGGGGAGGCAATTTGGTGTTTTCCTAAAACTCGGAAGTTGGCAGCAAAAGCTGATAAGAGGAGTGCCGGAGATATTAGTGAGAGCGCCGGAGAAGCAGAGGCCTCAGACACAGGTGTTGTTACTATAGATACATGCTCCTGCTCACCTTACAGATGACAGCCAAGGACACTGGTGGAAATGGACAGTTATGTAAACATTCTGATTGTGATTTTATCCACAATCGCATGACCTCCTCTGGAGGCTGAGACAGGCTGCGGTTTGATCTGTGGTTCAATTACAGTGCAATCTTACTTTTTCCTATCTGTTAGTTCGTTTAAATCATTAAAACATTTAAAAAAATGCAATTCTTACATAAAATGAGTTGAATACTCTTCTATACACATTAATTCAAAACATTTTAGCATGAAGTAAAAAAATGTCAAGATGATACTACTGTCCTCATAGCATTATGAAGACAAAAGCCTCATAAAAATAAAATCTTGTTAAGGAATTTGGCATCATCTTTTATTGTTTTTATTTGTATTAAAACATTTTAATATATATTGTAAAATATTGTCATTGCTTTTAAACATCCAAGAAAACATATTGAGCTTCATTGCTAAATAATACAAGAACAAATGTCCTCAAGTCATGCAATGCAACCAACATTAAGAAACAAAAGAAAAAAGGCCCTTATAAATATATGAAAAAATGCCAGCAAGTCATATTGTTCAATTAACATTGAAAGAAAAATAGCTTGTATTTGCTTACAAATATGTGAGAGAAAAAAAATGTATACCATTCATATGGTACAACCAATATCCAAAAGCTTACAAGAAAAAAAAATGTATTACAAATATGTAAAAACCAACATACAGAACTGAGCAAGAAAAAAATGTTTCATTACTTATATAAATATTTAAAAAAAAATGTCCAGAAGTCATATGGTATACCCAACACCCAGAAACTTGCAAGATGGTGCATAAAAAATTAAATTATGAATTCATAGGTTTGGCAACAAATATACCTTACTTTGCCATAAATATCTTATATAACTAAATTAAAACCAGATGGTTTAGCTAGTAGATTAGCATAGCAGTGTCAACCAAATGGCTTTAAAAAAGGTTGAGATTAAGAAGTCTAGTGAGGAACACAGCCGATCCAGCAATATTTATCAATCACACTGTCACTGTCAGATTCATAGAAACTGAGATGCTTCCAATGGTTCTTTCTTTTCAATCTTGCTTTCATTTGTTCTCCTTCGGCCGCTCAATGCAAAACCCTTTGTGTGGCAGGGAATCTGAAAATAAGCAGAATCGCAACGGAAATGCTACACACACTACAGAACAATAGCAGACCACGCCACGAAGGTTAGAACAAATGTGTCTTTTATGAAGTGAGGGTGTCATTTGCTACAGTAGGGTGGGGGAGATGGAGGTCGGTCAGCGAGGAAATTACAATATCCTTACTGTCCCCGGCAGCGGCAGCGGTGCTGAACCAGGCGCCGCCGCGGCTGAGCACCGAGGAGCAGCAACTCATAGGAAACATCCATCTTCACGTCTGCTGAGAAGGGGAAATAATTATGTTTCCTATGTGTTGCTCATAACGATTCGCTGAAAGATGGAGGAAGTTAGTGATGACTGTGGTCATGTATGTCTTAAAACACTTTCATCCAGGGGTATTTCTAGCCTTTCAACGGTGTTGGAGCATAGGTCAACATCACAAAAGTCTCCAAGTGCTGGACGATAAACTGGCTCGAATTACACACTTCTGAAAAGTTTTGGCCGTGTTTTTAAGCAGCATGCTGCAGAGGTAACCAAGAAAACACATTTATTGCTGCTGTTCCATAAGCGCCACCTACTGACAGACAGTAAATTTGCGTCTCGTTCAGCGTGTCTGCTGTTTTTGTTTTGTGAAGATACGTTTAATGTAGAATAATTTCACAAATGAATTTATACAATCTAATTTGCATTAATAAAAATTCATGCTACATGTAGCGTGCTTGTTTGGATTGTGATTCAAATGCAGTTATTCTGCAACGATTTCATGCATTTTGATTCATATAAAGGCCATGCCCGGGAAATACATTGATAAACTGTCAAGCTGCCAGAATCCTAAAAATATATATGTCATGAATATACTTAATATTACTATTGCATAGAGTCAAGCTGTATGGAAAGTACATATATTTTTGTTTTCTCTCTTATAAAGTTTATTTTGGCTTACTATTTTGATGTGAGAAATCTTCAAAAAATGGAAGAAAAGAAATGAGGAGTGAACTGTCGGATTGAATCAAAGGCCATGTACACATGTTCAGTGACAGTCCGAAAACCAAACCAAAGTAGCTCAGGTAGTAACATCAGCATTTACAGAAATGATATGCAGTCTTTGTATGGAACTAAACTAAAGAACATTGTTAATGACACATTTAAACCGGTATCAGAGTTAGAGACAAGAATGAGAGACAGCACATCTTAACTCATTCTATAAAAAGAACATGTACATATAATACACTTAATAATCCGTAACATTTTACTAGGACACAGTGATAATTTTATGCCCCAGTAAAAAGGGTCTAGACATTCTCCTGCTTTTATCCACAACAAAAACAAGTTTGAATGCATCAATAGTGCATGCCGCACATTCTGGAAGAGAAACAGAATACGCCAAAACTGACAGACACAGCGCAAGTGTTGATTTTTGTTCAACGTAATGTGCTATAAGAGGCTGAAAGTGGCTGGGGGTATTTTTGGCACTAATTTACATCCTCATACTGCGTGTTAAAGAGGTGCTAACTATACCTCCATTTGCCAGAAGTCCTCTGTAAATATTTACAATTAATAACAAAAAAAAAAATCTGCAGCCAGTCCAATAAACATAAGATGCCTAATACATGGGAAAGGCTTACAGAAGATTAATGTTCTTTTGAAAAAGTGTAAATAGCAAAGAGACGTCCCTTTCGGCTGTTTGTTTGAGATGTCACGCCAGCGGTTCAGAAAAGAGGATGGAGCTGGTATCAGGAGAACAAGCTCTTGTTTGTCTTTCTCACGCTCGTTGGCGAGCTAGCAATGTTCCAAATGTCTGGACTCATTTGGCTGAACCTAAAAGGGACGAACAACGAGGCACTGGTGCAACACTCGCCAGTGATATTTCTGGAAGTAGCAGGTAAGGAAGACATCCGCAGTACCTGTCGGCACTTCAGACGGGATGTCGGGATGCCACGGCCGTCTTCAGAGCGCCACGGCTCTGATTCGGCAGCTGGGCTGGAGGTGGTAAGCCAGCTCAACTGTGCCCAATGTTTGTGGAGATTTGGCTGGTGCTGATGGAGACTAGGTGACACCTCTCCGAAGCTAAACATAGCAACCTGAGCGGGGCCACGTGTAACAGGAGACAGAGCAGGCCTGTGTGCGCTTCAAAGCTTCGCCATATGCCTGAGAGGCCCGAAGAGGGAGAATTTTGAATTTGTACGTCAACTAACTTGTTCGTCTACGGCAGACGAATTAAAACTGATTTTGCCCCTGCGGCCTGTTCCGACACAGCTGGTTTCCATGTTGCTGAGCTTTGCCCTGGCAAGAATTCACCAAATCGACAGGAGTGAAAAGAGAATGAGAATTAAAGGGGCGAGGGGGGCACCTCTATTGTTCGGGAGTGTTAAGTTCTTTTTTATTTGTGATGTAATATTTGTCTGTAAGCTCACAGTTAGCACTAGTAAGGAGTCCTGTTGCTAGGAGAGGAACAGCACCATTCACTTCTATTGGCTGCGAGGACCTGCGCGATTGGCCAATAAAAATCGCTACTAGACTTGGACAGTGCTGGCTATCCAGACACAATTATATATAAAAATAAGGGTAACACTTTAGAATAGGGAGCACTCATTTATTATTGACTACGACTTTTTCCTTGTTGCTTAGTATTAGTTAGTACGGTAGTTGTTAAGTGTTGGTATTGGGTGGGATTAGGGATGTAGAGTAAACTAAGAATTGGTGTAAAAAAAAAAAAAAAGAAATGAAAGTAACGCACTAGTACTTTCTAGTTAAATGTACTTTTATATTCTTTGTATTATTTACAACTTAAAAATATTAAGTGCATTAAGCATTAAGTATATTCTGAAGGGTTTTACAGAAAGCTTTGTTCATATTATTCATCTTCGTCCTTTATGCCATTTTTTTGGCTGGTGAAAATATCTCAAATCTACTGTGTAAATAATTTTCAACCTGCCTTTATCCAATGCCCAGATTTTTGTTCTGGAAATGAATGCAAATTAGCAGATATGTAATTGGATAATGCATCATTTGCATCTTCAAACATAACATAATAAAAAACAACGTCTCGGTGTACTGTGATTAATCAGCTGGGTATCACATGCCTTGAAGCAGGCTTTAATAAATGATCCAAATGTGATAATAAAAAAATGGGGAGTGAATGCAAAGCAAACCCAATGGAAAGTGTTTCTCCATCTCTTTTCCTCCCACAGCCAATGCCAAATCCTTTCAGACTTGCACTTAATGCCCCTTAGTTGGTGTTGTGACAGCAGAACTCCCAATCACAAGAATTTATATGAAAGGGTCAAGGAAGTTACATCACTCTTGAGCAGAGAACAAACCGCCTCCAGCGCTAGGCACAGAGGGAAGTCGTGACCCATGAGGAGAAGGGCCAAATCCCTGTCACAAACACTGAAAGTAATTTATATTAAGATTTGAAGATGTAAAAGAACAAAAAACAATTTTCCAGATCCATTTAAACTGACGTAAGACAGAAGGTCTCCCATAAATGAGCACCAAAAACTTACTTAGTAACTTCTGGTCAACTTGTGACATGCCCTTGACCTTCTTCTGCCACCTGCCTGGTGACCTTTCACCTCTAGGAGCTTGCAGTTCAAGAGGCTCCTGGTGTTTTACGGCGACTAACGCAGACAAACACATGACATATACAGACACACAGGGACTATCAGGCCTGTGGAAAGACCAAAGATCAATAAATCTAAGCAGGTGCTTTATATATGAAAATGATAAACATGAATGAGATTCTCAGTCTTCTTCTCCAGCATGAACATTCAAAAATAGTATTTCATACAAAAGTACTTCATTAAAATAGTGTACATAAATGTACATAAAATAATAATTTTAGCAATTACTGATGCCAACTTATTGATCACAATTCAATAAAATGCAATTAAAAATAAATTAAATTGAAATAAACTTCATTATCATAAAATATTCAGGGTTTGATCAAAGCTACAAGATCACAGATAACAAACAGCTAACCCTTTAAAAAATGAATATTATCAAATTTGAAACACATAAATCATTCAGATTGATTGTAGTTATGATGTATGTTTGAGAATTGTAATATTAAAATTATACATTATACTATATATTATATATATTCTTTATCAATTAAAATAATGTTATAAATCATGACAATTGTGTGAATAAATGTTTGATGAACTTTTAGTAATTCTATAAACAATTGAAAAAAAATGGGGAAAGCAACAAATTTGGTGCAAAGGTTAAACCCTAAAAATATCTCACGTGTTTTTATAAATAGATACTTTTTTTTGTTCTTAATTTTAATTGTGACATCGTTTATTGTCAGATCAAAAGTTGTCCCTAATGCAATGATGAAAGCTGAAGTCTTGAAACACGATCTGCACTCTAAGAAAGCTGTTTTGCTATTTCCTCTTTCCAAAAAAAAAAAAAAAAAGTGGTGGAACAAGGAAAGAAAAAAAGCATCTCAGATGAAGTGCTCCAGTGAGCTACACTGTTCATTAGTGAAGGAAAAAGAGTGAGTTTTGTGCTGGTGCACCCACTGCTGGTGTTTCCTTTCAAATGTAGTGCTTTTAGACATCTTGATGATCCATCTGTTCTGGCTGTTCTTTATAATCTTGCTATGCTTTCTAAAAGCAATTATATAATCATTTCTGACAGTAAATACAATGCGCATTAAAATCAACAACATGTGTCGGAAGAACAGAAAACAATACAGAGTCATTTCTACTTTTTCTGAGTATCTATTTTTGGACCTAGACCTTTCTGTCTGACCTTTTCTCTAAAGACACAGATCCATTACCACATTGACCTCATGTAATTGTTTGTCCCAGTGCAGCTTAGGCATTGTAAAACTTAACGGTCCTTATCTGTGCACACTGGACAGCTAACATCAATTACCTTCCCATTACAAACATCAAAGAGTCTGCTGCATTACAGTGACAAGCATAATGCATCGATGCAAATCTGCTCAAGAAGCTATTATGGACGGCAAATAAATAAAATAAATGTATATATATAAACATATACATATATATTAATTAGACCCATTTGTTGTCGGTATAGTTGGTATATTTATATAGATAAATAATATTAAATAATATAATTACAATTAATTTTTTATTGTTTTTACATATTTTCTGGATGTAGTTTAATGACTTTATCTGAAAAGTAATAATTATTTTATCAGTCTAAGAATCTTGATAAATTAAGTACTTATGTGCTTAGATGAAGACATTGTTTTTCTCTCTTTGTCTGTTTAATTAGTTACATTAACAGAAAAGCACCAAAACTCATAATTTTATTGTCGCTCTTCACTACGTCTTTTTTTGTTATAGTTTCTCTTCCCAGCAAACGTAAGGAATTAGGCGCATATGTAAGTGAAGGAACTGTAAATTGAAACATGAGAGACATCTGCTGGTGGTTATGGGAAGCTGCATTATGATTGAAATTTCCTGCAGTCCCATAACCTTTCGTTTTCATGTCATATAATTATTTATAGGATTTTCAAGGTCACCTGCAAAAATCATTCTAAAACTCAAGTTAGCTGAGTAGATGCCTTTTAAGTATTTTAAAAAAATTTTAAAAAGTAAATAAATACAATAAAGACTAGAAAAATTCTGCATTATTACAATACAATTTTTTTATTCATTATTAAAATTAAATAAAGTAAACAGAAAAGTCGCATAGGATGATTCTCATTATTTATTAACAACGTAGCCTAGTGTTCTTCATCACTATTTTTGGTGTACGTGTTTAATCTACATACAAAGCTGAATTCTTTAGATGGAAACAGGTTTGAGTTTCTGAATAGACGCCTTGTGAGATAAAGAGCAGCTCTGAACCGTTCAGCTGTGAAACCTTGAGCTGCGAGCTCACTGTGACGTCACTCACGCAAGCAACAGCCCTCCATCTGTGTTGGAGGAGTGTGATGTGAGGATAAATAAAGGACGACAAGTTCAAATAAACAGAGACAGGAACATGCGCATGAAGACATCCCACCTCTATAAACATGTCTAATTGTGGTTCAAATAAAGCCCACACATCAACAAACACTGGGCAGAAGGGCCAGAGGCTGAGGCAAGGAAATGAAGCAAACTGTTTGCTTAAGGTTGCCTTATTTTCAGAAATGTCTTTTATTTCTTATAATTTGTAATCAAGTAAAAATAAGTTGATTTTAGTTAAATTTTCAGGAGGTGGAGGAGAAAAAAAACCATTTGTTTTCGGGTGGTGTGGCTTAGTGATTAAAGGACGTGGGCTGTTAACAGGGCCGGCCCGTGGCATAGGCAGTATAAGCAAATGCTATGGGCGCCGTACATCCAGGGGGCTCCAGAATTGGAGAAAGAAAAAGTTTCCCTTCCACTTAAAACTAGTTGGTATTATGACTTCAGAAAGAAATATGCCCACATTAATTTAACTGCATAGCAAAGCCTACCTCAAGTTTTTCTATCGATATGTGTCTCATGTATGTGTGGCATGTTTTCAGCTCATTTTAGTGATGCGTTTCTAAAAACAGTCACGGAGAGAACAAAGAAAAAAATTATTTAGAGTTTACTTATTTTTGTGTAATTTAAGCAAGACAGTAGGGTTTTTGTATTAGTGATGTTGTGTGTGTTATGTTCAAGTTAGTTTGAGTGTGTTTGGTTCATTTGCAGCTCTGTTATATAAAAGTTATATAAAAGTTTAACAGTTACCGTCATGGAGAAAGGTGTGTAGGGGACTGACTTGTTGATATTGCCCTTTATGCAGTTGAAGAATATGCCCTTTGATTTGAAAGAGTAGATTCTGACCCCCCCCACTCCTATGTGAAGTCAATGGAATTGACTCATTACCTGTATATGCTGTATCTGATGTCCACTCTGATTTGATGGAGTTCATTTTCAAATGCATTTACTTTGACTTACAATAGAAATACATTTGCGTTTAGAAAATCATGTCAACCACCTGCTGCAAGTAAAAACTTAATATTTACACACGAAGTGTGTTTTGGGAACGAATGTGTAGTGGCTGTAAATAGGCTGAGTCACTTAAAACGTGCTAGGTCAGTGAAAACACGTAAACAACGTTTATGTAAACAAGCATCCTTTTAGGGGCGAACAACAGCGGTTACTCTAA
Source organism: Enteromius trimaculatus (assembly GCA_032361065.1). Classification (NCBI taxonomy): domain Eukaryota; kingdom Metazoa; phylum Chordata; class Actinopteri; order Cypriniformes; family Cyprinidae; genus Enteromius; species Enteromius trimaculatus. The sequence goes on from JAUMHP010000068.1 coordinate 8,117,739, forward strand.
GATTTTTTTACGTTTTAACATGGAAATTAAGTTTACATGGGATGAATTTAGCAAGGAATTTGAATTAATATTAGTGTAAATATACAAAGTGTTGAACTTGAAAAAAACACTCAACACTGGGAGTCGATTCCTGACCTGGAGTCGATTCCGACACTAGGGCTACACTCAAAAAAACGATTCTTGACAGTAATTGAAATTAAGCAAACTATTTAAATAAAGTATATTTAAAATAGTATAAAATAACTAATATTATTTCGAATTAGGCTTTCTCAACATGAACGAAATGGATCTGACACCAATCTGATCAAATTACATAAACTATACCTAATTTGTTGCAGTATAGCGTGAATGCGGATATTGCGCATGCGCATTGTAGGTTTTAAAAAAACAGTGGAGGCGGCAAATCGATGAGGGCGCGACGGTGATTCAGCGGGAAGGAAGATTAAGAAGAACAGATGTGGTGATTATAGGTAAGGTAAGACATGTTCTTTATTTGTAATTGATAACTTAAACCACTATTTTGATCGATCTTGATTTAATAAATGCCTTAGTTTTGCCGTAACTGCACTTCGGCCTATACCCTGCTATCTCATTATTTTAAAATTTGCCATCGAGTGCAAATCATTTAACGTTTGAGGATTTCGAGTAAAAAAACAAATATGTTAACAAAAATATGTATCTTGGATCATTTTGAGACATATATGTTCAACTATATGCACTTTTAATGTAGATTAACATTACACGTGAATGCTTTTTTTTTTTTTAAATAATAGATTCATCATTTCAACGAACATTTAGCTTTTCGAGAAATTGTACAAACTTGGAAAATTGGATTGTACAAACCAACTCGACAGTACATGACATTTGGATGTAAAAGTTCATAGGATGTCCTGTTAAAACAAATCGTATCCATAAAGTGGAAAATGCAGTATTTTCATGCTGAGTTGTTCTTTCATGTAACGTTAACCTATTTTCATTCATATGTCGTCTTTAATATTTCAGAGACTTCATCGTTGTAACATCATTTCAGCATTGTATCTGATTTGAGACAATCAGTCAGTTACGGTATGTAAAGTGTTTTTATTTTATTTATTTATTTATTTATTTGTAATATAGCTAAACTTTACTGGTTTAATTTCTTTATAAAAGTGTTGCTCTTTTCTCACCTTTTTGACATGTGAGTAAATTAAAGGTTAAAAGCTTAATGATATAGGATTTCCCTTTTAAAAAAATTGTGCCCATTAAGTTGATCAGGCATTATTTCAATGCAGAGTTGTAGATTCATTACAAAACTTTTTTTGTAATATAGATAAACTGTACTTATTTAATTTCTTTGCAAAAGTGTCTTCCCTTTTTACTTTTTTCTTGTGATGTGTTTTTTCATTTGTGAGTGATTTTGACAATCACTTACTTACAGTATGGAATATCTATCTATCTATCTGTCT